>OU426989.1:58322396-59522396 GCA_911387755.1 Chrysotoxum bicinctum | reverse complement strand
TACTTTTTCAAACTATTTTTTACCGTCTGTACTCCTCTCTCTGCACTTCCGTTGGATTGCGGGTGATAGGCTGGTGAGTTAAGAAAATTTATCGAATTTGTTAAAAAAAAATTTACCATTTCTTTTGAAGAAAATGGAGGACCATTATCCGAAACAACCTCTTTCGGAAGTCCAAAAATTGAAAATACTTTCCTTAAAACCTGAATCACATCCAGTGCAGCAGTTTTTCTCATAAGTACAACGTCAATCCATTTAGAAAATGAATCGACCATTATAAAAAATGTTCTACCCTCAAAAAAGAAAAAATCAATATGAACTCTTTCAAAAGGATATCCTGTAGACGGCCATGCGGATAATTGAACTGGACTTGGTTTGTTTGAAAGTTGTTGGCATTCACTACAAAATTTTGCAAAGTTTTCAATATCGCGATCGATATACATCCACCATACAGAACTTCTTGCCAACATTTTCATCCTAACAATGCCTATATGTCCATCATGCAACAAATTTAAAATTTGTTCTTTTAAACAACTTGGGATAGCAATTCTATCCCTCATAAAAACACAACCATCTTGTTGTGAAAACTCAAATTTTCTAGTTAAAAGCTTTTGAATTACCGGGTTTTTACTACTCTTTGGCCACCCTTTTTGCATGAATTGTAAAATTTGCGAAAGGACTTCATCATTTTTTGTTTCATCGCGAATATTTTCAAAATTAAGAGGTAGTTTTACCGATGAATTAAAAAAATTAATTAACTCGGTAGAAATATGAGTTGGTTCATCTAGTGGCAACCTTGAGAGCGCATCCGCATTGCCCATTAAGGATCCTTTTCTGTATTCAATATCGTAATCATATTGAGAAAGAATAAGTGCCCATCTCTATAGTCTGGCTGCTGAAATTGAGTTTTTGCTTTTACTACCAAAAATTGCCTGTAGTGGACGATGATCACTGTAAATCTTGAAATGGTTTCCATAAATATACTTATGGAAACGTTTTACAGCGAAAATTACGGCAAGAGCCTCGCGCTCAATATTTGAATAATTTTTTTCTGCATCTGACAACGAACTTGACACAAAAATTATAGGCCTTTCCTCACCATTATCTTCCCTGTGAAACAACACGGCTCCAACTCCATAGGAACTCGCATCGCACACTATTCCTAAAGGTTTCTTGGGATCATAATGTACCAGCAAGCTATTCCGATACAACCACTCCTTGCTTTCTCTAAAAGTTTTTTCGCAATTGCTATCCCAGCTAAACTTAACATCTTTTTTAAGCAAGTTATAGAATGGTGAGAGTTTGGAAGACAAATTCGGTATGAACCTACCATAAAAATTTAAGAGCCCTAAATATGATTTTAGTGATGTAACATCAGTAGGCGTCGGTGCTTCCAAAATTGAACGCATTTTATCTGGCTTAGGACTTATGCCCATTGAATTTATCTGATGCCCCAGATACTCCACATTAGTTTTAAAAAATTGGCATTTGTCGATTTTTACCCTAACATTATGCTCTTCAAACCTTTTAAACACCTCTAAAAGACTTGCGTAGCATTCATCAAAATCCTTGCCACCAATTATAATGTCATCAATATACCCTCTTACTCTTTTGATGCCATGTAAGATTTTATCAGTAGCAGCTTGAAATATAGCTGGTGCGCATTTTACACCCATTGGCATACGCAAATATCTTAATAACCCTCTTTGAGTATTAATCGTAAGATATTTTTGTGAAGTTTCTGATAAGACTATTTGTTGGAAGGCTCCAGTGAGATCTAAAATACAAAAAACAGTGCAACCTGCAAAACCGTAAAGAATCTCATCGAACCTAGGAAACGGGTAATGTTCTGAAACAATGTATTTATTTATAGTTGCTTTGCAATCGACACAAATACGTATATCGCCGCTTTTCTTCAAAACAACAACAATTGGCGATGCCCACTCACTGTACTTAACTGGAGTAAGTACACCCGTTTCAATCATTCTATCCAGTTCTTGGTCTACCTTTTCTCGGAGGCCAAAGGGTACTGTATATGCCTTATGAAAAATTGGCACAGCATCTGGTTTGACAACAATGTCAGCAACGAACCCCTCAATAACAGACTTGCTGTTCTCCTCAAACACACTTGGAAATTTCAATAGCAATTTACTGTGAATCGACTTATCATCAGTCAGATTATTCATGTTGAAATTTTCTTTCCAATTTTTGAAAAGTACACTTAGCCAATCCCGACCAAGCAGGGGAATAAAATCCTTTTCTGTTGCAACAACAACCAAATCCAAATTATGAGATTTGTTCTCAACCAAGTCAGACACAACAACCTTAACCAACCCAACAACATTGACCCTTGCACCTGTAATAACATTCAGACTTCTCTTAAACTCATGTAAAATGCAACTGGCAAAAGCTTTTCTATATAACTGTTCACTGATAACAGAATAACACGCGCCCGAATCAACTTCCATATTAACCAGTACTTCATTAACAACAACCTTTACAATTAAAGCGTCAGAAAGCGAATCAATGCTTACATTTCCCAGTGTTAATCTTGATAAATCATATTCTGTATCGTTTTCATTAACCACGTTAACTTTAAAATTATTTTTCTTATGTGGACAAGAATGAGCATAATGCCCTATCTTCCGACATTTATAACAAAGTACATTATTATTTTTTTTAGAATCTTCTTTAAATTTATCTTTTTTTACATAACCCTTGTGGTCTTTAGGAACAGGTTTTTTTTTATAATTCATATTAAATCTACTTCTACTCAACCAGTTTTGACAACTACTACTACCACCACCACCGTTACTTTGCAGCTCCTTCACTTCTCGTTTCGTCATCTCCATAGTAAGTGCAGTCTCACATATTTCGGTAAAAGTTTTGCTCAGCGGTTCTTCCAGCAGCTTCCTCTGTATGCCCTCATCTCTTTGCGACCAGATAAATTTATCTGAGAGAGCTTGGTCTAAATAGTCTCCAAATGCACATTTATCAGCAATGATTTTTAATTCGACAATAAAGTCATGTAAACTCTCATCATGCTTAAAGTTTCGTGACATAAATTTATGCCGTTCAGCACGCACATTGACTTTAGGCTTAAAATATGTTTGTAACTGTTCAATTAACTGTTTGTATGAAAAGTCTTTCACTAGCTTTGGAGCTATCAACGATTTTAAAATTTTATATAAATCTCCACCAGCCAAAGAAATAAATAAAGACACCTTTTTATCATCAGCAATACTGTTTAAAACGAACAAATGCTCCATTCGTTCTATATAATGGTCAAAATCATCTTCCACCATAAACTGTTCAATATTGCCTATCATGGACAATCCCGCCATAATCGGTTTGGTTTCAACAGACATTATGCTTTATAAATATCAAAATTATTTTTTTTTGTATCACTTTGGCTCAAAATCGTTCAAAATCGTATTATTTAATTTGTACGTGTAGTCTTTTTAATAATAATTTATTTTTTTTTAATTTTACACGGAGTCACGCCACAATCCTCGTCGCCAAGTATTATGTTTTTATAGTGTCTTTATTGTTTGATGGTTCTTAAATGACTAATTAACTAACAAACGGTTACATATAATTTGAGTGATGTAATGAGTGTACTCTTTGTACTCTTTATGTACAAATGTATATAGAGTAGCATGAGTATTATAATAGATAATTATTGAGAATACATAACAGAAGTAAATTAGGCTTTTCATAATTTCACAATTATTTTATCAAGTGATTATTTTTTCTCAAAATTTTATACTTGAAGCTTTAATTGCTTTAAAAGAAACCGATATTAAATAAAATGCACGACTGGATCGCACGAACTTGCTCTTATGTAAAAGTACTTTGGAATTTTAAATACATTTTATAAATATAGAACAAGGATTTAATGAGATAAAAATGTTTAAATGCATGGAATTGCCGTCTGATCTCCGGAAAAGTATGAATTTACGCAAATAAAGTTTAAAAATCGTTTTATTAAAGTAATTTTTTATATAACAAATTTGGGATGCCAATTTTAAGTGCTTAGTAATATATATGCAGATTTTAGAAAATAATTTCAAAAAATAATCGTTCACACGTTTTCAAGATATTTATTTTTCAAAAAATAAATTGGATTAAAAAAAAAAATATTTTTTCGAATATTTTTATATACAATATTATTTTAAACTTAACGGAGTTCCTGGTGAAAGTTTTTAGTTAAAATCATTAGAGCCGTTACGTTGATAAGAAATTTGAAAATCGAAAAAAACGGTTCTATGACAGGTACCGTTAATAACATTTTTGGCCAAAATTTTGTTCGAATAAATAATTCAACAAGTCCAATAATAGTGCTAAGTCTTCTACTTGGCTGATTTGTTTCAGTAGTATATAGAACCTTCATATACAAAATTTTTTTTGACCAAAATGTAGTTCATATCCATAATATCACACTTTTTTTTATCAAAATCGTTAGAGCCGTTTTCGAGATAAATACGATTTTGCAGAAAGGGTGTATGGGGGGTACCGTTAGTTTTGGAGCTAAAAAAAAATTCAATGTCTCCTCTAGGGAATCATCGAAGACCCTTAAGTACCGAGTTTGAAGAAAACAGGTCCAGTGGCTTAAGCTCTAGATCGAGGTACAGATATACAGACACACAGACGGAATTGCCGGATCCACTTTTTTCGTCTTCGCTATCATCGTAATGTCAACTTTGATCAAAATCTCGAGTTCGATTTTTTTTTTTCAAATGCAGAACTTGCTCTATAGTACCTACATATGTATATTAGGGTGTGTCACTTTTGTATGGCCGCAAAAAAGTACTCTTATTTTTAAATAGTGCTCAAAAGTTGTATTAGGGTCTGAGGTTTAAGAA
Source organism: Chrysotoxum bicinctum (assembly GCA_911387755.1). Lineage (NCBI taxonomy): Eukaryota > Metazoa > Arthropoda > Insecta > Diptera > Syrphidae > Chrysotoxum > Chrysotoxum bicinctum. Next base: position 59,517,534 of record OU426989.1, on the reverse strand, counting down.
CATGTACAAAAAATAAGATATCGTTCGTCTTTGGCTCGCTCAAATCGGTTGAAGTTGAAAAAAAAATTTAATTTACACTAAAAAAACAAACGATTTTACATAAAAAAATGATTTTTCTTCCTTCTTTATTATTTCATAGCTTCTTTATCAAGTGTTCAATTCAAACAAGTATAAGCTTAAAAGTTTTTCCTTGACTTGAAAGCCTAAAAATATTTTATATAATTTTTTTGTATCCACACTGTGCAATCTAAAACAACACATATTCCAAAAATCTCGAAAAATCGTTTTTTTTTGGATTTCATCCAATTTTTGAGCGAGCCAAAGATATTAATTAAAATGAAAATTGTAAACGCAGGATTTAATTTTGATAAGCAATGCAACTTTTAAAAGCTATTACATTTGAAAATACCATAGTTGAGCCCTTTGAGACACCCTAATGTATATCGCAAGTAAAAATGCAATAAGTCGTTCACCTTAAGAAATACACTGGCACGCCCAATGACGATATAGCTATTTGGGATTAGGTGAAGGATACTGCGATTGAAAACATTGAAAAAGTTTCAACTATCTCTGAAAGCAACATATAAGAAATTCTTAAACACCAAAGAACTATCAGTAGTGAAAAAGTTTTTCGAAATGTGAATCCAACAATTCAATGATGGAAAAACTGTTGTCAAAAAAGATGAACAAACCAAAGTGTCAAATTTCTTTGAAAACCCTGAACTTAGTTTATTATTCGTCGGACCTTTTTTAACAATAAATTGTTTCTTATTTTACTGTACCAAGAACGACCTTACACTGTTGAAATATTGACTACCAAGTATGTAGAAAACCTCTGTGGTTTGAATCAGGGTCGAGCTCTAGTAGTTCAAATAACCGAGGATCTACTGTATTTAAAACCTCGATTTTATTAATATTACTCGTTAGGATTGTTTTTGTATGCAGCCCCACGATCCTCCCTTAAAACAGAGCGCTTTTGTGGTAAAAAAAATGTCCTTTGAAATTTGTGCTTGATTGAAAATTTAATTACATCCTCATTCTATACAATAAAACGGACATGCTTTGCAGTAAAAAAAGAAAATACAGAAAAATATACATTTTCTAGTTAAATAAATTTAAAACTCTTTATTGGGAATTGTGGTTCTAATTATAATATCGTATCTATATGGAGCTTGTGTCGTTATCGAAGGTCCGGTGGGAAAACTCTAAAAACTACATAAATGTATCCCCCACTATCTAAGGATGAATATGTATGTTGGATGCTCATCCCTAGATATAGTGTTTTTTTTTTGTTTATTGGTGTTGACAATTTTATTGAAAGTCGAAAACAGATTTGTGTATTTAAATAGATTAATAAAATTTTCCACTTCATATTTTTTTATCTCATTAAAAAATAATTCAAGCTTAATGAAATTTTGTTTTAAATAATAAATAAGGACATTCCACAAATAGTTCTATATATGTAGCTAATTGTGAATAAAAAATGTAATTGGTTTCAGAACAAAAATAAATGTTCAAGGACTGCATGTCCCTGTTTAAACTAAAATGAATGGGAATAACACAAAAATTGAGCTTTAGAAAACCCTCATTCTCCCGAATGGAGTCATCGGTCATTAAAAAATTGTACCTACATTAAGAAATATGTTGATTCATTTTCAACTCAATTTGTCTGTTTGTCCCTCTGTCTAGACTCAGTGTCAAGCTATAAATCTGTGCCACACTAAGGCACTTAAAATCGATAACAAAATGCAACTCAATTCCCTATCGTCATCGTTCAAGTCCTACGTCGAAGTTGAAGTGGAAGTCGCTTTCGTAGTCCATGCCCGTGTTGGTTAACGTCGTCGATTGCCGTTAAATACAAAATCCATTTCAAACTAAATCAACGACCACACCATCAGGGCGGGCACGAGGCATACATACATATATATAAGGGTACGACGAGAGAGGGGTTGAATTTAAAAGTTCGATAAAGTTTTGCACTTTCTCATTTTAATTGAAAGTTGACTTGGAACGGTTTGGACATTATCTACACCCTCTTCACGTTTATTCTGCCATTCGTAGTCACCTCGGGCAAAACTCAAAAGAGTCCAATAAAATTAAATGACGGTATCTTGAGGATTTCATTGTTTGGAGACCGTATAATCAGGACAAGTTGTCGAACATTGTTTTACTCTTTTTTTTTTTGTTTTCGTTTGAAAAAGTATCACGCTGATAGAATATTTTATTTGCAATTTATTCTTAATTGTTCGACAATCCTGGCTTTACGCAGTTTTTCTTGAAAAAAAAAAGAAAATGCTCCTTGATTTTTGAGTTTGATCTTGTGTTGGCTTTGTTTCAATAAATGCAAATTAATGAGATTGGATAAGGACGGTGAGATGAAAAACTTAGACTTCGGATTGCAGAAGTGAAATACATAATTCAGACAAACGCCGGATATAAGTTAATGAGGATAGTCGTACTATAGTGAGATAGAAAACGTGATGAGACTGTAAAGTTTTTATAAAGTTTATGAAATTGAAGACAAGCTGATGGCCGTTCAGGACTCCAGGATAAATATTTGTTTCGGTACAAAATTTATTTCGTTAGGTTTTCCTTATTTTTTTTTAATTTGTGCAAACACAAAAGCTCTAAATATTAGTCAAATCAACACAATGATGTTGACGTTTTTAAGCATGATAAAAAAAATATTTAAGTTGAAAATATTTTTTAGTGTGACCGTGACAATTTGACATTTCCAAATGTCAAAAAAGTTATTATTGCTGAGTTTAGCAGAAGGTGTCCCTATTGGATGCGTGTTCAGAAGCAGTTAACTAAAATATGTAGAACTAGGTTATTAAATCTCGTCACAGTAAGTCAATCCTAAATACTATAAATATTGTATGGGTGGCACTACATTTAGAAAGCATCTTGGTCTCAGACCCAATTCTTAGCTAGTTTTGCTCGTCCGTTTATCTGTATAGAAGAGTTGGATACTCCTTTTTCGATGCATGAACTTCTGTTAGCTCTTTAGCGAATGACGAATAATAAAGGTCCAGGCGAAGATGGTATCTCGATTGATTTTTTTAGCAACTCTACTCTATTACTAAACTGTATTTGAGAGCTTTTTAATAAAATATTTGGCAAGAAGAATTTTCCTGGTTGTTTCCGTTCGTTCAGTATCTTGGTGATACAAAAATGATATAGGCGCTCGTGCGCTGTATTGAAGGAAATAACAAAAAAAGCTGTTATCATGCAGGCTTAAGACCTAATATTTCAACGGTAGATCAAATCTTAGCTCTTACGAGCATTGCAAGATGTTTTATTGGGAAAAATAAGAATTTGTTTGCATTTTTGTAAGCACCATTTCACACTATTATCAGAAGATCACATCTATTTAATCTAGCTGATGATAGTGTGACAGCAAAATTTATCAAAATATATATTTATCAACTTCTCTTTATAGTCCAGTAAAAATAGACAAAAAAATGCCAAAGAAAGGAAAAAATTAGATCCTGGCTGAAAATTGGCACGATCATTGGTAATTGGGCTCTTAATAAAATGAGAGAGTTCCTCACCGATCCGATGACCGCTATGTAAGTTATTCAAGGTCAAAGGTCACGAAAATGGGTTTTTTTTAAAATTTACTCAAAAACGGTTTATTTTAGAGAAAAAAAATGTTCTACAAACATGTTGCTGAGGTAATTTTGAACAAAAATGGTGATTAAAGTTTTGTCCGTAGCATTTACCGTTAAAAAGTTATAGCACTTTAAAGAATCGTAAGTATCGCCATATTTCGCATTTTCTCCCCCATTACTGATAATTACTTAAAACCAGTTTATTTTAGAGAAAAATTTTCTAGCACAAACTTGTAGATGAGGACATTTTCACAAAAACGGTTTTAGAATTTTGTTCGTAGCAAGTACCGTTAAAAAGTTATAGCAATTTATAGAATCGGTAAGTATCGCAAAAAGTAGCCCTATTTTGCACATTCTTCCACACCACCTCAGAGGTCAAGTGCCAAGCGCGTTTTTTTTAGGTGGTATCCCCCGTAGGCCTATTCCACTGTGTTTAGCAAACAAAATTAAGTTAAAATTATTAATTACCATTTGGCAAAGGCATGTTAAGTAATGATTCGTCGTTAGCGTCCTCAGCATATGGATCAATTTGAACTGAGTTTGTACATGACTTTCCATGACATTGACCACAAACTAAAGAACAACTTAATCCCGCTTTTCGACAACCACAATTAGAACCGCAACCTTTACTAAAGTTACAAAATATTGTTGTAAGAAGTTCATCCGGTGCTGGTTGAAGCAGAGTGGTTATAGGCTCCAAAACATTATTTCTTAATGCCCATCCCCAGCTTTCCGGATTAATATTATCTCTTCCCAACCAAGCTTGAACTTGATAGTACACTCTAAAAAGATGTTGTTGAGCAGCAGCAGATGTTGGAGGAAGGGAAGATAATCGTACAGCCTTGTTGAGCCTAGTCAGTCGAACAAATGTTGAATATCTTAATGCATCGATACTATCTTCCGTCGAATGTGCTTTGTAAGATGCTAGAAGTAGGCGTATACCATATTCAAAAATAATATTTGGAGGACAATCGGCTGTGGCAAACGCTTCGGCATATTTTATAAGATCGTCACTCTTTTCGAAAAGCTTAAACATTCTTAATTTGCCTTTGTTGTAGAGAGCAGAAGTTGAATCACAACCAGTAAATGCGTGCAAAAATAAGATGTGGGCTTGCCATTTTGGGTAAGCGGCTAAACTGTGAGTACAGTATAATTTATTTTCCATTTTAGCTTTACCTGGTTTCCGAAAATAGATCTTTTTGTCTGGAGGAGCGCGTGCTATCAGTATTGCTAGTAAGTCGACATCCTCTCCTACAACAATACTCGTGCGTTTCTCAGCTTTCTCTATGGCTGTTTCGATTATCAAAACATCAGCATCATTTTTGGCTTGCCTCACTAGGATGTTTACAGCCTTAAACTTCTCAGAAAGCATAGCAATGAATCGACTTTTGTTGTTGGCATTAGCAAGAAATTGTTGTTGAGAAGTTGAGACCTTCATTGATACATCGAACAAAATGTCAGCTGATGACGGAGCTGAAGCACACCGACGACGCTGCTCTGAAGCTTTTATATTGTTACCTTGATCTTTATAACCATCGAAAACAATGGTGACATCTTTGCCAAAATACTTTTGTACATAGTTCATGTAGCTATCAAAAATTGCATGAAATGAGTTCTCTCGATTCCATAAAATACGATGCAGTAAAAATCCTCCATCGATGATGTATGTAACATTATTATAATCAATGTTATCTTCAACTGGCTCTAACAATTCATAAAGGGAAGATTTTTTATTTTTTCGCATACCAACCTCATCAAAAAGTGACAATGGATAAGGAGCCAACTCGTATGTTAAAAATGTCTGCAGTTGGTCTTCAAATTGTTTAGTTATACTTATTCGTTGAAAAAGTAACAGAGGATCGATTGCAACTTTTTCACCATGCACTTTTATTGAACTGTTGACAGTTAAAAGGGAAGCTACTCTGTTTGCTCTTTTCAATTTAATATTAGCAAATGTTAGGTTTTTCATACTCTCCATAGAAATAAGACCAATTTCATAAGCTCTGTAACAGTTGATACTGTCATCGCCGATGATTCCATTCGATATAGACATTATGTGAGAAAGTTTAGGGAAAGGGTCATGACATGAGAACCATTCTAGAAGTTTTAGAGCATCATTATTATCTCTTTGCACACGTGAATCTCTCGCATCCAGATGTTGATCGGACGTATCCAGTTTTACATTGCAAAGATCTTCCAAATTTTCACAAACTGTATTCAGTGAATGCATTCCGTACACCCATTTGCTATGCACATACTTTCGAATGAAAAATACACATCACTTGACCGAGTTTTAACACGTGAGATGCGCTGGTGCAGGCCTCTCTTTGTCTCTTAAAAGCAATTATGCTGCATTTTCGGGTGTAGTTTTTACGACACTGACGATGGACGATAACAGAAGTTCTGTCTTTCAAAAAATCTACTTTGTTATCACCTCTTTCAATACTCGAGTCAATTAACGTTTAATTCCTTCAGACAACGAATCACTGCAAATAAAATAATTTTCATCCATTTTACTTGTTTTTTTTTTATATTTCCGAATAAAGTTTTAAATAATGCTTAAAAGAACACGTGCATGCATTACCAATGGTAGCTTTAAACTTTATGATTACCAAAAAAAAGAACGGTTTTGGGTTAAATTTTCTCACCAAATTCTCTGATTGGTTACAAATATTTGCCCCAACAATTAAAATCAAATTAATTTTATGGTCCGTGTAATTTACTGAATAATTGCTATAACTTTTTAACGGTACTTGCTACGAACAAAATTCTAAAACCGTTTTTGTAAAAATTTCCTCATCTACAAGTTTGTGCTACAAAATTTTTCTCTAAAATAAACTGGTCTTAAGTAATTATCACTAATGTGGGAGAAAATGCGAAATATGTCGATACTTACGATTCTTTAAAGTGCTATAACTTTTTAACGGTAAATGCTACGGACAAAACTTTAATCACCATTTTTGTTCAAAATTACCTCAGAAACATGTTTGTAGAACATTTTTTTTTATCTAAAATAAACCATTTTTGAGTAAATTTGAAAAAACCCATTTTCTTGACCTTTGACCTTGAATAACTTACGTAGCGGTCATCGGATCGGTGAGGAACTCTCTCATTTTATTAAGAGCCCAATTACCAATGATCGTGCCAATTTTCAGCCAGGATCTAATTTTTTCCTTGCAAAAAGCTATTTTTCCTGGACTATTTATTTAATATGACTGCCGTCGTATCAAATGGAAATAATCAATCCAACCAATTTTGATCTGAGACAGGTGTGCCACAAGGTTGTACTTTGAGCCCACTTTTGTGCTTTCTTTTTATAAATGGTTTAGAGAATCTATCCCTGGTTAAGACTTTTGCCAAGATTTACATGTCAAAGTGTTAATCTATTCTGATCAACTTGTCATTTTGACTGATGATGACAAACAACACCATAGTACAACAGCATTAGCCCGATGATGGATTATTAAATCCGAAACGAGTCGCTATTTTATAATATTCAAATTTGTTGCAATAAAATTAAATTTAAAAACCTTAAACTTAATAAATAAAACAATAATTTTTTTCTTTTTATAAAAACTAATTTTATTTGTTTTAATTTTATATTTAAATCAATATTTATCCTAATTACATTGTTTAAGTAATGCAAACAACAAACACTAAGCTGCAAAAAACCACTATGTCTGTATCCTTTCAAGGAATGGTATAAATTGGTTTCGGCGTAAGATTTTCATTGACCCTAAATCTGGATAATCACGAATCAATGAGAACTATCTTATATATCTGCATCTCTGTAATTGATGAAAGTATATTCAAGTCATGCCTTGCGCGAGCAATAAAATCTTCTGCAAGATTAGTTTGAAGTTAATTAAGCCTCAATCTTAGAAAACTAAGATACTAAAGAGGTGAATTCTCTGTTGCGGAGGTGAGTCTAATTTTCAAAGGTCGTACAGAAATGTTAGAATTGAACTATAGAACTGAGTAAGATCTATAATTTTTGATTTATGTAGTTAAATTAAAAGCCAAATTTTATTTTATGTTAAGGCAGAAATTAAAGCAGGGCTTAACCCTTTCATCCTTATTTTTGAAAATTTCTTTTTGTCTTAGCTAAGCTAAAAGCACCAAATAACAAATTTTTTGTTTGTTATATATCAAGATTTTTAATTATTTAAAATCATCAACCATAAAAAAAATATATTGTTATCTTAAATTCCTATTGATATTAAATATTGTATATTAATTTAATTTCAAAACTTCATTGAAATTTGTTTGTAGTTATCTTTGTATAATACATACTAAAATATTTTTAAGATCCAAGTATATTTTTTTCAATGTTTTTATTAAATATTTTTAAATTTTTAGATCTATTTTTTTTTTAATATTATTTTAAGATAGAACACTGTTTCATGTTTAGATTTTATTTTACTGCAGAATATTCAACCTGGCAAACAGCACAGTCATGCCTGTAATTCTTTTTCTTTTATTCTAAGTTTATATTTTTTTGTGTGAAAAACTAATAAAGACACGATTCTAGTTTTAATAATTTAAGATAATGATTAAATTGTATTAAATTAGTTAAAATATTTAAAAAAATAAGGTTTCAAAGCATAACTTCGTATAGTATTAAAATTATTGTAAATTAATGATAATTCTTTAATCCATGTACATTATACACATGCACCTAAGCTAATATATCAAACACAAAAGCAGGCAAAACACAATAAGTCAAAACCGAATTCGAAGCGAATTTAATAGTTTTCTTATTTATTCCAATTATTGTGATTAGTTTATTTTTGAAATGTTAATACTTTTGGTTAAATTTTATTTCCATTATGAATGTAAATATTGAATATAGTTTTAAAAACTAAATAAATTATATTCGATATTAATATTACGTATACGCCCTAGTGAACCTTTTCATTTATATTTCAAATAATTTGGTACGTATACGCCATAGTGACCTAAAAGAAATAAAAATATTCATCAAATAAATCCTTATAACATTCCTCACTGAATCTTGCATGGTAAATGAATTTTTTTAAACCATCTGCAATATTGACGATTTATATACCTACACAGTAAACTATGTGTATGAAGAATGTAGCTATACACAAAACCCACGACTTTTTCGCACCCACTTGATAGTATATTCCTAAGCACAACTTAGGTTTTTCATTGTAGTTGTTAGGTCTGAAAAATACATACCATGCAACAACAGATGCTATTTTAAATTTAGCGCATTTGTGAAATATCTAATAGATGCAAATTCTTTATCAAGCGGGAGGAGTATCCTTGTTTGGGTAGGACACCATCGATAGCAATTTTGCATTCGTTCAAAATGGACTTTAATGCAAGCAGCATCAGGGGAAGCTTGAAAAAAAGGCGAAGAATTATTTAATTTAAATTTACGAACCTTATGTTAGAGAGTTCAATCCGAAATTTAAATAAGTTAGATATTAGAATATAATTCTTTTCTTCAATTAATGTCTCCATAGATATAATTTAAGTTCCCGATATATTCTCGCTAGTTTTTCCGTTAAGCTAGGTGACTGTTCTAATATGAATTATACATGTTAAGAATATAAATGTACTTAAAATAAAATGCACTTCTGGATTGCTCTCACTTCCTTTTATGTTTAAGCGACTCAAAATTTTAAAAATGAACGTTATTAGAAAAAGGCTTTAAAAATGTTGTAAGACCAATCTTTATTAATCATTATATAGCTGTTTTTAAAACAAATATGTTCTTTCATATACACACAAGTTGCGTTTTAGGTAAATTTCCTGAAACTATTGTTTACCTATGTAGAATTTCATAATGGAAATATTTTTTTGGAAATTAAGTAAAGAGAGAGGCACCCACACAATCAGCAACACTCTACCTCACTGCATCAATCATTTCTAGCGTACGTTGGCTTACTTGTTGCCCAGTCTGTGCTTAATCTTAATCACCAACAAAATCAATTAATTTTCTCCACGGATTAATAATTCAAAAATTATTAAATTTAAATATTTTGATAATTTCAACACTTTGTTGCTGCGTTATTTGTTCCATTGTCGTTATTGACCACTCTTTAACACTGTATTACCCGTTGGTATAATGGTAAATGTATTGGACTATCATGCAAACGGTCTTAAGCTCGATTCTCAGTCCCCGAAAAAAAGTGTTTTCAGGGGTGCAATGCCTTTTGTGAGGAACTGACAAATGCTCTGAGAGCATCTCTTGTCATAAAAAGTGCTCATCATTAGCCATTTGAAATCGCCAGAAAATTTTAGGTCTCCTCTACTTCTGGTAACGCAGACATATGAATTAAGTACGTCACGTACGTAAAACTTCTTTTTCCTCAAGCAAAGCTTCTGTAAGATTATAACCTACGAACAAACATTTTGTATTCTAAAAACTTGTCGCTGTCTTTGACGGATAACGTGACGTTTTGACATGTCACTGACAGCTGCATAGAAAATTTTTTACCCCCAACGCCGGAAAAGAAGTTTTACTTCAAAAAATTGAATGTGCGCGCCTAGCCTTAAATGAAATCAAGAAGAAAAGTACAAAACTCCCATGCCACTTGACAAGCAAGTTGCCTCGCTTTGTTTGTATTACCCTAGGGCTGCACGTGCAAGTATTGGCAAGCATGTTGTAATCTTGTAATGTACACAAGCATTTCTTATTAACCCGTACAAACCCGAGCAACTTAGTAGTCACCTGGCATTAATTCAGTATCCAGGCAACTTGGAAAGCAAGTACATTGACAGCGGCACTCTTGTAAAATTAATTATTAAAGTATTTGATTGATTAGTCGGGTGACGTTCAAATTTATAAATACCAAAACAAATGTCGGTGGCGTGTGCGATTAAGCGAATAAATATTATTAAAAAGTATAATTTCAAAACTTTCAGGCAACCTGATGGTCATATGGCATGCCGTCTATGACAGCACGAATACAAATGGTAGTGGATATACCCAACTTTTTGGCCAGTACTTTGTATGCGAGGGTTAGAAGTTGGTAAAATTTATTTGGATTGCAATATGCTTGTCAATAATTATTCGGTTGCATAGCCATTGCGCGTCTGAACCTATAGTTGTATGTTTATCTTTGAATGTAGCCATTTGAAATATGTAAATTCTAAATCGTATTCAACTTAATGTTTTACTTTGCACATGCTAAAAACATGTCGCTATCTTTGACGGATGGCGTGACGGTTTGACATGTCACTGACAGCTGCATAGAAAATTTTTTACCTCCAACGCCGGAAAAGAAATTTTGCTTCAAAAATATTTTTAAATGAATATTTTTTCTATCTTTTCTATTTGAGATTTTTAAAATTTTTGAAAAAAAAAATTTTTTCAATAAAATCTGTTAGACCGATAATAAAAAATTCAAAATTCTGTTTCTATAGTAGCTACGCAGTCATTAATGTCGTATTATTTTTTTTCATTGAATTGTAGAACGTAAAAATTAAGCGAACAAAAATCTTATCGAAATTCTAGGCACTGTTTTCGAGAAAAATACAATTTTTGAGAATATTTTGTTTACATTTTTATGTTGAAATAAAAGATATGTCATTCAAATAACACCATTCAAGGATTTATCTAAATCCTCTTGAAGGTGAAAGCAATCAGCAAAATTTAAGCATCGTTGGCAAGGATTAAACATGATTAATAAAAAATAAGGCAAATCATTAATAAATAATGAGAACAGAGGTGGCCCAAGATGACTGCCTTGAGGAACACCTTAGTGGTTGAAAATGTTCACAAATTTTTCAGGACAGCTTTTAACAAATTGAATACGGTTAGTTATAACCAGTTTTCTTCAACTAGTTAAGTAATTGACAATGAAAACCAAAAGATTCAAGGTTTTTCTGATTTCTTATTTCAATAGAATTAACATAGAAATTTGTAAAAAAGTAAGATTAGTTTCTTTTGACTTACCACTGATAAGCCCGTGTTGAGAAGTTGATAAAAATTTGTTCACTGCTTCATACATCCTTTTCTTAACAAGAAATTCAAAAACTTTTGGAATTAACTGTAATTTTGCAATAGGACTATAATTTTCAACACATTGTTTTAATCAGAGTTATGTATGTAACCAGAGTTATGTATGTAACCAGAGTTATGTATGTATAACTCTACCCGCAATCAAGAAACACACCGTTATTCAAAGCCATATTAAAAATACAAAAAATTGGTTTTGACAAGAGTTTAATCTGCAATTTTTAAGAAATAATGATGGAATGTTATTAGAAGGCATGCTCAAACTATTTTTCAAACTACCTTATTCAAAAAGGACCTCATCTTCAGAAAAAGAAATGTTATAGAAATTTAATAAAGTAGCAGAAATATCGGAATCTATTGCAGAATTATTTAAATTTAATTTAAATTTTGCTTGGAAAGATGATGCAAAATAGTCACAAATATTTTTGAGATCACTATACTTACAACGCCAATAATAATATAAAATGGAATTTCAAGGGATTTACTCTTAAAACTAATAAAGCGAAAGAAACATTTCGAATTCGTTTTTATTTTTGATTCAATGAACAAAAAATATTGGCAATGCAAAATTTTTTTATTCATACTCACGACGCACTTTACCCCCAATATTCGCTTCGAAAACTAGGATCGACTTTACTCTAACTTTGCATTTTCATCATAGCATTTTTTAGTCACGTTAAACTCTTTCGAAACCAGGCAGGCTTACCATTACCACTTTTCTTAATCCGTTTAATGGTTACAAAGTTAGAAAAGGTATCATACCAAACATTTACAAAATTTACATAGTTACCAGATACCTCTTGACAACATTATGGTTGATCCCCACTCAATGTTACTCAGATAATCATTAATGCTAATATAATCAGCCTTATTAAAATCATACCTTTAGTTAATAAATTGCTCTTTACAGTAAATTTTATTAAAAGAAATTAAATTCATTGAAATATTCAAAGAATTATGGTGAACATCATTTTTATCACTATTTACAAGAAGGAAATCTTCTTTAAATAAAATGCACGACTGGGTCGCACGAACTTGCTCCTATAGAATAGACTAGGAATTTTAAAAACGAATGTTATTAGAGAAAACTGTTCATAAGGATAAAATTAATTTTTTAAATCCTTTTAAAGTAAGAGACGAAAACAGAATGCTGTGCAATTATGAATTTATGCAAGAACAAAAATTATAAGTCGTTTTAGTGGTTTCTTAAAAAACAGCTTTTATAGGTATACAAAATTTTTAAAAAAATTTTAAGAAAAAAATTTGCTACGCCAATTTAAAGGTTTTATTATTGTTCGAATAAAAATTAAATTAAAAAAAAAATATTGAGCCGTTTCTGAGATATCGAATTTTCAAAAAAAGAAAAAATATTTATTTTAAAGTTTTGAAATGCAATGGCGCAAAATTTTAAACAGTTCTCGTTTAAGGAATTAAACCGGCTCTACTTAACGCAGTCGCTTAGCTTGGAGACTTGGTCTAACTTTTGCATAATTATAAACACGTTAGACAACTCTTCTAACTGATGTGGGTTTTACAACAGAACCTAAGCGAAATTGCGTTGAACAACCCTTAATTTGACAGATACATAACTCACACAACTACAAAAACACAAAAAAAAATAAAAAGAACAGACAACTTTAAACCAAATAATTTTTCGCCGAAAAAACTACATTTTTTATACTACCTCGGTATAGATTTTGATTGTTTATAAGTTATTTACATTATTTTAGATCGAAATAAAGTATAAATCGTATATTTACATCATAAAAACTCAATTTGTTGTTGCAAGGTGCAGATTCATTTAGCTATACTCGTCTCGGTCGGCGGCGGGGGCGCGCGTGCATACATAAGATATGTATGTACCTACATACATTTGTATTTACATATTTGCTCATCTTAGAGCAGGGTTGCAAAAGCTTAAGTCACTTGTTAGCTTAAGCTTGGCTTTAATTCACAAGCTAGTGAGTGACTTATGAATTAAAAAAAATATAATTCAGCAGCTACGAACTGACTTATGAATTAAAAAAAAATTAATTCACAAGTCAGTTGGTGACTTGTGAATTAAAAAAAATTAAATCATAAGCTTCTTAGTGACTTATGAATTAAAAAAAATTAATTCAGGACCTACTAAGTGACTTATGAATTAAAAAAATTTAAGTCATGGGCAAGTAAGTGACTTATGAATTAAAAAAATTCAAATCATCAGCAAGTAAGTGACTTATGAATTAAAAAAATTTAATTCAAAACCAACTTAGTGACTTATGAATTAAAAAAAATTTAATTCATAACTAACCAACTAACTTATGAATTAAATTTTTTTTAATTCACAAGTCACCAACTGACTTGTGAATTAAATTTTTTTTAATTCATAAGTCAGTTACTCCCTGATGACTTGATTTTTTTTTAATTCACAAGTCACTTAGTAGCTTAGGATTTAAATATTTTTTAATTCATAAGTCACTTTGGGGGTTGTGATTTATTTTTTTTTCAATTCATAAGTCACCAAATATCTTATGAATTAAATTTTTTTAATTCACAAGTCATCTATAGACTTATGACTTATGGATTTTTTAATTCAAAAATTCGCAACCCTGTCTTAGAGCACTTTCGTACGATTATTTCGAATTTATAATATTCAGTTATTCAGTCTATTTACAAAAAACATCTTTAAAAAATCGAATAAAACATCAGTAAACATTTTTTCTTCGATTTGCTTTGGTATGAAATGACCATTGTCAATATGGATAAAGTATACTTTTAGAAGATAAACTAGCTATTTGCTGCTGTTAAAGTAAGACGAGCTCTTTAACGTTAAAGCATAGTTTATGTCCTTTAAAATTAACAAAAAGTCGGTTCTCGTTTTATACTCAATATTTAGAGTCGACTCCCATTCTAAAATTGATTTAGAGTAGATTTTAAACGTTTAAAATTTTGGCCAATGTGTTTTAGACTTTTGAGAAGCTTCTCTATAAGAAATTTCATTAAGAACCGTTAGGTGGATAATGAGAAATTCAAAATTCGACAAAATGGTTCTATGGTAGGTACAAGCTGTAATATCTTAATTTCAAAATTTTTTTAATAAATTTAAGATCATAAAAATTAATTGAAAGAAAAAAATTTTATCAAAATTCTAGGTGCCGTTTTCGAGAAAAACACGATTTTTGAAAACCATTTTTTTAATTTTTTAACATTTTTGTATAGTGGGTACCTTTATTTTAAGGTAAAATAAAATTTTTTTTCTCACATCTTGTAGATTATATTAAGAAACTTTTATGTATGAAGTTTAAAAAAAATCTAGCATGGGGTTTTGGAAACATTGGGTTTTGAAAAAAAAATTTTGAAGTTTTTTTTTTTAAATCCAAACAAAAATTTTTTGGAAATTTGAATACATAATTCTGTTTAAACTTTTGAAAAGTCTTCGCAAAAAAAAATGATCAAAATCGGTGGTACCGTTTTTGAAAAAATCAAAAACAAAAAAAAATGGTGCCATGGGGGGTACCCTCAATAACCATTTTTCGGAAAATTTTTTTCAACTATTACCTAGCTTTAACTTAATGAAATTTTTTTGTATTTTTATTTTTTAAATCTGTGCAGCAGTTTTTGAGAAAACAAATATTTATAAAATTTCGAAAAAAAATCGTATGGTAGGTACCGTTATTTTTGGTCTTAAAAAAAAAAAGAAAAAAACGTGTGGGGGGAAAAAATTAAAACCCATATCTACGAGTACCAAGTTTAAAGAAAATCGGGGGAGCCATTTAGACTGTAGTCGAACCGACAGACAGACAGACAGAATTGTGAGACCCACTATTTGGTCTTCGCTATCATCGTAATGTCAACTTTGATCAAAATCTCGAGTTCGATTTTTTACGAATGCATAACTTGCCTTATAGTACCTATAAGTCGCAAGTAAAAAAGATACATTCAAGTCTTCATGGACACGAAAAAAGATATAAAATTATTCTTAGAGCATTAAAAACATAATTTATTTAAAAACAATTTGTAAAAAAATATAAAAAGTGTCTAAAACTATTGTCTCATTTTCAATGACAATATTAAATAGAAGTAAAATTTTGTCATCATCAGAATAAACCCACTTCACCTTACTTTAATTGAAATCTCCTACTACACTACGACAGAAGAATTAGAATTTAATTTGCTTACAATAACTTAAATATTATAAATATGAGAAGCTTATACTCGTATATTGAAACATGCATTAGGAGAAATATATGACACAAAACAAATTTTGATTGGATTGCAATTATATTCTTTAGGATAATGAAATTCTACCTGTACACATAATTTTTTGATCAATCTCGAAGAGTCTAAAAGGGTCATTTGTCTACTCTTAACACTAGATTTCACCGCTAGCAGCACTCCACTTGCTCTAGTTAATTCAGTACAGATGAAAATTAGGTCTTTGCTATAAACATTATACTTATTACATTATTACTTTGAAGGAGGAGGTCAGTGTCAACCTTGATTATATAATGTTTACCAGAACAATCGCTAAAAACTCGTCATTCGAAAAAAAGATTAAAAAATTGTCAAATCATTCGGAATAAATTGTCAAGGATAAAAAAAAATTGGCTTCGAATTAAAAGCACGGTTATAATATTCAGGCAGGGTTAGCTTTGGAGCTACCGTTTTCTGAGAACTAAATTATCTTTGGCAAAGTGAAATGGGAGCCTAACTAAATGGCATATCTGAGGTAATTGGTGGTAATTGTGGTGGTTATGCGGTAACTGAGAAGGATTGACGTAGTATTATATTCGTATCTTAACCGGGACAAAATCAACAAAATTGTTGTAAGGAAGTCATGTACCATCTCAACGAAAACGTGATCTGCGTAAAGCAACGGAAAATGAATAATACACGTTATTTGCTCTTGTCCATAATTTAAGCTTGGGTATATTTATGTTATGTTGCAAGAAATAAAGGCGAATTTTAAAATAAACCTTCTTTTATAATACGTATATACAATATACATACATATATATAAACTACATTAGATTATTTTTGGAAGTTGAATAATTTGTTTTTATAGGTTTGCGAGGCAAAGCTAATAGTAGCAAGACTGCTATTTAGAATCCAATAAACGTCTTAATTTAAAAAAAAAAATTTTTTTGAAAAAATGAGAATGAGAAAAAAAGATGGTGATAAAATTGTCAAAATTAAATGTCTAGATGATCTAAATAATCTTTAAAATGCCTTTTAATAATTTCAATAATTTTAATTCTGTTAATAATATTAGATCTTCTTGTAATTTTGAAAGTGATGTCTTGTCAAGTTTAGTGTTTTTCAAAATAATCAAATCCATACAATTTCTGATAGTTTTTTTATTCATCAAAATATCCGTAGCCTTCGCGCCAATTTCGATTCATTATTGCTTCACATTGATTCGTGTTTAAGGAAGCCTGATTTTATTCTTGTATCTGAAATCTGGATTTTTGATTATGAAAAGGATAATTTTAAAATATCCGGCTATGAATTTTTTTCTACTTGTAATAATGATTACTCGTCTGGTGGTGTTGGTGTTTTTGTTAAAATTGAATTTATCAATTCTGAGATTCTTAATATAAATCTTAAATCAGCGGATATAATAAAACTTTCTTTTAACTTAAATAATATGAAAACAGTATTTCTTTGTGCTTATAGATTTCATGATAGTAGTGGAGATGTCTTTCTTGAAGAATTAAATAATTTGTTATTGCATGAGAAGTCAAAAAACTTAATTTTTTGGGTGATATCAACATTGACCTTCTCTCTAAATCTAATTTTGTGGATAGTTATTTATCATTATTGGCTGGTCATGGTTTTGATTGTTGTATAATGGTACCTACACGAATTACTAATAACTCTAGTAAATGCATAGACCATATCTTCTCAAGAAAAAGTAGAGTTTATGACTATAAGTTGGTAAGTTCTATAGACGATTTTGGTATAGCCGATCATTGTATGACCAGTCTTCACTTTCTGGGTATTTCTAATAATATAAACGTTTGTAATACCTCCTTTCCAGTTAAAAAAAATGATTTTATCAAGCTTAACTTACTTCTCCGCTTTGAGTTTTGGGACAAGGTTTATAATGAACATGATCCGTCAATAGCCTTTGATAACTTCATAGATACACTTAATTCTCATGTTACTCGCTGTACTTCAACTTGTAACAAGCCGAATAATACTAGGCGTTTAAAAGAATGGATGACAGGGTATTTAGTTAATCGTATTAAACAAAAAAATAAACTTCAACTAAAATGTAAAAAATACCCCAATAACAGTGTACTTAAAGCCAATTATAAACAAAAATGTAAGGAAATTTCAAATGAGATCAAGATATGTAAAAAAAACTATTATATTAATGAATTGGCAAAGAACAGAGGGAATCTGAAAGGTGAATGGAATGTGGTTAATAAAATTTTGAACCGCAAAGATCGTGTTGATAGACCATTCATTCTTTCAGACGGTTGTAATAGTGTTTCCGATCCAACTGAGGTAGCTAACCTTTTTAATGAGTTTTTTGCTTCTGTTGCCAATAACTTATCTACTGAGGTCTTTATGAATAACGTTGATTTGGTTGAAGGAGGAATAACAAATGACAGCTTATTATGGAGGAGTTTAGTTTTTGATCCGATTTCTTCTGGTGAGTTGCTTTGCATAATTAAATCATCGAAAAATTCTATCTCAGTTACAGCGGATGGTTGTTCTAATGTTGTTTTTAAAAATATTGCTTTCAATATCGTTGATGTTCTTGCTCATGTTTTTAACATTAGTGTCTATAATGGAATTTTTCCTTGTGCTCTAAAGGTTGCTGAAGTTATCCCTCTTCATAAAAAATGTAATTCTTCAGATCTTAACAATTATAGGCCAATTTCTCTGTTACCTGTCTGTTCTAAAATATTTGAAAAATGTATGAAAAAAAGAATTTTAAATTTCTTAAACAGTAACAACTACTTTAGTAACTGCCAATTTCGTTTTCGATCTGGTAGATCTACGGAAGATGCTCTTTTGAAGTTTTGTACTGAAATATATAGTTCAATTAATAACAATCTTTTCACTGCTGGGGTTTTTATTGATCTAACTACAGCATTTGATTTAGTTGACCATAATATTCTGTTAGATAAGCTTTATAATGAATGCGTAGCTTTGTTTATAATTGGTTGGCTTCTTACTTAACAAACCGAAAGCAAATGGTTAAAATAAATGCTTGTTATAGTAATCTCTGCAACTTAACTATTGGCGTCCCACAAGGTTCAGTCTTGGGCCCATTGCTTTTTCTTATTTATATAAACTCCATCTTTGAGCAAAAGTTTTTTGGTAAACCCATAGAATTTGCTGATGACATTGCCTTTTCCTATGGTTGTAAATCGCCCCTTGATCTTGTTGCTGACATCAACTCAGATATGGATATTCTTAGGCGCTGGTGCTCGGCTCATAAAATGGTTTTGAGTAGTATGACTAAGGCAATGTACTTTAAAATTTCAGGTTTCTCACCGTTGGATTGCGATATTATCTATCATTCTTCTGAGTGTGGTAAATTGGGTTTGAGAGTCAATACGTGTGTTTCCGGAAATAGTGATTTTTCATTTTTTCCAAATGTCCCCTGCTCCAAATTTTGTTTTCGAATTGACTTTGTTAATTCTTTTAAATATCTGGGAGTTATTTTGGATAGCAAACTAAATTGGGCTGACCATACCGACTCATTAAAAAAGTATTTATTATGTTGTTCTGCATTTTTATAACTTAAGCTCATACTGTTCTAAACATTCTGTTCATTCCAAAATTCAATATGGCTTAACCTGTTGGAGTGGTATTATAATAAAGTAAAGCCACTCGTAATTTTGCAAAAGAATATTGTGCGTATTATTTGTAATAAAAACCGTTTGCATGCTAGTCTTGTTCTGTTTCAGGGTCTCAAAATCCTTCCGTTAAGGCATCTCTACTACTATAAAGTTCTGACGATATTTTTTATAAGGAGCGGACATCTTTCCATAAGAAGGACTGATTTGCATATTTTACGTATTAATTATAATAATTACGTCAATGTCCCTTCTTATAAAAAAATTCATTTCAAAAAGTTCTTTACAGTAGTGGCTCCTACAATTTTTAACAAGTTACCTGATTCCATCCGACGTTTAAGAAAATTACAAGACTTTCTCTTTAAAACAAAATCTTGGCTTTTTAATTTCAACACCTAGCAAATAGAAAGTATATAAGTATATAATACATATATTTGGCATATACCTCACACACACTAATGAATTATTAATTTTCTTTGGTTTAATTTTTGTTATCTGGTACATTCAATACTAGCGTCAGCTTTTTGCTTCGCTATAGAGTGTATCCATTTTATTCATTTTTACAGGTAGTATAATATTGTATAATATAATCTTGGTTTTGAAGAACATTTTATGAGGTCTATTACTTATAATTTTTGATTTGATTGTGTTAATTTGTTCTTTAAAATAATTATGAAAATGTACACATCTACCAATTTAAATGAATGAATAAATAAAATAACTTATTAACTAAAAAACCTAAAAAAAAAAAAAAAGAAAGAAAAAAACTTTCAAGAATTACGTTTCTCTTATTGTTACATCTATCAGTAGTTGTAAAAAAACATCTTTTGTCGGAAAAAAAATATATATCTTATCTCAAGTGGACGACACATTCCCATGAGTATTTTTTTAAATACAAAATTAATTTACTTCAGTATACGAATATAATACTTTAAACTTCTTCTTACTTGCTAAAATAACCCTACTTCGACTAATTTCTTAAATTTCAGGACATTCCCATAAGAATACGTATTATTTTTAAAATATTCTTGGCTTATCAGTAGACCCTTTCGGTGCATAATAAAACTAAAGCAAAGAATCTCTGGAATCCTTGAGATAGAACTTGGAGTACTACCAATGAGGAATTTCTAAATTCCTAAACTGAACACCGCAATCAATATTGAGGAATACCAAATCAATTTAGGAGAGGTAGTCTCTGATTCTCTTCATTGTACCACATTCCATCATAATCTACTTACTTCAAGGTAAAACATGATTATTTTCACTAATTGCTTATAGTTAAATTGGAATTATTCCCTTAAGAAATTATGAATACAGCTATTATATACAAGTGCGTAGATATACCAAAACCAGACAATCACCACAGTAAATTCCACTTTATGTACAAAGTTCAGCTTATTAAATCCCACAACAAAATATTTCATTATCACGCCATTCAAAACCATTACAATCGAAACGTAATACCCGTAATTAAATGTTTTCTCATTCGTCACGTTTAATTATTACTAATTACGATACCCTATCAAAATGAACGGAATTTCATCCTTTAATTTCTTTTATTCATATAAATACTCGAATCCTTGTTATTATCAGCGAAAAAAAATCGTATTAATATCCAAGGATTATATCCCACAAAAACAGGAAAACACTCAAATCCTACAAATTAATTACTTTCGGCGAGGTCTATTTCCCCGCACTAGGACAATGTTTTTCTCTGTTTGGGTTTCATTTGGTGTTAGTTACACAACCATCAACCATTTTTTCTGGCTCTATACTTTCTTTTTGAAGAGAATAAAAATAGCGAGCCCTTACATTAAATTAAAAAATAAATGTCCTTGAGTATTTTTTGTCATTCATTTTTCTTATCAAAATCCCACCAAAGAAAGAAAACAAGAAAAGGGAAAAAATCTAAGCCTCAGAAAAAAGCCCGAGGGTGACGAAAAAAGTTTCCTCATTTGGCTGATGCAAAGGTGTGAGTTCTACTTAGAAGTTCTTCTTTAATATTTTCATTTGTATTCATTCCAGTATTTCTTATTTTCAAATAAGCTGAGAAGGACGCATTGCACATGTTTTAAAGTTCAACGATGAATGTTCTCTGTCTTCTGCTTAATCAAAATATCCTTTTTCAGGAATTTCACAAGAATATTTTTATTTTAACTTCTAATAACATGATGGTAGATTTCATAACGTAAATTACATATACGCTTTAGATCATGAATATTTAATATTTAAGAACTTTAAGAAATGGTACTACTGTGATTAATTTATGTAGTTTTTGCTTGTGCTATTATACTCGTAGGTACTAGAGGGTGCGTTTTCTGTTGAAAGTCGTTTTTATTTGGTTGCCGTTTTTATGAAATATTTCAATTAGCATTTTAATATCTTAGCAATTGTTAAAACTCTGAGAAAATAACGTGACTTTTCTGGTGTTGATCAGAATTTGTAAACAGTGGGGTGGCCGTGGCGCGACGGATGTGTGCTCGCCTGTCAACCTCATGATCACAGGTTCGATCCCTGCCGTCGTCCTTTTAATTCCACATTAAAAACCTTCTAAAATTGGCATCAATGGGTTGATGGTTTACTCATTACATGTTGTTCAGGCATAACACTAACAACATATGATTGAGTTAAACTAGTATGCCCAACAAGAATGAATATGAATAAAATAATGTGCATTATAAGTGAAATAGAAATAAGACACGGCATTCTCCGCCTGGAGATAAAATATTTGAGACATCAATCTACAGTCTCAGAACATCGTGCCACACATCTTTCCTATCCTTCTTTCTCTTCCTTAACTTGACGCCCGCGCTGTGTTCAAACATTTAAAGGGTAATCATAATCCCTTGAACGCGTGTAGGTTATAAAAAAAAGTGCGGTAAAGTAAAGACTGGCCGACAAGTAAGCCATCGTTGCGTTGGCAAGAAAAGATTGCTGCAGTGAAGCATCTCACCTTTCATCGACGCCGTGCACAAGAATCTGGTATCTCTCAGTCATATTTGCTAAAAATTCTCAAAAAGGACTTCCATTTATTCCCGCATAAAATTCAATGGATACAAAAGTTGCAGTCTCACAGCTCCATATAAAGGGTGGTCCAACCATAATGCACGATGTTAATGGCGAATCATACCTTAACGTGAAGTTTTTTGCCCAACTTAATTTGACATTTCTTTGTTTCAGTAGTTGACAAATTCAACCATGGATAGGTGCACAATTGAGCAGAGCGATAAGATTGTTGAAGCCTTTTACGAAAATGGGCATTTCGTGCACCTCGTTAATTTTTTTGGTCAGCATAATCGGCCAAATGTGTCCACAATCGGTAGCATTGTGCGCAAATTTCAACAAACCGGGACTGTAGGAAATGTGAAAACACCTGTGCATTAGGGTGTCCCTTATTTTTCAACTTGTTTTTTTTTTCACGCATACCCTCTAATTTTTTTTTGTTAGAGCTTATAACATTTGAAGTTCATTTAATGGACGCGACTTTCAATCAAAGTAATCGTTGCAATTTAAATAAACAAAAGAACTTGATCTTAGTAGGCGGTTAGTTCATTTTTTGTTTTCCATTGATATAACGCCCTTGTAATCGTTTTGTACTGTCTAATTATGGCTTTGCAGAGAAGAAGTGAACGAAAATGTGTTATATTCGTCGGAGATATTCACCATCAAATTACAGGTGCGAAACTACCTTCAAAACCAGTGGCGGCTGTACCTTAAGTGCGCTGAACCACCAATTCAAAAGATTTAAAAATTACAAAATACTACTGCATCTTTATTTTTAGATTACCATATTAATATTTATTTTTTAAACATACAAGAGCATAAACAAGTAAAATTTCCAATTATGACGAAGCAATGTAAGCGCTTTGCTTTACTATAAAGACTTAGACACGAGGACTGCTAATATAACTTGTATGAGTTACAACTTACAAGCTGAAGCTAATATCCCTGACGCGTGAGACAAAAGATATTTCATTGAAATGTATCGAGAAATGAGCCTGCTCTCGTGAGGCGCACGAGAACCGAAGATTAACGAGAGCAACCGATGTTTGACTAGAATGCGCTGCGCTTGCGAATGTGTATTGTTGTTTCGCTCTATCCGTGACTGGTTAAATAGTGTTGGTTTGTAGGAGTTGGGTTAGTAATTGTTTTTTATTTTGGTTTTGGTTCGATTCTGTACTGTGTACAGTGTGTGGTGTGGGATAAAATTAACAGTGATTAGGTATATTAAAGACAGTAATAAATCTTTTTAAAATAAAGTTAATATAAAATTAGCCGGATCGCCAAGACCCTTTTTAAATTTTACATGCAATATTTTTGGCGGAGAATCGAAACCTGAATCCACGATTTGACACATTTAGGTGAAAAAATAAAAAACATGATTCCTTGCTAAATGTAATAAGTGTGTCAGTTTTATACATGGTCGAAATTCTTCGAGCAATTATACAAAATATTAAAAAATCAACATATACATGTAAATTGTGGTTTTTTTGCGATTTCTAATCTCAATACCTACTTAGTGAGCAAGTAAAGTGCACCACCTGTTCAACAACCCACCAGCCGCCACTGTTCAAAACGTGAAGTATTATAAAATAAGTGAAAGTGCAAACCTCATTATTCGTGAGTGTTTAATATCTTGGGAAAAATCACGAATACCCACAAAAGCTGTTCCGAATTGTGCCAAGAAACTAATGAATCTCTATGAGATTTTGAAAGATCTTAAAAAAAAATACAAATAAGACTCAACCCGTATTCAAACAACGAGAAGAACACTTTCAAAATGATCTTGATAATCTCTTCGACTTAGCGGATGTTGATGCCTTGGCTAAAATGAAAACAGAAGAGTATAACTTCTTTTTACTTAGTCAGAGGGAACCAGGAAGGCCAGGCTGCCTGCTAAGGGTTCACAAAAGTCGAATGGAAAAAGAAAAGGCAGAGTGCTTAACGAAGAAAAAAGATTACTCAGAGAACCACTTCCATCAACCTCTTCTCAGTCAGTTAATTGCCTTAAATTCCAAGAAGTTGAAGATAAAACTGACTAAAACGGAAATAAAAGTAATGAAGGAGATGAATTTACAACATCAAGAGCAGTGCAAACCCCAACTCTTAGGAATCTAAGAGTTACAGCGTTAGATAGATGTGAACTTTCCATCAGAGACTCGGTCTATATTCTTCAAGCAACAGTTGAAGCTCTTGGACTAAATGCTGATGAATTTTCAATACACAAATCTTCAATACAATGTATGCGGACACAGGTAAGAAAAGAGAGAGCTGATTCTATGAAAACAGATTTTCAAAATAATGTTACTTTTCGGTTGTCGGCATCATGTTTATGTACTAGTTTTGAAGAGCGCGTTTGAAACGAAAGTTTTCCAATTAACTGTAAAGCTCGTTCAAGATTTTAACGGACTTAGCACTGCAGAAGAAGAGCAAAAACATAATCTCCTACGATGTTTAAAGGAGCATAGAAAATTGTATCCTGACTGCAAACAAGATACATTGAAGAGAAAATACGCTCAGTAAATTTAAAATTTCTGATAGTAAAAATTCTTTCCTTATTTATTAGAAAAGTAAACAGAATTAAACCAAACACTTAAAAATTTTCAAAATTAAGTCGCGTCGGGTTCCCATCAACCTAGAGGGATGAAATTTTGTACATGAGTTGCTTTAAGTAACACAAAAATATTAGGGGGTATGCGTTCCTGAAAACCAAAAATTAAAAAAAAAGAGTCCATATAAGAGACACCTACTGTGCATACTCGCCCAGTTCGTTATGCTGAAAACATTGCTGTTGTTCGCGATAGTGTGGCGGAAGAGCCGTCAACCTCGACTCGTCGTCGTGCTCAACAATTGAACATCTCATGAACATTACTGATGCGAATTTTGAATGAAGATTTAAATTTACAAGCTTACAAGGTTCAACTGACTCAAGAGCTGAAGTCAAAGAGTGACTGTTTGGTGTGGTTTATGGGCTGGCGCCGTCATCGGGCCGTACTTCTTCGAAAATGAGGTCGGCCAAACAGTTACCGTGAATGGTGTTCGCTATCACGAGATGATAACGGACTTCTTGTGGCCAGAAATTGAGGATATGGATCTGGATGATATATGTGCTTCCGACAGGATGGTATTACTTGCCACACAGCCAACGAAACAATGGCTCTTTTGTGTGAGAAATGCAATGGCCGTGTTATCTCACGTCGCACAGTGGGTCCTCTCCATACACATCAGTGCTCAAAATACAATTTTTAATTTTTGCCTTAAAAAAAAAATAAAAATGCATAATTAATATACATATTATAGCATATGTCATTTGTAAGTATTATCTTCCCTCTCTGTCTAATGGCCAAGTTACGGTACATTCAAGTTGACTCTTTGTCATTGGTTTTTATTAGACATGCGCAAGTTTTAATTTTGTGTAGTTTTATTTTATTTTTAAAAGTTAACTCCGTTAAACAAAAAAAATTAAAAATATGTTGTTTGTTCAAGAAGGCATGTAGATTGCAAATACATTTTTATTTTCGATTGAAAGGTGTTACTTAGTGTATAAAATACATAAATGGATGACGGGTTTACTCACGGGCAATGAAATTTTTAAAATGATTTTTTTTTTAACTGGCGCAGAGAACTTTTAAATCTAAGTATACAGCATGAAAGAAGAAATATTTGTTATTAAAAATCCGAAGACAGAAGTAAAAGTTAGGTGCGCCAGTTTGAAATATCACTGGTTGAGTTCGCGGTTGAATAAATAAATAATACAAAGGCCGACAAAAAATGTTGGTAGTGGATGTTTAGCTAAAATATGAGTATGTGGGTTTCTAGGTAGGTTTACCATGATATCAAATCCGAAAACTCCGGCAGGTTTTTTTCTCAACTTTGGGTAGGGGGTAGGGGTGAAGTTCAAAACTATCTATTTTTCCTATCTTTGTTCCAGGAATGTAACCACTTATATAAATATAAAATTTAAATATGCAGTTTGATGCTCTGTAATTAAACCTAAGCTAACATACCTAAATATTGACCATCCGACTGATAGAACTTAAAATATAAGCTTTTTAGTGAGTCACATCGATTTTTTTGTTAATTTTTTGCTTAATATAAGATCGGTTTTCAGATACATGCGGAAGAATTTAGGTGTTTTTTCCCAGAAACAGCTCGACTTTACGTGAAGCTCTGTCCTTGGTATCCCATGACCACAAGTCTGCACCAAATCCTTATCAATGAAAGTGATATAATGACTCTTGCCCTACTTCCAATTAGCCAGTTATCCGAAGAATACCAGGAGGTGCGAAATAGAGATTTTCATATATCGGCAACAATTCAGCGGGAAGACATCACAAAAGAAAGAAGGATAACATGTGAGATGTTATAAATAATAGGTTGTTTATCTCTGCCAATCCCTTGATAACATCGCGCACAACGACAGTCATTCACCGAAAAATGTTTTATCCTGAAGTCATAAATATGTTACTCGAAGAACAATTGTTTTCTTAATATAAATCAATCAATAACCTTGAAAATGTTTACTATGGTCAGAACTATATTCATTATTAATAATATTTTCATTTTCAACAGCAGTTAGTATCTATTTATAACAGTTCTTAGCATTTGAAACAAGATTTTGAATTTTGAGCACTGCTTAGTATGAAGGGGACCCACTGTGCGTCGCGTCGTGGCAATGTTAATTGGCCGCCAAGATCATATGAATTTAACCGTTGGACATCTTTCTTTGAGGTTATTTAAAAGAAAAAGTGTACGTCAACTAGTCAAGAACAATTAAAGAGCTAAAGGATGAGATAATTCAGCACATTAACGACATTGAACCTTAATTATGTCTCAGAGTCATTGAAAATATGTACTATCGAATAGAGGTATGCTACCGAAGACGTGGCGAGCATTTGGCCGATATTTTGTTTCACACATAATTGTCATACTCTTAGATCTTTCTAT
This sequence comes from Chrysotoxum bicinctum, assembly GCA_911387755.1. Classification (NCBI taxonomy): domain Eukaryota; kingdom Metazoa; phylum Arthropoda; class Insecta; order Diptera; family Syrphidae; genus Chrysotoxum; species Chrysotoxum bicinctum. The sequence continues at coordinate 59,490,181 of OU426989.1, read as the reverse complement.
CATACATAATACAAAATATTAAGATAATTTTTTTTATAGTTTTTGTTTAGTTTAGAATTAGCATCGTGCGTTGTTGTTGGACCACCCTTTAGACGACCGCCATTTTGAAAATTTTTTATTAGTAGTAACGATACAAGAATTGGCTGACTTTGTTAATAAAGAGAAAAGCGCATATTGGGGCACTGAAAACCCGCGATTAATATACAGTACAAAATCGATTTACGCAACTAATAGAAATAGGGGCAGTTGCAATAACCGAGGTTGTTGCACTTACTGGGTTGTATTTTTATCGATACAAATTATAGCTGAAATAGCTTGTTTTTTTATAGATAACGACAAGTTATGAAGAAACTTCTGTGAAACAAAACAAACAATTATTTTTGAAAATATTTTTATTAAATACGAAAATTTACACAAGAATTAATAAGTGATGAATGAATACAGAATTGTATATTAATTTATTTTTTAAAGAAGTTAGATATTTTAGAATGAGTTTTTTGCAAATTTATGTTTTTTAAAACTGCCCTCTCTTTTATTTTTTGTAGCAAATAAAATCTTTTCTATTGGGATGTTGTTCTCTTCGGCCCATTGCAAACATATGTTTAAGGATCGAACTGCATCTTCTGATTTAATTTTTGATAAAGTGGGGACCGACTCAGCTTCACCTTCACCTTCATCAGCGCTTTCAATTTCTTCTGGATCATCACAATTACCACATGACTCAACGTTTTCGTTTTTTAATAGACAATTTTGTAATTTTTCTTGTTACACCCATCCTGCACAAATTTTTCGTAGACACCCATTCAAATAAACACAGATGCATTTGATGTATTTGTCCATTATTTTTACATGGAACTTCTATCAGACAAACTACCTGTAAATTAACGGCAGGAATACAGAATCAAAAGGAGAGCATGCAAATAAAAAACAGTTGAATACACATAAGAAGTTGCACAAATCGAGGTAGCATTTTTCAAAAGTTGCACTTATAGAGTCAAGACGTGCTACAAATTTAGAGTTGCGAAAATCGAGGAATTGCACGAATCGAGGGTTGCGTAAATGTAAATAGAGTGCGTAACTGCGTACTGTACCTAAAACTAGTGGTGGGCGCATTTGAATGATATAATCGATTATAATCGACTCAGACAACATCTCGAGATATGTCGATTCTTCACACAGATCATTCGAATACTCAAATCATTCGAATGATTTCTCACATCTACTTACTTTAAGCGAAATGAGAACTCGACACTCGAGTGAATATTGAGTTTTTTGTTTTGTTTTCGCTTTGTTTTTACCTTGAAATGGGGTGTTTGTTTCCTACTTTTTTTTACTATGATATTGTTTCGAAGATCATTCGAATGATAATTCGATTCTTTAAATCATTCGATTATGCCCAACACTATCTAAAACCACTAAACTCTGGTAAAATATCTGCATGTTTCGCCATTTGGGTCTGCCAACATAGGGCCATGTTCTATTGAAGATGCCATTGAAAATGTTGTAACAGTTATTAGTTGGAAAAATTTCTTGTGTCCAAATTGGAGTAAAGAAGTTTTCAGAACATGTTGTTCTAACAATATGGTATCATATCATACACCACTTGTGGTACGATGAGAATTTAACAAGAATTACCATTACGATGATAGTCGTGGAGAAGAAAAAAATTGGTCTCTCAACAATATCCTAAACGGCTCGGTGGATTTTAATGGTAGATAACATTATTTAAATTTAAATATTTCCTCAACAATATATAAAAATAAGAAGTTATTCTTTTAATAAAAACTGGTTGAAAAATAAATCGAAAAATTATTCTCAAAACGGTAAAACTAGGTTTGATCAATTATGTACGCTTAAGCTCTTAAAATGTGTGTGTAGTTTGAAAAACATATGCTCGAATAATTTGAAGTGAACCGTTTTAATTTTTTTTCCAAAAATTACACAGTTAATTTAAATCAATTTTGTTTCTACTTAAGCTTATAAGAAGTTTAAAAATAGATTTTAATTAATGTTTCCACACAAAAAAAATTTGGGGTTTCAAAAAAAAATATTTTTTTTTTGAAAAACCGTGCACTCTTGACAACTCTCCCAGACAGTATTTTTTTGTATTTAACAGGTTTCATGACAAGTATATATACAAACTATCAGAGTGACTGTTTGGTGCGGTTTATAGGCTGGTCTTAGTTCTTAGACTTAAAATCTGTGTTCGTCATACCATATGTGTGGTATTTGCGTCTTTCTAAACAAAAGGTGGATAGATTTGCTGCAAAAGACTGTGATATATTTGAAATTTCGGTCTAGTAATTTTTGGCAAAAGTTAGGACTTGAAATTTCCAACAAATATCATAAATAAGAGGCGGAAACCTAGTTACTTACTTCTCTCAGCCATTCTTGTGTGTATGTAAGCAGGACCTACAGTTTTCTGCTGATTCCGAAAGCCTAATTAGCAGCAATTTTCATGACAAGACATACTCTTGGAGAATTAGTCACTTCCTCTCAGAGCCAGCACATCCCTGAAAAACTTCTTTTTGTTACAGAATGGATTGAAAATAAAAAAAACGTCAATAATGTTGACATTTTTATTGTTGCTAAATTAGCCATATTATTTTTTTTTCTGGTTGAAAGTTGGGCAGGTTATATCCAATACATACATTTTCTAAATATATTTTTGATTACATATTAAAAAAAAAAAAAAAAAAAACAAAAAAAAATGAGTATAACATGGGATAAATCATCAGCTCAAAAAAATATCTCAAAGATCGGAAGCTTCTTAATGACCGGCAATACGGCTTTCGCAGCAAGCGTTTGGTGATCCTATGGCTTATCTTACCGTAGAGTGGAACAGATCTTTACATTCTTTTCATAGAATTTGGAATTTCATGGAATTTGTATCAACGAATCCCTTATTCTTTGGATTATAGAAATTACCTTCTAGATCGTTCAATATATGTAGTATTAGTAGGTTTCTAGTCTGATCTCCACAAAATAAATGCTGCTATTCCCCAGGGCTCTGTTTTGTCTCCGACTTTCTTCCTCATTATGAAAAATATGATATCTTGTCTGAAATTTCTAATCCACTTCATTGTTTTGACGAAAAATCTACCCTCAGCTTTACGTAATCGTTTTTAAATTCACGTCCGAAGTGAAATTGAAACTCCGATCTTTATAGTATTGTTAAATGGGATATAAGTAATCCTGCGAAGCTTAATGCTTCGAAGACTCAATGCTGTCTATTGTACACCTAATGCCATTGTCCCTGAATGACAATTGCATCGAAAAAACCGCAAAGCTCTCAGTACTCGGTATGTGTGTCAAAGATGGTCTTCGTTAGAATGACCAAAATACCGAGATCACCAAAAATGCTGCTGAGTACATTTTTTCACCCAATCTGATCTGGCTAAAACTTATATGGCGTTAGTACGTCCAAAAATCGATTACAGATCACACTTTTGGGTAGGTGCAGCACCAACTTCTCTCCATTTATTAGATAGAATTAAAAAACGGGGGTATAAATTAATCAAAAACTGAGCTATCAGGGAATCATTCCCATCTCTTGAACACCGTGGGAATGTTTCATGTCTTTCCTTGGTTTATCGCTTTTCTTTCACAATTAATGCTCATTCGAAGTTGCTAGATGCATACAATCAGCTCACCTTCGCGCCTTATTTCGTTTGTACCGTCAAATATAGAGATTCGTTTTTTAGGTGCCCAACACTATGGAATAATATACCCTGCACGGTTTTCCCTTGCAATTTCAATTTACAAACATTCAAGACCAAAGTTCGGCTACACCCCCTTCCTCTCCTGCCCTGACTACCCCATCGCCCGTGCTGTGTTTAACATTATAAGCGTCTCTTAATAAATCCTTGAGCGCGTTTGAATTATACAAGAAAAAACGAACAAATAAACACCTCTTAGGTTCAGCAATTAACACACCAACACTCCAAGAAACACCAAAACAAAAATACACTTACCCACTGACATACCGATACAACACACCAATAAACCAATAGGCAAACACACCAATGCATCAAAGCACCAATTACTAACTACATTAGAACTTTGCACTTTTCTTACAATTTCCTCCCCACTTTGTGAACGTACTAAGCCATCACGCTACACCTTTAATGCTTAGCCAATTCCAAGTATTTAACAACAAAACCAAATTCGTAAAATTAATTCAGTCGTTAATTACAAACCTCAATTAAATATTGACAATTTTTCAAAAAACAAATTTACTTTTAAATAATCCAGAACAATCAACCTGGTGAAATTCACAATACGAATTTGATTAAAACGGGAAACAAATAGGTTCCTCAAGTCAGACTTTCTTTCCTCTTCCAAGTTAAAGTTATCTCCGACAAGGAGTAAATAAAAACCGAAATGTCACAACAATTTTAAATAACATTCGAAATTTGAAAAGTTTTCCCTCATTTCCGGCCAAGTTAACCGCAAGACCCTCTGCACCAATAAACATATGTAAGAGAAGCCTTTACAAACACTCACATACACAATGATACAAATGATCATAAATAAACAGAGAACTAGCTAGAACTTTTGATTAGAGTGCCTAGATTCACAAGAGAAATAGAGGACACTCTTATTTTTAAGGACCCACAAGAAGATAGACGTTTGCCCGTCATTGAAATTTAATAGACATCTATTTCAAGTGTTTGTGTGGGTTGGTGTGTGTGTGTCAAGTCTTCTGCTGACATCCTATTCTCATAAACGAAAGTAGTGTTGGCTTTGTAAGAGCTCTTGAAAAGTATCGATTTTGAACTTTTTTTTTTTATTTATTTTTGAGAGAGAAAAGAGCCAATCAGCTTAGATTAGGTCAATGTTGACATTGGGCGCTATTATCGATGTCGTAAGTGCAAACATCATTCTTGAGCTTCGTTGATCGGATAATATATAAGGCCACTGAATAAATAAACGATGATATCTAGCTATCGTGTTTCAAAGGAAGTGCTTGGTAAATATTAGTTGAATCCTTCTTTAAAGAAAGGGTTGATTTGTTAGGGGAAATTTTTCAAGTTTTTTTTTATATATGGTCTATAAGGAACACTCACACACTCATACGGACTTTATAGATTTTGTGTCGTTTAAAGAGTGCGGATTTGGTTTTGAAATAAAATTGGCGTGGTATTATACATATATGTTTGGAAGTGGAACGTTTTTTACTATTGATAAAAAAGGGCTTAGTCAGATTAATTTCGGGTTTGTATTGGTGATATGATTTGTTCTACAAAGTTTATTTTTCATGCCCTTGTTGGCTAAAGTTTTTATGAACCACTAAAACTAGGAATCAAAAACTTCTCGTTTCTTTATAGTAATTTCATTTGTTTTTAAATCACCTCTTTTTCTTTTAAAACTTTTACTAAAGGAACATATCCTATTTTCGGGATTAAGTCCTTTTTATGCAATATTATTTTTCTACTGACAAGTTATGCTTTCGAAATACATACGTAGGTAGTTAGAATTGGCGACGGCTGGCATTCTAGCCCCGTAGCCTAGTTGGCGCTGAAGTGCGCCATTTTGATATCATACCTCATAAGAACATGTGGATGCAACTGGTATGTATAGGAAATTGTGGACATTCTAAGGGAGTCTTTAAGTTTGGATAAAGTTCAAAAACAAGAAAGCATCTACATAGTTGGTTTTGATGTCTCTTATTGTGCGTTTTTGCTTTTATACAACCACCCGGAAATTGAATTACTCAATGAACCGGACCGCTCGTCAGACACCATCTACACTGTGTCAAGCTAGGCGCACCTACATAGTTCTATGGTGCTAAAAAATTAGCGAATCTCATTCGAACTATGGTAGGGATGAATACAAAATTCGGACTTTCAATTCTGTCTGTATACGAGTATTTGACTACAGCCTAAGGAGCTCAAACGATTTTCTTTTCTTAAACTTTCGTTAGATTAGTAATTTTAATTTTTCCCTGGCACGTTTTTTCTTGTGGAATTTAAGAAAATATTTTAACAGATTTACAAGAATTTCATAAAAAAAAAATTCCAAAATATGATTATTAGCGGTACCTCCCTTGGAGCTATTTTTCTGGTCTTCAAGTTTCACAAGAACGGTACAATTTTTAGGATCAGGTTTTTTTTTTAAATTATAATATTACTGATAGCATGCACCTATTATTGAACGTTTTTTTTTCTTGAATTTTTGCTTTTCTTATTATTGGCATAACGGATTTAAATGAAACTTAAGTACAGGAACTTCTAAGAAGTTTAAAAACACTGTAAGTTTTGGATTCTTGACGAAAATTTCGATTTTTTTTTTTTTAATTCGATATTTCAATAATAGCTAAATGAATTTTTTTAAATGCAATTAAAAACTTAAATCTAAAATATTTTTTTCTTAAATGATTTATTTTTAGAAACTTATTTTTACGATTTATAATTATGATATCTTAGTTTAAGCTCCAAATACTAAAAAAAAATCGTTTAAACATTTTAAAAAGTAATTTTGTGCTTCGAAACCTTTTGTCATCAATAACATATATTTTTAAAATTCTAAGAACCTTACCGATAATAAAAATTTAGAGACGACTTTGATAAAGGGATTTCCAACAGGAATTCTTTTGACAGGTGGTTGCTGCCATATTGTTGAAGTCATATCTGTCAAATTTCCTGTCATTTATCAAATCTATCTTGCCAAAATTACATGGAAAGTTATAGCTTTCAAAAACATGTTCAAATGATTAAATTATCTTAACAAACCAGGACTTCTATTCGAGCACCATTTCAGGCGCTTCGCCCATTTAACGGTAGCCATAATCATCCTTCAAATTTGATTTGAAAGGTTCAGTCAACAGTCCGCCAATGACTGTACCTTCTACCGACCAATTGCATCTACGACCCTTCTTTAAAATGTAATGGAATCACTCCATAAATCATTAGCTTAAGAAATATCTCGAAGATTGAAAGATTTTTAATTTTCGGCAATTCGGCTTTCGCGGAAATCGTTCCACTGGTGATCTGATGACATACATATGTCTCACCGAATAGTGGAAGAGATCTTTAAATTATTTTGTAAAAAGTAAGATTCTTGGGCTGGATACAGATTGGCACCAGGCTCTGTTATCTTAAATGCTTGCGCTTGGTGTCAATGAAACCCTTATTCTTCGGATTAGAAATTAACTTCTCGATCTTTCAATATATGGTGTATTGGATGGTTTCAATTCTGGTCTTTACAAAATAAATACTGGTGTTCCCCAGGGCTCCGTTTAGTATTCTACTTTCTTCGTCATTTTTATAAATGATCTTCTATCTGAAACTTCTAATCCTCTTCATTATTTTGTGAATGACTCTGCCCTGAACTTGTGATACTCAATCTCAAATTCAGGTCCATCTACTTCGAAAGTGGAATTGCAATGGTATTGTGCGATAAGCTCATTAATCTCCGATAAATGGGGTATCATGTGGAGTTTAATACTTCGAAAACTAAATGCTGTCTATTATCATTGAAGCGAAATGTATTCCTTATACCAACGTCCTTGAAGGGTCCTTGTATCGAAGAAGCCGAAAACTCTCAGTACTCGGTATATGTATGTGTCAACGTCAATCTTTGTTGGAATGACCACATTTTCGAGACCACCAAAAATGCTACGAAATGCTTAGGATTTCTGTATAGTATTCCATCTAATCTAGCTACCATTTATACAACTCATATATTTGAACATATGCAGCACAAACTTCTCTCCATTAAGGCCCCAGTTATAGCTTTGATTGAAATGCAACATTATAACAAATCAGTGGAATGCTGACTTCATTCTTTTGACAAGCCAGTTATACCAATCATTGAAAAATTGGTTTCAGTAAAAGATCCTGTCAGTGACTGATTACAACCAATTCTATGCATTTGGGGTTAGAGTTGATCATTGAAAGGAAAACTGACATTTGAGAAAAGAAAGAGAACCGAACACATTCAGTGGAACGATTATGTTCCAAATTAAGGAAACTAAAATCAGCTGTTCATTGAAATTGATTTCTATCAGTGAAATAATAAAAGTGGACTTAAAAGAAAGTTTAAATCAGAATTTTGTAATTTATAGAATAAAAAAAATCTACTACTCATTCAAAGATGCATTTCAATGATGGCTATAACTGGAGCCTAATTTTATAGAATTCAGAGCGTTAAGACTGATAGGAAACACGGCTATCATAGATTCATTCCCATCGTCGGAATGTTCTATGTATTTCCTTGTCTTATAGTTTCTTTCACAAGAAATTCTCACAAGAAGTAGCCAGTTATATTCCTCTTCTCAATCAGTTCACCCGTGGTCCAATACAAAGATTCGATTTTTTTAGTCCTACAACATGATTATGGAATAATCTACCCAGCACGGTTTTCCCTGGCCATTTCAATTGGCAAACATTCAAAAACCAATATTTATCGACATTTATTTAGTTCACCCTCCGGTAATTATCCCCTCGCGGCTGCTGTGTTTAGCATTAAAAGGGTCTATCAATAAGCCCTTGAGGGAGTTTTACTTATAAAAAAAAATTTTTGCACGGTGAACTAATTCGCTGGCTTAGCTTAGCACTGAAAAACGGCCTCTCTAATTAAGCTTGATTGTTTATTTAAACTTAACTCTTACCTAAATTCTACCATACTTTTTTCTGGCCCATTAATTGGATAAAGAAAGTTTTTGTCAGGGGAATAATCTAAAAGCGGTATTTATCAAGTTTAAAGACACCTAACCTACACCTACGAATGCAAAACGTACTTGGAAGAATCTGATAATTCTCCGGTTTAAATTTAAGAAAACCAGGCTTTGTTAATTTAATAGTAATAATGAGGCAGACTGACTGAAAGGTTTGAATCTTAGATTAGATTACTCTTTTATCATTCTTATTGGTAACTATTTCTGGTTTAATGTGGTTAAGAATGATATATCATCAAATTATTTTTTTTTTATTTATTTATTTATTTGAAGGCATTCACATTAAGAAATATAATCTTATAGATAGTGAAGCTTAAATATGCATTTAACAATTTAAATTCGAGATCTCCATTTATAATAAGGAAAAATAGTCCAAATAGGCAAAACAAGAGAAAAAAAAAGAAAATGGCATACAAAAATTAGCCGGTGTTTTGAATGAAAAAGTACCTAAGCTCCAACCTAAACCTATTGGTGTCACCGAAACCACGAACATCGAACATGTCTTCGTAAAGAATTCCATAAGTGAATAGAGTTAACAAAAAAACTGCCGCTCAGATGGAAGGCAAGAGAGACGAGGTTGGATAAGTTGACGAGATCTCATTGAGGTACTATAACGTATCTTGTTAAATAGGTAACTAGGCTGATTAGTTTGAATTGGATAAGAGATCTGTAATGAATTAGATGATCATATGACATATTATAAAGTAGTTTGGAGAAGTGTAAAATCCGATCGAAACGTCTTACATTAAATGCGTAACGTGTCATGTTTTTAAAAGCGATGTTAAGTTTTCTCCTGCTTTTCTCAGGGGGTGGCCGTGGCGCGATGGTTGTGTGCTCGCCTGTAAACCTCATGATCACAGGTTCGATCCCTGCCGTCGTCTATGTCGCCTTTGGATTCCATTAAAAACCTTCTGAAAATTGCCATCAATGGGTTGCTGGTTTAGTCATTACTTGTTGTTTATGCATAACACTAACAACATGTGGTTGAGTTAAACTAGTATGCTCAACAAGGATGAATACGAATAAAATAATGTGAATTATAAGGGACATAAGACATGGCATTTCTCCGCTTTAGTTCAGTCGCCATTCCTGGAGATAAGAAAATCTGAGACAACCACCCTCAGTCTCAGAAAATCGTGCCACACATCTTTCCTATCCTTCTTTATCTTCCGTAACATCACGCCCGCGCTGTGTTGAAAACATTTAAAGGGTAATCATAATCCCTTGAGCGCAAGTAGATTATAAAAAAAAAAAAAATAGAATTACAATTTCCAAAAATTTCACAGCCATAGTTAATATTATTAGGAATAATGAGTGTTTTTGCTAACAACATACGTGTTCTTTGAGGGGTAAATTAGTGCTAGCTAGTGTTCTATAGACTTTCCCAACAGCTGCATTGATATGATTATTCCATGTCAGTGTACTATTAAAAATTATTGCTTGATTTCTTGTGGTTTCAACATATTCAATTTTTGAGCACTGAAGGGAGATTTCAGGGAAGTAGGAAAGGTTTAATGGTTTCTTACTAATGACTATGCATTTGGTTTTTAGTGGGTTAAGAAAAAGCCCATTCTTCTCAGACCAAACGCAGATCTTATCTTAGTCGGATTTAATTGTATTTGCGCAGTCTTCTAGCAAGCCAAGAGGGCAACTAATATACAATTGGACATCATCGGCTTACTTTTGTATGGAAGAGGATACTAAAGATTGAATTTCATTAACATATAATGAAAACAATAGATGTCCAAGTATGGAGCCTTGTGGAACCCCTCTGCTATTAGATATAAAGCTTGAAATTTCACAACCTTACGAAATAGGTTGTAGTCTATACTTCAGATAAGATGACATGAGCTTAACTCCAGACAATGAGAAACCAAATAGCGTCAAAAGTTTGTTACAAAGGTCGGTATGGTCAACCTTGTCGAAGGCCTTCGAAAAATCTAGTAAAACCAAAAATGTTATTTTGTCCTCATACGAGTTAATTTGTTTCTGAAGCACTCACTCAAATACCTTAGAAAAATAAGGGAGTATGAAAATGTGCCTTAAATCTCTACTGGTAAGACTCTTACGAATAGGTATAATTTTTGATTGTTTCCATTGAGGAGGGTAGAAACCGGTGGTTAAAATTGAGTTAAAAACGTGCTCTAGTGCTGAAAGAAGTATAGGCAAAATAATAATAATAATAATAAGAAGAAATATTAAGAATAACGTTATCCACTAAAGAACGCAATTCGAATTATTGAATATAACAGGTAGACAGGTAGGTAAGTAAAGAAAATCCTTAAATTTTGACAAGGGTTTCAGATGACCTCGTCAACAATTTTTTCTTAAATAAGAGATTTCAAAATCCCTTAACAATATATGTATATCTGCTTAAAACGATTAAACTGCGTTGGAGCTTCTGTCGATGTCTATGACAGCCAGAAGAATAATACACGATATTGTTTTTATGCGGAATATTCCTTGCCACATAAGATGCCCTCTGTTTATCTCATAGGTGCTTATTTAAATTAAAAATGTTATCATAAATGGCTTTTATCTTTGAGTTTCTCAAAAAGTGCAAAAATGGAAAGTTTAAAAACACACATCTTTACTAGCAAAATACTGACAACCGGGACGGAACACACCGAGGACGACAAAATCAAAGAAGTTTTATTGTAATTCTGCAAATTAAAATTATAGGTAAATTATAGAGTCGTTTTGGATGTATCAAATTTTCAAATTTAAAAAAAAAAAACAATATTTTTTTCAAAACTTAAGGAAAGGTTTTTGATTTATGTTTGGATATGAAACGCTTATTTTTTTAAAAGCATGTGTAAGGTGTTCATTTGAATTCATTGTGTCGATGATGAGAAGATGCCGTTTTCAAAAAAAAAAACTACTTTCGAAAACCGTTTCTTAACATTTGCATGGACTATGGAGGGTACCCTCCTTAATTTTTTGAAAATTTTAACAAAGATCATACAAATTTGGTCAAAATCAGTTTTGCTGTTTTTGAGAAAATCGAAAACTGTAATGATAATCATTTTTTTGAAATGAAAAAACACATTTTAAGCAATAGCTAGTGTTAACTAAATGAAAATTTTTGATTTTTTTTTATAAAAATCTGTTTTTGAGAAAAGCAAATTTTCTAAGATTAAAAAAAATGTATGGCATCGTATTTGCTATGTTTTGTTATTTTTGGAAGGAGGTTACTATTATATGTAAACTCCTCAGCTCGTAAAAGAATCGATCTCCAGATAATTATCAAGCTTGAAATTACGAAAAAAGGGAAAACGTGTCTGTTTGACTACAGCTAAAGTGGTTGTGACGATTTTCCTCCCGATACATTTTTCATATTCTTAAACCATACATAACAGCGGCAAATTTTAATCTAAATCTTACAAAAATAAACTCTTTTTGCTCATTAACTGTTCCAAAGATTTTTATAGAAAAATGAGTAAATTATTTAAGAAGAGCATATATGTTAAACAATTTTTTCTCCAATAGAAATATCTTTTCTTGGCTTTTTATTCACATATGAAAAATTATTTAACTTCTCACATTGTTAGGTTTTAGTTCAAAGTATCTAAGTATGTTCCTGATCTTAAAAAACTAATCAGATACGTATACAAAGTATTAAAATAATAAAAATTCCTTGGTAAAAAAAGTAAAAAAAAAAATTATAAAAATATTTCAACAATAAATAAACAAAATTGTTTCGAACAAAAGAGATGATCAACTAAATGGCTTGCTGTAGACCTACTCGTATCCTTACCCGCTCACTGATTTATTTGCTGTTCATCATAATTTCCGTGTCTGACACCCATGCATAAAATTATTTATAAACACAAGCTTACATATCTAATTATATACAAATATTTTCAATTGATTTTCATTTTTTTCGAATCTGCTGATGTACGAAAAAAACCCAGACACATTTTGTTCAGTCATCTGTCATAACCATAAATTAAAAAAAAAATACACAATATTTTTTGTTCATATAAAATGCTTTTGACGCTGCCATTAGTAGCACGAAATATATCTAATGCGATCATTTTATAGATACATGTTTATTTTTAAACAAACCAAATGACGACGCTGATGCAAAAAGGCTCTCATCTTGGTTTCATCTCAGATAATAAACATAAATCGAAGGAAATATTTTGACATCACTTATAATCGAGGAAAATAAATAAACTTAATTAGATGTAATGGCTTAGATGGCAAAGACCTCGAAAATTAAATGAAAATTTTCAAAGAAAATTATGCATCTTACCGCGTAAACATGGAACGAAACTGTAACCAAATTAAAAAGGAAGCGCTTTTGAAAGAAAACAATTTTACTTTATCATTAATTATAATCATTGTCAGAAGTTATTTTTTGTTGGTATTAATTTAGGAAATATGTTATACTTAAAATTAGTAAATATATTTGTAATAAATTGCTTGTACCTAGAAGACTGTAATGTACTACACACAAATTATTTAATGTACTACCAGCTGGATATTCAAAATTTTTCACGAGTGGTTTTTAAGAGCTATCGAAAATTTAAAAAAAAACACTTAAAATTCAGAAAAATTCATGAAAACTTTATTTAAATCGATACGAGTAATACGGTCGATATAACTTAATCTTTGAAGATTATTTCGTGCAAATGTCGGCCGCGGCTGCGCTTCAAATGGTCCATCCGCTTAGTCCAATTTTGGCATACTCTTTCTAATATTTCGACCGGTATTTCACGAATAAATGCTTCACTGTTGGCTTCCAGTGCGTCAATCGAATCGAAGCGGGCTTGTGGCTATAAACATGAGCCTTAACATAGCCCTACAAAAAATATCCTAGAGGCGTTAAATCGCACGATCTAGGCGGTCAATTGACCCGCCCCAAACGTGAAATAAACTGTTCACCGAATTCGCCTCTCAATTGGTTCATTGTTACGCGTGCTGTTGCTGTGTGGCAGGTGACACCGTCTTGTAGAAACAACATGTCATGCAAGTCAAGCTCTTCCATTTTGCCCAAAAAATAGTTTGTTATCTTCGCAGGGTAGCCCTCACCATTCACAATAACGTTGCGATTCGCATCATCTTTGAAGAAATATGTCTCAATGATTCCGCCAGCCCATAATCCGGACCAAGCAGTGACTTCTAGTGGATGCATTGGTAGCTCTTGCAATTCTTCTGGCTGCTCTTCACTCCAAATACGGCAATTTTGCTTGTTCACGTATGCATTCAACCAGAAATGAGCTTCGTCGCTGAACACAATTGTTTGATAAAAAAGTAGATCTTTGGCCTACTTTTCAAGAGCCCATTCACCAAAAAGCCGGCGTTGTGGTAGGTCGTTCGGCTTCAATTCTTGCACCAGCTATATTTTGAAAGGCTTCACACCTAAATCTTTCCCCAAAATTTTTAACAGAGGCCCAATTGCTGCGAACGGCGGCGAATCGATAAATTCACAGTCATCACTCACACTGGCCGATACAGCTGCGATATTTTCCTCAGTTCACACTCTACGTAATCGTGTTGTTGGATTAATGTTACACAATGTAAATTCGGTGCGAAATTTAGTCACAATAGCCCGAATAGCCGCCTCAGTAGGTGAATTAAACTGACCATAAAATGGAAGAAGCGCGCGATGAACTTTCTTAACAGAGCACGCATTTTGGTAATAAAATTCAATAATTTGCAAGCCTTGTTCGTTTGTAAGACGATTCATGGTTAAATTATAGACCATACTGAAGATGTTTGACAGTGACACAAAACACGAAACGTGCGTGAACTGTCAACACCAGTGTTGCCAAAAAGAAAAAAGCAAAAAAAAAATCACCCATTATTTCAAATTGAAATTTTCTGCGTCTGAAAAAAGCACCTTTTAAATTAATGGTTGCAATGAATCTTTCTCAAGATGAAACTTGTTAATGGTGCTTATTTTGACATTCTCTTTCGTTAGAAAGTGAGTCGAATTCGTTGAAACTTAATTTTGAGACTCGGCGATTAGAATGTTAATCGAACAAATCGAAAGTTCACCCAATCCATAGAAAGTTCATTCATTTGCGAAAGCTAATTCAATTTTGAGATTCGAAAGAATAGAATTAAATGTCATTTTTGTGTCGTTTGAATTTTTCTGTCGAGTAAACAACAAAACATGTAAGTTTTTAATTATTTCATGGAAAATAATTTACTTTAATTATTTTTGTTGTTGTTTTATGTTAAAAGGTCGCATTCCAACTGGAAAAACCGCGAACAAAAGGAAAAGTTAGTTAAAATAATGGAAGAAAACCCGGAGGTAGCAAAGGGTTTTTTTTTACCACCCGCGTTGATACGGAAGGAAAGAAAGCATCCACTATCCTTCTCCTCTGCACTTCTTCAACGCCATCTTAATTTATAAACAACACAAATGCCATATTTTTATTTATTATTTTATGTTTTTATCCAAGAAATTTAAATTATTAAACAATAAACAAGACAACTACAACTGAACAAAGATTTCACTTTTTGCTTTTGAGTTTTGACATTTCACAAACACTTCTCTTTTGTTTTTGATATTTTGGTGTGACCAAGTGTATACGAAAAAAAATAAAAAATTTAGAACGCGTCATGAACAACTTATTTTTTTTAAGAATAGTTTCAAAACAGCTGAGTTGACACAAAAAATGTAATAAATATGTAGTTCTTTATGGTTAAACTTTACTTTATAATGAAAAAGTGTATTATTTATTTTGTTCCTTGATTATTTATCCAACATCTATAAAATGTATTGAAACAAAAAAAATGTAAAACGGTCATACTAATTCAAATAAAAATATAGTAAATGTCAAACAGCTGACAATGAAAATGAATCTTTTTTGAAGTTCATTTTATGTTATCTTCGCAAATGAATGTTATTCGTTCGAATCTCAAAATTAAGAAAGTTCATTCGAAGGAATAGAATCATTCTAACGAATAGACTATTCATGAGAATGTCAAAATAAGCATGAATATTTGATACCAGGTAGGTAGTTAGGTATAAATGGTGATCACTGTCATTCTAAAACTGTGGCCAAATTAGTGAATTGATATGCGAAATTGTGCACATTTTCACGCAGTTATCCAGTTTGGATTAAGTTCAAAAATTTGAAAGAATCTTGTAGGTTTTGATATATGTTATTGTATTGTATTCTATTGGATCACTCTAGAAACTAGGCCATCGAACTCATCCGACACCACCTACACTGTGCCAAGCTAGGTAACTTGTTGATACGGTCCCCGGCACCGTTAACATCCATCAAAGTCTTGTTCGATAGCTCGGGATCTAAGGAGTCAAACGGAGAATACGGCACATAATTTACCAAAGTTCGTCTCAGAGCCATTTCGTCGCGTTGAACATTTCCAAAAGTTCATCAACCTCATCAAAAAATGTCCTTCCTGATGATTGTTCTCCAAATTTGGCCAGAGCGGGGCATTTTCAGAAGTTTCCACAGCTATTGCAGCTAGTGTTTTGATAAATACCTAGCTTCGCTGCATGCTCTTCTATATTGGCCAGTGTCTGCTAAAGGTAGCTCCGATCCTGGCTATTTCTTGCCTGGGTCTGCATATCAGACGAAGTGTTCGGGATTTATTTATAGGTTGCCCAAATCTTTTTCAGATATAATGCAGCTGGTTAAACTGCTCCACCTACGGTTTGATTCTCTTTTGATAATATTGCTTTTCATAACTGTTATTGGAATGTTGACTATTTTAAAAAGTGAGTTATTGTATGGATTGTGTTTGAGTACCTTGCAAGCTGCCCTGATAGCCAGTATTGCAGCTTGAAAAACGCTAGCAAAGACGGGTACTCTAAACGACTTAGATATATTCAAAGTCTCAGAGAAGATTCCTGAACCACACTTCATCTATGAGCCATCAGTGAAGATAGTTGTGTCGAAGTCTTTAGTCACAATTTCATCGTCGCAGTCCTTTCTTTGGAACATAACCTTAAAATCTTTACTTATGCCCATTTGCAACATTATTTTGTTCTGTATAGATAGGTCAGAGTTCCTTCATGATACCCAGTACATTGTTCTGTACTTCACTTTTACTAGTACTTCTACCTTTTTTTTGATGTGCTCTTTTAGGTTTGTATCCAAAGACATTCTAAGGTATTTCGAAGTATTTGCGTAAAGTACAGCCTTAATGTTCATAAAAATTACAGGATTGGTGCTAGGACACTTCCTTGGGGTACACCGACTTCAATTATTTTTAGTCTTGAGTAATTTTGGTGGAACCGCACTCTAAGGACTCGGCATTCAAAATTTTATATTTCGACAGGAGATTAATATTTTTACGGGCGAAACATTTTAAGACATATAAAGCCTAAACTTACCGTCACAGCTATTTTCTTTGGTATGTTTATTAAAGTTAAAGTTTTTTAATGCACTTATTGTTCGGAAGCCACCTTTTTTTGGTCGCCTTCTCCCCCAGTGACAAATATTAATGAAGAGATTCAATGAGTTGCAATAGGACTGTTATTTGTTTATTTCGAGTTGAAGCGTAAGATGATTTTTAGCTATCAAAACTAAATCATCGGCGTAGACAGGGACCTTGATAAGATTTTCAGCACACGATACTCCACCTGGCAGAGCATGGCAAATCATCGATGAATAGAGGAAATAAAATCGGACTTAAGAGGTATCCTTGCGGTATTCCTTCAAATTATTCAGAAATCTGAAATCCCATACAGTTGCTCTTGATATAAAGTCGTAGAACTATCTATAGATAATCCGAGCAAAGCTAATTTATAAATCAATACTTATCTATTCTTCTATCAAAAACTGCCTTAAAATTTTTAAAGTACACATACAGATTAGTGTTAGTGAGAGCCAAGGTCTGTGGTTGAAAAGCCTGATCGAAACCCCGCTTGAAATATACTAAATCGTTCATTGACCTCTACCCAGTAAGACATTCTTACGTAGAAAATCGTAGCGAATATTTGTCTTATGCCCCTGACTGACACACATCGTCCAGCTTCAATTTTAAAAGAGTTTTTGAAGTAGAGGTGTACAAAGCTATAAAGGACATTAAATCGAAAGCTATTGGACTAGACAATATGCATCTTAAATTTGTTAAAATTATTTTAACTTTTGTATCGCCTTTTATAACGCATATTTTTAACACCATAATAACAAAATCTCACTATTGAAAACTTTTTAAAGCTTCAAAAATAATTCCAATTCTCAAGAAGTCAAACTCGCTAGGAAACGAATACCGACCAATTTTTATTCTACCTTTTATCTCAAAAGCCTCAAAATAATCGACGACATAAGTCAGCAAATTGATATTGATAACGTAACAACTTTGGTTTTACTGGATTTCTCTAAGGAGTTCGATACAGTCTCGCATGGAATACTCTTGAATAAACTCAACAATATTTTCTTTTTTGAAAACTCAGCTTTGACCTTTATTGAGCAATGTCTTGGTCATAGAAGTCAGGCTGTTTTTGTAACTTCAAACTGTCCGATTTTCTCCCAACAAGTTCTGGTGTGCTTCAGGGATCAATATTAGGTCCACTCTTATTAACGCTGTTCAACAACGATCTGCCTTCAATACTCAACCATTGTTAAATTCATATGTATGTAGTCGATGTACAAATTTATCTGAGCTATCGAATTGGTATGGTTGAAGATGCAACAGCCAGAATAAATAAGGACCTGAAGCGTGTTATAGATTGGTCTCCGGAAAATCAACTAAAACTCAACTCAAATAACTGCCAGGCAATTGTAATTAATAAAGCTGCTTTAGATACGTCATATCTACCAAGTATTGAACTCGACGGGACATCGTTAAATTACGTTAAAACAGTAAAAAACCTTTGAGTTATTTTGAACGAAACGTTATCGTGGGACACTCATTTGGCAAGTGCTGTTTGTAGAATTTATGCTGCTCTGCGAGTTTTGCATCTATCTGGAAATTGTCTTCTAATCTCAACGAAAATTATGACGCTTTTAAATCAAACTTTGTTAAATACCTTCAAATTTACCTTAATATTCTAAGTATTGCCAAAAAGGCACTTTGTTTCAAAATATTTATGTTGCAATAAATAAATACAAAAAATACAAATACATCTAGTATAGATACCATGGTATGAATACCATAGTATTCTCAATACCATGCTTCGTGATACACTGCAAAACGTAGTATAGTTTAACAGCCAGTCATATTCTGGCAACCAAAAATGTTCAATCTTTCAAAGGGAGATACTAAAATAAGATAAGATTTGTGATGGATCTTTTCAGCTTACTCACATCAAATAATAATATATTCGCACTTAAACCGTCGATATTTTTCCTCCAATTATTTAAAATTTTGGCGATTTGGTCACTGCCAAGAAGTTTCCGTTTTTTAAATTCGTTGCCATTTTGAAATCATAAATTCAAAAATATTAAAAAATCATAATAAACATCAATATGACAATGAGTTTAGGTAAAACTATTATCCACTTTAAAAAAATGGCACTGTTTTCCATAATTAGAAGACAATTTCAACAGTGTGTTCTGTTTAAAGAAACCAAACTTTTATAGTGACTAATTTCCATCGATCCACAATTTTTAACATATTATCTAAATTGCTGCTAATATTCATGTGGTTGTATATACCATTAATTTTTTTGTCCCAAACAATTTTTAGACCGTTTTTTTAATAGGCAAACAAGTGTAAAAAAATCCTTTAATTAAACAAAGTAAACGGTTCCATCAAATTATAAACTGCCACAAAAGCCAAAGTATCTTTTTCTTATTTGCAAACGAAAGAGCCATAATATGCCATTATCAAACTCGGAATACTGATCTACCGGACTCTTGCGGTCAGTCCTTAAGACACACATAAGTATCCCAGATGGAATTGTGAAGCAATTTAAGGCTCTTCCATTTGACACGACTTAAAGCCATATATATATAGTAAGTACAATGATGAGGTCAAATCCATAGATTAACATAGAACTAATGAAAGCACGTTCGTTCTTCGTCTAGTTGTATCAACAGTAGTTATGTATACACATTCACATCCGTGTGAACAACCTCGTCGATAAGCACGTGACATTTAGAAATAAGTTTTCTAGTCTCATATTAAACTTTGTATCAGTTGCTATTTTTCCTTAGAAGACTCACAACAACCACCACAGACATATTTGTCTACATTTCTGCAACAAAATAATAATTATTTTTATTTTCCCAAGAAAATGCTGCATCATTAATATATTTTTAGGGTCAAGTTCATTTAAATTATCCTTTCGATTACATTTGACCATGTAGCTTACGAACATACCCTCCTTTTTCTATTCTCAAAAATAAAAAAAAAAACTGTCTTGAAAAATGATATATCGTGTTTTTTTCGCACTTTACAAAATGTTGGCACTTGTACAAAAATTCCTCAAAGAAACCTTAAGCACTCTCTGGCAAAGTCTTTTTTTTCCTCTTTTTCTCAGCACGTGGACTTTTGCTGCCTGAGTCCTAAAATCTGTTCGATGAAAAATTAAATCTACGGCATTGTGCGTTTGTCTCATTAAACCGACAAAAAAAAAATCAAAGGTTGTCTCGAACAATTCGTTGCCAAACCACCTCGTTAAGCATTTGTATCAAAATATTAAAACAGCCGAGGCTATTTAAATATTTATTTGGTATTTTTTTTTGTATTTCTAGGGTGAATTGTATTTGTATTTGTTTTTTTTTTTTTAAATGACCCACACTCACTTTTTTAATAATTGGAGTGAAAAGCACGTACAGAAATGTGTCTGGAGTCGACATGACCTTGTTCCGAAAATTAAGCATTTTGGAAATTAATGCTGCTTAAAAAATAA
The DNA here is from genome assembly GCA_911387755.1 of Chrysotoxum bicinctum. Lineage (NCBI taxonomy): Eukaryota > Metazoa > Arthropoda > Insecta > Diptera > Syrphidae > Chrysotoxum > Chrysotoxum bicinctum. The sequence continues at coordinate 59,469,713 of OU426989.1, read as the reverse complement.
ATGCTCCATATTATTTCTTGGCCTCTGTTCACAGTCTCGTTTGAATATATTTAATTTTTCCCGTTTAGAGTTCTGTTCACAGTCTCGTTTGAATATATTTAATTTTTAAATAAGAAATTTGCTTCGTAGGATTATTTTGTTTGTTTTTTTTTTTATACATATATAAGACCCTTAGGAGAATGACTGTGAATTCCTACGGGGATTATTCAACATTTCTGAGAACTGCTGATTGATTTGTTTTTTGAAAAATAAATCTAACAAAAAAGTGCCTCTGGGATAATCACAGCAATAAGAAAGATTTCTTAGAAAAGAAAGCATTTTTTAATTTTGTATAAGTATATTTATTTTATATCATACAAAAACATGTTCAAACAATAAATTAAAAAAAAAAAAAATACAATAAACATGAAAATCGTTCTTTAAAAATTAACAACAATTTCTTAAATAATATTATTTTAAGGCACAAGATTTTTAAAAATAAATGCACGGCAAGTCATGTGACTTCTAAAGCTAAAATGAACCTAAGCAAAAACAATCATTTAAAATCATTGCGTTTTAAATAAGTTTTTATAAAAAAAAAAATTAAAAAGCGGGAAACAAATTTTCGTGTGAAAATTTTATATTTTTAATATTGTGCAAATAGAAGTAAAATGTCGAAAAAATTCATCACTAAATTTTTGGAATTCGAATTTTGTAAATATACATACATTTAACATTATATCGTCGTTCTCCACGTCATGGTTAAGAATTTAGATCCCGGTAAATCCACACATCCATACAGACAGGCAGAAAAGCGGAACCACATTTTTCGAGTTCTCTATCGTCGTAATGTCAAGTTCTATTAAAATCTCGAGTTAAATTTTCTATGGGTATTGCTCGATTTTCTTCGAACTTTATACCAAATGTCATTTGTTTTGGCTAAGAAAAGGCCAAGAAAAATTCTATTTTTTTCTTAAAAAAAAAAATTACCCACAGATCTAAATTAGACTTGACATTTAGATGATAGGGAAGGCGATAAAAGTGGGTCCCGCAATTCTATCTGTGTGTTTATTTGCCTTTAGCTTAAACAGCTTGGCCGATTTTCTTTAAGCTGGGTAGATAGTATTTTTAAATCCCCCCAACACGTTTTTTTATTTATTTTAAGACCAAATTAACGGTACCTGCACTATTAATTTTTTTTGGAAATTTTATATGTACAAAAAAATTTTCACAAAATCTGTTCCACAGATTTGAAAAAAAAATCAAAATGTTTCATTTAGTTAAAGCTAAGTAATGCTTGAGTTTAGGTTTCTGAAAAATTATTGCTAATATGGTACAACGCCAACTCCCCTCCCCCCCAGAACCATTTTTGGTTTTTGATTATGTCGGAAACGGTATAACCAAATTCGATCATTTTTTTATGGTAAAGCTCCCCAAATTTTTGGATTGGATTATGTAATCAAATTTCTAAAAACTTTTTTTTATTTGATGAGTAATTTACAAGTTGTAGGAAAAATATTTTTATTTTATTTAAAAATAACGGTATCCACCATACAAAATACAATTGTCAAAAAATGGTCTTAGAAAATCGTTTTTTTTTTTCTCTAAAATGGTTCCTAAAATTTTGATAAATTGTTTTTCTTTCGATTAATTTTTATGATCCAAAATTCAATTTCAAAAAAATTAAACTAAGATAATGCTGACTTTATCTACCATAAAACCTCTTTTCGAATTTTGAATATCTCATTACCGTCATAAGACATTTTAAAGAAATTTTTAATGCAGAACCTCGTAAAAAGTTAAAAAAAAAAATGGCATTTCAAAACTTAAAATTTTGAATTCTTGTGAAAGAAAATAATTTTTTTTTAAATTCAATTTTTATTTGAACAAAAATAATAATTTTAAGTTTACTTAATTTTGTCTTAAAAATGTTTTAAATGTTTTGTATACAGGGTGTCCCTTAATTCATGCATATTATTTCGGGCCATGATTCCGGGGTATGATCTACTCGTAGAAAAAAAAAAGGTTCTACAGTAATTTTTATATCATATATCGGGGATTTAAGAAAAGGCTTACTTTTGTGTACCCTGACCCATGTTAAGGATAATAATTGCGCTGTTAGTTCCAATGATAGAAACTTCATTTTTAAATTCTTAGTCTATTACATTAGAACAAGTTTTCGCCACTTAGTCGTGCATTTGATTTTCGATGTTTTACAAAGACTGCTTTCTCAAAATTTTTTTAAAGGTTTTTTTTTTTTTTGTTTTTTAACTTAAAAAAAATAATTAAGTCAAACCAGGGTTGCGAATTTTTGAATTAAAAAAATCATAAGTCATAAGTCTGTAGATGATTTGTGAATTTAAGTCATAAGTTAGTTAGTGACTTATGATTTAAAAAAAATTTAATTCATAAGCTACTAAGTGACTTATGAATTAAAAAAAAAAAAAATTCACTACCTATAAGTGCCTTATGAATTAAAAAAAAAATTAATTCACTACCTTTAAATGACTTATGAATTAAAAAAAAATTAATTCACAAGCTATTAAGTGACTTATGAATTAAAAAAAATTTAATTCATAAGCTAGTTCGTAAATTTTAAATGCTTAAGCTTGTTTTGAGTACATAATTATTTAATTACTAACGAAGGTAGATTTCAAGTTTTTGTGTGTCATAAAATTATCATGCTAGCTTATAAATTTTACAAATAATAATTTTTTAATCCATTAGCTTATGAATTAATTTTTTTTAAATTCATAAGTCACTAGGTAACTTTTGAATTAATTTTTTTTAATTCTAAAGTCACTTACTTGCTCATGACTTAAAAAAAATTCGTATGGCAGGTACCGTTATTTTTGGTCTTAAAAAATCAAATCAAAAAACATCCGGGGGGAAAAAATTAAAACCTATATCTACCAAGTTTGAAGAAAATCGGCCGAGCCGTTTAGCTGCAATCGAACGGTCAGACATACAGACAGAATTGCGAGGACCACTTTTTTGGTCTTCGCTATCATCGTAATGTCAACTTTGATCAAAATCTCGAGTTCCATTTTTTTTTTTCCGAATGCATAACTTGGCTTAGGGGAGACCGGGGATAGTAGACTCAAAATTTTGTTATATATTTTTTTTAAAAAAACTAAGAAAGATATCAACACAAATTAAATGCCCTTTTATAAAACATCTTTTTTGCTTTATAAAAAAAATATGTTTTCTAAAATTAGTTAATATTAAGACCTTTTTTTCCTAATTTTACAAAACGACCTCAAGTGGGTCAAATAACCCCTGAACCGGGGTAAGTTGGCTAAGGCTATGGGGTCAGTTGACTATATTCTTATTTCCAGCTTTTTAATACTAAAACTATAAGCAAATAGTATTAAAAATTAATTTTGTTTGAAACAAAAAATTATTTTTATACACAAAATATAAAGCGATGCATATACAAAAAATTTAAATAAACAAATTAAATTTTTGCACATATTATCTTTGCATGGTTTTATATGGAATACCATGGTCATGAGCAACAGATCGTATGCTTTTTCCTTTTCCACAAATAAGCTGGCACGCACGTTCCAAAACTGTTATTTTAGTTGCCCCTCATGATGTTTTTCTTACATATGTCCTCATTTTTCTAGAAATTACCAAACAAAAAATGAGTCAATTTACCCCCAAGAAAAAATGTCAACTTACCCCGATCGGTCTTTCAGCATTCAATGATTTTTTTTCGGTTCTCAGAAATCAAATGAACATAAAACTACCTGGTGTTATGAATACAAACACGTACTTGCTCTTTTTCCTAAAAAAAATTTGACGTTAGGCAAAAGCACCCTTACGAAAGAAGAAAAAGAAAACAGAACAAAAAAATTACTCACGAAAGCAAAAAGTTGTTTTTTTCGCGATAACCTCCGAACGACGCCGGACTCTGGCGAGAGACAACACGAAACTAAGCAAGCAGCTGTGCTTGATGTAATAAAAAGAATAAACTTGAAAGAAATTGTTTTGTTTTGAAGTTATTGGCGGTTAGTCTACTTGCCCCTGGAGCCAACTATCCCCGGTTACCCCTATAGTACCTATAAGTCGCAAGTAAAAATTATTATAAGTCTGTAATGACGTCTTAAAAAAATAAGCTTTATATACAAAATTTTTAAAACATTTCTAAGAAAAAATTTTGGTAATTATGGAATAAAAATTAAATTTACAAAAAAAAATATTGAGCCGTTTTCGAGATATTAAATTTTCAAAAACAAAAAAATAGTCATCATTTCTGCAAACTCGCGAATTAGTAAAAATTGTAAGTCACTAGGCTTAGGCCCTCTGCTAGCAGTAATTGCCTCTAATTTATTGTTAGGGGTTCTAATCAAAACTTTATAGGTACGTCACAATCTAAGTCCAACCAAGAATAAACCCATCTACAAAAATCTTCTTAAGACCTTAAATAATACTGTTGATTTAATTTTTTGCTAATTTTGTTTTATTGAATGTTCCAATTCTAACCTCACACAAAAGTATTACAATCAAAATTATTATGTGGGTAATCTTCAAGAAAAATAACAATTTTTGACCGCGATTTGAAACCGCTGGGATCCACTTTTCAATTAAAATATCAATTTATGTTTTGCATTTTAAGAAATTGACTTTTCAAACAAAAATTTAGTTTAAGTGTGTATTATTATCATTTCTTTCTAGAATATTCTGCATTAGAATATTGATATTTTTATCGTTTTCGAAAAGCTGAAAATCAAAATTTTGGTGTTGTAGAAGGTTGTATATTAATATCCATTTTATACTTGCGATATAAAGGTTTTATAATGGCAAGTGATGTATTCGTAACAAAAATCAAAATCGAGATTTTGAGAAGACATGACATTACAATAATAGGAAAGACGAAAATTCTGTCTATCTAAACGGCTCTCTCCATTTTCTTTAAACGTACTAGATAATATTTTGAATTTTTTATTTTATTTTAAGACTATAAATAACGTTAAATGCCAAATATGTTTTCGAAATTATAGTTTTTGATACTGCTCCACGGTTTTTTTTTTAATAAAAAAAATAATTTCTTATACTAAAGCTCTTTAAAAAATATTTGACTAATATTGTGCATTCATATTTTGATTTGTTTTTCGAAAACTCTATATTTCTATATGTCTAAACAAAATTATTTTATTTAAAAATAAAGCTTCCCACCATGAAAATGTTAAAAAATGGTTTTCGAAAATCTAACATTTCTCGGTAGCGAGAATTTTGATAAACAAATTTTTCTTTCGCTTAGTTCTTACGTTTTTTAATTAATAAAAAAAATGAGTGGATGTAGTACAAATCATTTGATCAGTTTTTTGAATATGGACTCTCTCATTACCGGATTTTAATGATTTTTTATACATAAGGTCCTAAAAAGTTTGAAAGTTATCAAAATTGCTTGTACCATATTAGAGAAAAATACGATTTTCAAAAACAATATTTAAATATTCAAATGGTGGGTACCTTTATTTCCAGATACATTTTTTTACTTGCGATATAGGTACTATAGGGCAAGTTCTGCATTTGGAAAAAAAATCGAACTCGAGATTTTGATCAAAGTTGACATTACGATGATAGCGAAGACGAATAAAGTGGGTCCGGCAATTCCGTCTGTCTGTCTGTCTGTCTGTCTGTCTGTCTGTATGTCTGTACCTCGATCTAGAGCCTAAGCCACTGGACCTATTTTCTTCAAACTCGGTAGTTAAGGGTCTTTGGTGATTCCCTAGAGGGGAAATTGAAATTTTTTTTTTTAGCTCTAAAACTAACGGTACCCCCCATACACCCGTAATGCAAAATCTTATTTATCTCGAAAACGGCTCTAACGATTTTGACAAAAAAAAATTAGGTGTGATATTATGAGCATGGACTACGTTTTGGTAAAAAAAAAATTTGGGGCAAAATGTTAATAACGGTACCTGTCATAGAACCGTTTTTTTGATTTTCGACTTTCTCATTAACGGCTCTAACGATTTTAACCAAAAATTTTCAGCAGGAGTTCCCCTAAGTTTAAAATAATATTGTATATAAAAATATTCGAAAAATTATATGTTGGGTTTTTTTTGAAAAAAAAAATTTTTTTTGAAAAATCAATATCTTCAAAACCTATGAACGATTATTTTTTGAAATTATTTCCTAAAATCAATATTAATTAATACTTAAAATTCGCATCCCACATTTTTTTTTCTTGAAAAATTTTAAAGAAATTTCTTATATAAAAAATGTATTTTATAATAAAAACGATTTTTTTAAAGTTTGTTTGCATAAATTCATACTTTTCTAGAAATCAGACGGCAATTTCAATAAATTTAAATTCATGTTTAATATTTATAAAATGTATCTTAAATTCCAAAGTACTTTTACATAAGAGCAAGTTCGTGCGATCCAGTCGTGCATTTTATTTTCATACATCTTGAGGATAGTGTTAAGAAACTGGTTATTGTTAAGAATAAAAAAAATTATCATGCTAGCTTATAAATTTTACAAATAATAATTTTTTAATCCATTAGCTTATGAATTAATTTTTTTTAAATTCATAAGTCACTAGGTAACTTTTGAATTAATTTTTTTTAATTCTAAAGTCACTTACTTGCTCATGACTTAAATTTTTTTTAACTCATAAGTGACTTGGTAGGTTTTGAATTATTTTTTTTTAATTCATAAGTCACTAAGAAGCTTATGATTTAAATTTTTTTAATTCACAAGTCACCAACTGACTTGTGAATTTAATTTTTTTAATTCATAAGTCAGTAACTAGCTGCTGAATTACATTTTTTTTAATTCATAAGTCACCCACTAGCTTGTGAATTAAAGCCAAGCTTAAGCTAAAAAGTGACTTAAGCTTTTGCAACCCTGAGTAAAAGCTAGTTAATTGTTGAAAAAAATATTAAAAATAGTTATTGATGGTACCCCCAATTTTCTTACGCTAAAGCATTAAATTTAATTTTGTTTTTTATTTAAAAGATTTAATATTTTATTTTATAAATACTCTATATTTCGAAAACCGCATGCTCAATTTTTTTATTCTTAACAATAACCAGTTTCTTAACACTATCCTCAAGATGTATGAAAATAAAATGCACGACTGGATCGCACGAACTTGCTCTTATGTAAAAGTACTTTGGAATTTAAGATACATTTTATAAATATTAAACATGAATTTAAATTTATTGAAATTGCCGTCTGATTTCTAGAAAAGTATGAATTTATGCAAACAAACTTTAAAAAATCGTTTTATTATAAAATACATTTTTTATATAAGAAATTTCTTTAAAATTTTTCAAGAAAAAAAATGTGGGATGCGAATTTTAAGTATTAATTAATATTGATTTTAGGAAATAATTTCAAAAAATAATCGTTCATAGGTTTTGAAGATATTGATTTTTCAAAAAAAATTTTTTTTTTCAAAAAAAACCCAACATATAATTTTTCGAATATTTTTATATACAATATTATTTTAAACTTAGGGGAACTCCTGCTGAAAATTTTTGGTTAAAATCGTTAGAGCCGTTAATGAGAAAGTCGAAAATCAAAAAAACGGTTCTATGACAGGTACCGTTATTAACATTTTGCCCCAAATTTTTTTTTTACCAAAACGTAGTCCATGCTCATAATATCACACCTAATTTTTTTTGTCAAAATCGTTAGAGCCGTTTTCGAGATAAATAAGATTTTGCATTACGGGTGTATGGGGGGTACCGTTAGTTTTAGAGCTAAAAAAAAAATTTCAATTTCCCCTCTAGGGAATCACCAAAGACCCTTAACTACCGAGTTTGAAGAAAATAGGTCCAGTGGCTTAGGCTCTAGATCGAGGTACAGACATACAGACAGACAGACAGACAGACAGACAGACAGACAGACGGAATTGCCGGACCCACTTTATTCGTCTTCGCTATCATCGTAATGTCAACTTTGATCAAAATCTCGAGTTCGATTTTTTTTCCAAATGCAGAACTTGCCCTATAGTACCTATATCGCAAGTAAAAAAATGTATCTGGAAATAAAGGTACCCACCATTTGAATATTTAAATATTGTTTTTGAAAATCGTATTTTTCTCTAATATGGTACAAGCAATTTTGATAACTTTCAAACTTTTTAGGACCTTATGTATAAAAAATCATTAAAATCCGGTAATGAGAGAGTCCATATTCAAAAAACTGATCAAATGATTTGTACTACATCCACTCATTTTTTTTATTAATTAAAAAACGTAAGAACTAAGCGAAAGAAAAATTTGTTTATCAAAATTCTCGCTACCGAGAAATGTTAGATTTTCGAAAACCATTTTTTAACATTTTCATGGTGGGAAGCTTTATTTTTAAATAAAATAATTTTGTTTAGACATATAGAAATATAGAGTTTTCGAAAAACAAATCAAAATATGAATGCACAATATTAGTCAAATATTTTTTAAAGAGCTTTAGTATAAGAAATTATTTTTTTTATTAAAAAAAAAACCGTGGAGCAGTATCAAAAACTATAATTTCGAAAACATATTTGGCATTTAACGTTATTTATAGTCTTAAAATAAAATAAAAAATTCAAAATATTATCTAGTACGTTTAAAGAAAATGGAGAGAGCCGTTTAGATAGACAGAATTTTCGTCTTTCCTATTATTGTAATGTCATGTCTTCTCAAAATCTCGATTTTGATTTTTGTTACGAATACATCACTTGCCATTATAAAACCTTTATATCGCAAGTATAAAATGGATATTAATATACAACCTTCTACAACACCAAAATTTTGATTTTCAGCTTTTCGAAAACGATAAAAATATCAATATTCTAATGCAGAATATTCTAGAAAGAAATGATAATAATACACACTTAAACTAAATTTTTGTTTGAAAAGTCAATTTCTTAAAATGCAAAACATAAATTGATATTTTAATTGAAAAGTGGATCCCAGCGGTTTCAAATCGCGGTCAAAAATTGTTATTTTTCTTGAAGATTACCCACATAATAATTTTGATTGTAATACTTTTGTGTGAGGTTAGAATTGGAACATTCAATAAAACAAAATTAGCAAAAAATTAAATCAACAGTATTATTTAAGGTCTTAAGAAGATTTTTGTAGATGGGTTTATTCTTGGTTGGACTTAGATTGTGACGTACCTATAAAGTTTTGATTAGAACCCCTAACAATAAATTAGAGGCAATTACTGCTAGCAGAGGGCCTAAGCCTAGTGACTTACAATTTTTACTAATTCGCGAGTTTGCAGAAATGATGACTATTTTTTTGTTTTTGAAAATTTAATATCTCGAAAACGGCTCAATATTTTTTTTTGTAAATTTAATTTTTATTCCATAATTACCAAAATTTTTTCTTAGAAATGTTTTAAAAATTTTGTATATAAAGCTTATTTTTTTAAGACGTCATTACAGACTTATAATAATTTTTACTTGCGACTTATAGGTACTATAAGCCAAGTTATGCATTCGGAAAAAAAAAAATGGAACTCGAGATTTTGATCAAAGTTGACATTACGATGATAGCGAAGACCAAAAAAGTGGTCCTCGCAATTCTGTCTGTATGTCTGACCGTTCGATTGCAGCTAAACGGCTCGGCCGATTTTCTTCAAACTTGGTAGATATAGGTTTTAATTTTTTCCCCCCGGATGTTTTTTGATTTGATTTTTTAAGACCAAAAATAACGGTACCTGCCATACGAATTTTTTTCGAAATTTTATAAATATTTTTTTTTCTCAAAAACCGTCGCACAGATTAAAAAAAAAAATGGGTAAAATTTCTTTTAGTTAAACCTAGGTAATGGTTGAAAAAAATTTTACAAAAAATGGTTATTTTTGGTACCCCCCTTGGAACCATTTTTTTTGTTTTTGATTTTCTCTAAAACTGTATAACCGATTTTGATCTTTTTTTTTATGTCAAGGCTTCCTAGCAGTTTCAATATTATTGTGTATATTTTCAAAAAATTTTTTTTTGGATTTTAAAAAAATAAATCAAAATTTTTTTTTTTGAAAACTCAATATTTCGAAAACCCCATGCCCGATATTTTTAAAACTTGATAAATAAAAGTTTTTTAATATAAATTATAAGATTTAAGAAAAAAAAAATTGTTTTACCAAAGAATAACGGTAACCTCCATACAATTGTTAAAAAATGGTTTTCGAAAATCGCATTTTTCTCGAAAACGGTTCGGAGAATTTTACTTAAATTTTTTGTCTTTCAATTAATTTTTAAGATCTATAATTTAATAAAAAAAATTTTGAAAACAAGATATTACTGACTGTACCTACCATAGAGCGATTTTTTTAAATTTTGAATTTCTCATTATCGGCATAACGGATTTTAATGAAATTTTTTAGAGAGGAGCTTCTAAAAAGTTTAAAAAACATTGCATTTCAAAACTTTAAGAAAAATATTTTTTTGAATTTTGAAAAAAAAAAATCGTTTTTTATTTTTTTGAAAATTCAATATCCCGAAAACGGTTCAATATTTTTTTTGTAAATTTAATTTTTATTCACACAATAATAAAAACTTTAAATTGGCGTATCAAATTTTTTTCTTAAAAATGTTTTAAAAATTTTGTATATAAAACTTATTTTTTAAGAAACCACTACAAAGACTTATAATTTTTGTTCTTGCATGAACCTATATTTGCTTGAATCACATGGTATTCTATTTTAACCTCCAACTACTAAATAAGTTGTTTTAGTCGTTTAAAAAATTAATTTTTATGCTTATGAACAGTTTTTCTCTAATACCATTCATCTTTGAAATTCTTAATCGTTTACATAAGAGCAAGTTCGTGCGACCCAGTCGTGCATTTTATTTCTTTGGTGTGCGTATTTCGTATACATGTAAATCCCTCATCAAATACGGATTCGAAGAAAATGATCTCTGTCAAAAAAAATGAGTTTTTTGGTGTGAAGGAACGTAGAATCTGTCGAGAGATCGAAATCTTTACACAGAAATTTCTCATGTGTAAAGGAAATCGACATTAATCACTATACTAGACTTGGTTTTGATAATGAAGGTGTTTGAAGTATGTTTTTTTTTTTTAATTTTCTTTCTGTTTGATTAAAAATTAGGTGAGCTTAGCATACATTTTCAGAAGTCTTATTAAACAAATTCTTTAGTTAGAAGAGTTCTTTGAAGTGTCTCAAACTAAGAAAATTTTAAACAAGGGTTCTTAACTAAATGACTGGTTTTAACGAGAGTCGGTTTTATTGATTAAAGGAGAACTTAAAAAACAACTGGTCTACTTTTGTAGTCAATATGTTTTGGAAAGATTTTTTAACAAAACGGCTAAAACCATAAAACACTCAATCTGTGGAACCGTTTCATAAACTGCTTCTGAACGCACCTAAAACAATGAAAGTTTGTGTAAAAAAACTAAATAGACAGACTTTTTTGACATCTAGAGTAATATGAAGTTAGCACGATTCTAAAAAGATAAAATAAGTCTTTGAATTTTTCACTTACAAAATATTAGGTTCTGATATTGAACTTTAATAAATGATCAAAATGAATAAAGTAGATACGTGTGCTGATTCCATGCCTACCAAAGTACCCAGTTATTTACATACTTACCTTTATTTTGTGCTTCGAGAACGATAATTTGATTGACATACATAGTAATACCAAAAACAACACAATACCTAAATGTAGGCTTATGTGGTTGTTTTGCATAATTCTATTGTTCGAAACATTATTTCATTCCAAACTATGTATTTATCTGATATTCTATCAGCAGGATGCTCCTTTGTTCCGCAACTTAATTACCTATTCCTGATTTTCGAAACCCCACCATCCCAAGAAATCTACTCGTAAGTCGCTTATGTAATTCCCCACGGCTAAATCAACAAAAACCACTTGGAGATTATTTTTTGTTTATTTTACTTGGCACTTTTACATGCACAACCTGTCATTATTTACAACCTCCACCCACCCCTGCCTCTTCGAATACTGACAATCAGCAATCTCATCGTCCCACGTGACACACACATTAAAGGATGTATTTTCAAAACCAAAGTCAACAAATTCACTAATTAGTTTCGAGATACGAGGTTGATGGATGCTTGATTACAAAATCTGTTCGTTTTTTGTTTCGGAATTATAATAAATGAAAATACGAAAATGTTTTACAGCGATGTCTACACACTTTTTGCTGCCACCGCGCCGACAGGATGCGGAAGGGAAGCATATTTGTGTGGAAAGCAAAGGCAGGAAGAAGAACACTTTTCACATGTTTGGTGTGTTTTTGAAAAGTGTTTGATATTTTCAAAATGATTGATGAGCAATAAATAAACAAGAAATTCGAACACCAAAGAAACACACTTGGGAGGTGAATATTCAGGCAGACAAAGTTCTAATTTATTTATTTATTTTTTGTTTGAATTTAATGTGTATACTGTGTTTTGAGATTTTATTACAAATAAACGTCGGCATACTAGCAGTCCTCAGCTTGGTTTTCGAATTTTATGACTCTCAAAAACTCTCGATGGCAGAATGGATTCGCATAAAAATTTATTTGATTATTCATTCGATGAAATATCTACGAGTTCGAATACACGGCGATAAGGCGTCTTTTGAGTTTTTTTCTTAAGTTGATTTGTATGTTCATAAAATGATGTAACATCCATCACTATCAAGTCCGCTTAACGGAAACCTCCAATCGATAAGATTCTTACTTGCGATACATAAGAACTTTTGTAAATGCTGTTCACCGGGAAGTTTGTATTAAATAAAATGCATGGGTCGGACGATCTTATGTGAAAGAACGTTGGAATTAAAAAAAATGCTTAAAAATAAATATAAAACATAGATTTAATGAGATAAAAATCTTTAAATGCATAAAATTGTCGCCTGATTTCTAGCAAAGTACGAATTTATGGAAACAAAGCTTAAAAATTGTTTTATTATACAAAGTAATTTTGTATTTAAGAAATGTCTTTAGAATTGGTCAAAAAAAATTGGAATGCGAATTTTCAGTTTTTAAAAATATCGATATTAGAAACAATTTCAAAAAATTATCGTTTACACGTTTTCAAGATATTGATTTTCAAAAAACCCAAAATATATATTTTCGAATTTTTTTATAAAAAAAATTATTTTAGATCTAAAGAAGCCGCAGTACAAAAATTTTGATCAAAAACGTTAGATCCCTTAAAGAGAAAGTGGAGAAAGTGTCTCTCGCAATTCTGTCTGTCTGTCTTTTCGACTTAAGCCTAAACGGCTCTGCCGATTTTATTTAAGCTTGGTAGGTACTATTTTTAATTTCCCCCCCCCCCCCACAGGTTTTTTATTTTTTTTTTTAACCAAAAAAATAACGGTTCCTGCCATACGATTTATGGGATTTTTTTCGAAATCTTATAAATATTTGTTTTTCTAAAACTGTTCCACAGTTTTTTTTTTTTTTTTTTTTTTTTTTTTTTTTTTTTTTTTATTGCAGCGAAATTACAGTTTTAACAAGAAAATATTGCACAATTTACAGAGATTGGTTATAAGCTACCTTACTACTGTCAAGTTTAAGAGTTCAAACAAAAAAAAAAAACAGAAACATGAAAAAGGAAGGAAAAGCTAAATTAAAAAACCTTCATTAAAAGAAAAACAAAACAAAAAAAAATGAGCGAAGAGGAGGTTGTGATGTGACTAACAAAGTATATTCTTTCAAGACTATCTTTCACATTATCGTACATAATAGTATTCGCTAAGGGAATAAATAACATTAACAGGAATCAGTCTTATAAAAATATAAAGGATTAAATAATAAATATGAAATAATTTACAGCAAATAAATAACAGAACTACGAATAAATAATAGTATATATGCAAATAAATATATTAATTTTAACAGAGCAAAAAAGAAATAAACAGAAACAAAAATAAATAAATAAATAATTAAAAGAATAAATAAATAGTAAATAAACAAATAAATAAATAAATCAATAAATAAGTAAATAAGTAAATAAGTAAATAAATAAATAAATAAACGAAATAACATTAATAAGTTACTTAATAAACAAATAATTAAATGAATAAATAACAAAAATAAATAAAATATAATTTATGAATAAACATATAATTAATAAATGTAGATGTAGATGATGTAGTTTTTATGTTGTCCTGATTTTACTTTTAATAAGATAGTCTTGAAATTAAGACGTTATCAGATGAGGCACAAGAAATGCTGTACCTTTCTTTCAATTTTATTAGTCTATAAGAAACTAGTTCAACATTGGTAATTAAGTGCAATTCATTTGTCGAAAATCGCCAAGGGAGATGCAGCATCATTTTGAGTAGCTTATTTTGTGCTATTTGTAGTTTGCGAATATGACTAATTGCACAGCTACCCCAGACTGGAGAGCCAAAGAACATTATTGCTTGAAAAATGGCCTTAAATATGAGCAGTTTGTTTTCAATGCTTAATTTGGATTTCCTGCTGATAAATGGGTAGAGTATCTTAATTGTTATATTAACTTTCTTTATAATTTCTTGCACATGAAGACCAAAAGTAAGTTTGCTGTCTAGATGTATTCCAAGATATTTGCCACTATCAACCCATTCCGTCATAACACCATTAATGTGAAGTCTATTCATTGGAAAGAAACAGGTTTTTCTTTTTCGAGTGAAAAAGATTGCCTGTGTCTTACAAGCATTTATTTTAATTTTCCAATTATTGAAATAAATTTGTAACATATTTAAAGCAGATTGTAATTTGGTTTCAATAGCGAAACCAGTGAAATCTGTACAAAAAATACTTGTGTCGTCAGCGAAGATAGCTGTTTCACAGTAAGGTAGACTAGGAAAATCAGACGTGAAAACATTATACAATAAGGGACCCAGGACAGATCCTTGAGGAACTCCAGCTATGCAACAAAAGAATTCTGAGAGGCTGTCATTGACAGATACAACAATTTTTCTTGAGGACAAAAAAGACTTGACAATTTTAATAATATAGATAGGAAAATTAAATAAAAGTAATTTATGCATGAGCCCGTCGTGCCAGACGCAATCAAATGCTTTTTCTATGTCTAGGAGGATCATTCCGGTGCTCTTACCAACCGCAAAGTTACTCTTTATATGATCCGTTATACGATTTACTTGATGAACTGCACTATGAAATGGTCTAAAGCCAAATTGTTCCAAAGGAAAAATATTATTGGCAGTTATATGGGTCATTAACTTGTTTTTTATAATTTTTTCAAGACATTTGCTCAAAGAACTAAGCAAGCTTACGGGTCTGTAGTTACCAGGAGAGCTAGCACTTTTTCCTGGCTTCAAAATAGGAATAATTTTTGCAACTTTCCATTGAGCCGGGAAATAACCAATTTTAAAGCAACAGTTAAATAGGTGTTGCAAAAATATTATACCTGATTCTGGAAGGTTTTTTAAGTATAAATTCCTGATATTATCAAATCCAACGGCCTTACGTGTTTTTAAATTTCGAAGAACTAATTTCAGTTCTTCAATTGAGATGAAGCTCACATCATCATTGATTGGTGTTCGGTTAATTGTGTCAATAGAATTAGCAACCAGAGAATCTATACTAAAATTGGTGATACAATTATTATTAATAACAGAATGATTTTCCGTAAAGGATTGAGCGAAAGCATTTGCTTTTTCAGAGCTAGTTAACATTAAGTTATTCCCTAGTTTTAGGATTGGGATATGGGAATTTCTTTTTTTAATTACTTTAACCATATTCCAAAATGGTTTGCTAGATTTGTCTAGTCCCTGTAATTTTTGATTCCAAGTATGGTTCCTAAAAGAACTAACTTTGTCCTTGATAATAGCATTCAATATTTTCATTTCGTTAAAGTAGCAGTTATACCTGGTTCTAATTCATTTGGATCTGTAACTATTTCTTACTTTTATTAGTTCAGTCAAATACTGAGGCAAAACATTCGCACTGTTATACCTTATAGTCTTTTTTGGGACAGACGACTCAACGCTTTCAGTAACTGCTTTCGTAAAATTTGAAACAGATTGGTCAATTTGAGTTTCATTTAATTCACCGTTCAAAATATCTGGAAAATTTCTTAATTTTGTACGAAGCTGACCTTTAAATGTAGCCCAGTTCGTATTTTTAAAATCCAGAATTTCAGTAGTCCTACTCATGGGTGATGAAAAAACGCTTATTACGACAGGTAAATGATCCGAACCTAATTCATTTATAACCATAGGCTGATTAAATAAGCCTGGGGTATTAGTTAAAAATAAGTCTAGGGTAGAAGGACTTGAACTGTTATTTGGGGGATAGTAAGTTGGATCAGGAGTGAATAAAACATCAAAAGAATGCCTAATGTTGAGGTTGGCAAGTATATTCCCCCAAGCATTTGCTCTGAGACATCCCCAATTCCTATGCCTACAGTTAAAATCTCCACCAATAAGAAAAGTGTCACCTAAATTTACTAATTTTCTTAAATCATTGTTCAAGTCATATCTCTTTTGAGGAGAAGCTGAACCACCAGCAAAATAGGCTGAAAAAACTTTTAAACTAGAACCGTTCTCAAAAGGAATCTCAATTCCAATGTTTTGTATTATTTTAGTACTTACTATAGGAAGAACTTTGTGTTTAATAGATCTTCGAATTACTACGGCAACACCACCCCCTCTTCTCTCTTCTCTATCTGACCGATAGCAAAGATAATCTATATTTGATAATCTATCAGTAGGGTTAAGCCACGTTTCAGATACCAAACCTACATCTACTTTGTGTTTGCTTAAAAAAGCAAAAAATTCAATATATTTAAATCGAATGCTTTTAGCATTCCAACAAATTATTTTAAGTGAAGTGTTATTCATTATTTAGCCTTGTATAAATACTTAATCGCTAATTGTGCAATTGTATTGAATTGTTCACTTTTAGTCTTACATTTACTAAGTAGAAGTATCATCTCTGCGGTGAGAGAGTTGATCTCTTCCATTGAAAAGAGATCATCATTACTTTGAGGTCCAGCAGTGTTGTTGTTGGTCCATACATTGGATTCCGGCTCACAAGCTGAGGGCATGGTTCGAGCTGAGCTCTTGTATTTCGGTTGAAGTGGTGGGAAGTGGTGGGAAGTCGATAATATTAGCAGAGGGAGCAATCTTTTGGTGAGGTCTATTTGCAAGTTTCTGTGCGTGTGTACCCATGGTAGTAGACATAATTTTTTTGTTTTTCGAAGATAGCCTCTCTCTTATTTCGAAGAAACTTTTCCTACTCGGACAAGCAGGATCGGTGGCAGTGTGTGTCTCGCTGCAATTTGCACATTTAATATTTTTAGCAGTGCATTGTTTGGTCTCATGGGATTCGGAACAAATCGCGCAGTGGGTTTTAATATGACAATTTTTTTCGCCGTGGCCAAACATTTGACAGTTAAAGCACTGAGTAAACTTTTGATTTTGACGGCGAGCAAAATCCCATTTAACTTGTGTTTTAAATATTGTTCTAATGTTCTTTTTTAAGTCAGCAAGTCTTATTGAACCACTTTCCAGGAACACAATATAAAACACTTCAATATAATGATTATATTTCTTAGATATTAATTTAATGTTTTGGCATTTTAACCCAAGAGAAATAAGTTCATTTTTAAGAGAGTCGATGGGAGTTTCATCTAAGCCGAATAACACAACTTTAAACGATCGAGTTGAAGGGAGATCGTGTGTAAAAAATTGCCAGTTTTTTTCTTTCAATGATGAACAAACAATCGAATGATCTTCACTTTTTTCGCAGTTTATTTTTATGCCAATTGACATTTTTTTGATGTTGTAGTCTTTAACTTTTGCTTCCTTGAGAAAGGAATGAACATTTTCGGATGTTTTTTGCAAGACGCAAATTGATGGAACTTTAGTTTTTTTATTGGAAGGAGGAATAATCACTTCATCACATTCAATACTGTCATCTGAGTCAGGCAAACATTGCAAGGGGGTGTAATAACCAAACCTTGAATTATTTGTATCTGCAGAACTCATTTTTCTATTTTTAGTGTTGTAAGACAAAATGTCTTCAACATTAGATGGAGAACGATGTCTTTTGTGAATTTTTACTTTTTTTTTTTTAATACCGCACAGGAGAAAACGTCTGATAATATCAGAGAGCCGATAGGTACTGCCAGATTTGTTTTAATTCAAAAAATTTCATTTAGTTAAAGCTAGGTAATGGTTGAGAAAAAATTTCCGGAAAATAGTTATTTCTTCAAAACAGTACAACTAATTTTTATCATTGTACTAAAGGTCCCCAAAAATTTGAATATTTTCTAAACCATTTTTTTTTCAAAACTCAATATTTCGAAAAGCCTATGCTCGATTTTTTAGTTTAACTTAACAAATAAAAGTTTCTCAATAAAATCTACAAGATGTTATTTTATTTTACCTAAAAATAATTGTGCCCCACATAAAAATGTTAAAAAATAGTTTTTGAAAATCGTATTTTTCTCGAAAACGGCATCTAGAATTTTGATAATTTTTTTTTTTTCAAATATTTCTTATGATCTATAATTTAATAAAAAAATTGAAATTAAATTAGTAATGACTGCAACTGCCAACCATTTTTTAAATTTTGAATTTCTCACTATCGGCATAACGGATTTCAATGAAATTTTTTGTAGAGAAGCTTTTAAAAAGTTTGAGAAACATAGCATTTCAGAACTTAAATTTTTGGAAAATTCGATATCTCAAAAACCCTTTAATATTTTTCTTTGGAAATTTAATTTTGAATTGTACAATAATAAAACTTAAAGTTGGAGTACACAAATTTTTTCTTAAAAATGTTTTAAAAAATTTGTATATAAAAGCTTATTTTTTCAAGAAACCACTACAACGACTTCTAATTTTTGTTCTGGCATAAGCTTCTAATTGCTTGAATCACATCGTTTCATCAGTTAACAATTTCATCCTCCAAAGATGAAGACGCTCTTTTAGTTGTACAACTTGCTAACATAAAGAAAGGCTCCTAACATTGCCGTAGGTATAAAATAAAAAATATTAATATTTAGACATATACGAATATTCATATAGTAAATATAAATTTTTTTTAAAATGTATTTTCATGAGTATGTGTGGGTGATTCTACAAACGATTGAATTTTGGGCCCTCCCCAGAAATATTTTAAAATCCGTACAATTATTTAATCTGATTTTTTTTTTATAAAATTAAATCTCATTGATATCTACCTGGCCTAACAATATTAGATATTAGGGTGACCTCATTTTATTTTGCTCAAAAATTTCTTCAAAGTGTCCGATTCTCAGTCCCCTTTGCGTTTTCGCAAAAAAAAATTATTACCGTTCTCTTATTTCAGGTCTCATACTAAAATAAATCTCACCGAAGTTACACCAAATAATATATCTTTGCTACGAAATAGATAAATATTTTGTAGTAATTGATTTTATTACAAAAAAACTTAATTAAACCTTGTCCCCCGTATTTCATATCAGTCCCCTGGAATATTGAAACAGTCGAAAATATCAATAACTAGGATATCGATCAAATTTCCAGTACTGGTAATTTGAAGTACCAAGTCTCCTTACAATAAAATCGTGGTGCAACTCGATCCTGTTTATAATGTTAGTATTGTGAAAAGGACATTTGTGCAAGAAGTCGTGGATTGTCCGTTTAGTTACTCAGTCCTCTGGTGAGTTTTTACGAAACAAATATGTATGTAAGTAGGCATCTTTGTTAGCAGTATAGTATAGGTTTAATAAAACTGTAATATTATGATATATTTTTTAAATAAAACCTAAATATCTAAACCATTAAAAACCTCAGTCCCTTGGCCTCAGTCCCCTGGCTAATAAATGAAAAAAATTATGTTTTATTCAGAAACCTGATAAATTTTTGGTTATAATGAACATCGAACTTCATTGCGAATATTTTAAAAAATAATATAATTTATTTTAAATTGATTCTAAATAGAAAAGAATTAATTATAATCTCTTTTATGTTTATGAAGACTAATTAAATTTAATTCCTATATTTTAATGTGTCCCCAAGAAAAAATACAAAAAAATAAAGATTTATTCAGTCTTATTAAAAAAAACTCAGTTCCCTGAACATCCTTCTTTCAAAAAATTTCGTTAAAATCGTCATTTTTTATTTTTTTAACTGGCCGCTTTCAACAACGCAAAGAGACGTTTTAATGATCAACTATAGAACAACTCTTACGACTTTTGGCTTCCAAAAATGTCGTGCCGAAATGTGTATCATTATATTCTATTGTTTGTAGAATCACCCGTATAATGAGTATGTATTTGGAAATAATGTATCTTGTGTCGAAAACGAAATTTCTTGATAACATGGTTGCGAATCAGTTTTCTGTTTTTCTCACATCGATCGGGGTGGAATAGTTAATATACATATTATGCTGTAGAAGAGCGGCTAGAAGACCTGCTATGTGCACCGAGAGATGAATAACTACTGCAAAAGTATGAGGTACTACAGGTTCATCCAAGATTTCACTGTCAAAATTTAAGACTCCTACATTATATTTTCTTTTCTGCTTTTTTTTATAGGCAGATACTATAAGGCAAGTTATGCATTCGTAAAAAAAATTGAACTCGAGATTTTGATCAAATTTTGATTTTGACGAAAAAAGTGTGTCTCGCAATTCTGTCTCTGTCTGTCTGTCTGTCTGTCGGTTCGACTACAGCCTAAACGGATCGGCCGATTTTCTTCAAACTTGGTAGATATGGGTTTTGATTTTTCTCCCCTTTTCTTTTTTGTTTTTTAAGACCAAAAATAACAGTACCTGCCATACGAAATTTTTTCCAAATTTTATAAATATTTTTTTTCTCAAAAACTGTCCCACAGATTTAAAAAAAAAATTCAAAAAATTTTAGTTAGGTAATGGTTGAAAAAATTTTTCCAAAAAATGGTTATTTTTGGTACCCTGCTTGGAACCATTTTTTTTTTTGTTTTTGATTTTCTCAAAAAAGATACCACCGATTTCGATCATTTTTGTATGTTAAGGATCCCCAGCAGTTTTAATATTATTGTGTATTCAAATTTTCAAAAAAATTTTTTTTTGGATTTTTAAAAAAAATTTCAAAATTTTGTTTTGAAAACTCAATATGTATTTCGAAAACCCCATCCTCGATTTTCTTAAAACTTGATAAATAAAAGTTCTTTAATATAGATTATAAGATGTAAAAAAAAAACAATTTATTTTACCTAAAAATAAGTACCCTCCATACAAATGGTAAAAAATGGTTTTCGAAAATCGTATTTTTCTCGAAAACGGTTCCGAGAATTTTGCTAAAATTTTTTTTCTTGTGATTAATTCTTACGATCAAATAGAAAAAATTTTAAATTAAGATATTACTGAGTCTACCGTGTTTTTTTTAAATTTAGAATTTCTCCTTATCGACATAACGGATTTTAGTGAAACTTTTTATAAGAAGCTTCTAAAAAGTTTGAAAAACATTGCATTTCAAAACTAAAAAAAAATAATTTTTGAGTTTTTGAAAAAAAAAATTATTTTTTTTTTTTGGAAAATTCGATATCTCAGAAACGGCTTAATATTTTTAATTGTAAATTTAATTTTTATTTGGAAAAAAAATAAAAGCTTCAAGTGGCATACCACGAATTTTTGTTATAAACATTTCAAAAATTTGGTATATAAAAGCTTATTTTTTAAAGAAACCAGTACAGACTTGTTATTTTTGTTCTTGCATAAGCTAATTATTTGCTTGAATCACATGTCATCCTGTTTTTAGCTCCAACTATCTACTAAAAAAGTTGTTTTAGTCTATTAAAAAATGAATTTTATGCTTATGAACAGTTTTTCTCTAATAACATTAATTTTTGAAATTCTAAGTCGTTTACATAAGGGCAAGTTCGTGCGACCCAGTCGTGCATTTTATTATTTCTTGTAATAAGTACTTGTTTTGTATGGAGTCTTTTTAAGTATGATAAAATCGGAACCACCCATCTGATTTAAATTAAAATTTCAAATATTGTGAAGGATAGTTTCAGAAATGACAGCAAAATATTTCCACCCACTGACACGACCACACAAAAGCTTATCTAAATTCCAAAGTTAGTATTGAAGAATTTTTCCCTTAACAACAGTCCTGTTTTTAGAGGTTTCTTACAATATTTATAATTCTAGGCCTTTGAACATAAAAGCAAGTAGTTGCGTCCCAATCATCGATTAACTGACACAGAAATTAATTGATCAAGGAATCTAAACAAAAATAAATTAGCCTGAATATTTTTTGACAGAGGCAACAGATCTCAGTTGCCTGGCTAATCACAAGCATTTTTTATGTACGCTTACAAGTATTATTCGGTCGAAAAACGAATAAATAATAAGCAATGTAAATTGTCACGTCAATTAATCCTTAACTTAATTAAATGATAAAATCTATTAATAGATACGCTTGGCTGCTTAATTTTTGTCGCTATTTTAATTTTAGAAGTGACTCAAGACATATAAATTTAAATTTATAATATTATGTCAATAGGCGGATGTTTTTATTAATGTGAGCTGTTAAAAAATTTATAAATTTGTATGTTTATGATGTTTTCCATATTTTTAATTTACAGTTAAGAGTACTCGTATCTCAGCGAATTTATTTAAATGCGACTTCTCTGTAATAAATATGTGTGTTTCAGTTGAGATAAGAATTTTTTCGTGCAAAAAAATCTAGTTCTGATAAGTGGTATTGACTGTAGGTATAGATGTATGATGTAAAATTAGAATTCCATCTAAAAGGATGCGTGCTCTATTGTCTATCTCAATTGGAAGTCTCAGCACAATATTCTTTCCGGTTAACAATAAATTTCAAAAATTGAACGCTCATGATGACTTTTAATGGTCGTTATATTTTATTGTACCCTCTAATGATCCCTCTTTCGCAAGAACTTCTTTCAACCAAGCTTAGATGATTCATACTTGTACGGTTGTACCTACTTTATTTCTAACATAATATAAAAGTCGTAATTCTAAATTTGGGGAAATGTGTGGTTGTAAAGGAAATGCATTATAATTGAATCACCGAATAATAATGATGCATTTGAAATGCATTAAATTTAATCGAGTATAAGTTTTTTTGTGGGAATTAATAATAACAAGGAGTAAAAATAAATTCAGAATAATGTTCCCGGATGACGAACAAATTTCGTCTTGCTATAAAGTGAAAAGAAAAAAAATATTTACAAGCACAAAAGTATTATAAATGGCTTTGAAGTTGGTTCAATAGGTTTTGCGAAGCTTATACTGTAAATCGTAAATCGATGAATAGACTCTGTCATTTGAATGGCCCAATTTACTGTTTAACAATAAAATTCATTCATGCTGAATGTTTCCATTTCTTAAAAATTTTATAATTTTTTGAGAGATTTCATTTAATGTGCCTATACACTTTCTTTGAAATATGTTAAAGGCGAGACATGAATTCTAATACATGTCCTTTTGCTTATGGTTCCGTTCATTATCCTAGAAAGCATTCTGAAATGTGATTTAAAAAGAACACAAAATAATAGCTTGGATACAGCTTTCATCACAAAACTTTGACAACAAATGTATTAATAGTGACTTATTTGAACTGAAATTCAACACAAAATTGAATCAAATGCACGACTCGGTCGCACGAACTTTCTCTTATGTAAAAGACTAAGAATCTCAAAAATGAATTTTATTATAGAAAAATTGTTCACAAGCATAAAATTCATTTTTTAAATGACTTAAACAACTTACTTAGTAGTTGGAGGTACAATGTGATTAAAAAAAATATTGGTTTATGCAAGAACAAAAATTGTAAGTTTCCTAAAAAAATAAGCTTTTATATACAAAATGTTTAAAACACTTTTAAGAAAAACTTTTGCTACGCCAACTCAAAGTTTTTATAACTTAACGAATAAAAAATATATTTCCAAGAAAAATATTTAGCCGTTTTTGAGATGTCGAATTTTCCAACAAAAATGTTTCTTTTTTTTTCAAAAATTCAAAAAAATATATTTTTTTTAAGTTTTGAAATGCAATATTTTTGAAACATTCTAGAAGCTTAGGTATAAAAAATTTCATTAACATCCGTTATGCCGATAACGAGAAATTCGGAAAAAAGTTTCCATGGTAGATAATAGCCAGTAATATATTAATTTCAAATTATTTTTTATTAAATTAATGATCGTAAAAATTAAACGAAACACAAAAATTTTATCAAAATTCTCCAAACCGTTTTCGAGAAAAACACGATTTTCGAAAACCATTTTTTAACATTTGTATGATGATTACCGTTATTTTTAGGTAAAATAATTTTTTTTCTCAAATCTTGTAGATTAGATTAAGAAATTTTTATTTAACAAGTTTGAAAAAAAATCAAGCATGTGGTTTTCGAATTATTAAGTTTCCAAAAACAAATTTTGAAATTTTTGTTTAAAATCCAAAAAAATAAAAAATTAAAAATTTGAATATGTAAAAGTACTCAAACTTTGAAGGAGCTTTAGTATAAGGAAAATGATTTAAATCGAATGTACCGTTTTCGAGAAAATCAAAAACAAAAAAAAATGGCTCCAGGGAGCTACCAAAAATAACGATTTTTTGTATATTTTGTTTTTTAATCAATACCTAGCTTTACCTAAATGAAATTTTATGATTTGTTTTTTAAATTCTGTGGGACAGTTTTTGAGAAAAAAATATTTACAAAATTTCGAAAAAAAAAATCGTATGGCAGGTACCGTTAGTGTTGGTCTTAAAAAAAAGAAAAAAAAAACCATTGCGGGGGGGGGGGGGGGAATTAAAAATTATATCTACCAAGTTTAAAGCAAACCGGCCTAGCCGTTTAGGCTGTAATCTAAAAGACAGACAAACAGAATATAAAAATAAAACAGTTATAAATAAACTTTCTGCTTTCTGTTGTCGATTATAAACTAACATTGCCATATGCGAAGAATTTTAAGTTCGGTGTCAAACTTAAATTAGCATTGCCTACAATTAAAAGAACCCTTTGGCTCGAACACGATGAATGCGATAAGAAAAACGAAATGTGAGTCTGTCGTTGTCTTGTAAGATCAGTTTCGATTCGAGCTATGAAAGCAGACGACGATATACACAATAAAGCATTTCTCGTCGTCCTTCACGTTAAGTTTTGAATAAATTGAATTTACGCGCCAGGCCTTAGGAATTGTGGCACGATTTTATAACAAAAAAAATGTGACTGTGAATCATGTCTCGCTCTCGTCCCATTATAAATCGGGTATAGCTAATTATAAAACTTTTTGTCTGTCGTTTTCAATTGGATTTCAATGTCACTATCTGACAAATTAAGCGGAAATAAAAATGCACTAAAAAACAGCTAGTATTGAATATTTGATATCTTAGACATCAGCATCCCTCTCGATTTATGATGTGCACCGAGCTTAATAATCGTGTTCTATAAAAAAGCGCCATCCGTGCATTATAGAGAGCGCCATCTGCGCGTCATAAAGAGCGCCAACCATTTTCTTCAACCTTGGTTGCGAAGAAGTTATACATGACTTTCTTGATTTCCTCAATGAATTCAAGAAAGTCCCAGAAAACTAATTGCATCATTTGTATAATTGAAACAGTTTTGAGTTCCAATTGAAGTTGCCTAACTTATTTTGAAAACCATTTTCAATTCGGACAAATAATTAAAAAAAATAATATTTGGAAGTGATTTTTATACATCTTTCAGTTTGCAAAAGTATCTATTCTAAAATAAAAGGTAATGTCAAAAACCGACGAAAAGTTGAATTACGTATCATCATACAGTACCTAAGATCTATGTCAAAAAACTAATTTTTTTCAAGAGACGATAAGTGAGGAATGAATTTTTTTCATTTTTTAACAATTCGAAAAGTAATCAGCTAAATTACAGAACATGTACCTACACAATTCTAGAAGCTAAGCAAATCTCATTATAATCTTAATCAACAATTAGTTGCTTGTACAAAACATTTGCACGTTTATAGGTAAGAATCTTTCAGAGGCTTTGCTTGAGGGAAAAGAAGTTTTACTTCTAGCACGCGTACATTAGTAAACACACGCTTTTTTTTTTACTTGGGACTTATAAGTTGAACTCGAGATTTAAATCAAAGTTGACATAATGATCATAGCGAAGACGCATTTCTGTCTGTCTGTACTTTCGACTACATCAAAAACGGCTCAGCCGATTTTATTTAAACTTGGCAAATATCGTTTTCAAATTTTTTCCCCTACACGATTTTTTCTTTTTTTTAGCACCAAGAATATCGGTACATGCCCTACGATTTTTTTCGATATTTTTTTTTTTAAACTGCTGCATGGATTAAAAAAAATCAAAAAATTTCAATTAGCTTAAGCTAGATAATGCTTGAAAAATCGTTATCAATGGTACCCCCTAGAACCATTTGTGTTTGTTGTTGATTTTAAAATTTTGAACAAATTTTTTTTTTCTAAAAAAATGTCAAAAAATCGTTTTTGAAAATCGTTTTTTCTTCGAAAACGGTGCCTAGAATTTTGATAAAATTTTTTTTCTTTCGATTATAGGTAATTCTATAAAAAAAAATTAAATTAAGTTATATTACTAACAGTACTACTATAGAACTATTTTTCGAATTTTGAATATTGAATATTGGCATAACTGATTTTAATGAATTTTTTTTTCATTAAAAAAAAATAATCAATTTCATCGATGATTTTTTCGATTAAGGAAGAAAATGCATTTGAAATGACATGTATTACCTTAAAATTTCATTAACTGCATTTTGTATACTTGAATATATTTAAACGTATTCATACTATATGTACTATTATTCCCAAAAAATTCGAATTGGGAAATTTTGTTCAAATTTAAATCATTCGTACATATGTACTTGTTAAATCTAAATTTGGCAAGACAGATTTAATAAATGTCAGCCAATTTCACAGATGTTTGTTCGGCAATATGGCCGCAATCACTGGTCAAAGTTTGAAAATCCCTTTCCGAAAACCCATTAGAACAAACTCTGATCATTTCTTACGTAGAATCTTCTAAACATTAAAAAGATTGAGATTTAAAAAAAAAATTATTTTTTTTAAAACCATCATCGCATATCTTAAATATTTTATAAAAATTTTCTTTTATCAAACCAATTAACTCTTTCTTGAAACTTTCATATTTCAAAAACAAAACGGGTTAGTGATTTTATCGAAATTTAATTTTTAGTTACTTACACAGTAATGCAGATATTTTAAAAATTGTCTATATAAAAAATATTTTTCAAATAAATTTTTCTTACAAAATTTCTTACTATTGATAAAAAATCAAATGAATTTTATGTCTTTAAACATTTTTTTAACCTTCTACAATTAGTTACAGTAATACTCATAGTTTACTTATTTAAGGCCACCTTGGTACTTCGATATATTGGTTCATAACTTCTTTACACAAACCATAATTGGCATACACCAAAACCTTGAATTTAGGGGTAATATTTGGAGTGTGCACCGGATGCAATTTGGCATTGCACCATCCTCGTATTAGTAACAGAACCAGTGCAATATCATGAAACATGCCCAAGGAAATTTGTAAAATGTTAGCTGATGTGTTTGCAAAATTTAACCTTGCAGTCACTTATTTAAATTTAAATATTTTGCTTCCAATATAAATTTATAAAAAAAGACTACAATTCTTCCAGTAAACATCCAGTACAGGACTCTCCTAATTTCTTTCAGATTGATTAAGTTCTAGCACAGATAATTATAAGCTAATTTACAATTTCATTTCACAATTTTGAAAACAATTGGTCTAAACTTTTTTTTTCACGTTTTTTTTATCAAAATTTGGACTTTAAATGCGAATTTCTCAAAAACAATTGACATGAGTAATTTAATTTAAATGCAGGATTATAGAAAAATCTTCTGGCTTTCAAAGGCAGTATAGCACTTTATTGTAAGTATTGCCGTTGTTTTTTAATATTTTTTTTTTTTTAATTTAAACCATTTTTTCTAAAAGTGCCCCTACCTCCTAAACGGAGGTTTTCTCAAAAACCAGAAGACATAGAACTATGCCGTTTTTTGTGTTCGATTAAGAACTGATAGATACATAAAACACATATAAGCTAATTTACAATTTCATTTCACAATTTTGAAAACAACCGGTCTAAACTTTTTTTTCCACGTTTTTTTTATCAAAATTTGGACTTTAAATGCGAATTTCTCAAAAACTGTTGATATGAGTAATTTAATTTAAACGCAGGATTATATAACAATCTTCTGGCTTTCAAACGCGGTATAGCACTTTATTGTAGGTGTTGCCGTTGTTTTTTAATATTTTTTTTTCAATTTAAACCATTTTTTTCTAAAAGTGCCCCTACCTCTTAAACGGGGGGAGATAGACCCCCCCCTCCCATAGTAAAAAGTGCTTATTTTTGACCCCTCTACAAAAATCCGTCATCAAATCTTGGCGGCCAAGTTATCGTACTCGTGCCGTGAAAATTTATTAAAAGGTGACAATTTTCTAGTTATCAATTAGATACAAACATACAAATTAGCTGGTTAAAGCTAAAGATAAAATTTAAACGAATCGAAAAATGGTTTTTTAAGAAAGAAAAAAGCGTGCGGATAACTTCGAGTTTGGGTTTGGAATAATTTTATTCTTCTTATTCTTCTTCTTGTTTTTCATTTTTACAATTTAATATGGCCGGATGGGCGGGAAATTCAAATTTTAGACCAAATTTAAATAGTTAACAACAGTAAATTTTATTGTTTTAATTAATTCATTTTGATTTTTAAAATTGTTTGCATCGTCAAAACACCTTTACTGTAGCAGAAGTTAATTTATAAATGTTACGAATTGTCAAATGAAACAATTTATAGATACCTACTACAAATTTCAAAATTATTTCATTTCAGTATAAATAAGAAAACGTAGTATGTACATATTATGTACATACTAAGGTACATAAGAACGGTTTTTCTGTTCTCTATTTTTTTTTGTAGTGAAAAAATAATGATAGTGTTAATAAAGAAAAAAGGAGCATTTTTTTAGCTTTTCTGCTCTTAGCCTATTCCATATAAAATGTCTGAAGCATTTATACTGTTAATTGCGTATTTGCTTAGTTCACCCACCCTTCATCCCATTTTACATTTATTATTTTTACAATCCATTTTTAGTTTTTCATAGATACTGTTTAATTCTTAAATGTTTCAAGCATTCACTAAGTTCTATAGCTTCTTATTTGTATATTAAGGTTTTAAGTTTTTCTAACGTTCTTGTCATTTACAAATTTTGAGAGAAAAATAATTACCAAGAAGTTGACTGTATATAAAGTCGTGCGTACGGCATTCATTCTTATTGTCAAACCAATTTGAAAAATATGTTATGTTAGTAAGTTACTAAGTTAAAAAATAGGATTTCGCTAATTTTAAACGATTTTATCATCTTACTATCTCTAAACATTTTGCTTAAGTTAAAATAACAAACTGTTCACTTTAACTTTTCGTAATTTACTAAATTAATATGAAATCTTTCATTTTCCTCAAACAAAATCTCTAGGCAATTTTAGAAGAGTTAAATTGTGTTTTTTTATTTCGATTCGTGCGTAAATTGTTTTTAAAAGTAAATAAAATATTATAAAATGTTTTCGGAAAACGATATAGATATATGTATGTATGTATATGATTGAAGACCCAGCTTTATAGAGAATTTTGCTCCAGAAATAGGTTTGACAAGATAGCAGATCGGCTTTTAGTTGAAAAACTTAAAGATCCAAGATCGAATTATAAGCCGTAGGCTTCCGATTGCAGCCGAATTTCAAGTACCTACTATGTATTTACCTTACACTTTCTTGAAAGAAGACTGGAATGGTCCAATCCAAAGTGGCGAAATAATAAGAAAAAACATTTCGAAAAAAGTTGTTAAAAATAAACAAATAACAAAATAAATTTAAGGTTGTCTTTTTGACTTTTGAGTTTCCGACATTTCAAACTATTAGGTCCGTTCCCCAGATTTAGTTTAGTTTGGTTTGTTAATTTTAACGAACTGTCATGATTTAAATGTGTTCAAATGCACCGTTTTTGATAAAAGGAAATTAGTCTGTTACTAGTTAGTAAAACGAAAAAAAAGGTTTAAAAATTTCGAAGAGTTAGTAAATTACTAAAATTTTAACAAATTGCTAACTAATAAAATGCTAAGCCCTTAATAAAATTTTGTTTAAAATGTTGCTCCTATGTTTCTACCATCACGTGTGAACGTTTGTTTCCTATTGATAAATCAAATAAACAATTTATTTATCTAATAAAATTGTATGTTGGGCTTGCATATGTATTCATTTAACTAAATGTTGTGAAAATTTGTGTAAAAGCTGAAATAATTCTATTCTAATAGCAACTGATTCATTTATTGTCTGTACCGCCATTCCGACATAATTTTTTTTTTTTTGAAAATCTGTATGTATATGTGCCAGTTTGTAAGCTTTGGGCATATGTTTTTTTATTTTTTCATTGTTAAAGATAAATTCGATTACCTTTCAACTAATAATTCCATCAGGTGGTTCTTAAAACAAAAACAAACTTTAATCAACGAAGGTATATGAAATACTAATAATATGTGCGTTTAGCCCAGGTACGATAGAGGGCTCATCAGTCAGATGCTGTCTGCCGTACCCTTCAACATCTTACTGATGAGCCCACTGTCATAACTGGGCGAAAGCCCAGTACACCGAAATTAAGGACGAACAAAATATTGTCAAAACTCAAACCTGCATACCATAAAAATTGAAAAAAAAATATATTTTTGAAAAACCTCTCTATACTAATTGTTTGTTTAGTAGGCATAGAATACTTACATAGAATCGAGAGTGTTTACATCCCAATATTTGCAGAAATATAGATCTGTTATACCACCTACTTAATTAAGAAACAAATACTTTTGATTACAAGTAGTATTCGATTAATATGTAAAATTCAACCATATGAAAAAAATCATAAAAAAATATATGTATACATATTTATCTAGGGTTTAGTTAAAGGTATCTATAAAACTCGTTTGTGAAAATTGTAACTTCTGAAAAGCACAATCAATCATTATTTTGGTGCTATCATTAATTTTTTTCATTTTATTTCTACAATAATTATTTCTTCTGTGCCGGCATACCTTCCACATAAAATCAATTATTATATTTCAATAATTATTGGTATGTTATTCTTATTTTAAATTTTCGGATTAGCCGCGTATATAACCGATATTTAGCAAGTGCAATATGCAATACTGTAATCACCTCGAACGTTTCCCCGGTATATAAAAAAATTTAAAAGTTCGTATTTCGCTATAAAATAGTTCA
Organism: Chrysotoxum bicinctum; assembly: GCA_911387755.1. Lineage (NCBI taxonomy): Eukaryota > Metazoa > Arthropoda > Insecta > Diptera > Syrphidae > Chrysotoxum > Chrysotoxum bicinctum. The sequence continues at coordinate 59,438,509 of OU426989.1, read as the reverse complement.
TAAAAAAAGATTAATGTTAAACTAATGTTAATGTTGTGAAAACACATAATAATTGATGATGGTGTTTAAAAAGTGAATAAAAAAAATAAGTTTAAATTTTCAATGATGAGTTTTAATGAAAACCTACTTAGATTTGTCTGTATGTATGTATAGGTACATATAAAGTCTAAAGTCAAATTATGTATTTTTTTTATCAAGATTTCTGTGTTAGACAAATGCCGTGATTTTTCTGTTAAATACGATACATTAAATTTTGATATATTTAAATAAAAGTGTAGGTATAATTAACACTTTATTATAACATTAAAACCTCTCTGTGTTATTTTATTTTAACTTTAGAAAATTTTTTCCTTGCTTAGAAACTTGAATGAAGACAATAATTATTTTTTATTTATTTTTTATTCGTTCTTCTAATAAAAGCTATGAACAGTTCTAATTTAAGCAATGAAACCGGCTCTACTTAACGCAGTCGCTTAGCTTGGAGGCTTTGTCTAACTTTTTCATAATTTTAAACACTTAAGACAACTCTTCTAACTAATGTGGGTTTTACAACGGAACCTCAGCGAGTTTACGTTGAACAACCCTTAATTTGACAGATACATAACTCAAACACAACAACACAAATAAAAAAAATAAAAAGCCAACTTTAAACCAAATAATCACCGAAAAAAGTACACTTTATATACTACCTCGGTACAGAATTTGATTGTTTATGAATTATTTACATTATTTTAGATGGAAATGAAGTAAACATATATAGCTAATTAACAGCATACAAATCCAATTTTGTTTTTCCTAGGTGCAAATTCTTTTGGCTATACTCGTAAGTAACATCGTAACATAGTCGTATGTATGTATGCACACTTGTATGTACAGATTTGCTGATCGTAGAGCACTTTTGCACGATTGTTTTGAATTTCTTATATTCAGTAATTGAGTCTATTTACAAAGCACATCTTTTAAAAAGCGAATGAAACAACAGTAAACATTTTTACTTCCATTTGTTTTGGTATGAAATAATCATTGTCAAAATGGATAAAGTACACTTTTAAAAGACTAGTTTATCTTTTATCTATTTGCTGCTGTTAAAGTTAGACGAGCTCTTTGACGTTAAAGTATAGTTTATGTCCTTTAAAATTAACAAAAAGTCGGTTCTCGCTTTATATACAGTAATTAGAGCCGACTCCAATTCTAAAATTGATTTAGAGCAGGTTTTAAATATTTACAATTTTGCGCCTGTCTTTTATTTGTCTCACTCGTGACAGAAAAAAGACCCCGACTATTTTCAAAATACATAAAGTGGTGTTTTTTTTTTTTCATTTCAGCAAAAATGAATTAGTAATAATATTATTAATTCTAAGAAAGTCCATGTAGATTTTATAAGAAAAACTAAAAACTCTTAACTGTGGAATTACACTTTAGGAAATTTCATAAAAATGTTCTGTACAAAAATTGAAATTCATTCACAAGTGCGCGGTGTGGGCTTGGGCTCTGTGTTGTCAAACTTACAGAAAAACACATGCACATTCTTTATAGAATGCCGACCTACTCCATGGATATACACACACAAAGAAACAATAACAACATGACGAACAGGTGTAAAGTATTAAAAAAAAAACAAAAATTATAAATTAATACGAGTATTACACAAATGATGGAGATATTAATAGAATACCATATGTTCTATTTACCTAATGCCTTACCTTTTGCCTTTTTTCTGAACAAGAAAAAAGATACCCCAATAGGAAATTGCTTTTTTTGGTAGATATCTACATAATATTCCACATGAAAAACAGGTAGCCGCATTGTCTGCCAGTTTTATCTTTCTCGCGCATAATAAAAAAAAAGTCCTTAAACAGAAGAGAGAATATTACTCGTATGTCGTATATTGTTCTCTTTTTAATTCAGAAAAGCTTTCTTACGGCGGTTATAACATTCTCTTCTTCTTATGAAACCACAGATAATTATATACAGATGTCGCATGCCCATAGAAAAAACTGACATATGAAAATGAAAATCTTCATTTGAAAGAGCTTTTAAGAAAGCTGTTTTCAATTTATTATTTTAAGATTATGTGAGAAGTGCTTTTTCTCTTTAAAATGTGTGCTCTCTGAATTCACGAATAAAATCTATTTCCTCTGTTGCTCTTGCGTATTCAACTCTGTGTCTGTATTCTTCGTTTTTTTTTGTTTTACCGCCAGACCTTTTTTTTTAAATAGATTTGTTATGGACACAAGAACACAAGATACCTACATTTTTCATAGAGGGATCTTGGCAAGAAAAAATTGTATTTTGTGTGTTTATCTGGGAATCTAAGGCAATTTTGTTCATAAAAAGGACACTTACTTAGATATTTTGTTGCATTTAGAAGCAAATTAGGAACTTATGTAGGTAGGTATTTCAAAGCCTTTGGATGGATTTGTGAAAATTATTCTCTATCTCTTAGGTAGGTACCTAGTTATTTTTTACAATTCCCATACAAATTATTCTAATTTCGTTGCTCAATTTTGTCTATCAGAGCCAAAAATAGAAACAGTATTGTTTGTTACTCCTAGTCCTATGTAGTTGCTACATACATAGATACATAATATGTAGGTACATACATATTTTGCATTCAGGTTCATGAGGTTATGATGACACCTGCAGGCAGGAAGGTTGGTTTTATTTGATTTTGTGCGATCTTTTGATGATGGCGAAAATAACGTGGTTGACTTTTTTGGGTTTGATAAAAATAAAAAAAATCTGAAAAAAATAGTTAAATTAAACTTCAATTTGAAGTAGGGCGACAAAGAAAAAGAAAATAAAGTCCTAAGAAATTGTGGATACAGATTTTTTTACGGGTTAGATACCTACCTATTTATTTTATACCACCTACTTAATTAAGAGGTTGTATAGTTATGACTGGTTGTAGCTAGGTATGTTTGTATGAAAAAACGCAACCAGAAGACTGTAGGTACGAGAATATACATTGTACATACATACTTACGTATAATGCATACAATTTTTCAAAAACGTATGCCTAGGAATTCATTGCGTTTGTGAAAATTTATTAAAAGGTGACAATTTTCTAGTTATCAATTAGATACAAACATACAAATTAGCTGGTTAAAGCTAACGATAAAATTTAAACGAATCGAAAAATGTTTTTTTAAGAAAAAAAGCGTGCGGATAACTTCGAGTTTCGGTTTGGAATAATTTTATTCTTCTTATTCTTTTTCTTGTTTTTCATTTTTACAATTTAATATGGCCGGATGGGCGGGAAATTCAAATTTTAGACCAAATTTAAATAGTTCACAACAGTAAATTTTATTAATTCATTTTGATTTTTAAAATTGTTTGCATCGTCAAAACACCTTTACTGTAGCAGAAGTTAATTTATAAATGTTACGAATTGTAAAATGAAACAATTTATACCTACTACAAATTTCAAAATTATTTCATTTCAGTATAAATAAGAAAACGTAGTAGGTATGTATGTACATACGAAGGTACATAAGAACGGTTTTTCTGTTTTCTATTTTTTTTTTGTAAGTGAAAAAATAATGAAAGTGTTAATAAAGAAAAAAGGAGAATTTTTTAGCTTTTCTGCTCTTAGCCTATTCCATATAAAATGTCTGAAGCATTTATACTCTTAATTGCGTATTTGCTTAGTTCACCCACCCTTCATCCCATTTTACATTTATTATTTTTCAAATCCATTTTTAGTTTTTCATAGATACATACTAAGTTCTGTAGCTTCTAATTTGTATATTAAGGTTTTAAGTTTTTCTAACGTTCTTATGATTTTCAAATTTTTGAGAGAAAAATAATTACCAAGAATTTGACTGTATATCAAGTCTGTGCGTACGGCATTCATTCTTATTGCCAAACCAATTTGAAAAATATATTAATGGAAAATCTTAAGCATTTTAGACATTTTAGTAAGTTACTAAGTTAAAAAGAGGATTTCGCTAATTTTAAACGATTTTATCATCTTACTATCTCTAAACATTTTACTTAAGTTGAGATAACAAACTGGTTACTTTAACTTTTAATAATTTACTAAATTAATATGAAATCTGTCATTTTCCTAAAAAAATCTCTTGGCAATTTTATTTGGAAGAATTAAATTGTGTTTTTTTTTTATTTCGATTCGTGACTTAATTGTTTTTAAAAGTAAATAAAATAATATAAAATGTTTCCGGAAGACGAAGATTTTGATATACTCGTACATATTTATATGATGAATTGGAGGATTTTACTCCAGAAATAGTTTTGGCAAGATAGCAAATCGGTTTTTAGTTGAAAAACTTAAAGATCCAAGATCGAATTACAAGCCGTAGGCTTCCGATTGCACTAGAAATTCATGTACACTATTTACATTACACTTTTTTGGAAGAAGACTGGAATGGTCCAATCCAAAGTGGCGAAATAATAAAACCTTTCCAAAAAAATTTGTCAAAAATAAACAAATAACAAAATAAATTTAAGGTTGTCCTTTTGACTTTTGAGTTTCCGACATTTCAAATTATTAGGTCCGTTCCCCAGATTTAGTTTCGTTTGGTTTGTTAATTTTAACGAACTGTCATGAATTAAATGTGTTCAGACGCGCCGTTTTTAATAAAAGGGAATAAGTCTATTACTAGTTAGTAAAACGAAAAAAAAGGTTTAAAAATTTCGAAGAGCTAGTAAATTACTAAATGTTTAACAAATTGCTAACTAATAAAATGCTAAGCCCTCAATAATATGTTGTTTTAAATGTTGCTCCTATATGTTTCTATCATCACGTGTGAACGCTTGTTTCCTATTAATAAATGATATAATCTATTTATTAATCTAATACAATTTTCTGTTGGGCTTGCCTACATATGTAGGTATTCAACTAAATGTTGTGAAAATTTGCGTAAAAGCTGAAATAATTCTCTTCTAATAGCAACCGATCCATTTATTGTCTGTACCGCCATTCCGATATTAATTTTTTGAAAATCTGTATATATGTGCCAGTTTGTAAGCTTTGGGCATAATTTTTTTATTTTTTCATTGTTGAAGATAAATTCGATTACCTTTCAGCTAAAAATTCCATCAGGTGGTTTTTAAAATAAAAAAGAAACTTCAATCAACGAAGGTACATACACTCCGCTTCAACTGAATACGCACAAAGTTTTTTTAAGGTATGTTGTTCATTTTTTTCAAACTTTGGGGCTTAATATATCATTTGATGATGCTTACCGTTTGCTTGTAATGTTGAGAAAACAAATCAGAAAGAAAAATTCAAAAAGTACCGCTATTTTTCCTCTCGCTCTCTTACAAAGCGTTCCATATCGAAAAATGCAGAATTTTTTTGCGTCAACTGAATAGGTAAATACAACAATCAAAATTGGAAATAAAAGCTAACGGAATGAAATAAAACAAGTTTTTCTTTTAAATATTTGTTTATTGGTTATTTCTAGTAGTGGGTACTGACACCTTTATTGGTAATTACTTCATGAATTCGGTCCCGCATGCTCTTTAAGCAGTTCACCAAAATTTCCCTCCAGGCTAATTTAATGGCTGCATTTAGGGATTCTCTGCCCTCAAACTGATGGCCAGACTCATAAACTTTTCGTACCAACCATCCCCATACATTTTCTATAAGGTTCAGGTCGGGAGAGTACGGCGCCCATTGAAGCAATTCCACATTCTGGTCCTATATCCAATTTTGGACAATGCGTGCGGTGTGGATGGGGGCGTTATCCTGCTGGAAAGTCCAGTTAATGGGTCCTTAAATGTCCGCAAATTTAGGAAAATTTCTTTTCAAGATTCCTTTGTGGGTAAATGCAGACATTTTTGACTTTTGAACTTCAAGCTCAACAGTCTCATAGTAGTTTACTGAACCCCATACCATAACTCGACCTTCTCGACTATGATGCCGCGCTAAAAATCGTTCTTCTTTCCTCACATCGCGGAAATAATAATTACAAATATCAGAGCCATGAAATTTAAACTTTTTCTCATCAGAAAAAACGACGTGGTGCCATTCATTTTTCCAACTCATATGGAGTCTAAAAAATTCTAAACGCATACCTTTTCTTTACTCGTTTAGTGGTGGTTTCTTTTGAAGTTTCAATCGTTTTAAATGATTTGCACTGTTTATTACTCTACGAAATGTTGAAACGCTTGCAGGTACACCGGGTTTTTGTTTAAATTTTACCGCAAAGTCACACGAATCAGAAACACATCTTAAAATTGCTCTTCGATCAATTGCAGTTGTTGCCGTTTTTTTACTTCCTTTCATGTTTTTCCCTTATAAACTTTTATTTCTTAGGTGGGAATAAACAACACTAAAACTTGTGTGTATTTTTGGTAGCTTTAGCAGGACCAGTTAGTCCTTGTTCTTTTAACAAATCGGTTTTAGCTCTTTCGACACTATTTAAAGCTTTTGATCTACCCATTTTTTTTTTTAATTTCAATTAAACGGCTAAATTTAATTTAAAACACTTCAAATTTTGATTAAATGTGTCAATCATCTCAAAACTCTCATTAACAATGAAGATAATGACCCATAATGATCGTGTACCTATTCAGTTGACGCAAAAAAAATCTGCATTTTTCCACGTGGAACGCTTTGCAAGAGAGCGAGAGAAAAAATAACGGTACTTTTTGAATAATTCTTTCTGATATGTTTTCTTAACATTACAAGCAAACAGTAAGCATCATCAAATGATACATTAAGGCCCAAAGTTTGAAAAAAATTAACAATATACCTTAAAAAAAATGTGTGCGTATTCAGTTGAAGCGGAGTGTATATGAAATAAGAAAAATTGAAAAATAAATATACCTACCTACTTTTGAAAAACCTGTCTATACTAAATGTTTGTAATGTTTTCATAGAATCAGGAGTGTTTTTATTCAAATATTTGCAGGAATATAGATCTCTTATACCACCTACTTAATTAAGGAAAAAATTCTTTTAATTACTAGTCGTATTCGACTCATATGTGAAATTGAACCGAATGAAAAAATAAAAAAAAATATATTTTGTCTAGGGCTTATTTAAAGATATATATAAAACTCGTCTTTGAAAATTGTAATTTCTGAAAAGCACAATCAATCATTATTTCAGTGCTATCATTCATTTTTTTAAATTTTATTTGTACAATCATTTCTTCTGGCCCAGAAATTATTTTAACCAACCTTCCACATAAAATCAATTATTATATTAAAATAGTTATTGGTATGTAATTCTTGTTTTAAATTTTTGGATTAGCCGCGTATATAAAAGATAGTGCAATATGCAAAACTGTAACCACCCCGAACGTTCCTCTACAAATTTCACTGAGCGTGGTCCCTGTATATAACGCGGCTAATCCGAGAATTTAAAAGTTCTTATTTCGCTATGAAATAGTTCATAAAAAAAATTAATTTTAATTTTGACACATAATAATTGATAATGGTGTTTAAAAAGTGAATACAAAAATATAAGTCTAAATTTTCAATGATGAGTTTTAATGACAACCTACTTAGATTCATCTGTATGTATGTATGTACATAATATGTATTTATAAAGTCTAAAGTCAAATTATGTATTTTCTTTAATATCAAGATTTATCTGTTAGACAAATGCCGCGATTTTTCTGTTTAAATACGATACATTAGATTTCGATATCTTTAAATTAAAGTGTAGGTATCTATAATTAACACTTTATAAAAACATTAAAACCTTCCTGTGTTATTTTATTTTAACTTTAGAAAACTCTTTCCTTGCTTAGAAATTTGTATGAAGACAATAATTATTTTTATTTATTCGTTCTTTTAATAGAAGCTATGAACGTTTTGTGAAATGAATTCGCAGTAAAAATATACCGTTTAGAAATTATGGCGTAAAATTTTAAACAATAAAACCGACTTTACTTAACGCAGTCGCTTAGATTGGAGGCTTTGTCTAACTTTTTCATAATTTTAAACACTTTAGACCTTTTAACTAATGTGGGTTTTAAAACAGAAGTTAAGCGAATTTACGTTCAACAACCCTTAATTTGAAAGATACATAACTCAAACACAACAACAATAAAAAGCCAAATAAAGCAAATAATTTTTGGTTGGAAAAAGTAAATTTTATATACAATGTATCAACTACCTCCGTACAGATTTTGATTGTTTATAAGTTATTTACATTATTTTAGATGAAATGAAGTATATATAGCTAATTAACAGAATACAAATTCAATTTTGTTTTTCCAAGGTGCAAATTCATTTGGCTATACTCGTCTTGACATGCATAGGTACATACATACATAACATAATGTACACTTGTATCTACAGATTTGCTGATCGTAGAACACTTTTGTATGACTGTTTCGATTTTTTTAATATTCAGTAATTGAGTATATTTTCAAAGCACATCTTTTAAAGTATCGAATAAAACATCAGTAAACATTTTTACTTCGATTTGTTTTGGTATGAAATAACTATTGTCAATATGGACAAAGTTCACTTTTAAAAGATAAACTAGCTATTTGCTGCTGTTAAAGTTAGACGAGCTCTTTAACGTTAAAGTATGGTTTATGTCCCTTAAAATTAACAAAAAGTCGGTTCTCTTATTTTTATATACAATATTTAGAGTCGACTCCCATTCTAAAATTGATTTAGAGCAGGTTTTAAATTTTTACAATTTTGCGCCTGTCTTGTCTTGTCTCACTCGTGACAAAAAAAAAGATCCTGACTATTTTCAAAATACAAAAAGGTTGTGTTTTTTTTCCATTTCAGCAAAAATGAATTAGTAATAATATTATTAGTTCTAAGAAAGTCCATGTAGATTTTATAAAAAAAAATTAAACACTCTTAACTACGGAATTACACTTTAGGAAACTTCATAAAAATGTTCCGTACAAAAATTGAAATTCATTCACCCGTGCGCGGTGTGGGCTCTGTATTGTCAAACTTATAGAAAAACAAATGCACATTCTTCATAGAATACCGACCTATACATATGGTACATGCGGCTACTCCATGGATGAACACACTCAAACAAACAATATCAACATGACGAACAGGTGTAAGGTATTTAAAAAAAAAACAAAGATTATAAATTAATATAATACAAATGATGGAGATATTAATAGAATATGTTCTATCTACCTAATGCCTTACCTTTTGCCTTTTTTCTAAAAAAAAATAGGATACCACAGTACGAATTTGCTTTTTTGGTAGATACCTACCTATGTACATCTATTCCACATGAACAAAGGTAGCCGCATTGTCTGCCAGTATTATCTTTATCGCGCATAATAAAAAAAAGTTCTTAAACAAAAGAGAGAATATTATATTGTTCTCTTTTTAATTCAGAATGACTATAAAATTCTCTTCTTCTTATGAAACCTTCTTAAGAAAGCTTTTGTCTGCTGGAGATTGTCTGCTGGAGAAAATTTTCGATGACAGAATTTTGTATGGAGGTGAGACATCTGTATATAATTATCTGTGGTTCTAGAATGTCTCCATTATTCAAAGTTCTGATTAAAAATATACGATTTATCAATTAAAGTAATACGATTACCAGTTACATTCTCTTACATGTAGAATGTAGTAATATATTTTTTATCATTCCATCAAAATGTACATCCACTAGGCAGGATACTAGGATAAAAGTGGTTCGAAAAATCGTGCCATGAAACATAAATTAGATCAATTTTACTCCTCAAGCACATACATGTGAGTTTTACTTGCATATTCTAACACAAACACTTATACATTCGAAACAGCAAACTAATTAATTCCAATTCATCGCATATAACTGTTTCCTGTTATTACTGTCATCAATCCACGCTGCCACACATCCTCACAATTCTTGAATAAGTAAGACTTATTTAAGACTCGGTGTGCTTGAAGGAAGAACACTGGCGCCAGATGGTGCTACTATCTGGGATATAATCCTCACAGCTTACACATTAATTTTTGTGTAGCGTCGTCGTCAGCTTTAGAATGGCATTGTCATTTGTCCCTTCCCCCCACGCATACATGCATAGAAGATATCTACATACACATTATGCATATGTGTGTCACATCTCATGTTCACACGTTCCTCAAATCTTCTTCGTCTATTTGGCATTAAAAGTGCTTAACCCCCTAACCACCCCTGAAACTTCCCAATAGATAGATATAATCACTTCGATCTGTAATAAACTAACTGGAAGTCGAAATAGCTTTCGCATCGTTAAAGATGAAAGCCAAAATGGATACTTATCTGTCTGAGAAGCACTCACGAGCATTTTGATTTGTGTTTTTGAAATATTGGGAGGTACTCGTCTCTGGAATTTAATAATTTTCCGTATGGCTTTAAAATTTAACTGTACAAAAAATAATATCCGATCAAGGAGAGGCTTATGACTGAAGATATAAATCTCTAAGTCGCCTAATACTCAATTCTTCTATCCATCATATATTGGTAAGAGCTATAAAATCAATATGATGGTATTTAAATCCTTGAAAGAGGATTCGCAGAGAAAATATGTTAGTAATTCCTGCAGTTAAGGTACTCTACGAATTTCTTGATATAATTCTATTCTTTGACTATGTGAAAAGACGTAGCAAAAGGTTAACCCAGAAAATCAGGTCCTTAATAATATATGTATTTATAAAGGAATAATTTTCTTAAATCTACCAATCAGTAGTTTTACTGAAAGGTTTACTTCTGATAGGAACAATTGGGAGTCGGATAGAATTGCGAAGTCTATTATTCTGAGAATAAAACCAATATCCGTTAAGGAGTTGTCTAGAGAAATGCAAAGATGATACCGATGAACATCGGTTTTTAGTATCTCAATAGCGCATTCGTGTAGTGCGGCTGAGGAAAGAACTTCTATATTTGACGGTACTTCCAAAGCTAGACAAGTCTGATGAGCATACGTAGCTAAACGAAATTTAATCCGAATTTGTTTGATTCTGAAAATTCGAAATTGAAACAAATTTACGTCTTGAAAACCCAAAAATCGTTAATTAAAGCTCCTCGTTTTTGTTTTAAGTTAACGCACGCTCAGGGGATTATGATTACTCTTTATATGGAGGGCAACAAAGTGTGAACATTAAGAAAAGTGGAGGGGATAGGTACAGTGGCGTAGCGTACCATCTCGGCGCCCGGGGCGGGAAACCCATTTTGCCGCCCCCATTCAATACTAAATTAAAATTAAATTTCGGGACATCATTTCACAGGCAATGAAGTATCTTTTATTGAAAGTAAAATAGGATCAGCGGTTCCATAAACGGATTCTACGGGCCTTACGAATGAGGCTCGTGAGACAAAGCTGCATCTGCGGATTCATCGCCATGCATGCGTTTTTTCCTGCGAATTCTTCTCGTTTTGAGTTCGATTCCGAGTTTTTTCCAAAGAGTCTTAGAAAAGTCGATTGCGGCTTGGACGAAACGGTCTCTTCTCTCCACTAGGAGAGCTTTTAAAACGCAGCGTTTCTGAGCACACTTATCCACACTCAGTCCACGTTGCTACAGGTAAATCTGTGCGTCATCTTCTTTAGGTAGCTCTGCAGCTCAAAAGCCAAAAAAAGTGAGGAAGTTTAAGGACTGCATGACTGTCAGAAGAAGACTGACTACTGATCCGTCAATTCTTCCAGTACCTCAAGAACTTCCACAAACTTATTTTTACGCGTCTTTACAGCTTCACGAGGTTCACTTCTTCTGCAGGCTTGTGACTAGATGCTTGAGGTACTTCTGGTGAGTCGACTTCGTCTTCGTCTGCACGTATTCTTCTTCTGCCTGTAAAATAAGTTATGCATTCCCATGAATATTGGCCGGAGGACAATTCTAGGCCACTGACGATTGTAGATGGAGGAATCTTACTTACATTGGAATCACTTTCGCTGCTGCTGGATGCCGCCGAAGACGTTAACGTAGCTTTTGAACCAGAACTAGAACTGAAATATTTTGCATCTTCGCGTCTGCTTCTTTCTTATAGCCTTTTTCTTGCGGTATTCCGCGCCGCTTCCTTTAACTCTTTTCATTTTCAAAAACTAGTTCAAAGGTTGAGTGAAGTACTAAGTGTTTAGTTCTAGAAGATTCAACAGTATTTAAACTATAAACAACACAATCGAAACAACATTTTGTGATGCGGGATTGAGCAAAAACATTGAGCTGGCTGAGACTAGAATAACGTTTCCGTCGAATCCTAGTTACTCGTATCTTATCATATCTCGCATATGCATATCATATGTTTCGAAACACTTCCTTTCAGTTTCACGAGAGTTTCGGAACGTTTTGTTTGACGATACGGAATGCACTCTTACGGCCCTACTCACCGTCTACGAATTCACGAAAATCAGCCGAGAGCGGTCAACGACGAACCACAGATAGGGTGGCAAATTTCAAATTTACATCATTGTTGTTTGTTGACTTGTCAAACAATCTTTCATGAAACATATGATTTCTACTCTAACCGCATCGCCGGCGATATTTTGCCGCCCCCTAGCCCTGCCGCCCGGGGCGGACCGCCCCCCCTACGCTACGCCACTGGGATAGGAGGTGCCCATGCATACTAATTTGAAACTTCTGTATCTCACAAAGAGCTAGAAAAAAACAGCTGGGTAGAGCTCGAAAGTACAAGAAATCCGAAAAGTGCGAGTATTACGTTTGAATTGTTTAAGGGGTGGAATGCAAATGGCACTAGAGACTTTTAAAGATACGATCAAATAAGCAGATAAAAGAAACGTAAGTTTTCAAGGCATTAAATTTTCCCAATGGAAATAAGTGTGAATCTTCAAACGAATATAGAAAGCTAAGAAGGAAAACAATTTATTGAATTAAAAGTTTCAGGCAGGTGATCAATAATGAAAACGAGAAAGAAGGTCCGAGAGAGAATATAACCCTGAGGCATATCCGCATTTATTTTGTGGTTATCAGATTCAAATCCTTCCAGTACTGCTTCTATCTGCTTCTATCGGAAGGTAATTTCTAATCAATCGAAGAAAAGAGTCATCGAAATCGAATGCACGAGTTTTCGATAAGAGAATATCAAGAGCAATAATCTTACTTTCACCAATACGATGTAAAGATATGTTCCACTGTTCGGGGAGATATACTTTCAGATCATCAGTGAACAATTTGGCTACGAAAGTCGTTCTACCGGTTATTAAGAAGATTTCTTTCTTCCTTATATTTCTTGATTTCTGAAAATTGATCAGCGTTTCCATGACCTTGCCAAGAAGAGATGATAGTAAGTTGGTGGGGAGGATTCGTCTTTTTTGGGGACTGTCTGGACAAATGCAGTTTTCCATCCACTTGGAAATAGACCTATAGAGAAGGACACATAGAAATTATTACGCAGAGGTTTTGCCAGCGAGGAACAATACCTATTCAGAATAATAGCGGGGATACTATCAGGGCAGGGGATTTATGTATGTCAAGATCTTTCAGGACTCTTTCAACACCACAAGTTCAAAAGAAAATTGGTTCTATTGCATCGTTAGAAGGCTGTAGTAATAGTAAGAATTCTTAGAAAATATAATCGCTAGAAGTTAGATTATCCTTTGCGAGAGAGAGAGCTAAGAAAAGAAGTGTCATTGAAGACTAGCGTTGGAACCCAAAGATTTTTCAAAATTGACTAAAACTTCTTGCTGCCTTAATTTTTTGTGTGTACGGTTGCAGACCTTTCTAACTTGTTTAAATTTTTGTCTGGCTTTCTTCTCAGTGGGGTTGGCTTTAACACATCGGCAGTGTACTTTTCCGACCTTGCTAGCCTACTTGATATATTTACTTGCGACTTATAGGTACCATAAGGCAAGTTATGCATTCGCAAAAAAAATCGAACTCGAGATTTTGATCAAAGTTGACATTACGATGAAAGCGAAGACCAAAAAAGTGGGTCTCGAAATTCTGTATGTCTGTCTGTTTGTCTATCTGTCTATTCGACTACAGCTAAACGCTCGGCCGATTTTCTTCAAACTTGGTAGATATGAGTTTTAATTCCCCCCCACGGTTTTTTTTTTTTTTGAGACCCAAAATAACGGTACCTGCCATACGAATATTTTCGAAATTTTATAAATATTTTTTTTTCTCAAAAACTGTCCCACAGATTTAAAAAAAAATTCCAAAAATTTCATTTAGTTAGACCTAGGTAATAGTTGAAAACAAAATTCCAAAAAAATATTTTTTTTGGTACCCCCCTTGGAACAACCGATTTTGATCATTTCTTTTATGTTAAGGCTCCCCAGCAGTTTTAATATTATTGTGTATTCAAATTTTCAAAAAAATTTTTTTTTGATTTTTTAAAAAAATGTTCTAATTTTTTTTTTTGAAAACTCAATATTTCGAAAACCCCATGCTCGATTTTTTTATTGATAAAAAAAAAAGTTTCTTAAAATAATCTACAAGATATAAGAAAAAAAAAATATTTCACCTAAAAATAACGATACCCTCCATACAAATGTTAAAAAATGGTTTTCGAAAATCGTATTTTTCTGGAAAACGGTTCCGAGAATTTTGCTTAATTTTTTTTTTCAATTAATTTTTAATATCTATAATTTAATTTAAAACAAAAAAATTGAAAACAAGATATTACTGACTGTACCTACCATAGAACGATTTTTTAAAATTTTGAATTTCTCATTATCGCCATAACGGATTTTAATAAATTTTTTTAGAGAGAAGCTTATAAAAAGTTTAAAATCATTGCATTTCAAAACTTTAAGAAAAATATTTTTTTTGAATTTTGACAAAAAAAAATTATTTTTTTTGGAAAATTCAATAACTTGAAAACGGCTCAATATTATTTTTGTAGATTCAATTTTTATTCGAATAAAAATAAAAACTTCAAACTGACGTACCAAAATTTTTTCTTAAAAATGTTTTAAAAATTTTGTATATAAAAGCTTATTTTTTTAAGAAACACAAAGAAAGAAGCCACTAAAAAGTCCAATTTTCAATGTTATGCAAGTTATGCATTCGTTGAAAAAAATTGCACTCGAGATTTTGATCAAATTTCAACTTACGATGATACTGTTCCACTACAGCCTAAACGGCTCGCCCGATTTTCCTTAAACTTGAAGGATATCATTTTTAATTTTTTCTCCTCATACGTTTTTTTCTTTTTTTCTTGGGACTAAAAATAACGGTACCTGCCATATGTTCCGAAAAATGGTTATTAATGGTACCCCCTTGCAACTATTTTTTTGTTTTTGATTTTCTCAAGAACAGTACAAAATTTTTTATGTTAAGGCCCTCCAAAAATTTGAATAGTGTCGTGTGTTCAAATTTTCCACAAAAATTTAAAATTTCTTTTCCAAACTCAATATTTCGAAAAGCCCATGCTCGGTTGGCTTTAAGCTTGACAAGCAAAAGTTTCTTAATACATTTTACAAGAAGTGAAAAAAAAAATATTTTACCTTAAAATACAGGTAGCCACCAAAGAAATGTGAAAAAATTGTTTTCAAAAATCGTATTTTTCACGAAAACGGTGCCTAGAATTTTTTTCAATATTTTGTCTCTCGATTAATTTTCACGATCTATAATTCAAAAAAACAAATTTTAAAACTAAGATATTACTTACTGTACCTACCTACCGTGTAGAACCATTTTTTCAAATTTTGATTTTCTCATTATCGACATAACGGATTTTATTGAAATTTATTAAGTTAAAAAAAAAAACATTGCATTTCAAAACTTAAAAAAAAAACAAGTTCTTTGAAATTTTGAAAACAAAAATCCATTTTTTTAATTCGTTATCTCAAAAACGTTTTCTATAAAAAATGTGATCAAAATCTGTTAGAAACAAAAAGAAATGAAATTTAACTAAATTAAATTTTGTAAATTTTTTTTAAGAAATCTGTGCAACAGTTTTTGAGAAAAAAAAAATATTTTATAAAATTTCGGAAAAATTCTTACGTGTGGGGGGTTGTGAAATTTTAAAATGGCGCAACCAAGATTATAGAAAAACGGCCGAGCCGTTTAGGCTGTAGTCGAACAGGCAGATTTGCGAGACCCGTTTTCGTTCGTCCTCCCTATCATTGCTTAATTTATTTTAAGAAAAAATACAAACTTCTATTTTATATTATTGTTTAAATAAAAATTAAATTTCAAAAACAGTATTGACTCGTTTTAAAATAGCAAATTTTCAAAAAAGTTAATTTGATTGTTTTTCTGAAAAAGAAAACTCAGTTAAATCCGTTATGCCAATAATGAGAAAGTCAAAATTCGAAAAAATGGTTCTATCGTAGTACTGTCAACTATCAGTCATGTCTCGCTTCAATTTTTTTTATTGATTTTTAGATCCTTAAAATGAAGTTCTAGGAATATATCCTTTTCGAAAAAAAAAATGTATATCTGTACCATTATTTTTCGATAAAATAATAATTTTCTTAAATTTTTTAAAAAATCTTAACAACATTTTAAAAAATTTAAAATTTCAAACCTCTTATGAGCTTAAGTATAACAAAATTTCTCAAAATCAATAGTACCGAAACTCGCAAACAAACAAAATGGTTTTATTGGATGTTTGAAAAACATTTAAAAATTTTTTTTTTTAAATCTGTGAAACAATTTTTAAGAATTTTTTTTTACAAAAATTGGAAAAGAAAAATGTATGGAAGGTATTGATATTTTTGGTCTTAACAAAAACAAACAAACGTGTCGGGAAAAAATTTTATAGTGGTATTTTCAAAGTATAATGAAAATCAGCCAACCCGTTTAAGCGTAGTCAAACAGACATACAGAATTACGAGAACTACTTTTTTCGTCTTCACTATCATAGTATCAAGTCTGACCAAAATCTCGAGTTAATTTTTTTTACGAATGCTGAGATTACCTCATAGTATCTAAAAATCAAAAGTTAAAATAATTAATATGAAAGAATCCTTTTATCCACGTACTCGTATTATAAACTTTTAAGGATACAAATTGTGTTAGAAAAAAAAAAAAACAGTTTTTATCCTAACTAACGGTAATCTGCCTTAAACAATATTTTATTAATAATTTTTTTCTTAAACAATAAACGACCTTAAGGATTAGTTGGCACCAAAACAAAAAATCGATTATGATCGTTAAATCTTTAGCCTCCGTCATGGTCATGCTAGACAGAAGGACTATTGTACACACAGACACAATATGACTACCGGAAAGAATCAGCAAACAAAAACCCCGACGACGACGGCAATAAATAAAAATTGGCTTTAAGCCCACGGTTAGTAGTAGATATATGTATTTTTTTTTATGTTGATGTGTATCTTCGAGATTATTGCTAAAAAATTACGCATCGCTATTTTGGTGTGGTGGTGGCGTTAAACGGGGACAAAAATGCGGGCAGATTATTTTTAGAAATTGGCTAATTTCTAATGCATCTTATACCTCATTATCGACTAAACTAATTACCTACAAGGGTGAAGTTTTTTTTTTAAATATAAGCTGGCTATGAGTTTGTTGTTTTTTATTTGTCTTGGCGTCTTTTACGGGTATTCAAGACGAGTGAGGTGAGTTAGGAGGAGTGGCATTTGCGCAACGTGTTGTAGTAACATGTTGACACTTTTACTATTTTTTTATCTGAACAAAAAAACAAAACAAGGAGAAACCACTTCAGCTGTTATTTTTGGGTAATTTGAGGTTTGTTTGAGTGCTGTTGAAAAAAAAGTTTTCTATTTTAAAGAACAGTGTCGTCGGTTAAAATAGCAATTACTGTTATTTGTCTTTTAATGTGGGACAGACTGCTAAGTTATTATCTTCCGTATATAACCTTAGTAATACCCCTTGGCATAATGGTTAATACGTTGGACTGTCATGCGGAAGGTCTTGAGGTCGTTGTTCAGCCGCTGCAAAAAAGTTTTTTTCAGGGGTGTACTGCTTCTTGCGAGGAATTGACAAATCCTTTAAGAGTATACATATCTCTGTCATGGAAAGTGCTGTTCATTAGCCGTTCGGAATCGGCAGAAAATTGTAGGTCCCCTCCGTTCCTGGTAACACGCATAGAGGAATGGTTGCGAGTTGTAAGTCTAGGTCCTGGTTCACTTCGAGTTATATTTGAATTTGGTGATGCAACAGACCACCAAATTCAAATATAACTTGATGCTAAGGAACACTCTTGGTAATTAGGAATTGCTTCACATTTTTCTTTCAATATTTTATATAATGAGCCCCTAAGGTTAGTTTCTAAGTTGCCAGCGGAAATATGATGCCATAGTTTGGTATAAGCCAGATAGAATTCTGTACCAATGGGAATCTCTTACTGCTCACGACCACATTTTCTTCCACTGAGAAGTCAATGAGCTTAAAACCGCTATCGGATTGGGTTTAATATAGGCTGTTTCTTCTAAGAGCCCTACTTAAAACGGGTTTTTCTCAAATTAGATTAGGCGCAGAAATAAATGGCGGAATTTTGATACACAATCTTTCATTGATTTAACAAAACTCAAGACTGTGCCCAAGCGTTCTTCCGACAGTAATACCGCATTCTAACTGATCAGAGTTTTGGCTAGCTGTCTGGCTTTTCATGCAATGGAAAATGGGCATACCCGTAAATTGAACTCTTATTTCACTTGAGCAGGGAGGGAGTCATCAAAATTATCAGTTTACTTTACATAACAGGCTTGTGTGTCTTGCAACTGATGGATTTTTTGTTGGTGCTGGTTCTTCAGGGCTTTATATTTTCATCTGCTTCATAGTCCATATCATTCATATGTTTCAAAAACTCCTCATTAGTTTATGTTTTGGCTAACTAGCCAGTGCCATTTGAGAAGGTGATACGATTCCAAAATCATACAAAATCTAAAACCAAAAAATATTTTTAAAATTTTGGAATTAATATCTAGTAGAAGATCCTTTCTGCTTAATAACCTCCGCACATCTCTTATTCATTGTGTTTACAAGTGAAGCACATTGAGAAGGAGTTATCCTTGCCCACTCTTCTTTGATAATATTCCAAAGAGAAACTTTATTAGTGGGCTTTCTTGCCGCAACTGCCCTTTTTATGATACCCTATACACTGAAAATAAATTCCTAGGTAATATTGACAAAAACGTTTTGTTGACCTTTAACAAAACAATTTTATCGTTTTGATTAAATTTTTGTCAATACGAAAGAATGATTTTGTTGATTTCACAAAATTTTTATAATCCAGCATGATTTTTTGTCAGTTTAACAAAATATGCACTACAAATAATATTGTCAGTTTAACAAACCAAGTTTTGTAAATATAACAAAATGAAACAGAGATTTTTGTCACATCGACAAACTTTTTTGTGATTTTAACAAATTGTTTGTTGTATCTAGAAAAAATCTGTTTTGTAAATGTTTGTCAATATCACAAAGTTTTTGTTAATTTAATTTTTTTTTGTCAATTTAACAAAAAATGAAAACATTTTTGCTAAAATGACAAATATTTTGTTTTGGGGTTGAATTATTTTGTAATATTGATAAAATAATATTATCAGATAGATAAAACTATTTTGTAAGGAAACCAAAAATTTCTTTTGTGTATGATATAGTTCACATTTGGTTTTTGTTAAAAAATCGATGTAAGATTAACTGATCTTAACAAAAATTGCGTATTGTCCATACACCCTCACAGATGGTTGCATGTGAGATCGTAGGGACGAAACGCCAATTTTTGTGGACTTAAATCCAAAAAAAAAAAAACTATTTTGACAAAATTAATTTTGTTTTTTGTGGATTCAACAAAAGAAATTTGTAAAATTGACAAAATATTTTGTTGAATTGACAAAATATTTTGTTAATTTATTAAAATATAACAAGAAGTTTTTGTTAATTTAAGAAAACAATTTTGTTAATTTAACAAAACAATTTTGTTAATTTTACAAAAAAAATTTGTCAATCCGATGATAATAGAAAAACAATAACACTAACAAACAAAATTGTTAATACAACAAAAGAATTGTTAATATGACAAATTAATTTTGTAAATTCTACGAAATTTTGTCATATTGACAAAATAGTTTTGTTATTTCAACAAATTTATCTGTTAGCATAACAAAATAGTTTTGTGGATACAACAAACTATTTTTTGTTACCTCAACAAAATTCTGTAATTTTTATCAATTTGACAAAACTTTTTGTTGGAAGTATATTGACAAAATTTTTATCAGATCAACCTACATTTTTGTCATATATACCTAGATTTTATTTTCAGTGTAGGTTTTCTATGGGGTTCAAATCGGGACTTTGACTACTTTGAGGAGGCCACTGCAAAACTTTAATTAAATTTGAATCAAACCAGGACTTCACTACCCGAGAACAATGCTTCGGGTTGTTGTCTTGCTGGAATATCCATGCTAGAGGAAAATTATCCGCATAATCTTTATTTAAATTTTCAGAAAAGATTTCTTTGTACATTTTTCCGCCTATTTGCACTAATGGATCAACTCCTGATGATGTGTTTTTGTATATTTAGGATCTAATTCTTTCAGTGAGTGCGCCTCGCATATTGGCTTCCCAAATACGTTGAACTTGGATTCGTCGCTCCACACGACCAGATTCCAAAAATTTTGCCCTTTATGCGGACGGTCTCTAGCAAACGTCAGTCTTCGCGATATGTTCTTTTTTGCTAAGTTGGACTTACGTCTGGCAATTCGTCCATTTAAATTTTTCTTGAAGTCGTCTTCGTACGGTTTTTGCGGAAAGTCTTACATCATAATCCTTCTCCATTTGAGCTCTTAGCTGAACCGATGTTAAAAAGGGATCCATTTTAAATAGTCTAAGCAATGTCCTGTCCTCCGCTGGAGTCGTTTTTCGCGTCTTTTTCCGGGAAGGGTCTCATAGGTTTGGTGTTTTTTATAATAGTTCACTCCGTTCTTCACATTACCCCTCGAAAAACCTAGGACTTTGCTCACTTTCATTACATTTTTATATTTTTTAAAGCATTGGTCAATTATTTTTCTCTCAGTTGGGCTCGACGTTTTATTTTTCCCCATATTATCTTAAAAATCGAGTATTTAATAATATATTAACGTAATAAAAAATCGTTTTGCTAGATTTTAATAAATAATTTCCAAGGAATATAACTGGCCTACCTGTTTGAAATGAAATGGCTTAATTATTTGTCCTCCTGCACTGAGACTTAGTTACAGAAGTCAGCCACTAAGTGATACAGTAAAACTTTATTAACAAAAATAGGGTACAGTCGCTTTGTGGCTTAATTGTATGCCCACAAGGTACATAAGTCTTGCTAGCAAAATTTAATCTTTGTTTGAGCTTTTAAAGCAATTATATCTCTTCATGCTACTGTAATGTAATTATTCCATTAAAATACATACATATGTGGAGGGGCTTTCTCTTCTATAGCTCTCCCTTGGTTTCACAACTGCCTTGAAATTATACTTAACAAGTTATTCAACGAACTTGAAAGAATTGTGTTGAACATCTAATATCAGTTCGTAAAGTGATATAGAGTTCTTTGAT
The DNA here is from genome assembly GCA_911387755.1 of Chrysotoxum bicinctum. Classification (NCBI taxonomy): domain Eukaryota; kingdom Metazoa; phylum Arthropoda; class Insecta; order Diptera; family Syrphidae; genus Chrysotoxum; species Chrysotoxum bicinctum. The sequence continues at coordinate 59,417,152 of OU426989.1, read as the reverse complement.
GAGTACTCTAATTATATATAATATGCAAGACATTTACAGTACACTCACTGAAATAACAAGTACTAATTCGAACATTCACGATTGTCTTTTTGTTTGTCTCTAGTATTAGTTTGTCATTATTTGAAAACAGTCTGAATCCTACTAGCCGGCCGCCGCGCCGCTTTCCAAGATAAACTGTAAATAAAATATCATTGACGATTTAAAACTTTCGAAAGACTTCAAAACAGTTCAGTTCTTGAACTTAATACTTTTATTTGCGATACTACCGGCCAAGTTTTGCATTTTTTTAAATTATAATCTTATCCAAAGTTTCTAGAAGATTGCTTCAAAAAAACATAAATAAAAATTGTTTGCTAAGGACCAACTTTTTCTATGGCACTTTTAAGATGAACAACACCCAAGGACAAGTAGGTCTAGAGCCTTTAGTCAATGTGAGGTATAGGGAGAGGTAAATAATTCACAGGGAATATAATCCAAAAATCATCTCCCAAAGTTTATGCAATTCATTCGATAACCCAATCTTTACATTTTTTTTCGGTTGCGAGATACGAAATTCAAATTCGTTTCGTTTAATTTTATGGTGGGCTGATATTGTGATGAAAGATCTTAAGACACTAAATTTGTTTATACAAATTGTATTTGCACCAAGGCAACTGGATTCTTATGTAAATATTTCTATGGGAATACGCAGTAATAGAGGCTCATGAAATAAGCCTTTGTATGAAATAAATATAAGCGTTCAATAAATCCTTTCAAAATAAGATAAAATATTCTATATCATCTAAGGATATGTGGTAAGCATTAGCCATCAACTCGGTTGATTCCACAAACATACCAACAAAATTATCTTTCGTTACCAAAAGAAAATATGCAAATCGAGAAAAAATAAAATAAATAACAATCCTTAGGTAGCATAACAAAACACTTCATACTTTAGCACCCTCCCACATATATCTTTAAGATACAAATGCTCAAGCCAACGTGAAGTTTTGTAATGACCCAAATTCTTCTAAAAAAAAGGTTCTCAAAAGATTACTTATACGTAAAAAAAAATGAGTAAATAAATGGAAATAGCACAAATATTTGACATTTAAATCACTTTTTGCCAATTCAAATATCACCCTTCAAAATCAAATAAATCAATTTTCATTTCGAAATGTTCTGCATGCATAGATACATTTGCTTTTTGACTTAGTCTATAGGGAAAGTATTGGTTTCAAAATTTAAATCGTAAATTTGATATTTAGCTGGGAATTTTCCTCGAAAACAAAGTTCAGGCTTCCAAGAATAGATATGCCAATTTAAGGAATTCAATAAGATACATAGGTACATTTGAAGATTTTGTTTCAAATTCAAGGAGTTGTCGATCAATATGTACATTGTACATGGTACACTATAACATTAGAGCCGTTTCCGGAATTAATAAAGCTTTTCAAAACGGTTGTATTACATTCACTATTATTGTTGGAGCTAAACAAAAATTCAAGACTCTTAAGTAATATTTCAGCAGCTTAGATTTCCAGGTTGAGGTTGTAACGGAACCGAGGTGTTGTCGGCAGGGACTCTCGATAGGTTATTCCCTGATCTCTCAAAGCAGAGGTGCTAAAACCCAAAACACAAGCACATGGTTGGAATACGTCTATCGAAATTCCCTAAAACCTTTCCCTCCTTTACCACCAATACAACCCATAGCTTACAGGAACTATGGGCTGGTCCGGGCAGCAGAAGAGAAAGGGTGTTCAGGCAACGACAGCGGTGGCATGCTAGCATATAGCACGTCCTAGCTCGTCGGTGGGGGGGGTCCTTGCTATCGTAGCTCTGAACGTTCGTTACGAATTACATGCCGGAAGAAAATACAAAAAAACGGGTTCAAATAAATGAAGCCCAAAATCGTACTTGTAGGTCACACGATGATCCATTTTCTTATAGCGAGGAGAGAGCGAGATGTAATTGCCTCTCTGAGGTCATACCCACCCACGTATCCCAACAGGCTACAACCATGGCTATTGTGTCCTCCTATTTACGATAGCCCCAAAACCGGTTTACTGAAAATTTACTCAAACCATAATCAAAAAAACTAAAAAAAAACCAAAATCAAAATATTCACAGTCGAAACTAAAAATACTGTACCGTCGTCATCATTATCTTCATTTCGTCTTCAAAGCTCTCGAAGCTTACCGTGTCACATCCACCCATGACTTATTTAATCCTGTCTCATGTCGAAGTGTTTCTCCTAAAATCCCGAGCAAAATCAAAACTTCCCATAGAAAAATGTTCACCCAGGAGCGGAATTGTGATTGAGAAGGCGAAACAATTTAATTTTGGAAATCAAACAAAATTCAATTTTATTGATTCTGAAACTTAAACCTAACAAAAATTTCCTAAATTATAACCTAAAATAAATTTTAACAAAAACAAACTCAGGGTGCGAAAATTCAATGTTCGAAACCAACAGTCCGTAGTGTATTTAAAAAAAAACATATTAAAAAAATAAATTTTGATTATTTTTTTTCCAAAAAAAAAGAAATTGAAAATTATGATTAAGAAAATATTTAAAATAATATGAATCAAAATAGCAAAAATTATTAAATACATCGAAGTATCAAAAGAAAATTGAAAATAAATAAATGATTATCATCACCCTAATGTCTCAAATCTGCTTTAGTTTTTTTTTTTTTTGCTTATGTTAAATTATAGGAATTTAATTTTATAAGTTACTCCGTTCTTTCTCTTAATTTCTCTTTTGTAGTGTGCTGTTAATGTGTTTGGTCATTTTTATTTTTACAATCTTTTATATTTTGGGTTCCCTTTTTTTTGTTTGCATGTTTTTTTTTTTGCATTTAGAACTTTATGAATATATTTGAATTATAGAAATATATTTGAATTATTTCAAAAAAAAGGAAATGGAAAATCGTTCAAATATTCAAATTAATATGATCATAAAACTTACCGATGAATTGTATTTATTATGCTTTGTAAATTACTGCTTTGATGAGGTGCACCGCTCCAAAGACACTGATTTCAATTAAATGTTTTTTTTCTTACCTGTTTAATAAAATTTTGATTTTTTGTATATTCAAACATTCAAACGATTTACAAAACCACTGATTATAAAAAGAATTTTTTTATTTATTTACGTAGAAAATTGTTTTTTGTACTGAAAATAACTATCGGAAGATAAAAGAATGCTATTTACTATTTAAATGAAAACCAAATTGATAAGAGAGAGAGAAAGCGGATAAGAGAATTGGAAAAAAAATAAAAATAATAACAAAAGTCTAAATTTAAGTTAACTCCGAATATTGTGGATTGGTAGATGTTGTGGATGGTGATGGTGACGTCAGGTTATTGTCGAAGTTGAATGGCTCGATGGATGCGAAGAAGCAGCATGTATTGGATCGTGATGGATGGTATTTCTATTATGTTCTCTGGGGTAATTTTATCGTGTTGATCTTCTTAGGTATTGTAGTTTGTAATTCATTTACCTTTTTTTTCTCACTTTATAGAGCGTTATTCTTTTTTTTCAAATTTTCTCTTTTTTTCTTTTCAGTGGTAGTTTCTAAATTTAATATTATTTTTTTTCACACTCTTTTTTTTTTTTACAGGAGAGGTAACTTTTTTTTTTTTTTTTACGGGTTTTTCTAGATAAACATATATATTTAAATTTTTATTGTACCGGTTATTTATTTTTTTTTTTTGCGTGGGATTTATATCATTTTTTTATCAATATATAGGGTAGATAGATTTTTTTTCTTCTTTTGTTTTACTTTAGCATGACATATGTATGTAGGTAGGGTAGGTAATTATTATTTTGCATGTACTTTTTTGTTTTACAGATATTTATCACTTGCATGGACATATGTATGTATATAGGTATAGGTTTTATGTTTCTTTTTTCTTTCTAGGATAAGTTTTACGAATTTTCACATGGCGCTTTGGGTTTTTTTTTTTATATTATATGTAGCTTTTCTATAGACACACGTTTTTTCCTTACAGGTAATTTTCTAACACGTGTTTTTTTCTAGGATAAGTTTCACATTTTTTCTTTATTGCATCGCACTTTGCAAATTTATTTTATCTAGGTATCTATATTTAGATATTTTTTTTATTGATTATGCTTTTTAAAGAATACAAAAACTAGGTACACGCGATTGTTCGCTTTTTTTTTATGATTTTATGATTGAAATTTTTCCGCTTTTTTCGATTTAGTTTAAACTTTATGCGCGCGCTTTTTTTTCGTTTTACTTTTGTTATGTCATTAAAATACTGTTTAATTTACTTTGATTTAGAAAAAGATAGATAGTTTATATATTTTCTTTGTCCAAATTAAAAAAAATATTGACTTCGCGCGGGGACGGAATTGTTTTGTCGTCGTCCCGTGAAATTTAAAACCATACAAGAGAGTGATTCGAGCTCAGAGACCCCTTTTATAGGCCGTCGCCAATCTTTGCCACGTCGGAAATTTCGAAGAGAGCACTTTAAAGATGGCGTCGATATCGAGGCCGGAAGAAGTCAATTCTGGCTGAGTTTTAAACTTAAAAATCATATATTTGGTTTCAAAAAATATTTTGGAATTTTTCAAAAATATATGTGACCAAATATCGAATTTCCAGTCTTAAATCAGCTCAAAATTACTTACCGGATGTGCTACCATCATGCACTCTAATATGTGCATGTCTATGTATTAACGACGTCTATGTTCGACTTTCTCTGGAACTTCCTCTAGTAAAGCTGAGCTGGTGTGCATCTTCTTTTCTCTTCCTTGAGTCTCTCTTTCTTCAAATCCATCGCAACCTCATCTCCACCTTCTCCACTTACTTGAATTTAATTGTAAAGGCTGAATAGGAAATTGAAAGATCGAAAAGTTTAGGATAGGCTGAAGGTATTCTCAAACTGTACTGACTGTTGGGTTCGAAATTAATTTAAAAAAAATACTGAAAATCGTTTTGGCATACTTCGTTTCCTACAACACTTATACATTTCCGAACACTGGGAAGGAAATGGAAAAGAAATGAAACGAACGATTAGGATATTATTGTATCCTTATGAAAAATCGACCCACGCCCTAGAATATGGTCTCATGATCAGACTGGACTAGCCGGGAATATCACTATACACAATCGCTACTTTTTAATATCCTTCGAGTGAAAGACGCCTAAATTTTTTCCATTTTCGTCTTCTAACTCGTAAAGATTATTTCCTATGACTCTGACTATTTTTGCCTTAATGAATTTCGGACACAACTTTGCGTTTACCCGTTTTGTTTTGTCACTTAACATAAAATTTCTTTTGTAAACCACATCGCCTACATTGTATGTTATGTTTTTGCTTCTGGTGTTATATTGGTGTTCGTAGGTTAAATGAGCTTTTTCGAGAGAATCTTTTAAAGCAGAGTGAATTATGTTCATTTTAGATTGTTTAGAAATGAGGTTAATGTCAGAATTATTTACGCATCCGAGTTTTCGTAACAGCTCAAAGTCTGACCCATGTTCTACCATCTTTTGGCCAAACAAGGCTTCGTAAGGGGATATTCCAATCGCCGAATGGAATCCTGTTCTAAGAGCACATGCTATTAAGGGAAGGTTTACATCCCAATTTCTTTGGTCTTTACCAACATATGATCTCACCGCAGACATAACATACATATGTATGTACATTATAGACAGACGGAATAGCGGATACCATTTTTTCATGTTAAGTTTAATCATTGTATATAAACTGAATAGTATTCTCATGACGCAATTTTTTAATATAAGCTATAAGATGTAAGAAAAAAAAATATGTTATCTAAAAATAACGGTAAATCTTAAAAAATTGTTTTCGAAAATCGTATTTTTCTCGAAAACGGTTCCAACAATTTTGCTAAATTTTTTTTTCTTTTGATTAATTTTTATGGTCTATAACCAAATAAAAAAAATTGAAATCAAGATATTACTGACTGTACCTACCACAGAACCATATTTACAAATCAAAAATTTCTCATTATCGAAAAAACGGATTTTAATGAAATTTTTTATAGAGAAGCTTCTAAAAAGTTTAAAAAACATTGCATTTCAAAACTTAAAAAAAAAAAAAAATTATTTTTGAGTTTTTGAAAAAAAAAAATCTATTTTTTTTTTTTGGAAAATTCGATATCTCAGAAACGGCTCAATATTTTTGTTTGTAAATTTATTTTTTATTTGAAAAATAACTAAGACTTTAAATTGGCGTACCAAAATATTTTCTTATTAACGTTTTAAAAATTTTGTATATAAAAGCTTATTTTTTTAAGAAACCAGTACAGATTTATAATCTTTGTTCTGCATAAACTAATATTTGCTTGAATCACATGGCATCCTGGTTTTAGCTCCAACTACAAAAGGAGTTGTTTTAGTCTATTAAAAAATGAATTGTATACTTATGAACAGTTTTTCTCTAATAACATTGATTTTTGAAATTCTTAGTCGTTTACATAGGAGCAAGATCGTGCGACCCAGTCGTGCATTTTATTTTTTTTTTTAATTTAAAAAAGTTAAGCTTATTTTAAATACTCTGTTTTTTTTTATGTGAGTGCAATATGAAGTTCTTAGAAGACAATTTTGGGCAAAAGTGCAACTTCTATTTAGGGAAAGGGAATTTCGGCCCACTTACATAGTTGTGTGTTACTGGGCCAGTATAGTTTTTCAAGATCTTTTATGTTTTGACTTACGGTAAGCGATTTTCTTCCAACTTGGGATGTATGGGACTTTTAGAAATACTTATGACTTTACCTTTAAGCCGAACTTCGGACGTACTGTGAAATATAGAGTTTCGTCTTTCAACCGCACTATATGAATGTGGAATGCTCTACCACGCTATATTTTTACTTGCGACTAATAGGTACTATAAGTCAAGTTATCGAAGACGAAAAAAGTGGCTCTGTCTGTCCGACTACGCCGCCGATTTTCGTTACATTTGGTAGATATTATTTTTTTTTATTTTTCCTCCCATACGTTTTCTTTTTTTTAAGACCAAAAATAACGGTATCTTTCATAGGATTTTTTTCGAAATTTTATAAATATTTTTTTTTTCAAAAACTGTTCCACAGATTTAAAAAAAAAATCAAAAAATTTCATTTAGTCAGAGCTAGGTAATGGTTGAAAAAAATTTCAAAAACCCCCATATGGAGCCATTTTTTTGGTCTTTGATTTTCTCAAAAACGGCACGACGGATTTTGATTATTTTTTTTATATCAAAGCTCCCTAGCAGTTTTAATATTATTGTGCATTTTAATTTCAAAACAATTTTTTTTTTTTGGGATTTAAAAAAAAAAAATAATTTTTTTTATTGAAAATTCAATATTTTGAAAACACCATGCTCGATGTTCTTAAAACTTGATAAATAAAAGTTTCTTAATATAATCTACAAGATGTGAGAAAAATAAAATTATAAAAATAACGCTACCCTCCATACAAATGTTAAAAATTGGTTTTCGGAAATCGCATTTTGCTCGAAAACGGTTCCGAGAATTTTGCAAAAATTTTTTTTCTTTCGATAAACTCTTACGTTATATCTATAATTAAAAAAAAATCTAAATCGAGATATTACTGAATTTCTCATTATCGGTACAATGGATTTTAATAAAAAAAAATTTTATAGAGAAGCTTCTAAAAAGTTTTAAAAACATTGCATTTCAAAACTTGAAAACAAATATTTTTTTTTTGATTTTTGAATAAAAAAAATCTATTTTTTTTGGAAAATTCCATATCTCAAAACGGATCAATATTTTTTCTTGTAAGTTTAATTTTTATTCGCACAATAATATGTAATTACTTTAAATTGGCGTATCAAAATTTTTTCTTAAAAATGTTTAAAAAATTTTGTATATAAAAGCTTATTTTTTAAGAAACCACTACATAAACTAATATTTGCTTAAAACACATGGCACCCTGTGCTTATCTCATATCTACTATTAAAGGAGTTGTTTTAGTCATTTAAAAAATTAATTATATACTTATGAACAGTTTTCTCTAATAAAAGTCGTTTTTTTTCAATTCCTACTCATTTACATAAGAGCAAGTACGTGGGACCCAGTCGTGCATTTTATTTCTTCCCAATTTAATTTTCAAAAATTCATAACCAATGTGCCTCGGTTTCTTCTTTAAAAACCTGCAATATTTTCCTAACGCTCGCACTTGGATAATGATTTAAATAGTATTAATAAAGCATATTTCAATAACAAAAAAAACCTAGAGGAGAAGTAGAATTTTTTTTCAAAAACTGTTATGAAAAATCTTATTTATCTCAAAAACAGCTCTAACTATTTAGTCAAAAAATGTTTTAATGGCCCTTACGAATTTGATCGAGAATTTTATACCGAACTCCTTTGAGTTTTAAATAATACGAGTATTGTATACATATTAAAAACATAGATTTTTTTTGAATTTTTGAACAAATATTTAAATTTGTTTGACAACTTAATATCTTGTAAATGAGTGAACGATTGTTTTTGAAATTTTTATTATTAAATACTTTAAATTGGCATATCAAATTTTGTTTCGAAAAGTTTTAAAGAAATTTCGTATTTAAATAATTAATTTATTAATAAAAACAATTTCTTAAATTTCATGTGCAAAAATTCTAATTTTTGTTCTCTTATTACCCACATGTTTTGCAATTTATATACAATTTTTAAATTCCAAATTAAATGTTCATAACAGCAAGTACGTGAAATGAATTCGTGCATTTATTGTTAAATATTTATTTGTATTGGCTTGTATTCATGTTTTACGGATGGTATGGTGTCATTCATTCCACGCAAACTAATTATGACGCTGAAGCTTGTACTACCTTAAATCCTTAAAAGATATTGTATCTTACTGTGCAAGACTAATAACAACAATATATAAATAAATATGACGAAATATAAACTGACAGTACTGAAATGGAAAAAGCTCTCCCACTGTGACTATCTTTTTTTGTAGAGAGTATTGTATCACAAGTAATTTGTGAACACGTAACCCATATAAGCCTTCAGTCGTTTAGTGGGTTGCAAACGTTTAAAATACCTTTTCTTTTCTCTGTCTTTAAAAACTCGAGTTCGTTCACATCGATATAAAATTTTACTTTGGTGTGTTTTTCACGAAGACAATTTATTTTATTATTTCGAAAATAAACAAACGCAGGAAATTTGCTGCTTATATAGAACTTGTTTATAAATCAATTATATCGTTAAGATATTTCAAGAAATGGACCACACGGCTAGACTGCCAGTGGTCGCAATTTCCACCTACAAAATTTGAAAAAATATACAAGATAAACCCCGTTTTTTTTAGATAAACGCATACATACATATGTACATACGTATGTATAAATACATGTGGAGATTTAACTGAAAAAATAAAGAACTAATTATCGAACCATGTTCCGTCTTGTGTGCTATAAACTATTATTTTATACCTGAAATTGCTTAGCCCTTTTATAGTCTTAAGAACTAAGAGCAAGTTTCTGCGACACAACCGTACATTTTATTGTCATACTTGTATTAAGCTACTTCATTTTCCATTCTTCCGATATATGTATGTATATTTCAGAGGGACACGTTCAGATGAAATCCCATTTGAGTCAGCTCATATTGTTAGAAAGAAGTAAATCTCCCCTTTCAATTTAATTTTACTTTCTCAACTTGTATACATGATTCGATTCGATCAATATGCCAATTTGATAAAAATCTGAATTGATTTTTTTGTATTGAACTTTTTTGCTAAGTTAGAAATTGACAGGAAGTGGCTGGCTTCTTTATTTTTTGTTCGTTTCAAGCTAATATGATCCTTTAAGGTTGAAAATGTACAGCTTTTGTTCATGATTGAATATTAATTTCAATACCTCCTCGGCATCCCGTCCCAGCATGTAGACCATATCAAACTAATTATCTAAAAAGAGGATACTGACTAATGCCAGAGGAGAAAAAAGGGCAACACAGTGAAAGAATTAAAAAAAAAAGAAGTTAATAATATAATATACCTACATCGCTACACGAAGATACTAATGGCTTCGAAATTGTGTAAAAAACAAAACGGAAGCTAAGAGTACGAGTGGACACTGAGGACAGTCCATTAACAATAGGCATAGTGTGTAGACCCAATAACGCTAACAAGAACTTGGAAAAGGTATAGATTATAGGTTCAACATCGAAATTATTGTACATTTCGCAACCAAGCTATTAGAAAAATAAGATTGAAGTGTAAAGCAGAAAGCTAGGAGCAAGATCAAATAAACGCCAATTATGGAAAAATCTAAAGAAAATAGGAATATGAAAACAAAACATAATAAATGACTCGTTTATTTTCAAAATAATTTTAATTTTGTTTTTTATTTTATTTTTTTTTTTTTCAAAATTCAAAAAATAGTTTGTTTTTAAGCTTCAATATACAATTTTTTTTTAATGAGTTATACCTACATCGTAAGGATTAAATGAAAAACACAATTTTTTATAAAAATTCTAGGTGCCGTTTTCGAGAAAAATATGATTATCGAAATATTTTTTTAATTTGTTCCGTGGTTACTGTTATTTTTAGATATAATTAAAAAAAAATCTTCCTTCTGGTTAATAGAACTAAGAAACTACTAATTACTAAGTTTAAAAAAAATGTTTTTCAAAAAATTGAATTTCAAAAAAAAAAAAATAACGATTTCTTGAGAACCCAAGATTTTTTTTATTTTGACTAAAAATATACTATTCAAAATCTTAAGAGCTTTAGAGTGAATAATTTCATCAAAAACTAACCAACTGAGAGAATTGAGAACCAAAATAATGGTTCTATGCGAGGTACCATTAATAACAGTTTCTTGTAAATTTTTCTACATCTAGGTATTACCTATCTTTTACTGAGGTTCTTAAGAAAAAAAAATGTGTGTGTACTGACGTACGCGCGCTTGAAGTAAAACTTCTTTTCCCAAAACCAAAGACTCTGTACGATTCATGTGCTTTTCGGAAACATAAAAAAAAATCTACTTTTAGTATAGTCTTGTAAATTGCAAGATATCAAAATCACTTCCAAATACATTTTTTTTAAATAGATATTTCTTCGAATTGAAAATGATAGGAGGCTTAAATTGGAACTCAAAACTGATTCAATTATAGAAATGATGCAATTAGTTTTGAAATGACCACTTAAGTCTATCTGCCAATTTCTTGAATTTATTAAGAAAATCATGTATTGACACATGGAGTCACGGCACCTGGCAGTCAGCGCGTGAACCTTCAATTGGAGATAGATTTTCTTTCGTTTTGACGTTCAATGTATTTCCCATAAGAAAAAAGCAAAGAAGGGTTGGAAAACATTGATTTAACTAATCAAACTTATATGAACCGGTATGCATTTTATGATGTTAAAAGAATAGTAATATGTGTTTATTTCTAAATCAAGTTGAAAATATGGTAAGAAACTTAATTAATCTTTTGTAATTTGGCTTCAAAAATCGTGAACATATCGTATGTGAATGACAGATGAAACAGTTTTTTAAGAAGTAATTTGTATGGTCTTCTTTGACTAGCCGTATTTTAGTCTCGAGGTAGAATAATTGCCCTTAAATCAATAATTATCTATTTAATTAAATATAAAACAAACATAAGACCCCCGTGTGGCCTGGCCAATTCTAAGTCAGCAATTTTTCAAGTGTAACAAATGTAACAACAAAAAAATACATAAAGTTTAATAATACTACTTCTAATAATTTTTCAATTCAATTCGGTCGGTGTACTTCGCGTCGTTTAGTGTTTTCATGTTTTGTGAAAATTTTTATTTTTTCTTGTCAACAAGTTTCTATGATAAAAAGCAGGAAAATGTAAGAAACTTTGTTATTTTTGTGACTTAATTCAAAAAATTCATGTTATCCATTTTTTTTTAAGTATTTGTTGTTGTTTTCTTGCAATTTCCTCACTTCTTTTTAGTACAAATTACACAGGATTAATTATGTTTTTGATATATTTTCCACCTGATTTAGAAATAAACACATATTATTATTCTGTTAAAATCATAATATTGATACCCGTTCATATAAAATTAATTAGTAAAATTTATGTTTTTCGAGCTCCTTTTTGCTTTTTTCTTATGGGAAATACATTGAACGACAAAGCGTAAAAAATTCTATCTCCATTTGCCAATACACACACCGACTTCCAGGTGGTGTGGAAAGCAACTTACCAGGTGCAATAACTTACTTGTTATTAAAGTTGAGCAAAATGGATGGCGCTCTTTTCGACGCACAGATGCCGCTTTTTTGACGAACAGATGGCGCTTTTTTAACGCACATGATTACTAAGCTGGGTGCACATCATTAAATCGTAAAAGGCCACTAATAGAATACAAGGCGTTTCTTAGTTCATTTTTATCATCGCTTAAATTTGTCAGATTTTGACTTTGAAATACAATTGAAAACGACAGACAAACGTTTTTATAAGGCTCCAGTTATAGCTATGATTGAAATGCATCATGGAAAACTTTCACTACAATTTTTAAGGCGAATACACAAACTGAAATGGCTTTAATTGATACCAAAATGAAGCTAATGAATAGTAGAATTTTTTTACTCTATAAAATACAAAATTCTGATTTGAACATTCTTTTAAATCCACTTTTATTATTTCACTGTTAGAAACCAATTTCAATGAACAGCTGATTTTTGTTTCTTTAATATGGAACACAATCGTTCCACTGAATGTGTTCGATTCTCTTTCTGTTCTCAAAAAATGTCAGTTTTCCTTTCAATGATCAACTCTAATCTCAAATGCATAGAATTGGTCGTAATCAGCCATTGAACGGATCTTTTACTGAAACCAATTTTTCAATGATTGCTATGACTGGCTTGTCAAAAAAATTAAGTCAGCATTCCACTGATTTGTTCCAATGATGCATTTTAATGAAAGCTATAACTGCGACTTAATTATTTCCGATTCGTAATGTGAGGAGAACACGAAACGAGAGCGAGACATGATAGAGCTGTATCAATCGCGATTGATTCAGTCTTTATGACCCGTTCACCAAAAAGATTGATCGATTGCAATCAAAGTAGACCAAATCAATCAATCCTAATGTCAATCTCTTGCCACTGAAACCGATGAAAGAAACGAACAAAAAAAAGTTATGTTTCGTTCATTCAACTTGTTCTCAATCATTTCACAATACCAAATAGGAATGGGCATGAAACAGAATGTATATTCCTCATTTTATATACAATGGAAGATGGCGTGAACGATGCAACGAAGAAGAAAAAAGCCAAACTTTCTTTCATTTTCACATTGTTTCGGTATCGGTCTGAACGAAACGATTGAAAACAAAAATATTTTAGTTGAATGAATGATTGAAAACATTTCGTGCCGGTTTCTATCTCGTTCGGAACGAAACCGATGCGATGGATATAAAATGATTGAATGAACGATTGATTGAAAAGACCGAATCTTTGAACCAATCAATCAATGATTGATTCGATCTTTCAAAGTGAACGATTGGCACAGCTCTAAGACATGATTCACTGTCACGTTTTCGTTGTTATAAAATCGTTCCGCAATTCCTTAGGCCTGAAGCGTAAATTGAAATTTTATTTTCGCAACTATTTGGTTAGTAAAATGAAACATAAGCCCATATTATGTTTCATCTCAGCAAACAACAGTTGTGAAACTAAAAATTGAATGTGCGCGACTGTTCTTACTTCATTAATTAATTTAATTTAAAGTGACGACAAGAAATTCTTAATTATGTACGTATATCTTCGTCTGCTTTCATAGTTTGAAACTGATTTACAATAACGACGATGTTTCATCACGCTACATCTCTTTTTTCTTATCTCATTCATTGTGTAGGAGCCCAAGGATTTTAAAATTGTAGGCAATGATAATTTAATTTTGACACAGAATTTAAAATTCTTCGCATATGACAATGCTAGTTTATATTTGACAACAGAAAGCACTAAAGCAGATAGTTTATTTACAAGTGTTTTTTTTTATATTTCGCTTTAAGTATTTTGTAAATAATAGTGCTTATTTTTGAATTTAAATAGTATATAAGTATTCAGTATTGCTTAGGTTAAAGTGTTTTATGTTTTAAATAAATAAAATTAAAAAATATTTATTTGTTTGTGTTTTTTGTACAAAAGAAAGTGGTTTTCGATCGATAAATTGTTCGGTTACATAAATCATTGAAAAAAAGCTTTTATTATCTAATTTTTTAATGAAATTATTTTTTTAATTGTTGTGTAGGTTAGTTGTTGTGGTTGTGCCATTAAAAGAACATTCTATTTCGGCAATGAAAGGTCAAAGAAAGATCGATTCAATAAAAAATTGATTGGTTCAATATTTCGATCTTTTCAATAAATCGTTTATTCAACAAAAATATTTTTTTCCCATCGTTTCGTTCCGACCGAGGCCGAAACAATGTGAATATGAACTAAAGTTCGGCTTTATCTACTTCTTTCCGACTTCGTTCACGCCATCTTCCATTGTATATAAAATGAAAAATATATACATTCCCTTTCATTTCTTTTCCTATTTGGTACTGTGAATTGACTAAAAATAAGTTGAATGAACGAAATATAACTTTTTTTTTCTTTCGTTTCATTCCCTTTATGTTCATTGGTATCAGTGGCAAGAGATTGACAATGGGATTGATTAATTTGGTCTATTGTGATTGCAATCAATCAATCTTTTTGGCAAACGGATCACATATACCGAATCTATCACGATTGATATAGCTCTATTCTTAGATCAAAAGAACTTGTACCCTATACTGTACTGTACTGCACCGCTATGTTTAGTCCTCAAAAAAGAAAAAAAAAACTGTGGGTGAAAATTTAAAACTGGTGTCTATCAAGCTAAAAAAAAAAATTGGCTTAGATATTTAGGCTGTAGTCCAACAGACAGACAGACGAAATTACGAGACCCACTTTTTACTTCTAATGAAGGTAATAACTATAAGGAAAGTTTTGCATTTGGAAAAAATATCCTTACTCGAGATTTCGATCAAAGATAAATTACGATGATAGAAAACACGTCTGTCTGTCTGTACCTCGAACTTCAGTCGTAGCCGCTATCGCTAAGGCGATTTTCTTCAAACATGTTATTTAAGGTTCTTCGGGAATTTCCTATAACTCCTATATCTCCTTTAAGCTCCAAAATTAACTGTGCCTGCCATAGAGTCCATATGCAAAATCTTTTTGTACTACATTTTGGTAAAAAAAAATAAGAAACAAATTTTAAAACGGTACCTTGTCAGTAAAGCCTCTTACGATTTAAAAAAAAAAAATTATACAGGAGCTCCTTTGAATCTGAAATAATATTGTAAATTTATAAAAAATAAAATGTCCTTTCGGGAAACGCCAGCGCAGCGGCGACTTAAGAAATTGATTTCTAGCTTTTGCAAATTTTTCGAATACCATGTAGATATGTAGGTGTATATTTTTGTATAAAGGGCTAAGTTTCTTTTACTCGTAAATTCATCCAAACGTTAAATTTGAATTTTTTCTTAAATCCAAAAAAAAAAATTTTTTGAAAATGTTAATTTTCTAGATAAAGTTAGTGGAATATGAAAGCTAAGCCCGAAAGAGATAGGAAAACAATTTCTTTTCCCTTCATAAGAAGTTTGAGTAAGACATCTTACAAAAACTATCCAATATCCCCATTTTTAACATGATTTCATTTTCAACGCTTTACAATCCAACTTTAAAATAAAATGCCCGACTGGGCCGTACGAGCTTGCTCTTATCTGAAAGACTAAAATTTCAAAAATTTATTTTATTAGATAAAAAGTGTTCATAAGCACAAAATTCATTTTTTTAAATGACTTAAACAACTCATTTAGTAGTTGGAGCTAAAAACAGGATGTCATGTTATTCAAAGTAATATTTCAGAGCTGTTTTATTGGGTTAGGAATCCACCTTTTTTTATTGAAAAACAGTAAATTTCTTCGACAGATTAGAAAACAGTTGTTTCAGAGCTCAATAAATATCTGAACCATGCCTTAAGGCTACACTTTGTCTCCAACATTCTTTGCCTTATTATTTAAATATCTATTCTTCAAGTTATCTTATCAAAGAACCTATTTATTCCAGGCGATATCAACTTACCATCTCACATTATTTTTTATCCGAGTCACATAACTTTTTTTCGAATATAGTATAAAACTAGAACACCAGCTTCTTCCGTCGATTAGCTTCTTAAGATACCACACTCGATTGAATCTGGTAACACAAGTCCCTTCTGCATAATTTAAAAATTGTGTGGTCCATTAGAAACTTTCATCCTTTAAATTAAATAGATACCTATTTGAACAATCGATAAGGAACAAAAAAAACTATAAGCTCTGTTCCTCATTCTTCAACCTTTTTTGTTCCTTCACTTACTGTACACTTTATAAAACCTTTACATAAACAAAATGTGAAAAATAATGTACCTTCCTCACGTAAAACAAACCCGATTACATTCCGCACGTAACGAAGATAGGTATAGCAAGTAGCTAGTAGGGTAGTATTATGTAGATATCTACCTGCCTTCAACCAATAAAATGGAATTTATTGATTTTTTTTTGCACTTGTTCGATTTACCGGTCGTTGCCATACTCATTCTCGAATACAGTGTTTCCGTATTTCCGTAAAGCACTCACCTTATTTCACCCTTAATGTGCATTTTATCGTTGTAAGTTCGATTTTAACCTCGTTTATATTTGCCTCCCCTTTTTCGGATGCAAAGTCTTTACTGCACAAAAAAGAGGATAAAAAAAGATCAATAAATGTCAGGCAATATGCATTTAAAACCTGATTTATTGCATGTGCTTCTCCTGTCAGCAACTTTATATCATACAATTTTACAGCTAAGGAGCAGCAATCAACGATTAAAGTGGAAGTCCGTCGCCGTGTAACCGACAAACATCGTAAAAATAAAAACCATCCTCAGAGTAATTACATGGTTATTCCTCAATTTGAACAATTTCGTTATACAGTCCACGTCAATTGATTACGGCCAATTTTACTTTATTAGCCTTAGTCTAAAGAGCTTACTGCGGAATAAAAATGTGCCTATGGATCACAAATTTGTAAGAACTTAAAATCACAACTATCAGGCAAACTATACTCATAGTAGAGACATTTAGTCATTGGAACTGCTGACTGCATAAAGTTTTATGCAGTAGTAGTTATTTTATGTAGGAAAAAGAGATTTATATGGACTCATTACATAAATATGTAGCCAATAAAATGTTCTATTGGCTTTCAACTCAGCATTTTACAAAGAATTCTGTGAACTAAATACATATGAATCGAATAAGATATTCTTTGGGATACCATCATTATAGTATAAATATGTATTCATTAAAGGATTCATAAATATGTAACCTATATATGTTCCCACTTAAATATTTTATGGGTTCTCATAATTGTTATAAATAACTATGTAGACAATAAAGAATTCTATACGGACTAATCACAAAGTATTTATACAGTAAAATACGAGTATCTTATAAGTTCATTATTGCATAAACATGTAACCATTAAAAAAATGTATACTTATTTATACTTATAATTACATAGATATGTGGCTAATAACGAACTTGTATGGTCTCATTGAAGAAAGTATAGAAGCATCAAATTATTTTGTCAACTTCTGGAAGTAATATTTGTGAATTGTCGCGTTAACACCTTCGCTGTGTATCGCTCAGCTAACTCCTTCTATATTCTGAAAACTATTAAACAAAAATAACTTGGAACTTGGATCATTTTGGACACTTAGAGAGCCTGAAATTAATGGACTCAATCGCTGTACAGAATATTAATGCAAGAAATAAATGTGTTGAAACCCTTTAAACAACCTGGCACAGTTATTGATTTACTCAATACACGTTGTGGGCCCTCTTCACGGTAGGCCATTGATGGCTCATCAGATGTTTGATGAGAAGTCTGTCCAATGATTGTGTCACATTTACACGATGGCTGTAGAAGAGTGATAAAGACGATGTTGTCGCTGCTGGAATGTATTTACAATGAGCCGACATCAACGCCATACCAGGTTATCACACTTAGCCATAACCCATTCGACGCCAACAGGCCATGAAGATGGCTCATCATGTATAGAGGAAAGCGGATAATCCTTATGGCGCTAGGTCGAACGGTCTCGTTCTTTGAAGTCGGCGCACAAGGTTTGTCTCATCAATTGTTTGTCGAATAATTCTATAGCTATGGTTATTTAAGTGAGTTCGTAGTTTTCCAGCGAAAACTGCTATTTCATCTTCAACAGTTGGCAATCGTAAGTCTCTGTGTAAATCACTGTTTCTAATGTACCACGAAGCATTAAGGATTTCTCTGAGAACTTTGCTCTGAAAAGATTGTAGTATTTGTCTATTACTTGGTTTAGTATAACCCCAAAGTTGTATACCGTACGTCCATACTGGTTTTATCACTTGCTTATAGATAAGCAATTTATTGTAAATGCTGAGTTTGGAATATCTTGCAATAAGCCAATTCATTTCACGTAATTTATTT
Source organism: Chrysotoxum bicinctum (assembly GCA_911387755.1). Taxonomy (NCBI): domain Eukaryota; kingdom Metazoa; phylum Arthropoda; class Insecta; order Diptera; family Syrphidae; genus Chrysotoxum; species Chrysotoxum bicinctum. Next base: position 59,398,669 of record OU426989.1, on the reverse strand, counting down.
TCAAGTTGATCTCGTTTCTTTTTAACGTGAGTTTTCTATTAAAGCTTAGCGTCTAGTGTCATTCCTAGGTACTTTACTTCATTATCATATGGTATTTGCACCGAATTAATGTAGGTGGGCAGATTGGTAATTTTTTTGTAAGTAAAATTAATATGTGTTGATTTGGACTCATTAAGAACAATTCGCCGAGAACACTTCCCTGGGGAACACCAGCATTGATTTCCTTAAAATCCGAATATTCCCTCCCTTGCTTAACTCGAAATAGCCTATCTTCGAGGTACGACTGAAGGATGTAATATATTTGATCCGGAAAGACTTGTCTTAGTTTAAATTTAAGGCCATCGTGCCAGACCTTGTCGAAGGCTTGAGAGACGTCTAGAAATGCGCTTGAACATATATTTTTTCTCCCTAGTGATTTCTCAATTTCATTGGTTATCCTGTACACCTGATCAATTGTTGAGTGGCTTTTTCGGAAACCAAATTGATGGTCAGGAATAAGCCGCTTTTCTTCGATAATAGGAAGCAGTCGCTTTAATAAGATTTTCTCAAATACCTTCGAGATCAGTGGTAAGAGAGAAATCGGTCTATAAGATTTCTTTTCGTTTGGAGACTTTCTCGGTTTTGGAACCATTAAAACTTCTGCGACTTTCCATTGGCGTGGAACGTATGAAAGCCTTAATGCCGCATTCATAAGGTGCTGAAGTTTAATTGCTGCTTTTCTGGGTAGCTCTTTAAGCACGCGAGCATTTATTAGGTCGTACCCAGGAGCTTTATTATTTTTAAGATTTTTAATAGCTTGATGAAGTTCTGATAACGTGATATTCCGAATAAGAAAGTTTTCAGATGGCCATTGGATATCACCATGTTCATTTATCAACACCTGGCCATCAAAAGGTTTAAAGGTTTCCACTAGATGTTCAGCAAATAAATCGGCTTTTTGTCTATTGGACTTAGCCCATTCACCATTATTTTGTCTGATTGGTGCTGAATGTATTTGCTGCTTTTTTACATCTTTTATAGCTTTCCACAATGAATAATTCGTATTTTTATCTGCGGTCAGACCTTCAAGATAGGTAGAAATCTTCCGATTTTTTGATTCGCGGATTGCATACTTGAGTTCATTCGAGAGACGGTTTAAGATGGTTTTGTCCTGAGGTGCTCGTGATTGATGCCATCTTTTCCGAACAGTTCTTTTTTCGCGAAGCAGATCTTTTACTTCCGGTGGAATTGTAGCTGTGTTTCTAATTGGGTCTCTAAAGTTGTGTGGAGTGTTTTTCCATGGAGCGTCTTGTAGGACTTTTATAAATATATCGCCTTCATCTTCTAGCACTAAAGGCGTTTTCAAAGATATATTAAGCGCAATATTGTTTTCGCAATGTTCTTTGAATTTATCCCAGTTAGTTTTGTTGTTACATAAAAATGGAGCTCTTTCCTTTTTGACTAGCTTTCCACTTACTGTCAATATGACTGGTTAATGATCGGTGAAAAGGTCAAAGTTTTCCTCAATTTTCGTGTAAATTTTATCTAGTCCTTTTGCAATAAAGAAGTCTACAAGGTCTGGCATTTTCGCTCTATCAGTTGGCCAGTATGTTGGTTTACCTGTCGAGAAAAAATCAACACAAGATGTCATACAAGCTTTGAAAAGCTGCCTACCTTTAGTTGAGATACACCTCGATCCCCAGAAAGTGTGTTTCGAATTGAAGTCGCTACCAATGATAAATTTCGGCCCGAGAACTTCAAATAGATCTATAAAGTCATTTTTCGCAATTTTACTTCTAGGAGGACAGTAGATTGACGCAACACTATAGTATGAATTTCTTAATTTTACAGTTACTGAACTAATTTGCATTATATCGATCTCAATTATAGTTCTTATTGAATGTTCGATAGTATCCTTAATAAATAGAGAGGATCCGCCTCTTGCTCTGTCAGATGGATGAAATGCATGATAAGCACAGAATCCTTTAATCGAAGTCTTTTTTTAAATGAGTTTCGGTAATCAAACATATGTATGTCAATTTTTTCATTTTGTAGAAGTATTTCTAGTTCATCTATTTTTGATGATAATCCATTCGCATTCCATGTAAAAATTTTAAACAGCTCATCCATTTTCATAATTTATTCTGGGATGTATGAGTCTTAGGCTCAAGCATGCTTAATTTTTCAAATATAAGTTTATTCGTCCTGCGTTGCTCTATCACGTTACTATAAAAAAGTGAATCGGCTTTTCATAATGACATTTCCACTGGCAAGACATAAAGAAATCCTATCAATGGGGCTTTGCCATATTTTGTTTCATTTAGCCAGGTAGCTCATTTTCAATTTACATCAAACGTCTAGATGCTCTCTTTTGATAAAAGAAAATTCAAACACTCTCCTGGATGTCATTAACTATTGGTTTTCTTTTGAACTCTTTTCAGATTGAAATTTTCCTGAGTGCTCGTATATGCCAAATAGCGAACGGTTCATCAGTCATCCTTTCTTTTGAATTGCCCAACTAGACACACTATTAACAGTCTGTCTATCAACCCAAGTGCCAACAAGAGAAACAATTTCATCAAAAACACACACCCCCTCTAGAAGCAACGAAAAGCCAACTTGCACAAAGAGCGCTTCGAATATCCTTTCAATTGAAAGGATCAAACGGCCAGAGACTGGAAATGAATTACCACTACTGGAAAGGAGCATCTTCAAAAGTGTCATCAGTTGTTGTGTGTTACAGCTGTAGTAAGAGCAGTAGTAGTTGGGACCGCAATAAATTTGCGTTGAAACAAATTGACCGTAACAGGAAATCTGAAGGAGACAAGTCCTTACTCCCTCATCAACTACAAGTACTTCAAAAGGACAACAACCAATATCGAATAGCCAGACGCAACGTGTCGTGTCTTAGAAAAAATAACATAAATGAGTGGCGAGTGCCGTGCTGATGAGAGTATCCTTTTTTGCATGGGCCATTACTCACAGGCCAACGAGCAAGTCTCTTGCACAATCAACTTTCATCAACGTTATTCTTCTGCTAATTCATTTGTGTTAGTTAAGTATAGTTTCATTTCAAACACACATCATCGACCTTATCATCGTTCGCAAAGTGAGGGCATAATAGCTCATCTGATAGCCACAACAACAAGGACTTCTCTAATTATAAGGCTGTGGCAGGAAAAAAAGGGCCTCAGACGATTAGTTCAGAGGAGCAAAGTCATTGCAGGAGCCATCACTCACAGACAAAGGGCTACGAACATATTTTTATCTTCGTTCGTCGTGTCAGCTGTAACAAAAGTTTTCGGTCGCTTTTGCTCGTCCTGGCTGGCGCTATTGGAAGGTTGCTGCTACTGCTGCTGACAAGTATTGGCGAACAATGAAGTTCAGGTCAAGTTGCTGTTGTTGGTTAACGTTGCTGTTAGTTGGATCAAGTATAATTTCCGGTAAGTCTAAGTAGAAGTGTGAAATGGTATAAACATCATATTTCCGGGCGAGGCAACTTTTTTGTTGTTGTTTGTGCTCCTTAGGCAAAAGTTTGATGTTATAATGGTATTTGGTGTCACTTCAAGGTGTTTCCTATTTTATATGTAGTCTATTAAAACAAAAAAATATAAAGAAACGGGACACAGAAATATAAGTATCTATGCCCAGATTTAACGAGAAAAGTTAGACGGCAAAGCAGAGTGTTGTTTGACAGCAGATGAGATGGCAAAGAGTGCACTGAATAATGGTCCTGCTGGGCTGGTTAGTGTGAAAGGTTGTTAAGGATTATTAGATGTCGGGATTTTGTTCTTACTTTAAAAGATCAAAGGTAAGGCATTGAATCTATTCTAAGAAGACTTAATGAACGCAAAGTTTTGCAATTAAAATTTTTCAATAGCCTTAGGAGAATCACACTTTTATGAAGTAATTTTTTTTTGTTAGGAAACTATCCACCGTAAGGTAGATTAAGTTTTTTCGATGAAGGGTTATTTGGTAAAGAGCAAGTTATAGGGATTTTTAAGTATTAAAAGATGTTAAATGCCAAACCATTCAGCTTTGATAAGATGCGAAAATATGCAGATAACGAGACTAGATTTTATCAATTACTTTTAAAGGTAGGAAACTTCGGCTATCAAGCTCGAAAATCTGTTGAAATCATATTTTCAGTAAAATATGCGTAAATTAAACAGTTTGCATTTTTGTTGGATTTTTCACATGAACACAAAATTAAATTACCAATACAACGGTGAAAGGAAATGAAGTTTGAAGGGTGAAACGCAAAGAGATATCTTGTATTTATAAATGAGTAGCTTAATTGTTTTAACTGTTGGCAAACACTAATCAGGTTTTTGTATTTGTCCAAAGTTTTATTTAAGTCCATCATTACCTGGGAAAAAATTGAAATAGTAATTTGTAGGATACCCTAACGGTCGTCATATTGATTTTATGGAGCGTTTTGATTTTTGATGGAATTTCCCAGTGTACACAATATATTGTAATTAGTACAACTTAGCAAACATTCATCTCGCATCATAAGACAGAAGCTTTGGTAAAATGTTTACTTGGAATAAACACTGATTTCAAACTTGGGATAACGATGATACGAGTAGTGAGGTCAAAAAAATTTGTTTTTGCAATACTATCTGTTGCTCTGTCGGTGTATTCAGCTACATCTGAAACGCTTGAGTAGCTAGCGGTTTTTTTATTTCAAGAAGATAGTTTTGTTGCAGAAGAATGTCTACAAAAATTTTTTTTTTTGATTTTTAAGATTTAATTTTTTGAAAATTCTGTAATTCAAAAACAGGCTTATGATTTTTTTTTTTTTGAAAAAGAGCATGTTTTTCTTTTTAGGTAGGTAAGTACAAATGGCGTCGAGTGGCGGGCGTTTGGCTCTGTGTTCCAATTATCGCTGAATTGCGCCATTTTGATAACATAACTTGTTTGAACCTGCGGATGGAATCGGAGTCTTGCAGTTTGGATTGAGTTAAAAAAGGGAAGGATGTAGTAGGTTTGAATGTGTCTTATTATATGGTTGCTTTTGTAGAATCATACGGAATTCAGATCACTCACTTAACCAGACCAACAAACAGTTTCGAAACAATATATACTGTGCTAAGCTAGGTTTGCTAAAGTAGTACATAGCTAATCCCATTAAGTTATCATGCGGTTTACCTGCACCAGAAACTTCCACCAAAGACCCCAGTACACTAGCTCTTGGTCCATAGAATCAAAAAGCGGGCGCGACACTGAAGTAACTTAAGTTCATTCTAGAGCCATTTCGTCGCGTTGAGAAAAAAGATCAAGTTTTTGATCGTCATTTCCGAAAGTTCGTCAATATCGTCAAAAAAATGCCCTTCCTTAAGGTTGCACTCTTAATTTGGCCTAATTAGGGCTTTTTGCAGACGAAATCAATGACTGTTTGCTTTTTCCGCTGGTCACCACAGCTCTGAAAGTGAGTGTTGTAAGGAATACCTAGCTTCGCTTCATGCTCTTCTATTGGCCAGTGTCTGCTATAGGCACCAATGATCCGAGCTTTGTCTTGCCTGGGTTTGCATATCAGATAAGGTTTTTTGTAAGTGGGCCACATCTTCCTAGATATTAATAAAAATTGAGAGGATATTGCCCTTCATATTTCGGAGCGGAATATTGATTCTTTCCGCAAATGGGTCATAAAAGGTTGATCCTGGCTGACTATCCAGTTTTTTCCCATCGATGCCACAATGACCCAGAATCCAAATAAGGGTTACACACAGGCAAGCTAATTCATTCCGGCGTCACTGCACTAATTTGGAAGATGATGTAGTAGAATTGGATCTTGCTTGAATATCTTGCATAGTTTCCTGGTATCCATTAATTCTTTTTACTTGCGACTTAGGTACTATAAGGCAAGTTATGCATTCGTAAAAAAAATCGAACTCGAGATTTTGATCAAAGTTGACATTACGATGATAGTGAAGACCAAAAAAGTGGGTCTCGCAATTCTGTCTGTCTGTCTGTTTGTCGGTTCGACTACAGCCTAAGCGGCTCGTCCGATTTTCCTCAAACTTGGTAGATATGGGTTTTAATTTTTTCCCCCCGGACGTTTTTTTTTGTTTTTTTTTTTTTAAGACCAAAAATAACGGTACCTGCCATACGATTTTTTTTCGAAATTTTATAAATATTTTTTTTTCTCAAAAACTGTCCCACAGAATTTTTTAAAAAAAATTTGAAAAATTTCATTTGGTTAAAACTAGCTATTGGTTGAAAAAAATTTTACAAAACATTGTTATTTTTGGTAGCCCCCCTGGGTCATTTTTTTTTGTTTTTGATTTTCTCAAAAACGGTACAGTCGATTTTAACAATTTTTTTTAAGCAAAAGCTCCTCCAAAGTTTGAATATTATTACATATTCAAATTTTTTTTTGGAAACTCAATATTTGGAAAACCCCATGCTCGATTTTTTTCAAACCTGGCAAATAAAAGTTTCTTAACATAGTCTACAAGATTTGAGAAAAAAAATTTTGTTTTATCTAAAACTAACGGTACCTTCCATACAAATTTTAAAAAATGGTTTTCGAAAATCGTATTTTGCTCGAAAACGGTTCCGAGAATTTTTCTAAAATTTTTGTTCTTTTGATTAATCCTTACGATCTATAATTTAATAAAAAAAAATTTTAAATCTAGATATTACTGACTGTACCTACCATAGAACGATTTTTTCGAATTTTGAATTTCTCATTATCGACATAACGGATTTTAATTAATTTTTTTTTTATAAAGAAACTCCTAAAAAGTTTAAAAAACATTGCATTTAAAAACTTAAGAAAAAATATTTTTTCGATTTTTAGAAAAAAAAGTTATTTTTTTTTTTGAAAAATTCGATATCTCAAGAACGGCTTAGTATTTTTTTTGTTTGGAAATTAGACTTTTATTCGTACAATAATAAAAACTTAAGGTTGGCGTACCGACATTTTTTCTTAAAAATGTTTTAAAAAATTTTTACATAAAAGCTTATTTTTTTAAGGAACCACTACAACGGCTTATAATTTTTATTCCTGCATAAATTCATATGTATTTGCATACGAGTAGCATTCTGTTTTTATATCTTACTACTAAAAGAATTTAAAAAATTCATTTTATCCTTATGAACAGTTTTCTCTAATAACATTCGTTTTTAAAATTCCTAGTCTATTACATAGGAGCAAGTTCGTGCGACCCAGTCGTGCATTTTATTTTTCTTAGTGTGATGCTTTTTTCAAAAAATATGAGCCATTGTTTCTTGGATCATCCAATTCTTAATGGGTCTCTATTTCACGAGAAGTATGTCATGTTTTAAATCACCAAGAATAATAGCTTTTCGTTTCCACCTGCTATGTTGTCATATCGAAAGATAGTGAGATGCTCCTTCAAAAATCGTCCACTTGTGCTTCTTTTTAATTGCCGCTTATAGGTACTATAAGGCAAGGAATGTATTCGTAAAATAAATTGAACTCGTAATTTTTATCAAAGTTGAAATCACGATGATGGAGAACACGAAAAAAGTGGATTTCGCAATTCTGTCTGCCTGTCTGTTCGACTAAACATTAAACGGCTCGCCCGATTTTCCTTAAACTTGTAGATATCATTTTTAAATTTTTCCACCATACGTTTTTTTTCTTTTTTTTTAAGACCAAAATAACGGTACCTGCCATACGAAGTTTTTCGAAATTTTATACGATTTTTTTTCTTAAAAGATTTCATTTAGTTAAAGCTAGGTTAACGGTTAAACGGTTAAATTCTTTTTTTTTAATGGTTTTGGTACCCCTAGAGCCATTTTTGTTTTTTTAAATTTCTCAAAAACTGTTCAACCGATTTTGATAATTTTTTTATCGAATTTTCCAAAATTTGTTTCGGAATCTCAGTTTTTCGAAGACTCCATGCTCAATTTTATCTAAAACTTGGCAGTTTTAAGATTTTAAATACAATCTAAAAATGTGTAAAAAAATTATTTTATCTAAAACTAACGGTATCCGTCATACAAATACGAAAAATGATTTTCGAAATTCGTACGTTTCTCGAAAATGGCACCTAGAATTTTATTAAACATTTTTTTCTCTCAATTAATTTTTATTATCTATAATTCAATAAAAAAATTAAAATTAAGATATTACTTAATGTACCTACCATTTTTTTTTAATTTTTAATTTGGCACTATTGGTATAACGGATTTTAATGAAATTTTTATAAAGAAGCTCCTAAGAAGTTGAATAAACATTGCGTTTCAAGACTTGAAAAAAAAAATATTTTTTTTTAATTTTCGAGAATTTTTTTTTTTAATTCTATATCTCAAAAATACATACTCGTAGATCAATATTTGTTTTTGAAATTTTAAGTTTTATTCGTACAATAATAAAAACTTTAAGTTGGCGTACCACAAATGTTTCTTAAAATTGGTTTAAAAATGTCGTATATAAAAGCTTTTTTTTAAGAAACCACTACAACGACTTTAATTTTTGATCTTGGATAAACTAATATTTGCTTGCATCTTCTAAACTAAACTTCTAAACGAGTTCTTTAAGTCATTTAAAAAAAATGAATTTTATGCTTATGAACAGCTTTTCTCTAATAGCATTCATTTTTGAAATTCCTAGTCTTTTACATAAGAGCAAGTTTGTGCGACCTAGTAGTGTATTTTAGTTTACTTATAGTAGGTATAGCTACCTTAGGGCAAGTTTTTTTCATTTGATGATAGAGATCGGCAAGAAAGTGGGTCCCACATCCCATAATAAGTCTTTACGTATGTCTGTATGTCTGTAGGAGTTTACCTAGATCTTCAGCCTATACCGCTTAAGGTATATTCTTCAAACTTGGTGATTAAGGGTTTTTGGTAATGATAGGAAAAATTAGTTTTTTTTAGTTAGCTCCTAAACTAAAGACATTTGCCATATTATCGTTATAAAAAGCCTTATTTTTCTCGAAGACAGCTCCAATGATTTTGATAAATAAAAATAATTGTTGTATTATAGGCATGGACTACATTTTGGTAATAAAAAATCTAATTTACAGTATTTACTCGTATCTTAGAACCGTTTTTTTTATTATCAACTTTCTCATTGACGGATCAACTGATTTTCATAAAAAAAAAAAAATCATACAGGATTTCCTTTAGATTTTAAGTATGTAATATTGTTTGTAAAATGTTTTGAAAAATAGTTTTTGCATTTTTTGAGAAAAAAACCTTTTATTTTTGGAAAAGAAATATGTATTTCGAACTATTTCTTAAATAATGTCTTTAAATGTGTTATCATAAAATACTTACATTTTTCATAGGTAAAATTTTTTTATGGTGACAGATGTCACCAAAAGAACATGGCTACTACATGCTACCAAAATCTACCCGCGTCAATTGCCAAATCCACAATATAAATAACGGCTATTCATTGCAAATTGCAACGAAGATTTTTTTTCTGTTCATTTGGTATTGGTTTTGGAGGGTTGCACATAAATCGAGGAATCGACCCTTTTTGAATATCGAGCGAAATATAACAATTTTTTCATTTTTATTTGGGAATCTGAATTGTTTGTATCATAAATATTTTACAAAGGTACATTTCATTGGTTATATTGCTTGTATTAATTTCGTAGTCTATTACTTATTTTGAAAAATATATTTATTCAGTTTTCAATTAAGTCCTTAAAAATAAACAAAAATATTTGTATGTATTTATAAGTTTCGGCAATATATGTTTAATAAAAAATATACCTTTTAATTAATTTTCATGAATATTGAAATTTATTATAAAAAATTTGATTGTGTATGATATTGAATTTTTTATCTATCCTATAAATCATAATACAATATTTTTGGGGATTCCATTTAATATTGCCATTGCTGATTTGAAATATTCTGCATGATGCAGATTTTTTTCGTTTGTATTTTTTCCGCTTCAAACTATAAACGAGAATTAAATTAATAACTGTTGCGTTGGTGAAAGATTTATATATTTTCATTTATCAAATAGATCATTCTAAATTATTCGTTTAGTAGTATACCAATCTAGACCAACTATTACACGTGCAATGCGATTGTATTCTTCTAGAAATTAATATGCACCATATCTACATAAAAAACTTGATTGGGTTTCTGTAAATTCAGTTTTAATTTATTATCAAAAAATCTTATTTACTTTTTGTACAAATATTTTTAATTGCCTAATCTAATATGATTTCTAAGTAAAATGTGCAAAATGTAAACAAGAAAAATTCTAAAATCATTTGAGTTGTAACGAACTAAGTTCTCAAAGTATGGTAGTTGTCTTGAAAGTAAGTAAACCATCTGTCATTAAAAAAAAAAAACTTTGATAGATAAATCCCTACTCATCCAACCACGTAACTAGGAGGGAGCAAACAAACAAACAACTAGAGCTCAAGTTACAACTCTTGCATTGAAATCCTTTCAACCTTGACCTATACCTCAACAACTGACTATTTCATGCTGTTCGAACCATCAATGCAGAGGGCAGTAAAGGAGTGTCCAATATTTATGCAACGGGCAGGCGCTCATGCACTCGCCGGTACTAGGGGAGACGTTAAGAGATATGGAACCCATAAATAAGTCACTCAATTTAACAGAATGCCATGCTCATGGATGGAGAACATAGGTGTCCGTATTCTTAACTCTCCTTTGCATCCTGAATGAGATCACCCTCCTTCAGAACACACCTTGGTTATCGCAATTAATCGGCTTAAGCCGATCAGCTGAAGAAATATCTTGAACGAAAGCTTCTTAAGGACCTGCAGTATGGCTTTCGTAGTAATAGATCCACTGGTGATTTGATTGCATATCTCACCAAACAGTGTAAACAAATCTTTGTATCATTTAGGAGAAAGTAAGACTATTGCACTTGCTATTTCAAAGGCATCAAGCGCTCCCTCTCTCTCTCTCTATCTCTCTCTCTCTCTCTCTCTCGAAAAAATGTGTATTTGGTATTGATGAATCTCTTCTTCGATGGATTAGAAACTACCTTTCGAACCGCTAAATACAAGTTGTACTGAATGGTTTTAAGTCTGAAATTCATAAAATAAATGCTAATGTGCCACAGGGCTCCGTTTTGCCATCGACTCTCTTTCTCATATTTATCAATGATCTTTTGTCTGAAACTTGTAAACCATTAAATTGCTTTGCTGACGGAAAGTACTCTCAGCTTATCAGATTCGTGTTCTTGTACTTCGGATGTGAATTTAGAACGGCAGCGTACAATAAGCTCATTAAAATCTGACCTCGATATCATTTTATAATGGGGAACCAAAATTCACGTAGAATTCAATGCCTCAAAAACTCAATGATTTCACAAGTCATTTAGGCCGAAGACACCTCAAGGTCACTATTCTTGAAAGACAGTTGCATCACGGAACCCAAAAAGCTTTCAGTTCTTGGTATGTTTATTATTGAAAATAACTCTTAAATCTATAACACACAATATTCTGCTACTTATATTTCACTTAATTCTGGTAATTGAATGATTCACGGCATTAACTCGTCCGGGTTCTGGTCTTGCTGCTTCAGTTGTACTGGTTGCTGATGATTCGGATCTGGTACTTGGTAACGGGCCTTCTGGTTTCTAATAATTCGGCTTCAAGCTAGCCCTACTATTCGTCTGTCGGGCTTATGACTGGATCTAAAGGTACAACGCCCCTGGTGGCACTAATCGGCAGGTACAAATCGCCCCTGGTGGTACTAGAACAGAAGGCTAAACGCTCTGGTAGATCAGCAGGTACCGAAGCCCCTGGTGGCAATTAGGACATTAAACTTCGAACTAAGACCCCTTACCGCGCGCTGGTGGGCGGAAGCCTTAATAATAAATAGCTGGACAATCTCACCTTACCTCAGATTGTCTTTCTACAAAACCCCTTACCATTGATGGGGGATACTCCGCAAAAGCAAGGAAAGCTAAATGACCAAGTCGTCTGCACTTGTCTACGACTGGATTTCAAATGATTGGTGTAATGTATTCCATTACTATATAAATAAGTAAACTTGTCAGGTATAGGTTCACTGATATAGTTAGTATAAATAAGCCATAGTTTGTTTAAGCTTTTAGTTTTAAGTATTTATATAATAAACGTTTAGTCTAAGTTCAACCGCTGCTCTGCTTGTTTCTTTTATTAATTCTCTCGGACATATTAATTGGTACAACCAATTTACTGTGCCGCCTACTGTGTGAATGATCCAAAGGGTAATTTTCATTCACCCAAGTAGGTCCTCATGATGACTTATCAGCAAGAACTGCATGTGAATTATGTAGGTGGTGAATTGAATAAAAAATATTAATGTTGTTGATTTTCCTGTGACGTCATGTGTTCATGGTGCTTGTTAATTGAATTTGGCGAAGTACAATTCTCGGTATTAATACGAAAGTAATATAGAGTGGGGTAGCAGTGAACGCTTCGTTACAATGTTGGGGCAGGTGTCCCAAGAACTCATTCAAGTCTGTTAGTTAGAAAATCAAAAAAAAAACTTTACAAATGGAAAATTTAAGAACTAAAACGAAAATTTCATCCCTCGAGCACCGTCGCAATATTTCATGTCTTTCATTATTTTACAGAAATTTTTATAAACAGTGTTCAAGTGAAATAGCCAATAGAATTCCTTCCCTTAAACAATTCAAACGTAATACTTGCGCTCCTGGGAATTTTCATCAGTTTACATTTGAGCCCAACTTTTGACGTTTGACCGCTCGAACTGTGCTCAAAAATTTTAAGGGTCATATTCCTTTTATTGTGCGCCAAATATAAAAAAAATGTGGAGATTGGCATCATATTTTGTAAGCAATTGCTGACATACCGTCCCACATATGTAAAATACAACTACATATTTTGAAGGTCAACTTTTTGCCGAAGCACCATTTAAGACATCACAAGGATAACTTGCATGTTGATCCCCTAGCAATTTGCCAACCCGTCTGTGATTGTAATAATCAGAACTGAAACTATTTTTGGAGATAAAAAATGCTCATAATATTCCCTCAAGCACAATAGCACTAAAAAATGTTCACTAATTAGCAATTTTTCGTACAAAAAATAAAGCTCCTCGGGCGACAAAAAAAAATCATAAATATAACAATACGAGCAAAATCTGTCTTCCTTTTTATAAAAAATAAAATCTAAAAATATTCCCAGGGACCATTTAAACTCTCAAAGACTATAACATTCTTTCAAATAATCCAGTTTTCCAACATTAAACCTTTTTTTGTCTGCAACTTTCGAGATACGACAACAGAAATTCCTAACGACATTTATCTCTGGTTTTTTTTTTCTTTGTCATTTACGAGTATATCTTGTTATCGTCATACGAACTTTCACAAAATCCACATCCGACTTCTTAGGACATGACACACATTTTGATAACAAAGTTTGTAGTACGCACCACCCCTACCCCCCCCCCCGCCCCCCACTTTGATCCCAATTAAAAAGTAGCCTTAATGTCTTCCTTAAGTCGTTAATTATATTTTCAGTATTTCCCTAATGACCCTGACTCCTTAATTCTCTCATCGTCTTTTTTATATTTTCTCGACATCCTTATTAAATCCAACTAGACACCCTAATCCGGTTTCAACTTGGCGATTAATTAATGATTATAATCATCGTTCCCATCAACAACAACAAAAAATAAGTTTTTCTTTTCCTTTGAGGCAATTAAAAAAGTATTTTCCATCATAATCCACCAATATACGTCTACTAACATGCCGATCATCGAGGTTCGCGAGACTCCTATGGCCAACTTCAAGGAATACAATCTCGACAATCATACCGACCGAGTCCTTTTGAAAGTGGTTTCGTCCTTGTCGTCCTTGTCAGTGTATTCAGTTGGTTATTTGAAAATCACCGAACCGAAACAGTACAAGAAAATCTCATAAAATCATAATTTTATTTATCAAGCTTGAAGTCGACTCGTTGATCAAATTCTCCCTCATTCGTTGCTTCGTGAACTCGAGATTATGGGTTGGGGGGTGGCAATTATTATATTTTATCCATAAGAAAATATAATTAAGGCATCATTCCTCGACTAGGTCGCTGCAGTTGGCCAAGAGGCATTCTCTACACTTTTACTTTAAAGTGAGAACAGCCGCACACAAATTCACACATTTTCTGCCATGCTATATAGGTAAGCTTTAGGGCTATACTTTATTCAAGAGTAATGCGTGAACAAATTAAATTGACTTTGCTAGCGATAGCGAGATCGAAAGAACTATTTCACCAGGACCGTTTTTTTTTTAGGAAATTTTTAATTGATAGTGATTTTACATGTATTTCTTCTGTTAACGGGACAGGATTGTAAACGAATGCAATCTTTTATGAATACAATCTTTGAAAATCGTTCATTGAATTCATTTAAAAGATCGGTTGGTAAATAAGAAGATTGATAGGGTGTAGCAAGTACTGTTTATGGAGCATAAAAGAATGCAAAAAAGGCAAACGAATGCTGAATTCTCAAAAGAGTGCATTCAATTGAATGAATGGAACCAATGATTGCAATTTTTTTAATGTCAAATTAATGATTATTACAGAATTTGAAATCTCGTCAATGAATCTAATTTTTGAATTGGAGTCATTAAAAATTGTTTTCTTTTATAACACTGATTTCCGCCTGTTGTATAGGACAAGTATTGGTTTCATGATGCTGGTAAAGTAAAAAAAAAAAAACACTTTATTTGAGTCAAAATATCAGTCCGTATGACCGTTTGTATACTCATACGTCTCTGCGTTTGTACGTCATGTAAGCTGTACATTGATCTAGAGCCTATGCGCTTGAGCGTGTATTCATTTATTATTATAAGCTTAATACAAGCAATCAACGTACTTAAAACTGATTACAGTAACAATTAAAATCTTAAGTTTAAATTAAAACTAAAAAGACAGGAAATAAGGATACAACAAACTAAGGATTAAGTTAAGAGAGCGCGTAGAAGAGAGGATTTGGAGAGATTAGGATCGAAAATGGTAGAGCAATGGTGAAGCATTCTAGTCATCAGCTCATTCTGGAATACATAGAAGTGAATTTTTTTATAAAGAGCTGGAGAATCGATGCCACCAGTCAAGAGCTGGTGCATACAAATAATTTTTTGCATTATCACTACGTCACAGTGCGTCGACTAGTGGACAAAACTAAAAAAATAAAAATGCAAATACAGTAAAACCCGCTTAAGAGAAAAACCCGCTTACCTGAAACACTTTCTTCACCCCCAAGTATTTTTCGACCAATTTCCCTTAAAACACTCCGCTTAAGTGAAACTCGCTTAAGTGAAAAACCCGGATAACTGAAACATATTTTCAGTTAATTTTTAATATTTTTCATTGAAAAAAATCTCTCTTAAGTGAAAAAAAATTGAATCGAACAGAACAAAAATTTGCTAGTTTTCGTTTTTCAATAAATAATTTTGTGTTATTTAATCCTTGTTTTATTTAACTTCTTTCAGGACAAGTCCAAAAGATAAAAACAATATTGGCGCAAAATTTTAAACAGCCTATTATTAAGGTATTAGTATGATACTCCTTAACAATTTCTAACTTTAAAGTAGTTTACTAAATCATTCTTAATTTTAAACATTTTCTAATTAGTATTGTACTAAAAGGATTTTCTTAATAAATTGCTTCTGAACACACCTAAAACAATGACATTTCGTGTAAAAAAGTAAGTACACGAAACTTTTTTGATGTTTGCAAATGTCAAAGAGTCATATGAAGCTAGTATGATACTAAAAAAATAAAGTAGGTATTCGATGATTTTAACTTTTACAAAAGGGCAGAGAAAGTATGATGCTACGAGTATATTCGATTAAAATTTGCAAATTCGTTGTTTTAAAATTTTGCGCCATTGTTTCTAGCATTAAATCTCCACTTAATGGAATTTCTACTTCTTGCTAACCTTCAAATTATTTGACTTTTTGTAGGGCGAGGTCAAATTAAAAAAATGGATTTCTTTTAATAAAAACACAAAAGTTGAAAGTGTTTTTGAATTTATATTGAATGATTTAAAAACTAAAGGTTGCCCGATTACAACTAAGAACGAGTTTGGTCGAAAAAGTATGACTTCTTTTCAAAAATCTCGAACGTAGGTGAACGAAACGAAACCCGAAACGGCGATCATTTTGCGAGACGCCACAGAGTCTGGCTGAGAACTTCTTTTATTTTTCCAAATATTATTCTTAATTTTCTGGAAAATTCATCATCTTGAAAATGAATTGTTCAAAAGTAGACTATGGGTCTCATTGTTGAAAAGCCTAAGCTGGGATTTGGGTCAAAAAATTATGGAATCACGGCAAGAAGTTTTTTTTCAGAATTTGAAAATAACTGCAGAAATAATAAGACTTGATGAAGAACTCATACATAATATTTAAGAGAACTGTCTGAAGAAGCACTAGAGGCAAGTCATAACGAATTACGGAAAAATTACCTCTCTCACACAAGAAAATTATCCCGGATTAATACAAACGAAAACCTCTTGACAACATTACTTTTAAAGTCTGATCCTTTTATTTCGAATTTCGGACAAATTTAAGACCCTTAAAAGCTGACCAAAGCGATGTCAGGCCATATATATCAAAAGTTTTCTTCGTAATTGTTTATTTTTCACTTTTTCCTTTTGTTATTACTGTTTTTATGAATAATTAGTTTTGTCAACAATAAAAATAGGTATTCATTCTATTTTGCAAAATCTTTCATGCGGATATATTCCGTGGTTTTTGTGCTTTGGGAACATGTATACATTCCTGCTAACCACTAAAATATTACAACTTTTGTATAACGTACAAATCATAAATTTTTTGAAATGTTTGGCTTCTAAGTAATGATAATAAAATTGTAGGCGTGGCAGTGGGTGGATTTCGGTTCAAATTATTTTTTGTATCGCACACATCAATTCTGGACACTTTTTTTTAATATCGTACGAGAAGTTTAATAAAAAAACAATTTTATATCAAAAGTGGGCGTGGCAGTGGGCGTGGCAGTGGGCGTACTTCACGCTTTTTTAATTTATAAGTTCTTAACTAACCAGAATATTAATACTTGAGTTCCCTATCGTACGGAAGTTTCCGTTTTCCCAATTTTTTGTCAGCAGTGGGCGTGGCAAGGGGCGTGAAAATTCCTCAAATTGAGTAAAATCTCTTATTTATTGCATTTAGCAACCAATTTTTGTGCACAGTTACCTTACTTTTGAAAAACAGATTTTTGTCCACTACCACCATACAATCGACGCACTGTGGTCGGTATGCAGATTTATAAGTTCCATAGGGAGGTAAGTGGAATGGGTTATTCCAACTAAGACCACGTAATGCAAATTGTAAAAATCTACGCCGAACTACCTCAATAAATTGAATATGAATCTGATGGTATGGTGACCAGACCTGGGAGGCATATTCTAGAAGGGGTCTTACCAATTTCCTACAAGTTTATTGTGGAGCATATATTTATATGTGCTTCCCTAGAGAGGGAGTACGAATTTCGGTTTAAGCACATCTATAAAGGGAAACTGTGATTTCTGAAGAGAATACGACTTTTCATTCTGACTTATGAAGAGACAATACGATGGTTCTCAAGAGTAGTTAAGAGTACATCACACAAGTGAAAAATCTTTTCTAGCGCTTCCTTGAAATATTAGAATTCATACCGATAAACTGACAAAAACGGTTCAACTTTAAAGCGCATTTACACTTAGTTAAATGATTGAGCTTTAGAAATAGTGGAAATGTGCCAGAAAATAATGGACGAGCTGATTTCTTCTTTCAATTTGTCATGTGCAGAGCTTTATTGATAGAATTCGAAAGTCCGGAAATAGAAGAACGTTAACATTTCTTCATTTCTGAGTTCATATTGGATTTTTATTACAAATCTACATACTTTGCTTAACTGTCTTCTCATCGATTAACGGTTGCTGTCTGAAGCACTTTGCCATTGCATTCTCTACGAACACGCTGCTTCCAGTTATTTAATCAAGAGCTCTTACAACCGTGATGACTTAAACTTCAAACTGAAGTTTCAATCTTTCTTGTCACCTGAAACCGGAGGTGGTGTTCCAAGACTTTTTTGACTGAATCATCGACAAAGAAGTAGGTCGTTTTAAAGCCAATCCTACTGAGGAAAACCGAAATAGGTACAAAAGAGCTAGAAAGACCTGTAACATTCATATCCGACGAGCTAATCACAAATTGCCGCAAGAAATACTATTATGTCCCAAAGGTAGTAAACATTTTTGGTCATTTATAAAAAACGTATGAATCACTACGACATCCTCAGTTCCAAACGCTCGTCTTCAATGACACTCCGGTTGTAAGCTCGATACATAAAGCCAATTTTCATCACAGTTTGCTGTTAATTCGACGTTACCAGAGAGTGACATGACTCCTCCTGTATTTGAGAGCTTAAACGATTTTATCGGACGAATTTTCTATCGCACTCGTGCAGTTGCTAAAGTACTAAAAGATCCTGACATTCACAAATCCACTGGCCCGGATAGTATCCCTGTTATTGCTCTGAAGAAATGTTCTTCCACGCTAGAAAAACCACTGCGTGTGCGTAAGCTTTTCCATCTGTGCTACTCTTCACGTCTATTTCCGAGTGGATGGAAAACAGTATTTGTCCAGCCTGTCCCTAAAAAAGGCGAATCCTCCTCCCGCTCTTAGTACAGAACAATTGCACTTACATCCCTTCTTACTAAGCTCATAAAAACGCTGATCAATTTTCAGCTCAAGAAATATCTTGAGGGACGAAAGCCTCTTAAAGGCCGGCAGTATGGGTTTCGTAGCAAAAGGTCCACTGGTGATCTGATGTATATCTCACCAAAGAGTGGAATAAATTTTTACATCGTTTTGGAGAAAGTAAGATTATTTCAAAAGCATTTGATAGAGTTTGACATCAAGCTCTCTTATCGAAACTGTGTGCATTTGGTATCAATGAATCTCTTCTTCGTTGGGTTAGAAATCACCTTAACGACCGTTCACTACGATTGGTATTGGACGGTGTAAAATCTGATACCCACAAAATAAACGATGGTGTGTCCCAGGGCTCCGCTTTGTCTCCGACACTCTTCCTTATGCTCATAAATGATCTTTTGTCTGAAACTTCTACTCCACTTAATTGTTTTGTTGACGTGTTTTGTTGACGGCATTACCCTCAGCTTTTTATATTTGTTTGTGGATTTACATCCTTGTCCTTCAGATGTGGACTTTCAATGGCAGCTCATTGAATTCCGATCTTGACAGCATTGTAGAATGAGGAATCAAATACCGTCTAGAATTAAGAGCTATTCCAAGCTGTCACAAGAACTGCAAGATATCAATTTTCTCCATGTTTCAATTTTGTAGATCAATAGGAATAGAACGAACACCTCACTGAAAAATATATAAAGTGTCAAATTTATGTGTTCCTTGTAAAATTAGCTTTATTGGTATTTTACGTCATTTTGGAACCAGATACCGGTTACATCCATTTAATCTAATTTGAGTCAAAAAAAAAAAATGCTTTCCTTCTCATAGATCCGTAGCGATCTTCGTTAAGTTGAGTGATGGCAATGCCATCGTTGTTTTCGTAGTAAGTATGCAGTGATGCTACCGTTCCAAAAATTCACACCAAACTGGTGCCAATGCATCGCCACTTGGTGAAGTTCGTATGGATTGTCATCATCCCAAATCTACCAATTTATGCTGGTTGACATACCCGTCCATCCAAAAATGGTACTCGTTAGCAGAGCCAAATTTTTTATTATTTGTTCTTGCAAGTGTTAGTCAAAGCTCTTATTCGCATTGGTGACTTATCATAAGTGTCTAAGAAATAAGAAATCAGGAAAATTGTTATTAACAGATTAAGCAATAAGGGCGCCGGAAATATCACTATATAGTTTGTCCTTATACAAAAACCATTAAAATTATTTATAAAATGATGCTCCATAGATCTCTTTTACCATCAGTAATAATCAAGAGATTGGTAAAAACACGATTTTTTAAATGGCGGCTCAATACAATACTCAACCCGCTAACACAAATATCTGGTGTGTTGTGTTGTGGAGTGGCGTGGAGGTTGTGTCGAAATCGTTCGTGTTTATATTGCACCATACCATTCTGTGGCTTAAGTGTATGCTGTGATGTACTTTTGTCAAAGGCTGAGGTTTTGCTCGCCGGCTTACCGGGGTTCTATCTAAAGTAGTACTAACTTCAGATTTTAACGTCAATATTCCTTTATTTATAAAATCATCGAAAAGTGAACTTAAACTAATTTACATATATTATTTTATATACAATTTTCATAATTAATGTCTTCGTTGTTGGTATCCTTGGTCTGTTCTTCGGTGTGGATTTATTCTCTGTAGATATTCTTTCGGTGCGTTCGCCTAGTTTCTGTACGCAGGTTGAGAGTAGTTGAATGGGTCCAGCTAGTACTTCACGCTTGATGTCGACAGTCTTTAGTTGGATCTGGCATTCGCAGCTGAATCTAGACGGGTTCGGCAAATCAACGGACGAATCCGGCAAATCAACGGACGAATCCGGCAAATCAACAGACGAATCTGGCAAATCAACGGACGAATCCGGCAAATCAACGGACGAATCCGGCAAATCAACAGACGAATCTGGCAAATCAACGGACGAATCCGGCAAATCAACGGACGAATCCGGCAAATCAACGGACGAATCCGGCAAATCAACAGACGAATCTGGCAAATCAACGGACGAATCCGGCAAATCAACGGACGAATCCGGCAAATCAACAGACGAATCTGGCAAATCAACGGACGAATCCGGCAAATCAACGGACGAATCCGGCAAATCAACAGACGAATCTGGCAAATCAACGGACGAATCCGGCAAATCAACGGACGAATCCGGCAAATCAACGGACGAATCTGGCAAATCAACGGACGAATCCGGCAAATCAACGGACGAATCCGGCAAATCAACGGACGAATCCGGCAAATCAACAGACGAATCTGGCAAATCAACGGACGAATCCGGCAAATCAACGGACGAATCCGGCAAATCAACAGACGAATCTGGCAAATCAACGGACGAATCCGGCAAATCAACGGACGAATCCGGCAAATCAACAGACGAATCTGGCAAATCAACGGACGAATCCGGCAAATCAACGGACGAATCCGGCAAATCAACGGACGAATCCGGCAAATCAACGGACGAATCCGGCAAATCAACGGACGAATCCGGCAAATCAACAGACGAATCTGGCAAATCAACGGACGAATCCGGCAAATCAACGGACGAATCCGGCAAATCAACAGACGAATCTGGCAAATCAACGGACGAATCCGGCAAATCAACGGACGAATCCGGCAAATCAACAGACGAATCTGGCAAATCAACGGACGAATCCGGCAAATCAACGGACGAATCCGGCAAATCAACAGACGAATCTGGCAAATCAACGGACGAATCCGGCAAATCAACGGACGAATCCGGCAAATCAACGGACGAATCCGGCAAATCAACCGACGAATCCGGCAAATCAACGGACGAATCCGGCAAATCGACAGACGAATCTGGCAAATCAACGGACGAATCCGGCAAATCAACGGACGAATCCGGCAAATCAACAGACGAATCTGGCAAATCAACGGACGAATCCGGCAAATCAACGGACGAATCCGGCAAATCAACAGACGAATCTGGCAAATCAACGGACGAATCCGGCAAATCAACGGACGAATCCGGCAAATCAACAGACGAATCTGGCAAATCAACGGACGAATCCGGCAAATCAACGGACGAATCCGGCAAATCAACAGACGAATCTGGCAAATCAACGGACGAATCCGGCAAATCCTGTTTTACTTTGTTGCGACCCCTTACCACTGGTGGGGGGAAGTCTACAACTTGATACTTTTCTTACCTTCCTTGGTTCTTATGCCGACTGAATTTTGGACCTTGCGCTGCACTTTGTTATACGATGTTACCTCTGTGAAGGTCTTCCGCACTCTGTGTTTTCGTCGAATGTATGGCGGTCTTTTATTACACTTTTCAGCCAAACCATGCGTGAGCTGTAAAGCTAGGAAGTGCACATTTCCACGCAATATGATCTCTTTTTTCACGTCATCGCTTTTGCTGTCAATAACATTGCTTACCTCCACCTACGTTAAATGGTGCGGGGGGACGGGTGGCATCATGTTTACCTATACGTTGTTGCTTCTTTCTGCACTTACTTATGGCTGCCGGTGTGTGGTAGGAGGGTAGTCAGTTCTTGTATGAACCTTAATTCACCATCTCGCTTCTAGGCTATGATTGATAATACAAGGGGGCGACGGGAAAGAGGACGAACAATCTCTCTTTTTATTGCTCGAAAACCTACCATCGAGGTTCTTGATCGTCAACCAGTTGCTGCCTTCAGTGGAGTTCTTCCTTCTTCGTAAATAAATTCCTGCTATCAATTCACCACTCCTAGTAGTTGTTGTTGTGTTTGAGTAGACAGTGTGGTGTATTTGTGCCATTGATTTAAGTTCAATGATAAGCTCCTTTGAACTCAGTTGCTGGCCTTGGCTTGCTGTCGACACATGCTATGGGAGCATGTTGTCGCTTTGGTAAGTATTCGTTTTATGTTATTTTTCACAGGTCCGTAGCATGGGGGGTGCCTTGTTAGGTTAATATGGGATTTTGCTGGATAGGGGCTTCGGGGGTTGGAATAGGGTTTAGCTATGGTAGGGTACTGAAATTGGCAATAGGACAGGTCCGTAGCTAGGGGGGGGTGCAGAGTTGTAATGCTTCATTACAAACCCCTCCTTCTTTGGAGACGAGAACCTTCTCGTCTTGAATTCAGGTTTTTTTTTTTTTTTTTTTTTTTTTTTTTTTTTTTTTTTTTTTTTTTTTTTTTTTTTTTTTTAACGTTAGGAAAATATCTACTGCTTGTGTTCAAAAAAAAAAAAGGTTTGCTCCTGGCAAAAAGGAATCGTTAATATGGTACATTAAAAAAAAATGCTCCGCATTGATACTTAAATGAAAACTAAATAATTCAAAAAAAAAAACATAATATAAATTTAACTTATGGTTTGAAAATTATCCTTTTTTTTTGGTTACCGAACCTCAGTTCGGCCTGTCCTGGCTTGGTAATTCGGGCCACGACTTGGCCCCATCGTCTCTTGAACACCAATGTTTGTCGTCGATGCGCCGGGTTATACAACTTGTGATGTTTAATGTTGATGTTGGTGAACGGGTCATCTACATTTACATCACCTTGGTGGCCAGAGCTAATTGCTGCTAAGACGGTTGGCGTCGGGTTGGGGTTCACTGTCCTTGGTTCCATTAATGATCTAAAGCTTAAATCCGGTAGCTCTGGTGTTCTCGGTCTACTTGTTCCTGGATCTACTGGTTCGGGTATAACCGTTTTGAATTTTTGGGCCTCTGTTTTAATTTTTTGTTGTTTGCGTGAACTCCTTCCACTTGTCGTTGGTCCCTGTAGGTAGACGTCGGTTGTTGTAGTCGGACCGGGTGCCTGCATTTTTCCAACCCTTTCTTTCTCCGCTAGTCGTATAGTCCTTGCAACCTTCGCCGTTGGGTCCCGATTTGGGGGAGTGATCATGACCACTGATCTGATGCAAGGTTTTCCGTCCTTTTGACCTTCAGGTTCCTTGGGCCTTGGTGGTACAGGGTTGGTACCCATCCGGTGCGGCATCGTTGGTGTTCTTATCCATGGATCTGTCATTGCGTTGGTTATAGACTCGCTGGTCGCTGAATTCAGACTGGTGACTGGTTCTACGTCGTTGGTTCCTTTTATATCGCGTAGGTGACTTCGCACCATCTGTTTCCTGGGTTTGTTGTTGTTATTTACTTCTCTTAGCAACACGATGACTGGAGAAATAAATTTCACCACTTCAAAGGGGCCGTCATATCGAGGGGCTAGTTTTTCGGAGAAATGGTGTATAGCTGAAGAAAGTACCCTCGCCCTTCGGTACACGTGATCACCTATGCTTGGCTTCCAGGCTCTTTTCCTTAAGTTGTAATATTTGCCCTGTGCATCGGCTGCTCTTTTTAAATTGGACGAAACTAAATCATAGAGAGTTCTCATCCTTTCTTGTCTACTCGAGAAAAGTTCTGGGCCGTCGTCATCAAGGTTTCTTGGCGGCTCGGGCTGTCGAGGCATCCGCAACTCTCTCCCGTAGTTCAAGAAAGCTGGCGAAAATCCTGTTGACGTATGCTTGGAGGTATTAATGGCGAATGTGAGCTCGGGTAAGTGTTCGTCCCAGGTTCTGTGGTTGTCTTGTACATACTGTGCTATCATTGTTTTAAGCACTCTGTTCACTCTTTCTGTGGGATTTTCTTGAGGGGTGTACGGGGCGGTTAGCAGTTGTTTAATCCCTAGGTCTTGTAGGAAGGTCTGGAATTGCTGACTCACGAATGGAGATCCGTTATCGGATAGTAGGGTGCGTGGGATTCCGAAGTGATATATGATATTTTCTCTCATGGTTTTAATCAATGCCGTCGATGTAGCGGCTCTTAAGGGTATTGCTTCCACCCATTTTGTAAACTTATCAACGTATACAACCATCATAGTATTTCCCTTAATGGATCGGGGCAATGGTCCCACAAAATCGACTGATACGGTGTCCCAAGGATCGTCCGCGGGTTTGGAGTGCATCAGTCCAGCAGGTTTTATCTGGGGTACTTTGTATTGGTTGCAAATAACACATTTCTTGACATACTTTGTGATGTCGCGAATCATACCAGGCCAATAATAAGCTTTCATAATTTTATCTATCGTCTTCGCGATTCCTAAATGACCAGCTGTGACTGCGTCGTGATTTTCTTTAAGGATTTGATTTCGTGCAGCAAGGGGTACGCACAGCTTCCAGTCATGGCTATGATCGGCTAGTGGGTGAGCGTCGAAAATTTTGTATAGTTCGTTGCCTTGTATCCGGAATTCGGGAAATTTAGCCGGGTCATTTTGTACCTGTTTCATGCGGCGTAGGGTCCAGTCTTCCATTTCAGCGTTTATAATACTCAAATCGCTGTCTTGTAACGGTAATGGGTCTCTGGACAAGGCGTCGGCCACTATATTCATGGCTCCCTTTCTATATTTTATTTCGAAGTCGTATTGCTGTAACTCGATTGCCCATCTCGCAAGTCGTCCTGAAGGATTTTCTAACGAATGTAGCCACTTCAGCGAGTGGTGATCGGTTACGACGGTGAAGTGGTATCCCTCTAAGTAGGGTCTCATTTTACGAATACCCCATAAAATAGCTAAGCATTCCTTCTCTGTCACGGAATATTTTTTTTCTAAGTCGGTTAAGGTCCGGCTGGCGTACGCAATCACTCGTTCTTTTCCCTTCGTATTTTGTGATAGAACTACCCCTAGCCCGTATTGGCTAGCGTCCGTTTGTAAGGTGAAAGGCAGCTCGAAATCTGGACACGTTAGTACCGGCGCTTCGGTAAGTTTGTCCTTTAGGTGCTTAAAAGCAGTTTCTTGGCTGTCACCCCATTCCCAGGCCTGCCTTTTCTTTAATAATTTCGTAAGTGGGGTCGCAATTATTGAAAAATTTTTGATGAATCGTCGATACCAAGACGCTATACCTAATATACGTCGCAATTCTCGCACGTTTTTGGGTGCTTTAAGCTCTTGTACCGCCGTAATTTTATCTGGATCGGTGCTTATCCCTTCACTGCTCACCACATGGCCAAGATACTTGAGTTCTCGTTTGCAAAACTCACATTTTTCTTTGTTGATTTTAAGGTTCGCCTTCTGGAGGCGCTTAAAAACTTCTCTTAGGTGTTTGAGGTGTTCCTCAAAGGTTTTACTTATTACGATAATATCGTCCAGGTACGCAAATGCAAACGGGTCTATATCGGGCCCCAGGACGGAGTCGAGCATACGTTGGAATGTTGCTGCCGATGAATTAAGACCACAGGGTAGCACTTTCCATTGGTAAAGGCCGTGTCCAGGGACGGTAAAGGCAGTAGCGGGTCGTGATTCTGGTTCGAGAGGTATCTGCCAATAGCCTTGTTTTAGATCTATGGTGGATATAAATCTGGCTTGCCTCAATTTATCTAGTATTGGCAATATCTGTGGTAGTGGATATGCGTCCATTATGGAAACCTCATTTAACTGTCGATAGTCAACACATACCCGCCAGGTCCCATTCTTTTTTTTTACGAGTACTATTGGGGAGCTATATGGGCTGTTAGACGGTTCGATTCTATCTTCTTGTAATAGTTTGTTGATTTCTTCATCTATTATCTTTTGCATAGCCGGGTTCCTGGGGTAATATCTTTGACGAAATGGTTCACAAGTCTTAAGTCGTATACGATGTACTGCGGCGTTTGTAGTGTTAGGTAATTTTTCGAACTTTGGTAGTTCTTGTTGAAGTAAATCTTTGAGTAGTCTTTCTTGCACTTGAGAAAGTGGTTCGCCCCCTAATAAACATAATTCATCTTGCCTTGCAACTGTTTGGGTACTGGTATTCGTAAGTTTTTCGCCACTTATAGCCATTCCGAAATTCAACCTTTTAAGGAAATCCACTCCGATTATAACGGAATCGGTTAACTGCCTTAAATATGTTAACTCCCCTTGCACTTGCTTATTTCCAACACCCATCGTTACGTTGTAATGTTCCTTGCTGAGTATCGGGCTACCATTTGCCATATGGACTGCGTGGGGCTGGTGGCGTACGGGGACATTTACTCTTCTTAGTAGATTACGTACTTTCGTATTAATGAACGACTTAGTGGCTCCAGTATCAAGCAATGCACTAAAAGTTTGACCATATAACTGAACAGGTAAGAACCACCGCGGGTCTCTCCTCACTTCCTCGCAAGGGGTCGTTTCCTGCGGCTCTCCCAGTCGTTTTTCTGTTAGGTTGGGTTCTTTGGTCGCTGTCGGTGGAATGGCTCCTGATGATTTATTGCGGAGTATCACCGGCTTCGCATTTTTCAACACGGTCGAGGTATTTGTACCGGCTGCCCCTACCTCTGCTGCTGCATTTTCTATCAGTTCTTCTTTCGTCAGGGTACTGCGAGTCCCTTGAAGGTTATCGGTACGGTGATGCGTCCTTGTTCCTGAGGAAACTATTTCAGGTTTAGGGATAGCCATTGGCAAGGCTTGTAGTGTAGAGGCTCTATGCGCGTGGCAAGGACAATCTTTTGTCAGGCGCCCGTCCTCTCCACAGAAGGTGCAGAACATTCGGAACGGGCGGCGACAGTTAGCCTTCGAGTGCCCTCGCTGCTTGCAATGCCAACAGTGGGTCGTACGATCGTATTGGTCCTGGGCTGGGGTCTGGATATTTGCCTCTCGTGGCAAGGTTCTAGGTATGGGTTTAGATGAGGCTGGGGCTAGATTTCGGCTTTCGCTCTGGATGTGCTCGAACTCTTCGGCTAGACCTGTTAGTTCATCCAGTGTTCTAAAATCCCTTCGGCGAATATAGAGATGATACTCGGGTCGTAGTCGATCGTAGATACGGTCGATACTATCTTGTGTGCTCATAGTAGGGTGCTGGTGAATCAAATATTGCAAGGCTTGGATAAAGTCCTTTGCCTTTTCGCGAGGGCCTTGCCTTCTCCTCGAAATTTCTTCTTCTAACCTGTTAATAAATCGTGCGGGGAGAAAATGTCCCAGGAAGGCATGACAGAAGTCAGTCCAGGTCCGAAAGCTCTCTCTGTTTATCCGAAACCATTGTAGAGCGTTTCCCCTAAATATCTCTGGGAAGGTACGGATTAGGTCATTCAGGTTAATCCTGTAGCAGTCTGCGAGCTCTTCCATGCGTTTGATAAATTCGAGGGCATTACTAGTTGCATCGAATTTGAGACCCCACTTTCTTACCACATTCATTACTTCAGCTTCGTGACTAAGCGAAAAATTATTAGCAGGCATCGTAGGTTCGGGGACGTGCGAGGCGCTGGTTTGGCCCGCTAATTGGTATGAAGATGGCATAGTGGTTTCACACGGTACCGGGTTTTTGCGAGTGCAGTGGGGATAATACCACTCTCTATATTCTGGTAGCCTGGTCAATCGATCGAACTCTGCTACCGCTGGGTAATACGCTGTGGGCTTTGTGGCTGCAATTGAACCGGGGACAGAGGTAGTCGTCTGGGTCTGAACACCGTAGGCTGGTCTATTGGGAACAGAATAAAAATAATTTGTGTATTCAAGATGTTCCGTTCTAGCTGGATCAGCTGCCTGGGCAGTATGCGGTGCAGATTTCGATTTGTTGGGTTCTTCTGAATACTCTCGCTCTATTACGAGCTTTTCTACTTCCTCACATAAATTCTGGGTAGATTTTCGAGCGCGTGCTTCTTTAATGTATGCACTGAAACGAGCACGGAGTACATCCATTGTTCCTTCCGTGTTGAGTCCTAAGCGCGTCATGCGTTCGACCAACTCATTTTTTTTAAGCAGGTAAATTGCACCTATGCTTGCAAAAATGTCGTAGCTTTCTTCAGTGTCCGACATTTTTTTTTTTTTTTTATTATTATTTTCTTAATTTGCTTTCAGCCTCTCTTTTCGGGTCGGCTTAGACTTATATTTTTATCGTCAATCTTTGTTATGGATAAGATCCAAATTTTGATCTTCAGGTTACGGGTTTCGGGTTGAGATCGAAATTTGTATCTTCAAGTTTCGGGTTTCGGGTAAGATCTATTTTGATCTTCAGGTTTCGGGTCAAGATACAAGAAATTATCTTCTAGTCTCGGGTTTCGGGTAAGATCTATTCTTTGATCTTCAGGTTACTGGTTTCGGGTAAGAATATTTTCTCTGTTTTCTGCTGGTCTGGTTGCGGGTAACATCTATGTTTTGATCTTCTGGATACAATTTTCAGCTAAGTTTTTCTTCTTTTCTATGTTGGATGGACGTTAATAATAACGTCCCTGCTCGGGCGCCATTTTGTGATGTACTTTTGTCAAAGGCTGAGGTTTTGCTCGCCGGCTTACCGGGGTTCTATCTAAAGTAGTACTAACTTCAGATTTTAACGTCAATATTCCTTTATTTATAAAATCATCGAAAAGTGAACTTAAACTAATTTACATATATTATTTTATATACAATTTTCATAATTAATGTCTTCGTTGTTGGTATCCTTGGTCTGTTCTTCGGTGTGGATTTATTCTCTGTAGATATTCTTTCGGTGCGTTCGCCTAGTTTCTGTACGCAGGTTGAGAGTAGTTGAATGGGTCCAGCTAGTACTTCACGCTTGATGTCGACAGTCTTTAGTTGGATCTGGCATTCGCAGCTGAATCTAGACGGGTTCGGCAAATCAACGGACGAATCCGGCAAATCAACGGACGAATCCGGCAAATCAACAGACGAATCTGGCAAATCAACGGACGAATCCGGCAAATCAACGGACGAATCCGGCAAATCAACAGACGAATCTGGCAAATCAACGGACGAATCCGGCAAATCAACGGACGAATCCGGCAAATCAACGGACGAATCCGGCAAATCAACAGACGAATCTGGCAAATCAACGGACGAATCCGGCAAATCAACGGACGAATCCGGCAAATCAACAGACGAATCTGGCAAATCAACGGACGAATCCGGCAAATCAACGGACGAATCCGGCAAATCAACAGACGAATCTGGCAAATCAACGGACGAATCCGGCAAATCAACGGACGAATCCGGCAAATCAACAGACGAATCTGGCAAATCAACGGACGAATCCGGCAAATCAACGGACGAATCCGGCAAATCAACGGACGAATCCGGCAAATCAACAGACGAATCTGGCAAATCAACGGACGAATCCGGCAAATCAACGGACGAATCCGGCAAATCAACAGACGAATCTGGCAAATCAACGGACGAATCCGGCAAATCAACGGACGAATCCGGCAAATCAACAGACGAATCTGGCAAATCAACGGACGAATCCGGCAAATCAACGGACGAATCCGGCAAATCAACGGACGAATCCGGCAAATCAACGGACGAATCCGGCAAATCAACGGACGAATCCGGCAAATCAACAGACGAATCTGGCAAATCAACGGACGAATCCGGCAAATCAACGGACGAATCCGGCAAATCAACAGACGAATCTGGCAAATCAACGGACGAATCCGGCAAATCAACGGACGAATCCGGCAAATCAACAGACGAATCTGGCAAATCAACGGACGAATCCGGCAAATCAACGGACGAATCCGGCAAATCAACAGACGAATCTGGCAAATCAACGGACGAATCCGGCAAATCAACGGACGAATCCGGCAAATCAACGGACGAATCCGGCAAATCAACGGACGAATCCGGCAAATCAACGGACGAATCCGGCAAATCGACAGACGAATCTGGCAAATCAACGGACGAATCCGGCAAATCAACGGACGAATCCGGCAAATCAACAGACGAATCTGGCAAATCAACGGACGAATCCGGCAAATCAACGGACGAATCCGGCAAATCAACAGACGAATCTGGCAAATCAACGGACGAATCCGGCAAATCAACGGACGAATCCGGCAAATCAACAGACGAATCTGGCAAATCAACGGACGAATCCGGCAAATCAACGGACGAATCCGGCAAATCAACAGACGAATCTGGCAAATCAACGGACGAATCCGGCAAATCCTGTTTTACTTTGTTGCGACCCCTTACCACTGGTGGGGGGAAGTCTACAACTTGATACTTTTCTTACCTTCCTTGGTTCTTATGCCGACTGAATTTTGGACCTTGCGCTGCACTTTGTTATACGATGTTACCTCTGTGAAGGTCTTCCGCACTCTGTGTTTTCGTCGAATGTATGGCGGTCTTTTATTACACTTTTCAGCCAAACCATGCGTGAGCTGTAAAGCTAGGAAGTGCACATTTCCACGCAATATGATCTCTTTTTTTACGTCATCGCTTTTGCTGTCAATAACATTGCTTACCTCCACCTACGTTAAATGGTGCGGGGGGACGGGTGGCATCATGTTTACCTATACGTTGTTGCTTCTTTCTGCACTTACTTATGGCTGCCGGTGTGTGGTAGGAGGGTAGTCAGTTCTTGTATGAACCTTAATTCACCATCTCGCTTCTAGGCTATGATTGATAATACAAGGGGGCGACGGGAAAGAGGACGAACAATCTCTCTTTTTATTGCTCGAAAACCTACCATCGAGGTTCTTGATCGTCAACCAGTTGCTGCCTTCAGTGGAGTTCTTCCTTCTTCGTAAATAAATTCCTGCTATCAATTCACCACTCCTAGTAGTTGTTGTTGTGTTTGAGTAGACAGTGTGGTGTATTTGTGCCATTGATTTAAGTTCAATGATAAGCTCCTTTGAACTAGGGATGTTCATGGAAAAAAAACATCGATGTTTTATTCGATGTGATACATCGTAACCTTACATCGATGTTTGTCGATGCATCGCATAAAAACATCGATGTTTTCGATGTATCGAATGAAAAAATAAAATATTTTTTTTTATGAGTTTTATTCAAAATAAGATTTTATAATTTTATATTAAATACGTTTCATTATAAAGCAATCTTAGGGGTTAGAAACGGAAACATTAACAACCATATTATTAACGAATTTCAGAACAAGTTTTGTCTCAAAGCATGTTTAGTGAATGCTTGAAGTTGCATATTTTCCCAAACTTGGCACTATCATCGAGAGATTGGACATCTAGAAGACACAATCTTAAATTAAATTTCGGTTTGATTTAATTATAATATGGGCGTTATTATTTTGAAATTAAAAATTCCAATACTTTTGTTCTAAGCTTCGAATAGATAAAATTTTATTTACGCGACTTTTGAAAAAAGTCTTTCTGATGGCACTGGGCACGTCAAGTATTTGTACACAATTTTGTAAAGTTTTGGGAATTTTTGTTTGTAATCGGACCTATTTCCAAAGCGTTTCACTGAGACGACCAACAGGTGCCCTCAAGTACACGGAAAGCTCATCACAAACACTTTCTTCATT
Source organism: Chrysotoxum bicinctum (assembly GCA_911387755.1). Lineage (NCBI taxonomy): Eukaryota > Metazoa > Arthropoda > Insecta > Diptera > Syrphidae > Chrysotoxum > Chrysotoxum bicinctum. Next base: position 59,366,860 of record OU426989.1, on the reverse strand, counting down.
TTTGTTGGTTTTCCAGTTTTTGTGAACTACGAGTAGTTTGTGATGGTCACTCCAAAGGCTGAAATCTTCGGATATTTTGTCCGAACTATCAGATTCAGATTCCATTTGCTCTTCATTTAGTAGATCTTTCTTCATTAATTCTTTAATTTTTTGAATAGCTTGAGCACAAGCTAGCGGGTCTTCAAAATGAAGTTTTTTGAACCGCTGTTGATTTCTGTCAGAATAAGCTTATGCACTTGCAGTACTAACGGTTCATCGATCACAAGCGATTCGCTTAGGTACTGTGACTGTAAGTTGTGAGTGTGTATTGTACGATGCTTGCTTTATTCAATATGGATCGAATAAAATACACCATCAAACTGATACATAAATTGAAAGAGAAGAGAGCATGTGAAATAAATTTAACTGTAGATTTGGCACTTTGAGTGATTTTTTCAATGCTTGCTTCATTCGATGCATCGAATAAAAAACATCGATGTATCGGTAAACATCGAAAGGGTGCGAAACATCGGATTTATTCGATACATCGAATAGTAAACATCGATGTTTTCGATGTATCGATGTTTTTTGAGCAACCCTACTTTGAACTCAGTTGCTGGCCTTGGCTTGCTGTCGACACATGCTATGGGAGCATGTTGTCGCTTTGGTAAGTATTCGTTTTATGTTATTTTTCACAGGTCCGTAGCATGGGGGGTGCCTTGTTAGGTTAATATGGGATTTTGCTGGATAGGGGCTTCGGGGGTTGGAATAGGGTTTAGCTATGGTAGGGTACTGAAATTGGCAATAGGACAGGTCCGTAGCTAGGGGGGGGTGCAGAGTTGTAATGCTTCATTACAATGCGAGTAAGAGAAGATTGTGCTCTCGGAAAGAGACACAACTCTCCTCAGAACGGAACGAAAGCAAATTTACAGGTTACAAAACAGAAAAGTGTTCAAAGTATGTGCAAAAAAACAGACCACTCCACACCTTACACCAGACAAGATAAGTGCGGCTCCAACTTTACTGCAATACTCAATAACCCTGAGCATTCAGATGTTTATTTTATTGATTTTAGGCGGATTTATTTCTGCTGGATTGAAAAAAATTCGGCTTTCTTCCTCTTTTTAATGAAACCAAAATCGTTTTCCTAACTTAACAACAGATGGCGCTAGAATCGTTTAAAATACGATCCGTTTCTCTGCCGCACCCTTTATTTAGGTAATCGGGATGTTAGAGCAACGGATAAGACAAACTAACGTAACATTTTCAGATCAAATGAAACATACGAGTATATATACGAGTCTTAGCTCTTGATTCCTTGTGTTTCTATAATGTAAGCGCTTTTTTTTTTCTTCATACGATACATAAATAAGAGGCACCAGAACCTAGTGGCTTACAACTATTAACCATTCCTGTGTGTATGATGTAAGCAGCAAAGGAGGGGACATATACATTTTTCTACCAAGACCGAACTGCTAACATGACAAGAGACACTTCCTCATATGAGACAGTACCCTTGAAAAAAACCTTGTTTTATTCTTAGGTGGCATCTGACAAACAGACCTCCCTCATGACAGACCAAAGCCTGTATTTTTATACCAGGGAGTTCTACGAATTCCTTATAACGGCTGATAAAATATCAGTCTAGAAAATATTCCATGCAATACAACTTACTTTCTTCTGAAATTCACCTGAAAGAAAGAGCTTTAAAGTGGAATTTATTTGAGAACCCCTTGCTATATAGGCAATGTTGTCTATTAGAGACACTACACCACCGGCGTCGTCGTCGTCGTTACATCATAATTTAAACATATCAGCACCTTAAATGATTTTATCCGTTCTCCCAACATCAAAGGTAAGACGTTGATGGCGATCTTGATAAAATCAACACAAAGGTAGAGCTTCTGTCGACCAAACAAACGACAACGGCCTGGAATTGTGACAGGGTCGACGTGTAGACTGTGTCGCATAGCTACCTACTGTAGAAGTGTAGAGGTACACTGAAATCACGAAACCTTTAGCCCTATCTGCAAAAACGAAATTGCTTTGGTAATTTCCGAGAAAAAGTAATGGTAAAATCAAATTACCATGAAACACCTTACACACACCTACCCCTAGGTTTAGCGCGCTACTGTGTCTCGGTGCGGGTGGTGAAAATGGTTTCTTGTCATCTTTCACACTGACTTATGTATCTTATTGAGAAGGGAAGTGTCCATAAGATGGAAGCCCTTGTGTTGAAAGATTCACACCTAATTGAATGAGCTGAAATTAAATTGAGTTGTAAGACTCGATGTCCTTCGGAACAGGTCCTTGTAGTGTTTTTTACTTGCGATATAGGTATTTTTTAATGTTTTTTTGTTCACTTTGCTTACCTTTATTTACCTACACATATACCTTTTGTTTCAACCTCTCGGATCCATTTTGAAGTTTCTATTTGATCTAATGGTATATGGATGGAAGATGGTGATGGTGATGATAAGCAATCTTCTTTGGCCTCGGGCAATCATTTATGAGAGTAATGAAATATGAATATGAACTGTTGAAAAAGAAGCACTTATATGTAATTGATAATTGAATGAAGATTAATTTAAAAACATGCTTTCAATTGTGTGAGTAATCTTATTTTTTTAGAGATTTTAAAACCATAAAATAAAACAATCTTAGGCTTATGCTTTCACATTTGAATAATATAGATATAACAAAAAATAAGTAAGATCACTGATCAGCATTAAAATTCGTAATCTAGTTTAATAAAATGAAACGCGCGAATGGATCGAATACGTAATTGATCTTATGTTCAAGTACGTATATGTACATACTTTCTATTTTAAATTTTGTGGGTTGGTTGGGGACAAATTTTTAAATGCATTAAATTAATTTCCAAAAATAACCATTCGTTTTCAAGATATTAAATTGTAAAAAACTTTTTTATGTCCGAAATATTCATTTCTAAAATTCATATATACAATTATGTATTTAATTTTAAGGAGCTTCCGTATAAACATTTTAATGAAAATCTGTTAATCCATGTGAAGTGTGTGACGTTGAAATATTTTTTTTTAGTTATTTGAAGGGCCCATGTATGTCATTATGAATGAAATATGTCATCGTTGACAAGCCCGCCTTCGCTTCTTACTATGGCACGGAGTGGGCAATGACTCTTCCGCATAGATCCAGCTGAATTTGAGAGAAAGCCCGTGTTATGCATACTTTAAGGGCATCAGTCAATTATAGTTTATTCTCTGCGACTTCAAGAAACCCCACAAGAAAAAGTCTAGGTGGGTAAAATTTCATCATATTGGTAGCCACTGGGAGCGTAACGGAATCCCGCTTTTTATAATCCTGTTTTTTTCAAAAATCCCGCAAAAAAAGTTTTAAAATACCGTCCTCTATAATACCGTTTTTTAAAATACCGCTTTTCAAAATCCCGTTTATTCAAAAGCCCGTTCTATTATCATCCCGATTTTTAAAATCCCGTCTTATACCGCTTATCCCGGTTTTTAGAATACGTAGCTAAGACTTATTGATTTTTTGTTAGCTATTTTCCAGATTTTTTAAATGCTAAAGAAACTTTGCATACACCCAACCTCGCACCTACCCCAAATCCTATAGTAGGTATGTCCAAGCAGGAGGGTTGCATACCTCACTGTTCATACGTCGTAATAAGAAACGGGATTATAAAAAAAACGGGATTATAAGAGACGGGATTCTAAAAAGCCGGATTTCAAAAAATGGGGTTATAAAAAGCGGGATTTAAAAAAGCGGGATGAAACAGGATTATAAAAAACGGGATTATAAAAACGGGATTGAAAAAAAATGGGATTATTAAAAGCGGGATATCGTACCCAACCCCAATCTACATATGCGAAAGATAACCTTTCATGCAGAATGGGAATCTTGGCGTTCGCACAGTGGGGCCAAAGCGGAAAAAAATCGATTTTCCGAAAGTGCTGACTTCTATTAACTGATTCATGTTTCTCATAGTAAATTAGCCAGAGAATCTGGGTACACTAAGGATTTGGGCCAAAACTTAAGTCTTAATACCTAAATAAGTACCTTAAGTCAAACTATTTGAAATTGTGTGGGAAACTGTTTAAAATCACCTAGGATAATTATGAATGTCAATACGGGGTGAACTAAAATTGTGACTGTTTTTTTTTTTTTTTGCTTTTTAGGATGCTAATTAATACAATAAATAAAATATATAAATTTGGCGGTGCAACAGCTCGAAGAGAACCAAGACCTGGTGACTTACAACTCCAATTTTTTGCCAATTTCGAACGGCTAATGAGCAGCACTTTTCATGACAAGAGATCCTCTTAGAGGATTTGTCAATTCATCGTAAGAGGGAATATACACCCCTCAAAAACTTTTTTGCAGCGGTTGTCGGTTCGCCTACAGCCTAAACGACTCGGCCGATTTTCTTTAAACTTGGTAGATATCACTTTTAGTTTTTTCCCCCACAAGTTTTTTTCTTTTTTTTTAAGACCAAAAATATCTGTACCTGCCATAAGAATTTTTTTCGAAATTTTGTAAATATTTTTTGTTCTCAAAAACTGACAGATTTAAAAAAAGATACAAAAAAATTTCGTTTAGTTAAAGGTAGGTAGTTGCTGAAAAAAAATTTCCGAAAAATGCTTATAGAGGGTACCCCCAAAGAACCATTTTTTTGTTTTTGATTTTCTCAAAAACGGTAGTACCGATTTTGATCATTTTTTTTTAGCTCAAGCTCCTCGAAAACTTCAATAGAATTGTGTATTCAAATTTACCAATTTTTTTTGGATTTAAAAAAAAAAATCAAATTTTTTTTTCAAAACTCAATATTTCGAAAACCTTATTCTAGATGTTTTTTTTTTCATTAAAAAATAAAATTTTCTCAACATAATCTACAAGATGTATGAAAAAAAGTTTTATTTTACCTAAAAATAAAGGTACCCACTTTACAAATGTTAAAAAATGGTTTTCAAAAATCGTATTCTCGAAAACGGCGCCTAGAATTTCGATAAAAATTTTTTTCTTTCAATTAATTTAAACGATCTTTAATTTAATAAAAAAAATTTTAAATTAAGATATTACAGCTTGTATCTACCATAGAACCATTTTTTAAAATTTTGAATTACTCATCACCGACATAACGGATTTTAATAAATTTTTTTACAGAGATGCTTCTAAAAGGTTTTAAAACTACATATTGCATTTCAAAACTTTGAAAAAAATATTTTTTGAATTTAAAAAAAAAAAATCATTTTTTTTTTTTTGGAAAATTCGTTATTTCAAAAACGGCTCAATATTTTTTTTGGAAATTTAATTCGCATTCGTACAGTAATAAAAACTTAAAGTTGGCACACCAAATTTTTTTCCTATAATCTTTTAAAAATTTTGTATATAAAAGTTTTTTCTTAAGAAACCACTACAACGACTTATAATTTTTGTTCTTGCATAAATTCATATTTGCATAGCATTCTGTTTTTGTCTCTTACTACTAAAAAAATTTAAAAATTAATTTTACGTATCCTTATCAACAGTTTTTTCTAATAACATTCGCATTTAAAATTCCTAGACCATTACATAGGAGCAAGTACGTGCGACCCAGTCGTGCATTTTATTTTATTAAACATCTTATCTGTAATATCCAAGAAACTTCAAACCTTGCGCCACGTTTTACACAAAAATAACTTTGATTAAAAACAAAGATAACCAAACGATGGTTTTTGAGAAATAAAAAATTAAATTATCTTAAAGAAAGAAATGATGATGATAAGAAATTTTAATGATGCTTAATCGTTCTTTTCTGAGTATCTACTAATTATTCAAAGGAATGCAGGATCGTAGAAGAACTCAAAGAATTCTGCTACGAATATAAGAATAAGAAAAAGAAATGCACATTTGCTCTCACATACCTAATCACAGACTGTAATGCTTTAAGTTTTTTTTTTCTTAGAAGATTTGGCAATGGATAAAAAGTTTCAATTTGATAAGAAATTAAAGACGAACAATATTTTTCTTGACAATTAAAATTACTTTCTTGAACTTCTCCATCATTGTGGCGGTGTTGAGTTTGATTTGAATAGCGTAACGAAAAGTGGAAATCAAAATTTTCAAGGAAATGGTATTGTGGTTTCCCTTTGTTATATTCTGATTGATTAAAATAATGCACAACACGTCTTACTTCATTGGTACTTTATTCAAGACTGACTTATATAACTAATTTACAATAACATAATAATAATCATAGTAATAATGATCGAGTACAGAGTTGCCAATATGGATATATAACACTCCCCTCTACTTAGTTTAAACCTATGTAAATAAAATTTTTGAATATAGGATATTTTTATTGCTTTATATATAATTCAAGTTTTGTAATAACAATCGAACTTATATTAACAATCAAGTTTATGTTATTCATATAAATATAAGACATTAAAATTATTTCATTTTTGTATAGTTTTTCTATTATTTTGTTCAACGAACCTCGGTGATCTTCGAGAAGGAAGAACAGCTCCAGAGGTTTTTATTTTATAACGTCTTTTAACAATAGGTTTTTGTAATTCACATAGTTCATCTCGTTCTTCATCCTCTTCCTCATCATTGCTTACAATACTAATTACAGATTCACATTTGTTTTCTATTAAATCGTTTTCATTTTTAGTGTTATTTATTATCTTAGTGTAGCTACTTAATTTTCTGTCTAATCTATGTTTTAATTGATTTCCATGACTTTTCCTTATGTTTCCTTCAACATTGATCAAATAAATACTCTTACTAAGCTGTCTAACAATTCGAGCAGCAATCCAATTAACCGAATTATTAAAAACATTTCTATACCATACCATTTCATTTTCTTTAAATATAGTTTGATTTTCTTCATGGTTTAATTTATATTTATTTTTCTTAGGATTCTTTTTACAATCATTAACTTGCTTTTTCTTATTTCTTAATTTTAGATCGGTTCTTTCATATCTATTATTATTGTTTTCAGATTCCTCCCTCTTTCTAAAATTGTTATTATTTTCATTGTTTGCTTGCACTTGGTTATAATTTGTTCTTGGTCTAAATTGAAATACTAACTGCGATGGACTGAGATTTGTTGTTGAAGTTGGTGTATTTCTATACTTAAATAAAAAATTGTTAATTTTGTAATCAATAGGCATTGTGCGTAGCTTTTTATCAATCAAATATTTTTTTAAGCTAGCCTTGACGGTTTGCACCGCCCTTTCAGCGATACCATTTGATTGTGGACTGTAAGGAGGAGTTTTTAGCAATTTAATATTATTCGCAATGCAAAAATTGTTAAGCTCTTGTGACCCAAACGGGGGACCATTATCGGAAACAATTTCTTTTGGCAATCCAAATATTGAAAATGTGTTTCTTAACACTTTGATAACATCACTGGCGCTCGTTTTTCCCATTTTTACTACCTCTAGCCATTTGGAGTAGGTATCAACTATAATTATGAAAGTCATTCCAAGAAAATGAAAGAAATCTATGTGGATTCTTTCAAAAACGAATGAAGTTTTCGGCCATGTACTTAGAATAACTGGACTCGGTTTATTTGAAGTTTGTTGACACACCTCGCATGTTTTTACAAAATCTTCTATGCTATCATCTATTCTAGGCCACCAAAATAGACCTCTTGAAAGCGACTTCATTCTGACAATACCTATGTGGCCCTCGTGTAAGGTATTTAGAATTTTCTCCCTTAGGGACGTTGGGATTATAATTCTGTCTCTTAAGAGTACACAATCGCCTTGTACAGATAGTTCCATTCGACGAACAAAATACTTTTCCAAGTCCTTCTCGATATTCTTAGGCCAACCATATTTAACATGATTATAGACTTTTTGTAACATCTGGTCTTCTTGAGATTCTTTTGCAATTAAATTTAAATCTATAGGAATATCTCCTGCAACATTAAAGAAATTTATAAATTCGCTTTCAATTCCAGTCGGCTCTTTCAGAGGAAGTCTGGAAAGTGCATCCGCATTTCCCATTTTTGAAGCTTTACGATAGTTGATCGTATAGTCATATTGAGACAAGATGAGAGCCCACCTATGCAACCTAGCATTGGCTACGGCGGACCCACTTTTCTTTCCGAAAATAACTTGTAGCGGCTGGTGATCGCTAAAAATAGTAAAGCGTTTTCCGTAAATGTATTTGTGAAAACGTTTCACCGAAAACACCACCGCCAATGCTTCCCGCTCCACTTGAGCATAATTTTTTTCCGCGTTTGATAACGTACTTGAAACAAACAAGATGGGTCTTTCTTGGCCATTTGGTTCAATGTGGAAAAGAACCCCTCCAACGCCATATGAGCTCGCGTCACATACGATACCCAAAGGCTTGTTTGGATCATAATGTGTTAAAAGATTGTTGTCTCTCAACCACATTTTGCTACTCTGAAAAGCATTTTCACAATCTTGTGACCATATAAATTCTTTATTTGATTTTAATAAATCATAAAGTGGCGAAAGTCGCGATGAAATATTAGGGATAAAACGCCCATAAAAATTCAGAAGACCTAAATACGACCTGAGGGTTTTTAAATCGGTAGGCGATGGAGCATTCATTATTGCTTCCATTTTTGTTTTTCTTGGACTTACGCCTTCTTTGGAAATTTTATATCCAAGATATTCTATCGAAGGTTGTAAAAGAGTGCATTTATCCATTCGCACTTTAACCCCAAATTCTTCAAATCGCTCTAACACCTTAAAAAGATTCTGCTTACAGTCCAATTGGTCAATACCACCAACAATTATATCATCAACGTAAGCTTTTGTTTTTGTAAGCCCTTGCAAAACTTTATCCGTCATCAACTGGAATTCTGACGAAGCTATTTTAATTCCATAGGGAACCCGCGTGTACCTTAACAAACCCCTTTGCGTGTTAATAGTAATGTACTTGCGACAGGGTTCAGCTACTTTAATTTGTTGAAAAGCACCAGCCAAATCTAGTACACAAAACACAGTACAACCAGATAATTCTGACAAGATGTCGTCTACTCTAGAAAGAGGATAATGCAAGGTTTCCACCATTGGATTAATGGTCGCCTTGCAATCCATGCATAATCTAATAGAGCCATCCTTTTTTTCAACTATAACCACGGGTGAAGCCCACTCACTATATCTAACCGGTACCAATATTTGTTCAGAAATTAAACGGTCTAACTCCTTTTCCACTTTGTCCCTCAATCCATAAGGCACTGTATAAGGCTTATGGAATATTGGAGTAGCATCTGGTTTCATGACAATTTGTGCCTCGTGTCCTATTATAGGGCTTTGAAAGTCATTGGAAAATACTGTTGGGAACTTTTTTAAACACTCAGACTTTATATCCTGTTCAGTTATTAATTTATTTATTGCAAATTTGTCTTGCCACCCCGGAAAAATGACATCAAGCCAGTTACGACCTAACAATGGCACAAAATTCTCATTCGCATTGATCACAACCAACGGCATCACAAAACTACCAACTTTATTATCAACCTGCAGCGAAACATCAACAACCCCAACAACAACAACTTCCATACCAGTGACAACCTTTAAATTTTTATCAAATTTTCTCAATTGAATGTGCGAAAAAAATTTATTATAGAGGTAAACAGGAATTATAGATATGCAAGCACCGGTATCTATTTCCATTTTTATATTAATGTTATTTATTTTAATGTTGATAATGAGAGGAAGAGATGACTTGCCCTTTTCACTTATATTAGCTAACTTAAGATATGATAGTTTATTGTTGAGCGTATTGTCATCTATACTTTTTACTAAATTGCTTTTATACCTGACATTTCTCTTAACGCGTTTGTTTCTGCATTTGCTTGCGTAATGCCCATAGCCTTGGCACTTAAAACACTGCACAATATGGTTATCTTCATGAAATTCTGATGTTTTTCCTCTCTGCTGCATGTTGCTGGTCTTTTCCTTAAAATTTTTGTGATGATAACTCTGTCTCTTTTCTGGTAAAAATCGAGACCTTCCCGTTTGACGAAATGCCGCTATCGATGAACTAACAGCACTCACTTCTCGCATTCCCTTAACCTCTCTCAGCGTCATTTCCATAAGTAAAGCCGTTTCACAAATTTTTGCAAATGTTTGTGTAATTGGTTCCTCTAGAAGTTTCCGTTGTATTCGCTCGTCCCGTTGTGATAGAATGAATTTGTCACACAGAGCTTGTTCTAGGAATGAACCGTATTCACAGTTTTCTGCCAAAGTTTTTAATTCGATTATGAAATCTGACAACGACTCGCCAACTTCCAGTGCTCGTGAAAGAAATTTATGACGCTCCATGCGAGTATTCTTTTTTGGTTTAAAATGTAGTTGAAGAACTGCAATGATCTCGACATACGAACAATCTTTTGGTGCTTTGGGCGAAACAAGTGACCGCAAAATTTTGTACACTTCTCCTCCTATGCAACTTATAAATAATGGAGCCTTTTTTGTTTCCTCTATATTGTTGAGGACAAATAGTTGTTCCATCCTTTCTACGTACTGCTCAAAATCATCGTCTGCTAAAAATGGTCCAATATTACCCAGCAATCCCAAAGTAGGAGCTTGAATGCCATTCTTGTTATCGTAGTCGGGCATATTTTTAAAGATCCACGTATAAAAACACAATTTACGTATTTTGCTCTTCACAAGCCAAATGAAAAATTTTTAGTTCTTTTCACAAGAATTTTTTTTTTTTTTTTTTTTTTTTTTTTTTTTTTTTGTTTGTATAGATATATTATATACTATTTATTATATTTTGTTGGATAATCCCATCCTCGTTGTTATATTCTGATTGATTAAAATAATGCACAACACGTCTTACTTCATTGGTACTTTATTCAAGACTGACTTATATAACTAATTTACAATAACATAATAATAATCATAGTAATAATGATCGAGTACAGAGTTGCCAATATGGATATATAACACCCTTAAAAATTTTAGGTTACAAAGTACAGGTTTGGCTTTTTTTAGTCTCTTAATTAAGGTAGATATAATCAGATGTTGAAAACAAATGGAAAAATCCTTTATAAATGTTGAGTAAAGGGTGTTTTTCTTAGAGACCTGAGATTTTATAAATTCTAATGGCGGGAGTCCAACCACATAAAACAGCATAAGTATTGCAAAAATCATCCATAGTTTCGTTTAGATGGACAATTATGAGCATCATAAGACGGAGGTATCGACCGATGTGTTTCTCGAATTGAAACATTTTTTTGATGTGTAAACATCTTTGCCGGCGGTAGAGTAAAAAAAAAAGGTGCGTAAAACTTAGACGTCCCGTGTAGCCCCTCACTGTTACACGTTCTGTGTAGTAACTTACTTGAAGATTGCATTTAAGACCCTGTTTACATTGGGAATATTGCGTACTTACTACATCGTGTTTACATCTCGTACTTTATATTGCTAGCTCTCCATTCCCCCAACATTTCTTCACCCCTCACCCAATATGTCAAAAGGAAGAAAGACAAGACAACTAGTGTAAAATTTTCCTGCAGGCTGATTCAATGTTCTATACTAATCCACTTCACGTTAGTGATGGACGATAACATTTCATTTTATGCTTCCGAAAAATGCATTTTCAGAGTTGACATTTAAAAATCCGATTTTTTTTATTTTCTGCTTCGGAAAATGGGCAATCGGTTGACATTTGCAACAAAATATACTCGACAAGTCAAAATTTAATTTGTACCTTATGTGTCATATCATATATGTATGTATAATGCCAAATATCGAAATAAATAATCTATATTATTTCAAAATATAGATCGTTCTCCGTTTGTCAAGCCATGAACTGAATGAGGACAACAATGCTAATGGATTAAAAAAATGTGTTTTCCCACGTATATTTGCTTTGACAATTTGCAATACAAGATGGGAATGATCAATCAGTTTATAAGCCTCTGACAGAGGGAGTGATATTAAAGACCTAAACGTCAAAAAAGTCACAGGATTTAGTTACGTGACTATAGCAAAAAAAAGTCATAAAGGGCCTGATTACTCGGTTGTTTTTTTTGTCCTTATTTTTTTGACATATTTGGCGCGAGGTAAAGAAATGTTGCGGAATGAAGCTACGATTCTACACCTCTCACCCGTCAAAAAGACGAAAGACAAAACGAACGAAAAAAGAATCAGGATCCAAAATTCACACTGAAGTGTCATATTTTCGTGCAAAATTAGAAGCGGTCACATTCTCAAATATGTTTGACAAGAACCGCATGATTGGTTTGATTTTGATAGTGTGAACGCTCGCTCCATCTAGTGGCTTGTTTTGATATTTTGGCTGCATGACAAGCATATTTGAGAACGTGAACGCATGTTTGTCAAGCATAAAGCAAATTTCATTTTTCATGAACTTCTCGAGCTGTGTACATCATAAGAAAATATATCAAAATGAGCTTTATAAGCAATAGCGGAAACTCAGGTGGATTTAAGTTTTCTGAAGAATTTAAAAAAAAAATTGCAAGTAAGTTTCCTCATTTAAGATTTCACCTTTGCTCTAAGTTGATCTGCCTTGGTGAAATTTTAATGAGAAGTGATGTTTGACGAATGTGAACTGTTTTTCATTCATTTAATATTGATCATCAAGTGCTTGTCAAAAACAAATAAAATGCACGACTGGGTCGCACGGACTTGCTCCTATGTATATGTAATAGACTAGCAGTTTTAAAAACGAATGTTATTAAAAAAAACTGTTCATAAGGATAAAATGCTTTTTTTAAATTCTTTTAGTAGCAAGAGATAAAAACAGAAAGCTATGCAAATATGAATTTATACAAGAATAAAAATTATAAGTCCTTGCAGTGGTTCCTTAAAAAAATAAGCTTTTATGCACAAAATTTCTAAAACATTTTTAAGAAAAAAATTTGGTGTACCAACTTTAAGTTTTTATTATTGTACGTGTGAGAATTAAATTTCCAAGAAAAATATAAAACCGTTTTTGAGATATCGAATTTTCAAAAAAAAAAACACGACTTCTTTCTAAAAATTAAAAACAATACATATATATTTTTTAAGTTTTAAAATGCAATGTTTCTTAGACTTTTGAGGATCTTCTTTATAAACAATTTCATTAAACTCCGTTATGACTATAATGAGAAATTCAAAATTCGAAAAAATCGTTCTATGGTAGGTACAGTCATCAATCTTGTTTTCAAAATTTTTTGTATTAAATTATAAATCTTTAAAATTTATCGAAAGAAAAAAATTTAAGCAAAATTCTCGATTTTCGATTTTCGAAAACCATTTTTTAACATTTGTATGGAGGGTACCGTTGTATTTCTTATTTTTCTCATATCTTGTAGATTACATTAACAAACTTTTATTTATCCAATCTTAAAAAATCGAGTAAGGTTTTTTTGAAATATGTATTGAGTTTTCAAAAAAAATTTTGATTTTTTTTTTTTAAAATCCAAAAAAAATTTTTAAAATTCGAATACACAATAATATTAAAACTGCTAGGGAGCCTTAACATAAAAAAAATTATTAAAATCGGTCGTACCGTTTCCAAGTGGGGTACCAATTTTTGAAAAAAAAATAGTTATAAAATTTCGGAAAAAATTCGTATGGCAGGTACCGTTATTTTTGGTCTTAAAAAAATAGAAAAAAAACTTGTGGGGGGAAAAAATTAAAACCCATATTTACCAAGTTTGAAGAAAATCGGCCGAGCCGTTAAGGCTGTAGTCGAACAGACAGACAGACAGACAGACAGAATTGCGAGACCCACTGTTTTGGTCTTCGCTATGATCGTAATGTCAAGTTTGATCATAATCTCGAGTTCGATTTTTTTTCCGAATGCATAACTTGCTTTATAGTACTTATGAGTCGCTAGTAAAAATAATGTTGTTACGATTGCATTGTATATTTATTGGGTACGTTTGATAGCCAGATTTTGGCAGTCGGACGAACGTTGATGTTAACACATCTTAACCGTGAGTTCCGGCACTCACACTTTTTTTTTGATTTGAAAAATTTGCAATGATGGATTGTCAAACCAAACTTTAACTAACCTCAACACAACCAAGAACTTTTAAATCGCCTGGCACAGAAAACAAAAAATACCCTTTAGAAGTACATAGTAATGGTCAATTACTAAGTACATATGTCGTGGCAAATCGGCATGAAAAGTTATAGCATTCAAAAACATACGTAAATGATCAAATTGTTTATCGAAAATGGGTTTTCTGTTCGAACAAGTTAGCGCTTCAATCATTTTACGGCCCATTTGTGGATGAATTGGTTTGTCAATAAGAAAAGCTGTCTAATTTAGGACAACCACAATCCACATGAGATCTTTCAAATTTTGAATGCATCCAGGAAAAGTAACTGTTTCATGTGAATTTTGAATATTACAATGAAAAGGAAAAATAGAGCTATGTAGAGCATTTCACATTCGTGTAGTGCGGCTGAAGAAAAAATTTGATGAGCATTCAAAAAGGTGTAGTATTATGGTTGGATTGTTTAATGGCATGAATTCCACTGGCTATTTCACTAAAATACTCTTTATAAAAATAGCAAAAAAAAAACAATAAGGGACATGAAAAAGTGCGGCGGTATTCCAGAGATGTAAATGTTTCTGTTATACTTCTATTCTCTAACATTTTTAAAGCTCTCTCTCTATTCGTTTCCTTTCTTTCTTAAAGACTCAAGTGAACATGGTTATCTCACCCGGAGGCTATATGAGTTGGCCACCGATATCATGTGATTTGACCCGGTAGCGTGTTGCCAAACTGTATATCAGTACAGAGCTCCGACGCTCTATAATAGACTACAGAATGCTCATTCAAATTAAGAGCATACTATTTACTGTGTCAGATCCAAAGCAGATTTTTCTGTGTTGGTATCAGTGTAACCACTTCCGGAAAAAAAATCGAAGTAGATTTGAAGAAAAAAGTGAAGTAAATTGAGAAAAATCGAAGTAGATTTCAAAATGACTTTTTTTGCATTTAAAAAAAGATTGGACTCGAGATTTTCATCAGTTATTACAAAACGAAAAAGTGGTGATTCAGTCTGTCTGTAGGTCTGTTACTCAGCCTGCCGTCTAGAGGAGAAATTATGTATTTGTACTTGTGTTGACGCACATATTTTTGAATGGAAATTCTAGGCTTACATACAACCTATAGTGAAAATGTAGAAAATGAAGTAGTTTTGGGCTTTTTTTGTAAAATTGAAGTAGATTGAAACGGAGATTTTCAAAACTAAGTAGATTTCAGTATTTTACTGATGGTGCGAAGTAGGAAGTAGATTCTAAAATATTTTGAAAAAAAGAAGTAGATCTACTTCAATTGAAGTAAATTGGTACCACTGGTTGGTATACATTTTGCTCTGGAAACTAAGAGCAAAGTACCTGTGATTACAGAGCCATCGTTCACGTTGGTGTGGTTATTGTGTGTGGTGTGTGGTGCCGTGACATAAGGCCAAGTGACAAAAGGCCAAATTTGTTTGTGACTTAAGGCCAAACATAAAATGTTTTGTCTTGAGCAA
Source organism: Chrysotoxum bicinctum (assembly GCA_911387755.1). NCBI lineage: Eukaryota > Metazoa > Arthropoda > Insecta > Diptera > Syrphidae > Chrysotoxum > Chrysotoxum bicinctum. Next base: position 59,351,402 of record OU426989.1, on the reverse strand, counting down.
CAGTACCTTGTGTGGCCCGCTTCGCGGGTTTTCAGGATTTTAACTCCCGTTTCGGGGCTCACACCCGCTCACGCAACTCCGTTGCTCCGCTTAGGGTATGTTCAGTCGCCAGGCAGGCACCTGTAGCAACAGTTCTGTATTTTACAGGCTGACAGAGGCATAGAAAATTTGAAGTTTCAGATGCGCGCCATCGTTAGAAATTTGAATGACATTCCATACCTAATGTTACTCGTAGTTTAAATTAAATTTCTTCTTCTTCTTCTTCCTTTGTTTCGGCGCTGTTATGATCTCGATGTCGAGGGGATCATAACTCTCCCACGTATCTGCTTCACACTAGTGATCCGCCTGTGGGGTTCGCCGGGCTGACCTCAGAAATCTATTCTGAGGCCAACTGAATGCTGGTGTTTTTGCATTTGTTTGTACCAGGAGTGTTTAGGCCTACCTTTCTTTTTATTCCGAATTGGAACGTTGTATGATATTGCCTTTTTGACGGGGTTCTCAGGATCTCTCCTTTGAACAAGGCAATACCAACTGAGTCGGTCGTGTTCAATTTTTTTTTTTTTTTTTTTTTTAGTTTAAATTAAATTTAAAGGTAGAAAATGCTTTATTAGTATCAAAGGGCATAGTAAATGGCCAACCAAGTTTGCGGCACCACACCCTTTTTGCAGGAAAAAACTCAAGCGATTTTCGACCACCTTTAAACTTTAGTAAAAATAAAGTCAGAAATAAAATTGACAGTATTGGCTGAGCTAACCAAATAAGCGTGTGTCACAAAATTTCAACTCCTGAGCATTAATGGGTCCCGAGATATAGGATTTAAAAAATCAATAAAACCATAACTGACTTAGTTTTTTAATCAAAGGAATTTCTAAAACACTGGATTTTGAACTACAATGTTTTTAAAAAGTGTAAAGCATATTAAATATCGATGAATTCTATCATTTACTACTCCTCTTCACACTTTATTTTCTTGAAAAAGAATCGATTTAATTCTAATCATATCGGTCGGAGAGAAAACTTGTCCTATTGAGTTTCATGCCTTGTCGTTTGTCCCTATTTCTATGCGCACCTTTAAACTAACTTCTAATATATGTATGTATATTAACAACTTACCTATACCTGTATATGTCACCCCAGCGCTTTAAGTTCTCCTTTTTTAAATGAAATACTTTGTACGATGAACGATCAAGATATGTATGTAAGTGTTTTAAATAAAAAATCCCAAAGGAAGTAAAATATACTTCCGAAAATCCCCTTTAAATTTCAGCAAGCTGAATTTTTTTGTTGTGTATATAAATTCCTTATTTATTTTCTACCTTTGTTCTTCCGGAAAGTCAACGTATGGTTTTGAAAAAAAATAATAAAGGATTCCCTCAGGTAAACGGGATGTTTGTTATAATATTTATGCATTTTTAAACTTCCGTAAAATTCTTTCATAAAGAGTTTCTTAGTGCCTAAATCAGGGTTACGAAATTCCACTTGATATGCAATGAGTGTCTTCATTTTTACGGCACTCGTTGTTTTTTGGAACTCTTTGTGTAGAAGGTAGTGGATACGAGTATTATAAATATTTATTAAAGACTGCTACCCTTCTTTTTGTGCTTTTTAAGTTTGAAAAATTGTAATATAAATTGAAAGAAAATTTGGTCTTGAGTGCCGTTAAAAAAAAAGTCGGTCAAAGAGAATCAATAGAAGGTGCGGTGTATGTAGAAAAATAAGTCATATATATTGTAGCAGATGCTAACGTTTTTGTTTTCAAAAATCGCGAAATTAAAAAAGTCGAGAACGTAAGTGGGTAGTGTTGCCAACATATGTTTGCTTGTATGACCGAGATGCTCCAGGATAACGGTAGGTAAATGTTTGATTAAACTGTTTCATCAAATGAGAAAAACAAAAATCAGTTATGGGGATTTAAGTCAACAATTATCATAAATTTCAATAATCTTGAAGAACCAGGGTGTACAACTTTTAAGATGAGAAAGGCCTTATTAAAAGACAGCAATATTTTTCAGTTGGCAGCGGCTGGAGTTCAATCACCACAAAATCGCATATAATGGACTCTGGGAGATTAATTCCAGTGATTTATATTGTTTATGTGACTTAAACAAAAATAAACATTTCATGGGGTTTTCTAGTGCTTAGTTGGAACCCGAACTCAGCATTTTCTTTACCTTTTCATTTATTCGATGCATCAAATACAACTTTAACTACCCTTCAACTGTTCTTGAACCTATAACTAGTGGAAGTTGGGTCAAAATCTTGTTATCCCTTTCTTAAATTATTCTTCTTTCTTATTATTTATTTAGTTTCAAAATTACTGAGTATAGAGAGTACTCACAATAAAAAGTTGGAAGTTTAAATATATTTGCATTTAGGATAAATTTATTTGGTTCTTCGCAAGAGTATGTTTTAAGCAATATATGAATCTTTAAATTATACGGATATCCCGATGTTCGGATCAGGGTTGCAAAAGCTTAAGTCACTTTTTAGCTTAAGCTTGGCTTTAATTCACAAGCTAGTGGGTGGTTATGAATTAAAAAAATTTAAGTCATGAGCAAGTAAGTGACTTAAGAATTAAAAACAAATGAATTCAAAAGTTACCTAGTGACTTATGAATTAAAAAAAATTTTATTCATAAGCTAATTGATGAAATCTGATTAAAAAATTATTAATTGGAAAATTTATAAGCTAGCTTGATAATTTTATGACACACAAAAGCTTGAAATCTACTTTCGTTAATAATTAAATAATTCTGTAGCCAAAACAAGCTTAAACATTTCCAATCTACCAACTAGCTTATGAATAAAATTTGTTTTAATTCATAAGTCACTAACTAACTTATGAATTAATTTTTTTTTAATTCACCAATCATCTACAGACTTATGACTTATAGTTTTTTTAATTCAAAAATTCACAACCCTGGTCCGGATACGCATATACGGAAAATTATGTCAAGCTTAGATAAAAAGGTAATATATTTTTTTTAATTTTGTTATACTACAATTCACCCTATTCTCTCCACTAGAAATACTTTGCAAACCAAGACATTTTTAGGGATTCAAAACGTTTTTAACTAAGTTTCATAAGATTTCGTTATATTTATTTTCATATATTCTTTTTATTATAAACCCTGTTACTGTAAATATAATAATTTATCAAACAAAAAATGTTTTCTTTTTCACTTTAAGTTCTATATTTAACATATTACAAAAATATTTATGTAAGTTTGTATCATGTCTACCCCACCCTACACAGTATGATTTATAGTAAACCTTTTTTTGTATAATAAATAAAGATCTCCCTGAAGAAGACGGCAACGACCGTGCGTCGGAACGTTGGGAAAAAGGAAATGAAATAAAATGCACGACTGGATCGCACGACCTTGCTCTTATGTAAAAGTACTTTGGAATTTAAGATACATTTTATAAATATAAAACATGGATTTAATGAGATAATAATGTTCAAATGTATAAAATTGCCGTCTGATTGCTAGAAAAGTATGAATTTATGCAAACAAACTTTAAAAAATCGTTTTATAATTAAATACATTTTTTATATAAACTTTTTTTTAAACTTAAGGGGACTCCTGCTGAAAATTTTTGGTTAAAATCCTTAGAGCCGTTAATGAGAAAATCGAAAATCAAAAAACTTTTCTATGACAGGTACCGTTAGTAACATTTTGCCCCAAATTTTTTGTTGACCAAAATATAGCCCATGTCCATAATATTACACTTAATTTTTTCATCAAAATCGTTAGAGCCGTTTTCGAGATAAATAAGATTATACATTATGGGTGTACCCCCCAGTTTGTTTTAGAGCTTAAAAAAAAATTCAATTTCATTTCCCCCCCACATGTTTTTTCTTTTTTTTTAAGACCAAAAAATAACGGTACCAGCCATTTAAAAAAAAATTCAAAAAATTTCATTATGTTAAACCTAGGTAATGGCTGACAAAAAAAAATCCAAAAAATTATTATTTTGGGTACCACCCTTCTAACCATTTTTTTTTTTTTTTTGATTTTCTCGAAAACAGTATGACCGATTTTGATCATTTTTTATGTTAAGGCTCTTTAGCAGTTGTGTATTCAAATTTTCAAAAAATTTTTTTTTGGATTTTTAAAAAAATTAAAAAAAAATTGTTTTCAAAACTCAATATTTCGAAAACCCCATGCTCGATTTTTCCAAGACTTGATAAATAAAAGTTTCTTAATACAATCTACAAGAAAAAAAAGGAATTATTTTACCTAAAAATAACGATACCCTCCATACAAATGTTAAAAAATGGTTTTCGAAAATCGTATTTTGCTGGAAAACGGTTCCGAGAATTTTGCTAAAATTTTGTTCTTGCAATTAATTCTTACTACATAATTTTTTTATAACTTAATAAAAAAATTTTGAAAACAAGATATTACTGACTGTATACCTAGCGAATTTTGAATTTCTCATTATCGGCATAACGGATTTAAATGAAATTTTTTATAGGGAAGTTCTAATAAATTTAAAAAACATTGCATTTCAAAACTTAAGGAACATATTTTTTTCAATTTTTTGAAAGAAATCATTTTTTTTGGAAAATTCGATAGGTATCGCAAAAACGGCTTTATATTTTTCTTGGAAATTTAATTCGAGACTCATTACTTTTCTACGACTTCAAAGCCGAATATATGATAGGATTCATCGTCAGGGATTAGGGTGAATCAAGGCGAATAAACAATTGTATGAACTACACCCAACCTGACGTGACTCGTTAAAATTGTCAACATTGTACTTATGGTCGCTATACCTTTTCTGTTTATAAACGAAATCAATGAATACCAAAAACACATATCGATTTCTATCGAAACTGTGCGGTATCGTTAAGTAGACTTATCAATCGTTTTTTTTTTTGCCTCGGCTTCTGTGTTCTCTTAACTGAAATTAATACGGGTTTGCCTTAAGGGTAGGTATTTATTATAACATTCTAAAGGGCCTACACCCTATCCCGACCTATTTTATCTTCGATCTGACTTCTTCAAGGAATACACAGACTAATAATATGATAATTAGCTATAACCGTTTTGATATTACGAATACACATTGTTTGCATTTTATGTCAAATATTTATTTAAGGAACAGAAAATATGATTTTCAACAAAAATTCATAAAATTGCTTTATTTGCTAATGGAATGGGAATTAAATAAATTATTCAATATGCGTACAATCAACATTCTGGGTCTTGTAAGTCTTTTCATTTTGAATTTGAATTTGAATTTGAATATTGTTTTTTTTTTTGTTGTTTTTTTTTTTTTTTTTATTTCAACATATGTACATACCTATGTACATTCATAATGTAAATACACATAGAAATGATGGTAGGAGTATAACGGGCTTTGATGTATGTAAATGGAGATGATTTTTCTCATATGCATTAGCTGAAAATGTATGGTGACACTGATGCAGATCGTGGAGACTTAGAATTCTCAATGATTCCTGTGTGAGTGTTTGTTCTTCGGCATGAATGGAAACGACCTTCAATGCTTTGCCTAATCGGAATGGGTAAGATAAGAGACACTTTTTCACGACAAGAGATACTTTTGAACTTTCCCGACAGAGTCTGAAAAAAAAATATTTTATTTTAAGGTGGAAATAGGAACGGCGCGGCCGGCGGCGTGGCATCGCAATCAACGTGAAACATTTCTGAAATGTTTTTTTATTTCCAATTCCGAATGGGAAACTTTTCCTATTTGTCAAGTGTTTACATAGGGTGTGGGCGTTGATGCGTCAAAAATTACTCCATTAATAAAATATATGAAACAAAAAAAGTTTTGTGGAATCTACTGCTAAAGAGATGAGGCATCTATAGCTCCATCCTGCTGAAACCATTAGACATCGGCTACATCTTTTCCAATTCGGACAAGAAAATATCCCGAATTTTAGTCAGGTAACGTGAAGAAGTCACTGTAGTAAATGACTGATGATCGACATTCTTGATATTGCATACTACACTGTCAATATGTCAGAAACTACGGCCGTCTGGCGGAACTTCCTGGCGTCCGCCTCACTCCAGTTGCGCATAGTTTGCTTATTTACCCATCCACGGAGGTAAAAATGTGCCACATCAGAGAAGAAAACGAATATTTTCGCTAGCGAGTTGGCCTTAAGATCATGTGCCGATAATTCTTGGACAGTAACCATCTTGAAGGAGTGTAAATGAAAATGTTCAGATTGTTCAAATGCAGTTTGTATCCTCTAAATATTTTCTGAGGTAGAAACCGATTTCAGAGGCCCACTTCTTATCTTGGACACGTTTATAGTACTCTGAAAGGCAACATTCCAGAATTCGATTTTCCATGGGAACTCGACGAGCGAGGGAAGCAATATTAAAATGTGTCCTGAGGCAAGCTGCATTCGATAGATTGAGGGGACGTTTGAAAAATAGACTTGCTGTTGCGTAGGCCACTCCATCTTCGAAACTAAGTGTTAAAAAAATGTTAATCTGCTTACATTAGAAAAAAAGTTTATATTATATTTTTACTTGCGACATATGTGACATATGTTTATTGCAAGTTATGCATTTGAAAAAAAAAATCGAACTTGAGATTTTGATCAAAGTTGACATTACGATGATAGCGAAGACCAAAAAAGTGGGTCTCGCAATTCTGTCTGTCTGTCGGTTCGACTACAGCCTAAAAAAAAATTTTTCCAAGAAATTGTTATTTTTAGTACCCCCCTTGGAACCATTTTTTTTTTTTGTTTTTGATTTTCTCAAAAACGGTACCGCCGATTTTGATCATTTTTTTTGTTAATGCTCCCCAGCAGTTTCAATATTATTGTGTATTAAAATTTTCAAAAACTTTTTTTTTGGATTTTTAAAACAATTTTCATTTTTTTTTTGAAAACCGCATGCTCGATTTTTTTAAAACTTGATAAATAAAAGTTTTTTAATAAAAATTATAAGCTGTAAGAAAAAAAAAATTATTTTCCCTAAAAATAGCGGTACCCTCCATACAAATGTTGAAAAATGGTTTTCGAAAATCGTATTTTTCTCGAAAACGGTTCCGAGAATTTAGCTAAAATTTTTTTTTTTTTGATTAATTTTAACGATCAATAATTTAATAAAAAAAATTTGAAATCTAGATATTACTGACTGTACCTACAATAGAATGATTTTTTCGAATTTTGAATTTCTCATTATCGGCATACCGAATTTAAATGATATTTTTTATAAAGAAGCTCTTGAAAAGTTTAAAAAACATTGCATTTCAAAACTTAAAAAAATTTTTTTTTTCAATTTTTAGAAAAAAAAGTCATTTTTTTTTTTTGGAAAATTCAATATCTCAAGAACGGCTAAATATTTTTTTTGGAAATTAGACTCTTATTCGTACAATAATAAAACCTTTAGATTGGCTTACCAAAATGTTTTAAAAATTTTGTACATAAAAGCTTATTTTTTTAAGGTACCACAACAACGACTTAAAATTTTTGTTCTTGCATAAATTTATATTTGCATAGCATTCTGTTTTTATCTCTTATTACTAAAAAAATTTTAAAAATTCATTTTGTCCTTATGAACAGTTTTCTTTAATAACATTGTAACGACCACACACATCCATCTTATTAATTATTTACTTTTCATTAAATTTTTAAATGATTCACTTAATTCTTTTATTATTAACAAATTGTTCATTTATTATTTTCACTATTCAATTACTTTTATGTAAATTTCACTACTTTTATTACATTAATAAAATGTCACTACTACTTTTTAATTCACTTCTTAACTTATCTACTTTTGTAATCTCACTACCTACATTATGTAAACAACCATATGGCAACACCTAAAAATATACTTCAAAATTCGAACAAACTATAATGAAAGCTCTTTGCTCAATATACTTCGAAATTCGAACAAACTATAATGAAAGCTCTTTGCTTCTGCGCAAAAGCTCCTCGGCAAACAGTATAAAAGGCGAGCCTTGATAGGAGTGAAATCACTTCTAGTTTGGTGCTCTTAGTGCGAAGTTGGTACCCAGCGTTCGCTATAACATCATATTGGAAGAGAAGCATTTGTGTATGCCTTGCACTACTGCGACGTTTCACAAGCGTCCTATAGTGTTTGGCAGTGCACGGATGTTTCTTTTTTTTCTCTTTCTTTTAGCACATATTTTGCTGAAGGGCACTACGGGGTATGTAGTGTGCGAAGTTCCACGAGCGTCCACTAGAAATACTCTTCCATAGATGCCAGATGCAAAACAATGTTGCCACACCTTTTTTTTATTATTAAAATAACTTTTAACTTAATTTGCCATGGTTGTCACTTTTAAGTACATACCACCATTTACTAAACTATTTGTTTCTTTTAAATGACAAATAAAATCCATTTTGTTCTTTTTTAAAATTTACAAAAAGGTGTTTCTTTTCATTCTTTCATCTTCGACTTTAAAACATTTGTTTAGCTGCCCATTCAACGGATACTGCGGTCTTCGGACAGCATACCTGTGGTGGAGAGTCAAACAAAGCGGCGTTGAGTAATCCTTTTCTATAATTTTCAGCTTAGTGTTTTCAACGAGTTCTCCACACCCAAAACGAAGCTCTCGCAAATATTTAATAAATAAATAAATAAATAATATATTTATTGGCGCCCATCCAAATCCAACATCTAGTCGCGTTACAACATCCGTTTTTAAAATTCCTAGTCTATTACATAGAAGCAAGTTCGTGGGACCCAGTCGTGCATTTTATATATATAAGAAATTTCTTTAAAATTTTTTAAGAAAAAAATGTGGTATTTTAAATATTTAATAATATTGATTTTAGGAAATAATTTCAAAAAATAATCGTTCATAGGTTTTGAAGATATTGATTTAAAAAAAAATTAAAAAAAAACTCAACAAATATTTTCTTCGAATATTTTTATATACAATATTATTTTAAACTTAAGGGGACTCCTGGTGAAAGATTTTGGTTGAAAGCTTAGAGCCGTTAATGAGAAAGTCGAAAATCAAAAAACCGGTTTTATGACAGGTACCGTTAATAACATTTTGCCCCAAATTTTTTTTTGACCAAAATATAGTACATGTCCATAATATCACACTTAATTTTTTTTTTATCAAAATCGTTAGAGCCGTTTTTGAGATAAATAAGATTTTGCACTACGGGTGTAAAGGGGGTACCGTAAGTTTTAGAGCTAAACAAAATTTCGATTTCTCCTCTAGAGAATCACCGAAGGCCCTTAACTACCGAGTTTGTAGAAAATACCTCCAGTAGCTTAGGCTGTAGTTCGAGTTACAGACATACAAACAGACAGACGGATTTGCCGGACCCACATCGTAATGTCAACTTTGATCAAAATCTCGAGTTCGTTTTTTTTTTCCAAATGCAGAACTTGCCCTGTAGTACCTATATCGCAAGTAAAAATAGTTTTCAAAAATCTTTTTTTTTTCGAAAACGGCGCCTAGAATTTTGATAAAATATTTTTTCTTTCAATTAATTTTTAGATCTTTAAATTAATAAAAAAAATTGAAATTAAGATATTATAGCATGTAACTACCATAGAACTATATTTTAAAATTTTGAATTTACTTATTATCGACATAACGCATTTTATTGGAATTTTTTAATAGAGACGCTTCTAAAAAGTTTAAAAACATTGCATTTCAAGACATAAAAAAATATTTTTTGAACTTTTGGAAAAAAGTTTTTGTTTGGAAAATTCAATATCTCAAAAACGGCTCAATACTTTTTTTGGAAATTTAATTTTCATTACTACAATAATAAAAACTGAAAGTTGGCGTACTATATTTTTTTCCTAAAAATGTTTTAAGAATTTTGTAAATATAATTTTTGTCTTGTATAAAATCATATTTGCATAGCATTCTGTTTTTGTCTCTTACTACTAAAAAAATTAAAAAATTATGATAATTTTATCCTTATGCACAGTTTTCTCTAATAACATTGGTTTTTAAAATTAGTAGTCTATTACATAGGAGCAAGTTCGTGCGACCCATTCGTGCATTTTATTTTTTTGAGTTTTGAAAACAAACTTTAAAATAATTTTTATTTGTACAATATTGAAAACTTAAGATTGGCGCACCAAAATTTGTTCTTACAAAACCGCTAAATCGATGTAAGATTTTTGTTCCTGCATAAATTCATATCTACTTAAGAACTTAGATGGCATTCTTTTTCTAGCTAAAAATTACAAACTTCTTTTGTTTGCCTATTTAAAATAAACGAACTTAATGCTTGCGAATAAAAGACAAAGTTCATGCGACCCAGTCATGCATATATTTTTTTTTAAATTCCGACGGCATGGTATCTAGGTACTTGTCCTAAGGAGCAAGGCAGTACAAAGGAAAATGGAAACATAGGAAAATATTAAATAAAATGGCAGTGCACTTAAATCTTTTCAATTGTCTTTTCTTCTTCGCATTGCTGTATATTTATTATTATATTATTTTAATATTTTTATTCTCTCAGACCTAAAAAGGATGCTTCCTATCATGCATGCTGCTTATGATTGATGTGACCTACTTTACAACCCCATTGGGTTTTCTTCCCTCGAAAGTGTATTCTATCATAAAACATCTTCACAACAAAAAAAAACAAAAAGGTTTTCCAACCGAGTTTTGCAAGTCTTTTCCCCACAAGTAATATTAATTCCATCTCATGGATTTTATTTAGAATTGATTTTAAATAAAAAATAGCTATACAACAAAAACTTGAAAATTTGATTTGCTATGGGCTATTAACTCGGCCAAAACCTTTAAATTGGGTTCTTTAATCGCATAAATCTTACATAAGGTCCATAAATTATTTTTAGGACGCTTGGCAATCATTCAAGGGCTAACAAAATATCTGAATTATTTGGTTAAATATGAAGTAAAATCTGTGAAAGTATAAGTATGCACGCTACAAACCCATAAATCAATTGCAATTCTTCATTCATTTTAAGTGGGGAAATATATTAAAAAAAAATAAAGAAGAAGAGACAAAATCCCATATACCGCACCAGGCACGTCTTCATAAAATAAGCAAAATCAAAAAACAATAAAAACTTACTACCCACTTGGCAATTTTTCAAAATATCAATTTCATTTGGAAGTTATGGAAAAGTTTTGCTTGAGTAGAAGACAAAAAGTCGTTGAATTTCATTACTCTACCATAAAAATGATTGAAAAACAAATAAAAATAATAGAACTCTTAACTCATAGACTCGGGTTGGCCTGGTCATTCCAAATGAGTTTTGTCCCCATCATAAAGTATGCTTGAAAACCAGTGCTGGCTCGAGTCAAATGACGCTCTAAATGGCTATATTGCCAATAGGCGCCCTCTCTAAGCTATATCATTTTGAGAGTATTAAAGTACCTTGAAGGGGGTTTTTGTGTGATAACGTACGGCCAATAAGGCTTCACAGCTTTCGCACATATGAATATTGAAGTTTTGAATATTACAAAAATTAAAGTACCTAATCAGTTCACAATAAAAAAATAACCCACTGTGTCATACGAATTTGCTATTATGCTTAAGCGACTTGGAATTTAATAAAATGCACGACTGGGTCGCACGAACTTGCTCCTATGTAATAGACTAATAATTTCAAAAATGAATGTTATTAGAGAAAAACTGTTTATAAGAATAAAATTAATTTTTCAAATTACAAAAACAACTTTTTTAGTAGTTGGAAGTAAAAATAGGATGCCATGTGATTCAAACAAAAATATAGGTTTATACAAGAAATAAGCTTTTACATACAAAATTTTGAAAAAAAATTAAAAAAAAAATTTTAGTACGCCAATTTATAGTTTTTATTATTGTTCGAATAAGAAATAAATTTACAAAAAAAATATTAGGCCGTTTTCGAGATATTGAATTTTCCAAAAGAAATAGATTTTTTTTTCAAAATTCAAAAAGAATGTTTTTCTTAAAGTTTTGAAAAATGCAATATTTTTTAAACTTTTTAGAAGCTTCTCTCTGAAAAATTACATTAAAATCCGTTGTGACGATAATGAGAAATTTAAAATATTAAAAAGTCGTTCTATGGTAGGTACAGTCAGTAATATCTTGTTTTAAAAATCTTTTTTATTAAAAATTAATCAAAAAAAAATTTAAGCAAAATTCACGGAACCATTTTCGAGAAAAATACGATTTTCCAAAACCATTTTTTTAACATTTGTATGGAAGGTACCGTTATTTTTAGGTAAAATAATTTTTTTTCTCATATCTTGTTGATTATTTTAAGAAACTTTTAAAAGTTTTAAAAAAATAGAGCATGGGGTTTTCGAAACACTGAGTTTTAAAAAAAAAAAAATTAGAATATTTTTTTAAAAATCAAAAAAAAAAGTTTTTGAAAGTTTGAATACACAATAATATTGAAACTGCTGTGGAGCCTTAACACAAAAAAATTGGTCAAAATCGGTCATACCGTTTTTGAGAAAATCAAAAACAAAAAAAGTTTCCAAGGTGGGTACCAAAAATAATAATTTTTTGGAATTTTTTTTTCATCCATTACCTAGGTTTAACTAAATGAAATTTTATGAATTTTTTTTTAAATCTGTGGGACAGTTTTTGCCAAAAAGAAATTTATAAAATTTCGAAAAAAAATTGTATGGCAGGTACCGTTATTTTTGAACCTTAAACCAGAATGCCATGTGATTTTTTTGGCAAATATGAATTTATAAAAAGGGCTTAAATATTTTTCTTTAAAATAAATTACTTTTATACATATACACATAAGATTTTCAAAACAAAAGTAGTACGTCAATTTTAAGATTTTATTATAGTCCAAATAAAAATTGAGTTTTAAGGAAATCATTGACCCGGTTTTGACATTGAAATTTCAAACAAAAATTTAAATATTTTTCAAATATTCAAGAGATATTTTTTTAAAGTTTGAATATGCAATGTTTTCTAAAGTTCCTAGAAGCTTCCGTATAAAAATTTGCATTAAAATAAATTAAATCGTAAAATGTATGGGTTTTCGAGAAAAATAATATTTTCGAAAACAGTTTTTTTAACATTTGTATGGTGCATACCTTTATTTTTTGACAAAAGAACAATTTGTTTCCACATCTTGTAGATAATATTAAATCAAAAATGTTAATTTTCGAACTTGAAAAAAAAAACGAGCATGTGATTTTCGAAATATGTATTATGTTTTCAAATAGAAATGTTGATTATTTTTTAATTTGTAAAAATAGTCATACATTAAAAAAAATTATCAAAATCAGTGATGTCGTTTTTGAGAAAATCGAATGCACAAAAATAAAATATACACCTATTTTTTGAAAAAAAATTTTAGATCTTACGTCTAACATTTTTTTGAAAAACAAAATATTTTTTAATATTTCAAAAAAAAAATGTATGGCAGGTACCGTTATTTTAAAAGACTTAAAAAAGAAAAGTATGTAAGAGGATAAATTTAAAAAAATAAGTACTTTGTAATAAGTTTAAGGAAAATCGGTTGATCCTTTTGACTGCAGTCGAAGAGAGATAGACAGACAGAATTGCGAGAAACACTTCTTTCGTCTTCTCTACAATCATATTGTCAAGTATGATCAAAAGTCGGGTTATTTATTTTTTAAGAAAGTATAGCTTGCCAAATAGTAACTACAAATCGTATGTAAAAATGTGTCTCATTTTCAAAGGCCTCATCTAAAATATTTTTGAAACCCGTCTTGCGGTTGGGCGAACTTCGGCCAGAAATAACATGGAAATTGAATTCGACATTAATGTTTTCCATCTTAAGCGTAGCCGAGATATTAAGAAGTCTAAAAGTAAAGTTTTCGGCCCTTATTTTTTATATTATACGCGCACTCAAGGGGTTAGGAATACCCTTATAATGTTAAACACAGTGCGAGAAATTAAGAAAAGGGGATAGGATTCGAAATAAGATACCGATGCACATTGGTTTTGAATGTCTGCGCATCGAAATGAGTGGGAAACACTGAGCCGGGTAAAGCATTCCACATTCGTGTAGTGCGGCTAAAGAAAGAATCTCTGTACTTGACAGTACGTCCGAAATTGGGCTCAAGGGTAAACTGATGAGCATTCCTAGAAGTACGGGCATTACGGTTGAATTGTTTCAGGGGAGGAATACAACTGGCTATTTCACTAGAGCACTGTTTATGAAAATAGCGGTGAAATAGCACTTAATTGTTAACCGATATCTTGAATTTAACTGAAATTGATTTTTTTTTTTCAAATAATTCAAATTTTGACTAAAATACATATAAGAAATTATCGAAATGTAGTCAAAAAACTATCGATCGAAGACAAAATTGTTGAGATGAAAGTTGTAGAAATGTTTTGAATATTAAATGACTAAGTTTCAAAAAAGCGACCAACTTTAGGTGGTAGGCGGTTGAAACAGTTTCTCAGAGACTCCATTTCAATATTTTTTGCTGTACATTCTGTAAAATTGGGCTCATTTTCTATCCTATTTTTTTATTATCCCTGACAATTTCATTAAAATTGGTTGAGACGTTTAGATTTAATCGGCCATAAACTGTAAAAAAAAAACTGTATATAAAATAAGAAAATTGTTAAAAAACCCGATAAATTAGGACGTGTCAAAAAACCTTTATTTCTAAGAATCGGTCACATCACATAGAAAAAGCCGAATCGGAATTGGAAAATTTAATTTCATGATATTTTTAAGTCATTTGTATATATGTACATAGTAGCTATTATTTGAAATTCTCTTCAAAATCGGGTGAGTGGTTTTGATTTTTATGATTACTAGTTCTCCCCACTGATCATGGATTCAATGAGTGTGCATTGGTTGAATTTAAAAAAACAGAAAAGAAGTTTGCACCTGTGGCGAAATGTCAAAAAATTATTATGAAGACCAAACTTTTTTAATTCGCTAAGCAATATACATAATTTAATGAATTTTTAATTTTAATTTTTTATTTTTAAATAAGAAATTTTAAGTCCCTCATTGGTAGAATGTATGCTGTAAGTTTACCAAAAATTGACAAGATCAAACTATAGAGCGTAAGCCAAATACACGTTTCCTTTTAAAAATGCAACGAAATGAACAAAATTAATTTTGTCTCCATGTATTATTATGGAACATAACGTCGTTCAAAAGGCTGCCTGTGCCTACGAGTACTTTGCAGTAGCGTATTCTGCCACTCAAAGCGAATAATCCGAGATCTTTGTGCAGAATTCTCCTCAGGCTAGTGCTTGAAATGTTTCGCTGTTGAGATCGATGGGAGTTAATGTTCATGAATTGAGGCTCAAACTCGCGGCTACAGCAGCCACATTCTCGTCTGAGCGCACTGCACAACGCAACATTTTGTTGCCATGATTGTTGTCAACTTGCATACCAGTCTCACGAATTTCTTACACAAACTTGCGTACAGCAGGCGCGGTGGGGGCTTCATTTCGAACAAAACTTCTTTTCAAAAAATGCACTATTCGGGCTTCACAGCACTCACTTTGGAAATAAGTTTTCAATATTTTTTCAAGCGTAAAGAAACTCATTTCCTTCCGCAGAGGTGTGATGCTGACTTTCTATCAAGACTTCGAACGGGAAGCAGCTGTCAGTGTCAAAATAACACTTGATTTAAAAAGAAACCATTAGACGACCCACACTGTATTTAAACTTTTCTAACCTTTCGGGCTGTAAATTTACTTACTCGTTTCTTTATAAATCAAATTCTGTGCTTAAATCTCAATGCCGGACTTTTGAGAATTTTTTTTGGAAAATCAAACAAAAAACCAAGATTTTCTAAAACATATCTTTATCAATACATTTTTATTTTTAGCTTCAAAGAACCTATGTCATTGTTTTTTCAGTCTCTTAAAATAACTGGTATGTTATTTCACCTTCTTCCATGATTTTTACTTGGCCTTAGGGCTTTTTATTTCATCTAAAAATTATATTACCATCAAACAACTTTAGGTACTAGGCATAAAAATGTCCAATAAAGTGGATTAGTCAAACAGTCACTGAGTGGTTCATAAGCCGATTCTTGCCAAATATTTAAGAAATTTACTAAGTTCATTAAATAATTTTGGGAAATTCAATATAGTCAATTAGCATATTTCTTAAAATCCAAATTGGTGGACTCACTAATATATTATACGAAATTTCAAACTGAAAAAAGCACTGTCAATTTTTTTTTAGAATTTAGAGAAATATATTTTTGAAAACAAAAAAAAAACTATCCTTTTCAGGAACATTTGTGAGAAACTGAAAAATCCTCCAAGAGAATATATTATCAGAAAATATTTGTTTCATTAGTTAGCTATATTAGTTAGCTATATTCAAAAAACTGTGCTTCCTTTTCTTCCGAAAACCTGTACACAGGAATGTTTCATGCCCATAAGATCAAAAAGTTACCAGTGTTCGCTTACGCGTTTGTTCGTTAGCAATACAGTTTGCTTTAATTTGGTACACAACATTTTTATGTGGTTACACATAGGAAACGACAATAACGATTTTGATAAAACTTATCTGTCCATTGATTAAAAAAAAAAACTGTTTTTTTTCTCTAAGATATAAATTATCAAAATAATATTAAAAATAATAATATTAAAAATAATAATATTAAAAATAAAAAACATTTGTGTACAGATAAATTAAGAGAAGAAATTTTCAACAATTCTAAATAAATAATCTTCAGTTTTAACCAAAAATATCGTTTCCAATTTTTTGTATTTAAAGAGTAAGTGTTGACATGTTTAAGTACTTATAATACTATTTTTAATAAAAAAGTGTGTTAGTAAAAAGAGTTAATTGAAAAAAAAAAAACATTCAAAAAATGTGTAACTTGTCTCTGACTAAAAAAAATCTTAAATGCTATTCAGTGTACCTATCTGTTTGTTCACCTTTAGAATTAACGGCTCGGTCGATTTTCCTTATCAGCAGGAATGGTGGTACCAATCCAGATCTCCCGTATGACAGTCCAAGAAACTAACCATTATGGCAAGGGGTTTTTGATTATTCCTCAGACATGTTTTTCTTTAGATTAAAAATAGCGGTAGCAATTGTTTTCTCTAAAAGTGCTCAAAAGATTTTAATATAAAATAAAATACACGACTGGGTCGCCCAACTTGCTCTTATGTAAAAGACTAATAATTTCAAAAAAGGAATGTTATTGGAGAAAAACCGTTCATAAGCATTAGATTAATTTTTTAAATGACTAAAACAATTAATTGAGTACTTATATGGAGCTATAAACAGGATGCCATGTGATTCAAACAAATACTAGGTTATGCAAAAACGAAAATTATAATTCGTTGTAATGGTTTCTTAAAAAAAAATAAGCTTTTCATACAAAATTTTTTAAACATTTTTAAGAAAAAATTTTGGTACGCCAACTTAAAGATCTTATTATTGTACAAATAAAACATAAATTTCCAAAAAAAAATTTTTTGTTTTTAATATTTTTTTTTTAAGTTTTAAGATGCAATGTTTTTCAAAAATTTTAGAAGCTTCTCTATAAAAATTTTCATTAAGATCCGTTATGCCGATAATGAGAAATTCAAAATTTGAAAAAATGGTTCTATGATAGGTACAGTCAGTAATATCTCAATTTCAAAGTTTTTTTTAATTAAATTGTAGATCGAAAGAATTAATGCAAAGAAAAAAAATTTATTAAAATTCTAAGTGCCGTTTTCGAGAGAAATACGATTTTCGAAAACAATTTTTAAACATTTGTCTGGTAAGTACGGTTATTTTTAGATAAAATATATTTTTTTTCTCATATTTTGTAGATTATATAAAAACCTTTTATTTATCAAGTTTAAAAAGAATCGAGGATGGGGTTTTCTTAATTTTGAGTTTTGAGAAAAGAAATTTGAATTTTTTTTCACAAATCAGAAAAAAAAATTGACAATTTGAATACATAATAATATTCAAACTTTCGGGGAGCTTTAGCATTAAAAAATGATCAAAATCGGTTGTACCGTTTTTGAGATAGTCGAAAACAAAAATATGGTTCCAAGGAGGGTACCATTATTAACCATTTTTTTGAAATTTTTTCAACCATTACCTAGCTTTGACTAAATGTTAATTTTTTTTTTCAAGTCTGTGGGACCGCTTTTGAGAAAAAAAAGTATTTATAAAATTTCGAAAAAAAATTCGTGTGGCAGGCATTGTAAAAAACGTGTGGGGAATTCAAAAACGATATCTACCAAGTTTAAGAGACAGACAGAATTTCGAGACCCATTTTTTTCATCTTTGTCAACGTAATGTCAACTTGATCAAAATCTCGAGTTCCATTTTTATTTACGAATGCATTACTTGCCTTATAGTGCCTTTAAGTCGAAAGTAAAAATTAGTATTGCTATGCACCGAATTTTCCATAGTACCCTTGAATATGAACAGACCGGCCATGTACTTGAGGTAAATCCACATCACATAAAGCACCCCCAGCTGGTGTGGTTTGGTATCCTAGCACTAAATATCCTCGGAAAAACCTTTAAACAAAAATCAAAACTAAAAACAAAATTTGAACAAAAAAAAAAAAGTTGATCGTTCGTTCTCCTTCAATTGTTGGTTGCTCCGACTTAGATCTTATTATTATTTTTATCCTTTCCTTTTATTATGAAGCCCGGGAAGAATTGCTTCGATTATTTTATTTAATCCAAACGTTGACCCAGTTTTTTTTTTTCGTCGGACAGATTTTGTTTGTAGCATTCGAGCGGAAGATAGCAATAGTGGTAGAGCAGCAGCAGTATAGTTGAAGAAGGCACAAAGCACAAATAAAATAGTGTTTTTGCAGAGTTTGTTTCCGTAACGTGGTTATATAAGTGGGATGAAGAAACAAAAAGTAGAAAAATAAACTAAGCCAAAGAATAAACACGTTCCGGAACTTACGAGTATATTGGGAAGTGGCTCTGGCTAGCTGTATGTTGGTGTAGGTACGCGAGTAAGTAAATAATGTTAATGTTTGCGAATCAATAAAATTGACAAATGCTTTTGTGTAGACTCTTTCTGATGCCAATTTTTCTATGTTGAAAAATCGATAGATTTAAAATTAAAGGTTTTGAGGACTATTGAAAAAACAATGCTGATAGAGGGTATAAAATAATTTCTTTTCAAACGTATCAAATTAAATTCTTTTTAATATTCATGAGCATTTCTTATTTCACTAAGCCCAAGTGTTTTGCATGCGATATTAGCCAGTTCTTTTTTTTTTTTAACCGCATGTAGGTACGGTACGTTAAAAAGAATAATGTGCATGTAAAATACGACAACAACGATAATTTATATTCGGTTAGTAAGCCGCAATAAACATCCCTTCTTGTGAGCTTAGAGCACAGCACAAAAAATGGCGACAAGGGTCATTGCACGGATAGTGTTTGGGGTAGATTCCAAAAAGGGTTTTAGATTAAAGATGATAAATTGAATACACAAAGTTTTCTTAGTTTAATATAGACAATTTATTGCATGATGAAGTAGGAACATTTTACTTTAGAGGCGATTAAGAATAAGGAGAGTGATAGAAGTTGATGGTAGGTACATAAGTTACAAGTTATTCAAGTATGGTGAAAATACTGGGCTGGCGACCTAGAGATTTCTTTTTAAATCATAGGTTATTTTGACACTGACAGATGTTTCTCACTCGAAGTCTAGACACAAAATCAGTATTATAGCTCCGCGGAATGAAATGAACAGCTCTACGCTTGAACAACATTGGGAAATATTGAAAACTTATTTGCAAAATGAGTTCTGTGTAGCCAAAACAGTGTCAGTCTCACGAAAAGTTCATGAGACTGGTATATTATTGGACAAAACTCATGGTCCCCTCGTCGTACGGTGCGCATGCGCACGGCTGCTGTAGCCAAGAGTTTGAGACTCAATTCACGAACATAAACTCGCCATCGATCTCAATAGTTCAACATTTGATTTGAAGTGAATTCTGAACAAAGATGTCGGATTATTTTCTTGCAAGGTCCAATTGACTCAGCAATTGCAGGCCCATGATCATCCGCATCGTTATTACTTCGCAGTTTGGGCCTCAGAGCAGCTTAAATTGGATAAGGATTTTCTGATGAGGAGCATTTTCATCCTGGCGCCTACACTAAAAAGCAAAATTGCCGCATCTGGTGTACGGAAAACCCGCATGTTATAGTCCAGAAGCCGATGCATCCACAGAGAGTGACAGTTTGGTGCGTATTGTGGAGTGGTGGTATACCGTTGGACCTATTTTTCTTCGAAAAGGATTCTGAGAAGAACGCATTGGTCAACGGTGGGTGTTACAGGGCCAAGTTAACCGACTTTTTACATGCGACTTATAGGTACTAGGCAAGTTATGCATTCGGAAAAAAAATCGAACTCGAGATTTTGATCAAAGTTGACATTACGATGATAGCGAAGACGGAAGAAGTGGGTTTCTTAATTCTGTCTGTCTGTCGGTTCGACTATACAGCCTAAGCGGCTCGGCCGATTTTCTTCAAACTTGGTAGATAAGTGTTTTGATTTTTCCCCCCACACGTTTTTTTTCTTTCTTTAAGACAAAAAATAACGCTATCTACCATACGGTTTTTTTTTTTCGAAATTTTATAAATATTTTTTTTTTTTCTCAAAAACTGTCCCACAGAATTAAAAAAAAAATTGAAAAATTTCATTTAGTTAAAACTAGGTAATGGTTGAAAAAAAATTTCCCAAAAAATTTTTGGTAGCCCGTCTGGGTGTATTTTTTTGTTTTTTATTTTCTCGAAAACGGTACAGCCCATTTAAACCATTTTTTTATGCTAAAGCTCCTCTAAAGTTTAAATATTATTACATATTCAAATTTTTAATTTTTTATTTTTTGGATTTTAAAAAAAGAATTCAAATTTTTTTTTTGGAAACTCAATATTTCTAAGGCCCCAAGATCAATTTTGTTCAAACTTGACAAATAGAAGTTTCTTAACATAATCTACAGGATTTAAGAAACAAAATTTTGTTTTATCCAAAACTAACGGTACCTTCCATACAAATGTTAAAAAATGGTTTTCGACAATCGTAATTTTCTCGAAAACGGTTCCGTGAATTTTGCTAACATTTTTTTCTTTTGATTAATTTTTACGATCTATAATTTAATAAAAAAAAATTGAAATCTAGATATTACTGACTGTAACTACCATAGAACGATTTTTCAAAATTTTGAATTTCTCATTATCGGCATAACGAATTTCAATGAAATTTTTTTTGGAAAATTCGATATCTCAAGAACGGCTTAATATTTTTTTTGAAATTTAACTCTTATTTGTTCAATAATAAAAACTTAAAGTTGGCGTACCAAAATTTTTTCTTAAAAATGTTTTAAGAATTTTGTACATAAAAGCTTATTTTTTTTTTTGAGGAACCACTACAACGGCTTATAATTTTTGTTCTTGCATAAATTCATATTTGCATAGCAATCTGTTTTTATCTCTTACTATTAAAAGAATTTAAAAAGAATTCATTTTATCCGTATGAACAGTTTTCTTTAATAACTTTCGTTTTTAAAATTCATAAGAGCAAGTTCGTGCGACCCAGTCGTGTATTTTATTTTGTGATGTAAACAAAATGTTTGTTGTATTTACAAAAAATCTGTTTTATTAATGTTTGTCAATATCATAAAGTTTTTGTTAATTTGTTTTTGTCAATTTAACAAAAAATGAAAACATTTTTGTTAAAATGACAAATATTTTTATTTTGAGGTTGAGTTATTTTGTAATATTGATAAAATAAAATTATCAGATAGATAAAACTACTTTGTAAGGAAATGAAAACTGCGGATATTTTTTTGATCATGACAAATCTTTTGTGTATGAAATAGTTCACATTTGGTTTTTGTCAAAATCGATGTAAGATTAACTGAATTTAATAAAAATTGCGTATTGTCAATACGCCCTCACAGATAATTCCATGTGAGATCGTTTTGACGAAACGCCAATTTTTGTGGACTTAAAGGTCGAAAAAGCTATTTCGAAACAAGAAACATTTTTATATTGAAAGTAAACCATTTTTATTAAGCTTTTATTATTTTGTGGATTTAACAAAAAAATTGTTAAATTGACAAAATGTTTTGTTGATTTAACAAATTAATCTGTTAGCTTAACAAAATAATTTTGTGGATACAACAAAATATTTCTTGTTACCTCAACACGTTTCTGTAATTTTTATCAATTTGATAAAACGTTTTGTTGGACGTATATTGACAGAATTTTTATCAGCTCAACCTACATTTTTATCATATATACCTAGATTTTATTTTCAGTGTACTAAGAGCCGTAGTAGCCTCTAACTTATATATTTAATGCAATCTTTAGAAAGATTTACGAAATTAAATGCAATCAAAAGATTATTCATTGTCTCCGTTTTGAGACTGAGAATAACTACCGACTATACTGACATAAAACTTTAGACGTGCTTCCCATTCATAAAATAGCAATCACTTAATTGCACTCTTCTGAGTACTCGTGTATTCATTCTTTCTTCTACATTTCTTCTTTTATTTATTCTTCTTTGTGTTCATTTGAATTTATTACATGTTTTTGCATTCTCTTGTATTCATTGCTTTTATTTCCATTCATCTGCCTCCTTCCATTCTTTTTATAGTAATAAAAGTGATTGCTTCTTGCTTATTCTCTGACTTGAGCAAAATTTGCATTTATGGAGCCGTGTATTACGTAAGGTTTGAATGCGAAAAAATGCAAAAGAATTCAAATTAATGAAAAGACTCAAAATGAATTCAAAGAGTGCAAAATAATACAAGAAATGGATAAAAATGTAAAAAAAAAAACAGAAGAATGCATAACTTCTTAAAAGATTGCAATGAATTGATCAGCATGAATGGGAAAAAGTGATTGCAATCATCTTAATGCCAAATCAATGGTGATACAAATTTGAAAACGTAGTCAATGATCGCAAACTTTTAGTATGAAATATTAAAGATTTTACAACCTTTTGAATATATACAAATGTATATTCAAAAAAGGCACCAATTAAAACTTTCAGAATACATACTTTCTTTTAATATATTTAACAAGACTCAAACTCCAAGTCCATGTGTTTACACTCAACAAATCACATTTCAATCCACCTGCAAAAGTTCTCCTGTTAATTTTTGCTTTGTGCTCTTATCTGTTTCCATGTAAATGTGCTTTCAAAAGAAAATTTGTACGAACAAAAATGAAGAAAAAATATTTTTGATCATCTTTTTGAATACTTGTCCCCCTAGAAAATACTCCATGTCGGATTTATCGAATTTTTCGATCTGGTAACCCTAGGTTCCACAAATTTTAAAAACTTGTTGATTTTCATATTCGACCTTATTGTGAGTTTCACGCGAACAACATTCCACCCAGAAAATTTGACATTTCACTTTTCGCCTATTGTGAGTTTCACCCGAAAAATTATTCATGTTAGAAAAATTCCCCTTATTGTGAACAATTAGGCGAACCGTAAGCAAAATAAGGCGGAAAATGTAAGTTGTTCGTTTATTTTTTTAAAATAAGAAAATTTAAAATTCATTTTTTTTTGTTAAAATGCAGGAGAAAAAAAAAATAAAAAAAAAAGCAAAGCGATATGCTGTTTAATAAAATGCAGGAGAATCCTAAAATTGCCAAGGGCTTCACTTAAAGCAAATCGGCAGAATGTGGCCGAATTTTGGAAGAAGTGAAGAGTGAGTTTGACTGGAAAAAAATAAGAATGAGGCTAAAAGAGGATTGTGCCAAACCAACATTGTGGTCTTTGCCAACTTCTTTTTGGTACCCAAAAGTACTGATAAAATCTGAAAAAAAAATAAGGATTAATTCCTTTTCACACTCACGCATCTCCAAAGGATTAAAGTGATCCCTTAAATTCCTTCGAAGTGCTCGCTTCTCAAACATTTGTTCTTCCTCAGACAAGATACGTAGCCCTATGCTATGCTATATTTAGATCATTATCTTTTCTTTTTTATAAAATAAAAATTTAATTTTACATCCTGAAATTCTTATTTAACAATTGTCAAAACAAATATATGTTTGTTCAAACTCACAAGACGGTTTGTTCATTTTCCGAACGCGATAAATCCGCTGTCTAAAGCGCGGAACAGATTGAACCAGCAACAGCACCGTCAGCAGCAACAGCGGTCGCCATTAATTTAGAGTCAATGTATTTCAATTGTTCAACACACATAAGAACAGCAACAGCAACGCCAACAGTGTCGTTAGGCCAAAGTCCTAAATTTGCTGTTGCTGGTGCGGTGTTGTCAACTTTCCCACTGCAATATTCAGTGGCACTATACAATGAAAAACTTTTTTTCTATTGGAAATGTCAAGCAGATGAAATGACGTTGCTGGTGGCAATGTGTTTGAGAAATGTTTGCTGGTCAGCGTGCTGTTTGCTGTTGACGATGCTGGTGCTGTTGCTGGTTTAATCTGTTTCGCGCATAAGAATAGGTGTGCAAATTATTTGTTTCAGATAACCCAATTAAAAATTGGGCGCCACAATGAGTGATGGCACTACTAGCGTAGCCACAATTTTATCTCTATTGCAAGTAATTTCGACAAATAACTGATGCCCCAAATTCAATTATAGCACTATTTTAGTTAACAGAAAATTTGGAGATTGCATTTCATTCTCCGTTTCCATCATAGAGGAGGGAGAATTTATTGCGGGCCTCATTTTTCTGAACGTGCCTATTTTTCGAACTGTCACTCCTGATTGGAAGTGAAATTTTTATTCGGGCGAAACTCATAATAGCTTTTAAAATTTCGGGGGAACAAAAATGTTTCGGGGGAAATGTTTTCCGGGCGAAACTCACAATAAGGTTGATTATTTTTTGCGAAACTGACTTCTAGAATTTTAATAAAAATTTGTTCGGTATCGGTTAAAAAAAAATTATTTTTATACAAAACACCTATATCGATTTAAAATTTTTGTGCCAGCATAAATTTATATTTTCTTAAGAATTAACATTGCATGCTTATTTAAGTTTAAATGAGTCGTTTTAGCCAATCAAAAAATTAATTCATGGCTTTGAACATTTTTCTAAAATAACACTTATGTTTTTGTATAGAACATTTTTAAAATGGTAGGTCTCCTAAGAGAAAGTTCGGGAGATGAAATCGTGCGTTAAACTTAATTTACAAATGTACGAGTACATAGGGTTATGTATTCTAATTTATTTTTTTCAAGAGAAAAAGTGTTTGCTAAGATTTTGTCTGCACTTGGTCTGGTTGATTATGGATCTTTCGCCTAAGGCTCATTAATTAAGTAATTAATGGTTCCGATTCCGACTCAACGTGCTTATAACAAAGCCAAAAATTTACAAAGTCAAACAAAAATGGAAACATGCACAAATATCTCATTTTATAATTAATTAAAAAATTCACAATTCGTTTGTGTTTTTGTGTTCTTTATGTATATTGTACATAGGCACATTGAGAGGCAGAGAGGGCCTTTGTATGAATAGTAACCGACATTTAAATAGGCCAGGCATAACCCGTAACGTACAAGTTAAAGCGTACATGAACAAAGAAAAATGTACGCTATAAACGCAAGAAGTAAACAGCATTACAATTTCACTATCTGAAGACTGAAGATGCCGAGAGTATAGGTACCTACATACGTTCCTACAGGAAAAGAGTAGATGTTCCTTTCATAGCACATTCACAAAAGTCGAACGGAAAAAGTTGTTGTACCCATTTTTACTTACACAACAAACAAATTCACCCGCCGGAAACATTATCCTTTGATAGGCACGATACCGCAATTGGGTTTTTTTTCCAGCGTTATATTGTTGGAAACGTTTTTGCGGTTAAATTATCCACCAAATGAAATGAGAAACATGTGAATCGAGTGCGAGCAGCAATTTCATTTCTGGGAGTAGGCGGAAAATTCGTACTTAAACCGATTTTTTTAAGACTTTAATAAAGAAGTAAAGTGGTTAAAGTTTTTAGGATATGAAAGGAGATTCAAAGATTGCGTTGCCCACTAGGGCTATGTAGTCATTGAAAATACCATGGGAATTGGGTGTCTCCAACGATAATTTAGTTTCTTTTTCGAATCTCTTGTCTACCCCATTGTTATTAATTTTTAAAATGTTTTTTTTTTCTCTTTTACAGTCTCACCAAACAGCTCAACAACCACCACAACAACATTTCAAAAGCATCGCCAACAATCAGTTTACCTTCAAAACACTCGAAGTAGTACGGGTGTCTTTCCTGAGTCCTTAGAAAATTACCACTTTGCTGCAACTACAATGTCACCACAAACAGGACTCCTCTCACAATATCAACACCAACAACAGCAAATACCTGGCAGTTTGACATCAGTGCAGCAAATGGTAACATTCATAACAACATCACCATCTCCAGTATCCAGCAGAACATCCTCATCATCATCAGCATTGTCGTCTTCGTCGTCGTCGTCATCTTCATTCACAATGAGAGCCCAAGCAGCAGCACCTGTGATGGAAATAAATTCAAATTCAATCAGAAGGAAGAAAAGGATCCCCGACGACTGGAGTGTTGATGATGATAGTTCATATGCTGCAAGTTCTATTTCTTCCGCAGCGACCGGAGCAATGGTGCATCATCATTATCCGGCACAAAAACCGACTGAATCATATCCTAGCATGTTCTTCCAAATGAATGCATCTCCAAAGGAGCAATATCGAAGGCAAATATCAAATAATAAGCGTTCGAAACGTGACGATGAAACGAAAAACGATTCCGGCATGGACAAGTGCCATTCCTTTGTCGAGGGCGACCCCGAACAGAGCTTGCTCTATAGCCCGGATTATCCAAATGATTATCCAAAAAATATCAACTGTACTAGAATAATTGAGGGTAAGTTCTGGTTCTGAAATGGTTACGTGATTTTTATAACAATAGAATTGAAGAGGGTTTGAAATAGGATTTGAAGGCAATTAAAAGGATCAAGTTTCTCTTGAAAGTTCACTTTACTTCAATTCGCAACGTGAGTTTTCGGTGTTTAGTTTTTAGTTTTTATTCGCACTATGAATGAAAAAGAAAAATAATTTCAGGATTTTTGGAAAATTACTGACGAACATTTTGGTTATACGATTTGATGTTTTTGGCTTGATGGTTGCAATAAAAATCCCTTTGGGAAAACGTCAATTTTATCATTATTTCTTGACGAAGATATTTCTATCATCAAATATGCCATAGTCCTACTTGTACAAAATCTGTCTGAATACGATGTCTGACTCATCAATATTTTTGTCATTAACTCGATTTTTTTTACTGCAGAGCTGCGTCGCAAATGATGTTATCGAGCATTATGACTTTAGAAAACTGCGATTTCGAAAATAATGCTTTTGCATAAAATTTCGTTTTGGGTTTTCGAACAGCTGATTTTTACAGTTTGCGCTTAAGAACATCTTGCAGTAGCTTTTGAAAACTATTTCCTTTTTTAATTTCCGGTAGCTTTGTTTTAAAATAAAATGCACGAACTTGCTCCTATGTAATAGACTAGAATTTTAAAAGCTAATGTTATTAGATAATACTGTTCGTAAGTATAAAATTATTTTTTTAAATTCTTTTAGTAGCACGCGATAAAAATAGAATGCTATGCAAATATGAATTTATGCAAGAACAAACATTATAAGTTGTTGTAGGGGGTTTCTTAAAAAAATAAGCTTTTATATACAAAATTTAAAAAACATATTTCAGAAAAAATACGATTTTTTTTATTTGTATAGTGGGTACCGTTATTCTTAGGTAAAATAATTTTTTGTCTTACATATTGTAGATTATATTGAGAAACTTTTATTTATCAAGTCTAGCATGGGGTTTTCAAAATATTGAGTTTTGAAAAACAAAAATTGAAACTTTTTTTAAAAATTCAAAAACAAAAAAATTCAAAATTTGAATACACAATTTTTTCAAATTTGAGGGGCCTCAGCATAAAAAAATGATCAAAATCAGTGGTACCGTTTTTGAGAAAATCAAAAACAAAAAAAAAATGGTTGCAGGAGGAGTGTCATTGATGCCAATGATTCGTATGCTGCTGGTGGGGTCGGAGTTCTTGTGCGTGACTCGTATGAGTGTGAGTTCAAAACTTATAGTCTGACAAGTGCGGATATTATGAAAATTACTGTTTGTCTATGTGATGAAATGTTTAGTTTTATTAATGTATATAGATTGCACTGTAAATCAGTTCAAGTGTTTATTGATGAATTTTCAGTTTTTCTAACTAATGAGAGAGCTCCTAACCTAATAATTTTGGGTGATATGAATTTGGACCTTCTTAATTTTAGCCCTACCGTAGATGCATACAATGTTTTGATTTCTGAACACGGTCTAACCTCTTTTGTGAATGAATCCACAAGACCAGTTGCAGGTACCTGCCTGGACCATATTTCTGGCCGCTTTTCAAAGATTAATCAATATGATTGTGCTGGAATAGTCTTTGACCTTCAAATTTCTGATCATTGCTTGACAGGTATTGTGTTTAAGATGTTGAAAAACGTTGAGCAAAATAAATTGAATACTGAATATACCCAAACTAAAATTAACTTTTACAAATTAAATCATGATCTACTTCTTGCAAATTGGGAGGAGGTTTATTCGGAAGATGATCCTTCAAAAGCTTATGACTTATTTCTGAAAGGTTTTAAAGATCTAATACGGAAGTCAACATTCTGTGTCATTAAAAAAAGGTCACAACTAAGATTGAAACCTTGGATTAACAATTCTCTTATTAAAATTATAAATTTCAAACATAGATTACATAAAAAGTGTCGAGCACATCCACTTTACACCAATTTAAAATTGCGTTTTAAAAAAAATTGCAAGAAAGTTAAAAAAGAAATCCGTTCAAGTCGTGACAATTTTTACAACAACAAAATTAGAAACGCAAAAGGTAACCTAAGAGAAGAATGGAAAGTCATAAACGGTATTATAAATAGAAAACAAAAAAACCAGTCCACTTCAATGACAGTTGAGAATGGTACCTCAAGTATTTCCGATTCCAGAGAAATTGCTAGATACTTTACCAATGTTGGCCAAAACTCTCTTCCTTGTAACATACCTTTCTCTTGCGAATGCTGCAATAGCTATAGTTCTTCAAATGAGTTTCGTAGTGGAAGTAGTTTCTATTTTGAAATGATAACTGGTTTTGAAGTTTTAAAAACCATAAATTCTCTTAAAAATTCAAACTATGTGGGTGTTGATGGAATTTCGAATGTTGTGTTGAAAAAAACTGCCTTAAATATAGTTATAATGTCACATATTTTTAATAAAAGTATCTTATCAGGAATCTTCCCTGATGAGCTGAAATCAGCTTCTGTAATACCCATTTTTTAAAAAGGCAACAAAAAAGACATTAAAAACTATAGACCTATTTCGTTATTGTCATCAATCTCTAAAGTTTTTGAAAAAAATATAAAAATGAGAATTCTGCGTTTTCTATCAAATTTGAATTTCTTTAGTCCCCTTCAGTTTGGATTTAGGTCAGGTTTTTCAACAGAAGATGCTTTGTTAAACTTTTGTTGCTTAATTCAACAAGGTGTGGATAAAAAAATGAAATGTGCTGCTCTTTTTGTCGACATCACGAAAGCATTCGATATGGTTAATCATAGAATTCTTCTGAATAAGCTTTATGATGTTGGCTTTCGTGGATTCATTTACAATTGGTTCGAATCTTACCTTAGCAATCGAAATCAAAGAGTCAAAGTTTATAATGCATTGAGTGATTCTATGTATTTTAATTTAGGTGTCCCACAAGGATCAGTCCTTGGGCCCATCCACGAAGAAGATCGTTGAGCGAGTCTTGGGTAGCCGACTGCGAAAAATAATTAGGCTATCTGATGACCAGTGCGGGTTTGTCGGGGGTAAGTCAACCACGGATGCAATCCAGAGTATAAGAATAATTATGGAAAAACATCGGGATTCTTTGGAGGATTTGCATGTCGTATTGGTTGATTTTGAAAAAGCATTCGATCGGCAACCACGAGATCTAATATGGGTGGCCCTCAGGCAACGAGGAGTTCCAGAAACCTATGTGCGGATAATTATGGACATGTATGATGGAGCAGTTACTAAAGTAAGATGCGCAGCTGGAGTCACCGAAGAACTCGAAATCACAGTAGGTGTACACCAGGGAAGTGTCTTGAGTCCCCTGCTCTTTATTACAGTTCTTGATTACCTGCTTGAAGGCAAAGTGACGGATCCAAAAGTGCATCAGTTATCCTTTGCTGACGATGGAGCCATCATAAGTGAAGACCCGATATCCCTACAACGAGCACTTGACGTATGGGTGGATGTTCTAGAAGGAAGTGGGTACCGCATAAGCGCGAAAAAGACAGAATACCTATGCTGCCCATTTTCTGATCCACACAGGCCTATTCCAGACATTTATTTGAATGGAGTAGTGCTTCCCAAGTGTGAAAAGTTTAAATATCTGGGGTCTATGATAAATAACGAAGCTACTTGTGATGACGATATCAATCATCGCGTAAGCGTAGGGTGGATGAAGTGGCGGGAAAATTCTGCTATCTTCTGTGACCGAAAAATACCCCCTAAGCTGAAAGGAAAGCTCTACACTTCAGTTGTGCGTCCAGCACTCACATACGGTTCACAATGTTGGACAGTGTACAGAAAGTATGAGAGTAAACTAACGGCAGCTGAGATGAAGATGCTTCGTATGACAGCAGGAGTTACAAAGCTTGATCGAATTAGAAGTACGAAGATCCGAGGAAGCCTTCATGTTAAGAATACCATTTCCCAAAAAATTTAACACGACCGACTCAGTTGGTATTGCCATGTTCAAAGGAGAGATCCTGAGAACCCCGTCAAAAAGGCAATATCATACAACGTTCCAATTCGGAATAAAAAGAAAGGTAGGCCTAAACACTCCTGGTACAAACAAATGCAAAAACACCAGCATTCAGTCGGCCTCAGAAATGGAACAATACAAAACCGGGAGGCTTGCCGCCGATTTCTGAGGTCAACCCGGCGAACCCCACAGGCGGATCACTAGTGTGAAGCAGATACGTGGGAGAGTTATGATCCCCTCGACATCGAGATCATAACAGCGCCGAAACAAAGGAAGAAGAAGAAGTGAATGCCCTTGCTGATGATATTGCGATTGGATATAAAGCAATAAATCCATTGAATTTAAATAGTTGCTGATATCAATCATGATGTTCACTTATTAAGATTATGGTTCGCGGACCATAAACTAATTGTTAGTAACAAAACCAAATTGATGCTGTTCAGTCCTGATTCTGATATAAAAGTAGTGTTTCATGCTCCGCATTGTTCCAGTTTTAGCCTGTTCAATAACAATTATTGCTTAAGATCTTCTTTACTACGTAGTTTTTATCCCGAAGCAACATGCAGTAGTACGTGCTTTAATGTTGAAATTGTAAAAGATTTCAAATATCTAGGTGTTACAATTGATCAACACTTGAAGTGGGCTGAGCACGTATTGAACCTTAAGCAATACTTCCTTTCCACAATAAGATGTTTTTACCGCCTAAGACAGTTCTGTTCAAATTCTACGTTAAAGAACACCTATTACGGAATATTTCACTCAAAACTACAATATGGCATTTGTTGTTGGGGAGGTGCTTATCTAAACAAAATTCAACAATTAACGATCACTCACTCTTTAGAATTATTTAGACAAACGAAAATTCTACCAGTAAGACAGTTGTTTTATTTCAAAGTCTTAAAAATATTTTTTATGAGAGGTGGTTATTTGGAAATTATTATTGTTTAACTTTCTTTTATATAACGTTTATTTTTGTAGTCACCCCACAATAAAATAAATTTTTGTTAATGTGGCATTATCTCAATTTTATATAAATTTAAATGCTACAAACTATTCTCTTAAATTATTGTAAAAACAAATTATGTACGTATTTATTTATCATAGATATACGTTACTAAAAAATTGTTAGGAGAATAAGAACTCAATAAATTCAATTCACTTCTCGGAAAAATATTTTTTACTATTATCTAGCTCCACCTAAATGAAATTTTTTGTATCCTTATTTTTCAAATCTGTAGAACAGTTTCTGAGAAAAAAAAATATTTATGAAATTTTGAAAAAAAAATTCGTAAGGCAGGTCCCGTTATTTTTGGTCTTAAAAAAAGAAAAAAAAAATTCTGGGGGGAAAAATTAAAAATACTATCTATCAAGTTTCGTAATGTCAACTTTGATCAAAATCTCGAGTTCGATTTCTTTTCCAAAGGCAGAACTTGCCCTATAGTACCTATATCGCAAGTAAAAATGGTTCGATACAAGGTAGCATTAATAATGATCTGTCAGTCAGTCAGTTACGGTTTTTGTGATTTTCGAGGCCTTATATCTCAGGAACCGCTTAAGCTAGAAAATTGAAATTTGGTGAGGCGCCTGTGCCTGTGCCTGAATTTTAAGTTTCTGACTTCATTGGTACTGAAGATAGGGAGGAGTCAAAAACCAACTTGGTTTGGTCCTGTAAAAAGGGTGTAGTGCCAGAATTTGGCTGGGCCATACCGTACCGTTTGATTAAGGAACTTTTATTTATCAAGTTTTAAAAAAAATCAAGCATGGGCTTTTTGAAATATTGAGTTTTGAAAAAAAAAGTTTTGAATTTTTTTTTTTAAATCCAAAATAATTTTTTAAATGGTTGTTATTGTTGAAAATTGTTCAAAAGCTCAAAACTAGTTTTTAAAATGCTGTAACATTTTTTTCATTATTTGAAGCTAAAAACAGGACGACATTAAAATTTCTTAGTCCTTAAAATATAAATTAAATTTTTATAATAATTTTTGAGAGAAAATTTAAGTTGTAAATTATAGTATTTATTATTATGCAAATAAAAATTTAATTAAGAAAACATTTAATTACACGATGTTGAGATGTCGAATTTTCCAAAAAAAAATGTTTTTATTGTTTTTCAAAAATTCAAGACATTTGTTCTAAGTTTTTGATATGCAATGTTCTTTTAAGTTCTTAAAAAGCTTCTCTCTAAAATATTTCATTTAAATCCGTTATGCCGATATTGAGAAGGCCAAAAATCAAAAAATGTTTATATGGTAGGTACTGGCAGTGATATCTTGATTTAAATTTTTACTTCCGACATATATGTCCATAATATACTATATGGCAAGTTGTGTATTCATCAAAAAGAATTGAAATAGCGTTACGGATACAATAATTATTGGCACCCCTTCAGTCAAAAATGAAGTTCACTATTCTTATTTTGAAGCTAAAATAGTATAGTGCCACGAGCAAATAAATAATGGTTTTTTCCTAAACTTTATCTAATTCTCCATAATTCTGTGTTTTTGTTTTGATAAATTTTCTCTTCAGTTTATCTTTAATGTATATTTAATAAAAATAATAGTTTTTATTATAAAAATATATTAAAGTTAACGTTTTTAACAATTTTTTTGCTAAGCCAATTGTAAAATTTTAAGAAATAAAATGCACGACTGGATCGCACGAACTTGCTCTTATGTAAAAGTACTTTGGAATTTAAGATACATTTTATAAATATAAAATATGGATTTAATGAGATAATAATGTGCAAATGCATAAAATTGCCGTCTGGTTTCCGGAAAAGTATGAATTTATGCAAATAAACCTTAAAAAATCGTTTTATTATTAAATAAATTTTTTATATAAGAAATTTCTCTAAAATTTTTCAAGAAAAAAATGTGGGATGCGAATTTTAAGTATTTAATAATATTGGTTTTAGGAAATAATTTCAAAAAATAATCGTTCATAGGTTTTGAAGATATTGATTTAAATTTTTTTTTTTTTTTTTAAAACCCAATAAATATTTTTTCGAATATTTTTATATACAATATTATTTTTAACTTAAGTGGACTCCTGCTAAAAATGTTGGGTTAAAATCCTTAGAGCCGTTAATAAGAAAGTCGAAAATCAAAAAAACGGGTCTATGGCAGGTACCCCTAATAACATTTTGCCCCAAAATTTTGTTTGACCAAAATGTAGTTCATGTCCATAATATCACACTTAATTTTTTTTATCAAAATCGTTAGAGCCGTTTTCGAGATAAATAAGATTTTGCATTACGGGTGTATGGGGGGTACCCTTAGTTTTGGAGCTAAAAAAAAAATTTCAATTTTTCCTCTAGGGAATCACCGAAGACCCTTAACTACCGAGATTGAAAGAAATAGGTCCAGGGGTTTAGGCTGTAGTGAGAGGTACAGACATACAGACACACTGAAACATGTTTTTTGTGTACTAAATTTTCCTTAAAATTTTTATAAAAAAAATTGATATGCAAATTGATAGTATTTAATAAAATACATTTTAAAACGTAATTTAAAAATTTAATCGTGTATCGGTTTTCAAGATATTGAATTTTCAAAAAAAAAATTGTATTATTTTTTTAAAAATCCAAAAACTATTTTTTCGAAAAACTTTTTAGTTTATATTTTTTCAAATGCAAAGCAGCTCCTGCATAAAAATTTTGGTTAAAATCGTTAGAGCCGTTGGTGAGAAATTCGAAAATCAAAAAAACCGTTCTATGACAGGTACCCCTAATAACATTTCCCCCCAAAATTTTTTTTCACCAAAATATATATATATACTAAAAAAAAAATTTCAATTTTTCCTCTAGGGAATCACCGAAGACTCTTAACTACCAAGTTTGAAGAAAATACCTCCGGTAGTTTAGGCTGTAGTTCGAGGTACAGACATACAGACATACAGACATACAGACATACAGACATACAGACAGACAGACGGAATTGTCGGACCCACTTTTTTCGTCTTCGCTATCATCGTAATGTCAACTTTGATCAAAATCTCGAGTTCGATTTTTTTTCCAAATGCAGAACTTGCCCTATAGTACCTACTATATCGCAAGTAAAAATGCCTCGTAAAATATTCCTACAATTTCTACAATTTCAATTAAGTCTAAGCACTTATCTTACAAAAACTTGACAAGGACCAGTTAATGTTTAAACTTAAGACATTCAGCGTAAGTTTGAGTATAACTCCCATCTCTGGGCAGGTGCTCCTAAAACTCACCTGCACCTCTTATACAGAATCCAAAACAGAGCCATTAGACTAATTGGAGACAGTTCTATTACGGAAACTTTTGTTTCTCTCGAAAACCGTCGTCATGTCTCTTGTCTTACTTTGTTTAATCGCTTCTTCTATAAACAGTGCTCTTATGATATAGCCAGTATTTCGCCCTTGAAACAATTTCGTCGCAATAGGATGCTCATCAATTTACCCTTGAGCCTAATTTCCGGCATGCTATAAAATACAGAGATTCTTTCGTTAGCCGTACCACTCGATTTTTCTCCCCCAATGTGATGTACAAGCATTTAAAACCAATGTGCATCTCCTTTTGAATCCCCTCCTCATTTCCTAACTGCTCGAGCTGTGGTATTTAAATTATTAAAAAGATATACATAGCCACTTGAGTGCGCGCTTATTATAAAAAAAACTTATTATCGTAGAATGGGTAAAAGTGTTTGAAAAAAGCAAAAGATGCTATGTTTGTCTTCCGCAAAAGTATAGCTCCTATATGAATTATTAATATTAACTTTTTTAAAACTTTCTTTTATTATTACTTCAATAAAAATCTGCTACGAAAATCATGTTTTTTCTTTAATTTTGGGGTGCCAATAATTATAGTTTTCGGAAAACTTTAATTAACATTTTTACTTGGGATATAGGTACTATAGGACAAGTTTTGCTTTTAGAAAAAAAAATCGAACTCAAGATTTTGATCAATTTTACGATAATAGCGAAGACGAATAAAGTGGGCCCGGCATGCATTTCCTTCTGGCTGTCTGTATGTCTGTACCTCACCTCGATCTACAGCCTAAGCCACTCGAGCTATTTTCTTGAAACGCGTGACTTAAGGGTCTTGGGTGATTCCCTAGAGGGAAAATTGAAATTTTTCTTTTAGCTGCAAGACTAACGGTACCCCCCATACATCCGCAATAAAAAAAAATTCACGACTGGGTCGCACGAACTTACTCCTATGTAATAGACTATGAATTTCAAAAATGGATGTTATTAGAGAAAACTGTTCATAAGGATAAAATGAATTTTTTAAGTTCTTTTAGTAGTAAGAGATTAAAACAGAATGATATGCAAATATAAATTTATGCTAGAACAAAAATTATAAGTCGTTGTAGTGGTTTCTTAAAAAAATACGCTTTTATGTAAGTACAAAATTTTTAAACATTTTTAAGAAAAAATAATGGTACGCCAACCTTAAGTTCTTATTATTGTACGAATAAGAGTGTAATTTCCAAAACAAATACTAAGCCGTTCTTGAGATATCGAATTTTTCAAAAAAAAAAAAATAACTTTTTTTTCTAAAAATTGAAAAAATATTTTTTTTTAAGTTTTGAAATGCAATGTTTTTTAAACTTTTTAGGAGCTTCTTTATAAAAAAATTTCATTAAAATCCGTTATGCAGATAATGAGAATTTCAAAATTCGAAAAAAATCGTTCTATGGTAGGTACAGGCAGTAATATCTATATTTCAATTTTTTTTTTATTAAATTATAGATCGTAAAAATTTACCAAAAGAAAAAAAAATTTTAGCAAAATTCTCGGAACCGTTTTCGAGAAAAATACGATTTTCGAAAACCATTTTTTAAAATTTGTATGGAAGGTACCGTTAGTTTTAGATTAAACAAAATTTTTTTCTCAAATCTCGTAAATTATGGTATGAAACTTTTATTTGTCAAGTTTAACAAAAATCGATCTTGGGGTTTTTGAAATATTGAGTTTCCAAAAAATCCAAAAAATTAAAAATTGAAAATTTGAATTTGTAATAATATTCAAACTTTTGAGGAGCTTTAGCATAAAAAAAATGATGTAAATCGGCTGTACCGTTTTCGAGCATATCAAAAACAAAAAAATGGACCCAGGGAGGCTACCAATAATAACAATTTTTTGGAAAATTTTTTTTAACTAAATCAAATTTTTCACATTTTTTTTTTAAATTCTGTGGGAAAGTTTTTGAGAAAAAAAAATATTTATAAAATTTCGAAAAAAAATCGTATGGCAGGTACCGTTATTTTTGGTCTTAAAAAAAAAGAAAAAAACGTCTGGGGGGGAATTTAAAATCCAAATCTACCAAGTTTGAAGAAAATCGGCCGAGCCGTTTAGGCTGTAGTCGAACCGACAGGCAGACAGAATTGCGAGACCCACTTGTTTTGGTCTTCGCTATCATCGTAATGTCAACTTTGATCAAAATCTCGAGTTCGATTTTTTTTACGAATGCATAACTTGCCTTATAGTACCTATAAGTCGCACGTAAAAACTTAATTATCTGGAAAACGGCTCTAACGAAGAACTACATTTTGGTCAAAAAAAATTGGGAAAAATGTTATTTACGGTACTTCCCATAGACCCGTTTTTTGTTTTATTTTCGACTTTCTCAATAACAGCTCTAACGATTTTAACCAAATTTTTAAGTAGGGGCTTCCTTAAGTTTAAAATAATATTGTATATAAAAATATTCGCAAAAATATTTGTATGGCTTTTTTGAAAAAATCATTTGTTTTTTTTTTGAAAAATCAATATCTTCAGAACGTGTGCACGATTATTTTTTTTGAATTATATCCTAAAATCTATAGATACTAGTAAGAACTTAAAATTTGCATCCCAAATTTTGTTCTTGAAAAATTTTAAAGAAATTTCTTATATAAAAAATTAATTTAATAATAAGACGATTTTTAAACTTTGTTTGCATAAATTCATACTTTTGTGGTAATCAGATGGCAATTTCATGTATTTGAACATTATTTTCTCATTAAATCCATGTTTTATATGTAGTAAATGTATCTTAACTTCCAAAGTACTTTCAGATAGGAGCAAGTCCGTACGATTCAGTCGTGCATTTTATTTTTCGAAATTTTTTCTCAAAAACTGTTCCACAGATTTAAAAAAAAATCTAAAGTTTTCATTTATTCTACAATTCTATACATAATTTAATAGGAAACAGGTTGAACTTAAGATATAACTGACAGGACCAGTTTTTTGAATTTCTCACTACCGGCATAACGGACTTAATGGAATTTTTCTTTAATAAGGTGGAGAATATTACATTTCAAAACTTAAAAAAAAAAAAAACAATTTTTATTCGTACACTAATAAAAACATTAAGTTGGCGTACCAATTTTTTTTTCTTAAATAGTTTGTATATGAAAGATTGTTTTTTAAGAAATCGCTACAACTACTTATAATTTTTGGTCTTGCATAGATTCATATTTGCTTAAGAAATCACATCATATTCCGTTTGTATATAATGACTAATAAAGGAGTTTAAAAAGTTAATGTTATGTTTATGAACAATTTTTTTCTACTATCATTTATTTTTAAAATCCCCAGTCTGTTACATAAGAGCAAGTTCTTGCAATCTTGTTGCCCATTTAATTTTTATTGAACTAAATGTAGATCGTTAAAATTAAATGAAACAGAAACAAATTTATTAAAATTTTAGATTTGGATTTCGAGAAAAATACGATTTCAGAATGCCTTTTTTGAACACATGGTGGTAACCGTTATTTTTAAACAAAACATTTTATTTTACTTATTCTTGTAAATACTGTTATTGTTAAGTTAGAAAACATCCGAGCATGTGGTCATTGTATATTGAACTGAGACAAAAATTTGAAAAGAATTTTTTTTTTGAAAATTTAAAAACAAAAAACTATTCAAACTTTTTAAAAGCATAGGAATAAAAAAATAGATAAAAATCCATCGTAAGGTTTTGAGAAAATCCAAGAGAAAAAAAGGTTCGAAGGTACCATAATTAACCATTTTTACTTGCGACTTATAGGTACTATAAGGCAAGTTATGCATTCGTAAAAAAAATCGAACTCGAGATTTTGATCAAAGTTGACATTACGATGATAGCGAAGACTAAAAAGTGGGTGTAGCAATTCTGTCTATCTGTCTGTCCGTTCGATTGCAGCTAAACGGCTCGGCCGATTATCGTCAAACTTGGTAGATATGGGTTTTAATTTTTTACCCCCGGATGTTTTTTGATTTGATTTTTTGAGACCAAAAATAACGGTAGCTGCCATACGATTTTTTTTCGAAATTTTATAAACATTTTTTTTGCTCAAAAACTCTTCGACAGATTTTAAAAATAAAAACACAAAAAAATTTCATTTAATTAAAGCTAGGTATTGGATGAAAAAATTTTTCCGAAAAATGGTTATTGAGGGTACCCCCCAAGGAACTCTTTTTTTTTGTTTTTGATTTTCTCAAGAACGGTACAACCGATTTTGATAATTTTTTTTTGCTAAAGCTCCCCATAAACATCAATAGAATTGTGTACTCAAATTTTCAAAAAAAAATTTTTTGGATTTTTAAAAAAAACTTCAAAATTTTTTTTTTCAAAACTCAATATTTTGAAAACCCCCTGCAAGATTTTTTTTTAAACTCGATAAATAAAATTTTCTCAATAATATCTACAAGATGTGATAAAAAAAAATTTATTTTACCTAAAAATTAAGGTACCTACCATACAAATGCTAAAAATTTAAAAAAAATGGTTTTCAAAAATCGTATTTTTCTCGAAAACGGTTCCGAGAATTTTGCTAAAATTTTTTTTCTTTCAATTAATTTTACGATCTTTAATTTAATAAAAAAAATTTTGAAATTAAGATATTACAGCTTGTACCTACCATAGAACCATTTTTTCGAATTTTGAATTTCTCATTATCCACACAACGGATCTTAATAAAAAATTTTATAGAGAAGCTTCTAAAAAGTATAGAACACATTGCATTTCAAAACCTTAAATTAAAAATTTTTTTAATTTTTGAAAAAAAAATCTATTTTTTATTTTTTTGAAAATTCAATATCTCAGAAATGGCTCAATATTTTTTTTGCAAATTTAATTTTTATTCGAACAATAATAAAAACTTTAAATTGGCGTACCAATATTTTTTCTTAAGTTTGTATATAAAAGCTTTTTTTTTGTAAGAAACCACTACAACGGCTTATAATTTTTGTTCCTGCATAAATTCATATTTGCATAGCATTCTGTTTTTATCTCTTACTACTAAAAGTATAAAAAAAATTAATTTTATC
This sequence comes from Chrysotoxum bicinctum, assembly GCA_911387755.1. NCBI lineage: Eukaryota > Metazoa > Arthropoda > Insecta > Diptera > Syrphidae > Chrysotoxum > Chrysotoxum bicinctum. The sequence goes on along the minus strand of OU426989.1, from coordinate 59,311,441 downwards.
CCTATGAACAGTTTTTTTTTCAAATAACATTCGTATTTAAAATTCCTAGTCTATTACATAGGAGCAAGTTCGTGCGACCCAGTCGTGCATTTTATTTATTTTTTTTTCAATCGTTATTTTTACTAAATGAAATTTTCTAAAATTAAAGAAAAAATTTACGCTAAATAGCCTCAATCAGAAAATTTTAGCTTTATCTTCATAACTTTACCTTTTGTTTGTTTATTCGAATTCGGACAATTCCTCTTCAACGGATGATATTCTCTCATCAAATTCTTCTACTTCTAAGAAAAGTAAAAAGAGAAGAAGGGACATGACCACCTTGTCAGCCAACGTAGGCCCGGCACCTAAAAAAACGTCCCTTATTGGTAGTGAAGTCGTTGAAAATTCAATAACTTTATCCAACCCGGTTATCGAATCACTCCATATTAATGAATCGAATACTAATGTTACCGAAACCTCCTCTGAACCCACTGAACCCATTCCACCTCAACCTGTCACCGAAAATCTTTGACTTGACTCCAACACAGAAATCCGTCGTTACTGGTCCAAAAACTTTAATTTCATTTCCGAAGCCCAGGGCCATATTTATATCTCGTCTCCAACCCGAAACGATGCCTGAAGATGTTGTGGATCATTTGATTGCTACTAAGGCTATTATCAATTCATCATGCGTCAAATGCTCCAAAATAAGCAAACCAAACAGCTTCGTAGGCTCCTTCAAAATAATAGCTCCCAATTCTCTCTTCGAACCCATATGTAGTACTTCTTGGCCTCCTAACACATTGGTAAAAGAATTTACAGCGCCCTTGAGAAGGAAATCAAATTTAAATTCGTCTTCTAGTACGAGTATAAATTCAAAAAACTGCCCAGGTTCTGCATCTACTACCAAAATGTGAGAGGTCTTCGAAGTAAAACTTCTAAGACTTTCAAAAATTCCCTAGTTTTGCCATACGATCTTTTTGCCCTTACAGAAACTTGGCTAAACGCAACAATATTAGACACTGAACTTTTTGATAATGAGTTCTTAGTTTTCCGAAAGGACCGTCACGTTGACGTTACAAATTCAGTTGGCGGGGGAGTACTTATTGCTGTTAGAAGTAATTTCTGCTCAACACAAATAGTCTTCCCATTCAGTCTGACAATTGACCTGTTATGCGTCAAAATAACTAAGGAATCTTTAGTCTTATTTGTTTTAAATGTTTACATTCCACCTAAAAGTCCTGGTTCCGTGTACACTGAACTTTCTTTAGCACTCGATTTTATTTTCAGTTTAGCTAGCCTTGACAGTAAAATTCTTTTATTAGGGGATTTTAATCTTCCCCATATCGAATGGGTTCCCTCTGATGACGAATCCTATTTTGAAGCTTCCACAAGTGCACCCCAACAAGAGCTCCAAATGTTGGATAATATTATCTCTACAGATTTACAGCAAATAAGCTGTATACGAAATAATATGAATAGACAACTTGACCTTGTATTCTCATCTGACGCCGTTAGTACAGTAGTGGTAGAATCTATCTCTGCTTTATCTAACATAGATCAATATCACCCGCCTCTTGACATTTTTCTTGACTTGAGTGGTCATTTACTAGAAAATAGTAATCCCCACGACTGTTCTTATACTTTTGACTTTCGGAGAGGTGATTTTCAACAGCTTTTAGATAGTTTAATTATTTCCGGTATAGAACGTTTACCGATTTCTAATGATCTTGACAAAACTGTCTCAAGCTTCTATTCTATTTTGATGAGATGCATTAATGAAACTGTCCCTAAAAAAAGATCTATTCCCTCTAATTCTTCTTCTCATCCTTGGTTCACAAAAGAACTCAAATGCCTTCGAAATAAAAGAAATAAGGCTTGGAAAAAATATATAAGGTTCATGACAGTAGAGAATCAAGTAGTTTACATTTCCCTTTTAGAAGAATTCAAAAAACTCTCTTATGAATGTTATAATGATTATCTTCAAACCATGGGGCTTTCCCTGAAATTAGACCCGAAAAACTTCTGGAAATTTATAAATTCCAAAAAGAAAAGCGACGGTTATCCTGTTAATCTCGTTTATAATGACGTAATCTTGAGTACTACTACAGAAATTTGTGAGGGATTTGCAAATAATTTTAGCCAATCCTTCATCGATTTCCCTGTTGTTGTTGACGATAACTATTTTCAATTCTTACGAAATTGTCCTCAGGTATCATTCAATAATATTACAATAGATCATGACAAAATTTTGAACTTTCTGTCACATTTAAAAGACGACTATTCTATTGGACCCGATGGAATACCACCCGCTTTATTGAAGAAATGTAAGTCCGTTTTAGCTCTTCCTCTGCGTAATATTTTTGTTCTATCCTTGAAATTAGGTAAATTCCCTGCAGTTTGGAAGAAAGCATTTTTAACGCCAGTATTTAAAAAGGGAGATAAAGCCAATATTACCAACTATAGACCAATTTCCAAACTTTCTTGCATTCCGAAGTTGTTCGAACAAGTTGTATGTGACAGTTTGACATTTATATGTAAATCTATTATCTGCAACCAACAACATGGTTTTATGCAAAAACGTTCTACTGTTACTAATCTTGTTGTCTTTTTGAATAAATGTTTAAACTCTCTAGAAAGTTGTCAAGAAGTTGATTGTGTATACACTGACTTCTCGAAAGCTTTTGATCAACTGTCTCATGAGATTATCAAGTTTAAACTTCACTCATACGGATTTCCACCACCTTTCATCAAGTGGATATCGTCATATCTTGAAGATAGGTTATATCAAGTCAAATTCAGAAATTCATACTCAAGAGAGTTTATTGCCAAATCAGGTGTTCCGCAGGGAAGCCATTTGGGACCACTACTCTTTATATTGGCTATTAATGATGCTCCTCTGTGTTAGTGATGTGTACCTCATACATGAGGCAATACAAAATGTCCCATACACCAATCTGAAATGTCCCATCACCTCAAAACGAAAAAATGTATTACCTCACACCTCACCATCACCACAAAAGCAACGAAAAGTATTGCTCTTTACTCTTTCATGAAAAAAAAACACTATTCGTATCGAGCATCTCACTCATCGGCCTGATACTAAGACTGAGACTGATGCAGAATGAAGTTGTATTGTAGTTAATTGTATGAAAGGAGGAAATAGGCCTCAAACTCTCTACCCACCAAAGATCAAACCAATGGAAATAGAATGAGGTTTGTGGAAGATGAGGATTTGAAATGAAATGAATGAATGTGTTGTGAGTACTTTTTACTCAAACGTCCCATTCAAACAAAATTCGTGACATTGTCGCAGGCTGGGTTTTTGTATCAGACTGGAACTTTGTACCAGGATGGGACTTTGTACCAGGCTAGGACTTTGTACCAGGCTGGGACTTTGTACCAGACTAGGACATTTGTCATTTAAGGATTGAGGTTCTTTTGCAACTGTTTGAGGAGACAAAATGAGAAGAGATAATGTGTGGGACTTATGAATGAATGAATGTTGCACTGACTACAATGTAACAAACAATGAAGATAGGTATGAAGCATTATCGAAAATTATACAATCAAAGGGTTAAAAAAGGAAGGAGGTTTTTTTACAGTTTGGAGTAGGAGGTTTTGTTAATTGTTGAAGGAGTAGGAATTTTCGTTTTTGATATGCAAATGCAAGTGCATTCCTTTTATTTGTATTTGTTTTGTTTTTAGTGTTAGAAAAAAGATACTAGGGTTTAGAGATCAAGATCATATATGAGAATTGAAAAAAAAAAATCAATCAATCAATTGTGCTGAGTTTGCGTACGTGAAGAGTCATTAGTATTGTATTTAGTCCAGTGTCATGTAATCAAATTTGTTTGTAAAAAAAGTGATGAGAACAGGTCTTAACAGAAGAAACATGTTGAGTGGGAAGAAAGTAGGACAAATATTGTTTTTAAATGCAAAAATGTAATGATGTATTTTTTTAAACTCATTAGATTCAATTTATTTTGAATGTGATAAAATATTTGTTTTTTTGTTAAAAAAAATATCTTTTTGTGTTTATCTTTTTATTAAATGCTTTGGTTTTCTTTTAATAACTTAAATAAAATTTAAAAACACCACTTTTTCTTTTAAACTTTTTTTTCGATTAATTTTTTTATTATATCTTTATATTTACTTATTTTAAACTTTATTTCTGTTAAAAACTAAAACTTTTTAAATTTTGTTTTTAAATATTTTATTTTAAAATAAAGTGTTTAGTTTTGGATATTTAATTAAATATATTATATTTATTAATATTTAATTTTTGTAACCTTTTTATTTAATGCAATTTTAAAAACTGTTTTTGGAAAAAATATATACTTTTAAAAAAAAAATACGCATTGTTTAGTTTCGAATTTCAAAATATCCATTTAAAAAGGTATGTACCATGGGACATTTGAGGTGGGACAAAGTACCACCTCATTTCAAAAAATGAGTACCTCATACAAACTCATTTCAAATTCGTGTCCTACCCATCACTACTCTGTGTGTTCGCAATAGCGAAATTCTAATCTTTGCAGATGATATGAAGATTTATAAAAATATAGTATCTTCAAATGATCGGGCTTTACTGCAAGATGATATTAACCATTTTGCCTTGTGGTGTGAAAAGAACAGTCTGAACCTCAACCCGACAAAATGTCAAACTATGACTTTTTCTAAAAAACGTTCTCCTTACTCTCATGAATATGTTATCTCACGGCACATTTTAACTCGTGTTATGACTGTAAGGGACCTTGGAGTTCTTTTTACACCCAATTTAGATTTTTCTGCTCATATTAATAAAATCGTGAATAAGGCCAATTCAATGTTAGGGTTTATTAAGCGCTGGTCTAAAGAATTTGTTGATCCCAATGTCACCCGGGCTTTATACAACTCCTTGGTGCGTCTCCATCTTGAGTATGCATCACAGGTTTGGACTCCTCTTTATGATATTCATATTGAGAGATTAGAATCTGTGCAAAGAAACTTTACTCGTTTTGCCTTGAAAGGACTTCAATGGAGTGATCCTTCGTATGTCATCTCTTATGACCAACGATTATCTATTCTTCAGATGCAAACTTTGGAACAAAGAAGAACAAACAATGATTTGGTATTTTTCCACCAATTAATAACAGGCATCACAGATGCACCAGATCTTTTATGTTCGGTTTATTTTAATTATCGGGGAGGAGGTTATAATCTTCGAGGCCTCGATATGATTAAGGTCCCAACACATAGGACCAACTATGGCATTCATGAGCCCTTGACACGTATGGGTAGACTTGTAAATTGGAATTCAAATAGTTTTTATTTTAATATAAATAGATGTAAATTAAAAAACCTTCTCAAAACCAGTGGTCCACGCTCCTAAATGTTCTTTGTTTCATGTTATGTTATTGTTTTGTTCTTACGTAATATTATTTATTTGTTTATTTTTAATGTTGTCTTGTGTCAGTGTTAATTGTAATAGAGTTTGCCTACTAACAACTAACACTGCACTAAATGATGAGCCGGTGGTATAACACAGTTCTCTGTGTTGGCAAACCATTGGTCGAAAGACGGGGCTTTCTATAAGCTTTCTTCGACCAATTCTGATAGTGTAAAAAAAAAATGTTACGACTTAGATAGCTTTAGCTTAAACTGTTTCTATATATGTGAACGGAGTGCAAATAAGAAGAAGTACCTATTCGATTTTGTTTTGCCAAAACTTTAAATCTGCTGTATAGGAAAAATATTGATAAACTGACCCTGAACATGGGGCGTGAGCACTTGTGAATTCTTCATTTGCATTGCATGACACTTGTACGTTGAGCCTGTATGGAAGCCTTTCCGGTAAGTGTATTCATCAGAAAATCTTGGCGGTTTGTAGATAAAAACTTTCATATTTTCCCACTATAACTGAAGAGAATGATGAAAATAAAATCTAATAGGGGGGTTCACATGGAAGAACATGGTTGTACAACATTGTTCCATGGGAAAATAACTGTACACACTACTTTGCGTTCACATACGATACTGATGCAAGGTATATAGAATATAATGGTATGACACTCCGAACTCTCTAGCTCCATCTCCTTCACACATGCTTACGTCATGTGTATCGTGAAATTCTGTTTTGTTTATTTGAAGATTTTGATAGAAACCTAATAATGAAATTAAATTATTAAGAATATCAAATGTGTTGAGATACAAATAAATTATTCAAAAAACATCGAAAAAAATTCAACATGCTGTAAAAAAAAAAAATAAACAAGAACATTTAATTCAGAATTTTATTCAGTTTTCTTTTTTTAGAATTCAAATTTTCGGTCAAATCTTTGTTTAATATCCGAATTTTAAAAAACATTTTGCAACGAAAAAACAACTTTTTTATTTCGAATTCGAGTTCAATTTTCTCAGCCAAACTTAAAAGGTTTTTTATAAAACCAGATCCAACTTTCAATGTTGTTGAATTGTAGCTATTGAATATATCTTCGAGATGCATTAGAGTCCGCACAAATTTTTCGTTTGGTTTTCGCAAGCCCCCTTCTGAAACCTGATCTGTCCATGTGAAAGATGTAGAGAATTTTTGCTCGCAATATCTTTCCAGCAGATTTGGAATTTTGGATTTGAGGCGATTAAGAATGTATCCTGCTAGGTACTCTAAAGCATCGTACTCCAACTCACACATTTCAAGTGCCGGTTCTGCAGTTTCATCTTTGTCCACAAGACATGTAAGTAAACTGGATGTCATGACGGGTTCGGAACTAAACTCGGATTCGGAAGGATTTATCGCATTTTCTTCTTCGACATTTGATTTATTAATCAGCCCATCACTCACATCCATTTGTAGTTGTTCACCACTATCAGCCTCAACATTTGCATATTGTGAAACGATGCTTTCATTTCTACCAAGAATGTACCTTCGGAGACGATATTTAAACTGTAACGCTGTGGGATGATCATAAAGACCGCCCTTCGCTCTCATCACACCAAAAAACATTTCCAAAGGGTCTTGATTTAGACGGTATGTTAACAAGTATGATATCTGGTATTCTTGCTGAAGATCTCTGAACATCATCCTGAGTGCACTGATATTAGTAAGTATTCCTTCTTGAAATGGGATCAGTGACTTGTGGTTTCCAACTCGCATAGTTCTCATAGTGGATGCTATTTGGGTTAAAATTTCATCCTGAAGTTCAAGTTCTAGGCCAAAAGCTGCCATTCTTGGGCGCGAGTCAATTTTTGGAATTCTTGCGTTGAATATGTCAAACCAATCATTAACCTGCGGAAAAAAGTGATGAAATTACCGACGTTATACATACATATATTAAAATAAAGAATACGAAGAAGTAAAAACGAAAAATATAAAAATAAATTTTATAGTTTTTGTTTTTGTTTTTGTGGACTATATTGAATGAATCAATTGAAAGCGTTTTGTGACCTCTAGTCCAAATGCGTTTCGCCCAGGTACGACAGTTGGGCTCATCAGTTAGATGCTGTCGTACCCTTCTAAGACGCAATATATTAGTCGACGATTATCAACACTAATAAAATTTACAGCACTAACGCAATGTAAATTATATTTATCTAGGGGAATTTGGTCAAATTCAGACACCTAGAAAATAAAGCCCGTGGTCTGGCTGATGTAAGACGAAGAAGTAAAAACGAAAAATATAAAAATAAATTTTATAGTTTTTGTTTTTGTTTTTGTGGACTATATTGAATGAATCAATTGAAAGCGTTTTGTGACCTCTAGTCCAAATGCGTTTCGCCCAGGTACGACAGTTGGGCTCATCAGTTAGATGCTGTCGTACCCTTCTAAGACGCAATATATTAGTCGACGATTATCAACACTAATAAAATTTACAGCACTAACGCAATGTAAATTATATTTATCTAGGGGAATTTGGTCAAATTCAGACACCTAGAAAATAAAGCCCGTGGTCTGGCTGATGTAAGACGAAGAAGTAAAAACGAAAAATATAAAAATAAATTTTATAGTTTTTGTTTTTGTTTTTGTGGACTATATTGAATGAATCAATTGAAAGCGTTTTGTGACCTCTAGTCCAAATGCGTTTCGCCCAGGTACGACAGTTGGGCTCATCAGTTAGATGCTGTCGTACCCTTCTAAGACGCAATATATTAGTCGACGATTATCAACACTAATAAAATTTACAGCACTAACGCAATGTAAATTATATTTATCTAGGGGAATTTGGTCAAATTCAGACACCTAGAAAATAAAGCCCGTGGTCTGGCTGATGTAAGACGAAGAAGTAAAAACGAAAAATATAAAAATAAATTTTATAGTTTTTGTTTTTGTTTTTGTGGACTATATTGAATGAATCAATTGAAAGCGTTTTGTGACCTCTAGTCCAAATGCGTTTCGCCCAGGTACGACAGTTGGGCTCATCAGTTAGATGCTGTCGTACCCTTCTAAGACGCAATATATTAGTCGACGATTATCAACACTAATAAAATTTACAGCACTAACGCAATGTAAATTATATTTATCTAGGGGAATTTGGTCAAATTCAGACACCTAGAAAATAAAGCCCGTGGTCTGGCTGATGTAAGACGAAGAAGTAAAAACGAAAAATATAAAAATAAATTTTATAGTTTTTGTTTTTGTTTTTGTGGACTATATTGAATGAATCAATTGAAAGCGTTTTGTGACCTCTAGTCCAAATGCGTTTCGCCCAGGTACGACAGTTGGGCTCATCAGTTAGATGCTGTCGTACCCTTCTAAGACGCAATATATTAGTCGACGATTATCAACACTAATAAAATTTACAGCACTAACGCAATGTAAATTATATTTATCTAGGGGAATTTGGTCAAATTCAGACACCTAGAAAATAAAGCCCGTGGTCTGGCTGATGTAAGACGAAGAAGTAAAAACGAAAAATATAAAAATAAATTTTATAGTTTTTGTTTTTGTTTTTGTGGACTATATTGAATGAATCAATTGAAAGCGTTTTGTGACCTCTAGTCCAAATGCGTTTCGCCCAGGTACGACAGTTGGGCTCATCAGTTAGATGCTGTCGTACCCTTCTAAGACGCAATATATTAGTCGACGATTATCAACACTAATAAAATTTACAGCACTAACGCAATGTAAATTATATTTATCTAGGGGAATTTGGTCAAATTTTTTTTTTTATTTTCTAGGTGTCTGAATTTGACCAAATTCCCCTAGATAAATATAATTTACATTGCGTTAGTGCTGTAAATTTTATTAGTGTTGATAATCGTCGACTAATATATTGCGTCTTAGAAGGGTACGACAGCATCTAACTGATGAGCCCAACTGTCGTACCTGGGCGAAACGCATTTGGACTAGAGGTCACAAAACGCTTTCAATTGATTCATTCAATATAGTCCACAAAAACAAAAACAAAAACTATAAAATTTATTTTTATATTTTTCGTTTTTACTTCTTCGTCTTACATCAGCCAGACCACGGGCTTTATTTTCTAGGTGTCTGAATTTGACCAAATTCCCCTAGATAAATATAATTTACATTGCGTTAGTGCTGTAAATTTTATTAGTGTTGATAATCGTCGACTAATATATTGCGTCTTAGAAGGGTACGACAGCATCTAACTGATGAGCCCAACTGTCGTACCTGGGCGAAACGCATTTGGACTAGAGGTCACAAAACGCTTTCAATTGATTCATTCAATATAGTCCACAAAAACAAAAACAAAAACTATAAAATTTATTTTTATATTTTTCGTTTTTACTTCTTCGTCTTACATCAGCCAGACCACGGGCTTTATTTTCTAGGTGTCTGAATTTGACCAAATTCCCCTAGATAAATATAATTTACATTGCGTTAGTGCTGTAAATTTTATTAGTGTTGATAATCGTCGACTAATATATTGCGTCTTAGAAGGGTACGACAGCATCTAACTGATGAGCCCAACTGTCGTACCTGGGCGAAACGCATTTGGACTAGAGGTCACAAAACGCTTTCAATTGATTCATTCAATATAGTCCACAAAAACAAAAACAAAAACTATAAAATTTATTTTTATATTTTTCGTTTTTACTTCTTCGTCTTACATCAGCCAGACCACGGGCTTTATTTTCTAGGTGTCTGAATTTGACCAAATTCCCCTAGATAAATATAATTTACATTGCGTTAGTGCTGTAAATTTTATTAGTGTTGATAATCGTCGACTAATATATTGCGTCTTAGAAGGGTACGACAGCATCTAACTGATGAGCCCAACTGTCGTACCTGGGCGAAACGCATTTGGACTAGAGGTCACAAAACGCTTTCAATTGATTCATTCAATATAGTCCACAAAAACAAAAACAAAAACTATAAAATTTATTTTTATATTTTTCGTTTTTACTTCTTCGTCTTACATCAGCCAGACCACGGGCTTTATTTTCTAGGTGTCTGAATTTGACCAAATTCCCCTAGATAAATATAATTTACATTGCGTTAGTGCTGTAAATTTTATTAGTGTTGATAATCGTCGACTAATATATTGCGTCTTAGAAGGGTACGACAGCATCTAACTGATGAGCCCAACTGTCGTACCTGGGCGAAACGCATTTGGACTAGAGGTCACAAAACGCTTTCAATTGATTCATTCAATATAGTCCACAAAAACAAAAACAAAAACTATAAAATTTATTTTTATATTTTTCGTTTTTACTTCTTCGTCTTACATCAGCCAGACCACGGGCTTTATTTTCTAGGTGTCTGAATTTGACCAAATTCCCCTAGATAAATATAATTTACATTGCGTTAGTGCTGTAAATTTTATTAGTGTTGATAATCGTCGACTAATATATTGCGTCTTAGAAGGGTACGACAGCATCTAACTGATGAGCCCAACTGTCGTACCTGGGCGAAACGCATTTGGACTAGAGGTCACAAAACGCTTTCAAAATAAAGAATAGAAATTTAACTAACCTGTTTACACAAAACAGACAACTCATTCCAATATTTGGATTTTGCTAAACCTAGAGTTCCCAGCCTAGTAAGAGCGCACGCGTTTGTATGAGAAAACAACTGCGTTGCAAATTTGACTCTTTGCCTCTTTGCAGCTTTCACATTCAGGTGAGTGTCGGTTAACCGACTTGATATTTTTAAATCCGAGTTCGACTGGCTTGCCAGTAACTCTTCAAGTGGCTCCTTTGTTAGATGCTTACCATGGAGAAATACTCCGGTGTCCAAAAAATGGTTTCGAAGCAATTTAATTAAATGTGGTGTGTCACTTAATACGTACACTTTCTTTGACTTGTCACTAGGATTTAAAAAGAAGGGCTGGGTTTCGCTTATACCCATTCTTCTCCAGAGTCCTCGGTTACCTCCACCCAAATCAGAAACTACAGCGACAACATGATAATCCTTGGATTGTAGATTTTTGATAATGGTTTTGAACATTTCTTTTGTTAAGGCACAATCATAATTGTAAAAGATAGGCTGCTTCCAATTCTCAAAGAGTCCTCTCGCCATTACCACTTGAACATAATTAGCCGGAGCCAAAAGTGTATCGCTTTTAGTATCGTACTCATACGACTTCTGTATTTTCATTTCGTCTGCCATGAGAACGCATACTTTTTGGAAGGTGGACAAATTAATATTTCTCATTAAAGCAAATACAGAGCTGAGGTAACCCGGGTTGATGTTAACTTTTGAAGCCCAATTTCTTAGCGTAGTCACAGCTGGTAAAGGATATTTTCTTTTAAGTAATAGCCTGTAGGCTTTAGGCCCACTGGAATAAATGGCGATGGCTAAAGAAATATCATTTACTTCCCATTTAATCCTTTTGCCATTCGCTTGAAGCTTTCTTCTTTGCCCAGGCGTAAATATTCCATCCATGCATTTACTTTCCTGTCGGAGCATTTGAACTTCTTGAATTAAACTCTCATTTTGTTGAATAAGTTCATCCATTAGTTCATGTGTGCTGTAATAACATATAATTTTATGACAAACGAACTTAATTAATTAGGTATTATTCTATTCAACTTCGAAAGGGTCTCATTTAAATCGTCAGTGTTTGTAGATTTGTCGATTCTTGCAACGCAGACTTCTACTGGTGCATCTTGAACATCTGTGACATCAGTGATAGCTGTTGAAAGTTCCTCGAGATTTGCTGGTCCTTGGCCATCAGCGAAACTTCTTCTCAGACAAAATATAAATCTTTAATACTTGCATAAAGAAGCTTTAAAATATATCCTACAAAATTTCCTGGACAGCTTGTTTTGCGTCCCGCTTGTTTTTCCTTTCTTGGCGCTTACTTTCAGAATCAACTGATGACAATAAAGGCAAGTTTATTGTTGGAACAGCATCCAATTTGAGTTTTTTACTATTTTTTGGGGAGTACTTGAGCATTTCGTGCATCAAATTCCGCAAATATTGTTCAGGAGTAAAATGTCTTGAACATATAAATGCATTTTGGACGTTGAATTTGTCTTTCCTTCCGCACTTAAATAGCCAAACTGTTTGCATTCTTTCATCTTTCGGAAAACGAAAAAATTTTATTTTTTCAATATCGTTTAGTTGATTTCGCTTAAGTCTTTTATCGTTGCTACTATTGCAGCCGAAAACAGCACAAATCACCATATTAAGACACTTTTTAACTAATTATTAATTTTCTAATCAGAAAAAAAAAACAAAGTTCTATCAAATAAGAAATAAACGACTGCAATGTGAAAATCAAAACACGATACAAATGACGTACAATTGTGTGAGGAAGATAGGAATAGAGAATCTCGAATGTCATACCATTTTATTCTATATACCTTGATACTGATGTATGTTGTCGAACATCATTATTTTTATATCTTAGAAGTGAACGGAAGCAGTATGGCGATACAAATTTTGGCAGCCGTAATTATGAACGATATTCTTGAAGAGGAAGAAAACACGAAACTTGCATTTTCTTCCACTTCTTTATATTTTGTTAGGAGTTTTATTCTTATAAAATTTATTTTTTATAAATTTCACTTTTTATTTTCCACAATTCTGGTAAATTTCTTATTATAAAGTTCAAAAAATCTTTTTAAAACTCATTATTTGGTATAGATGCCATTTTTCCGTTGAATGTTTTATGGCCGAGACAATTTACAGAATGAAAAAAAATATCAAAGTTGTCAACATCTGTTCACACAGGTTGGTTGGTTGCACGAACCACCCAGGTTTTCAAAATATTTTGAAAACCATGCGACATTGTTCGGTTTTGCGTTCATATGATAGAACATTGATGGTTATCGAACCATGTTGTACAAGATGTTCTTCCATGTGAACACCCCTAATCAAAGCTTTCGTGTTAGGATTGAAATAATCTTGATATTTTTGTATAGCTTTAACTACTTACACTATTATAGCTTATGCTATTTTTATTCACTCAAATTTGAACTAGGAAAATAAGCTAAAGCTGTATGAATCTAGAGTCAGTTATTTAAAAAAAACATATTTCTAGAAGGCAACTCTTACTAGTTAGCCAAACATATCTTTTATTCACGCAAGACCTAGGTTTCATTTACAAATCCAAGTCTTAGCCTTAGCTTTTTTTTTATTCACAAGACCCTATGATGGGGCATTTTTTTTTGTCTGTTGGAGGAGCTTGAACAGCTCAGTCGATTTTCCTTCAGATAACATTTTTAAATTTTTGGTCTGAAACAAAAATATTTCCGCAATTTTAGAAAATTTCATTCCTAGAGCAATTTGAGAAAAAGAGTCAAAAAAGAGTGATTGTGCTCAAAATTTGACCAGAGCAGGTCATTTGCAAAGGAGATAGTGGACTCTCTTTTCCCGCTGGTTCCAATAGCTATGACCAGTGTAAATTTGACAATTAATATCTTTTGAACACTATCACAAGATATAGGAAAGAAATTAAATTGTATCTGAGAATTCCGCAACAATGTACAAAAATGGTTTTCGAAAATCGAAAACGGCACCTAGAATTTTGATACATTTTTTTCTTCCGCTTAATACTTGCGAAGCTTCTTAAAAGTCTTTAAAATATGTCCAATTAAATCTAAAAAAAATGTTGTTTTGGTTTTGAAATAAAATTATTTATTTTTTTTTTGAAAATTCTATATCTCGAAAACATGTCAATATTTATTTTTTAAACTTTTTTCGTGGATTTTCACTAGACGAAAATCGGATGAATAAGATCGGAATAATTCAGTTAATACTCGCAGTTGGCTTATCTTCAACCTCAGGGACCCGGCCATGTATAAGACTCCTTCATGTGTTGGATTTCTCCTCCCAGGAAATGACACTCCATATGAACATAAATCTGAAAATTTTTGACACATATTTTATTCCGCATTATCTTAGGAGTTCCATTTCATTAATGCATTTCAGTCCTCTCACAAAATATTACAGCTATAATATGATTCTTCAGTCTTATATATTTTTATGAAGGTATTTTCAAAGCGGAGGGAGGACCTTATTACTTTTGCTGCCCTCCTATGTGTAAAATTCAACTCGTCCGGTTTTATACTCCAATGCCTTGTTTCATATAATGCTCTCAAAAGAAAGGAAAATATACCTACCCTTATTGGTTTTCTTCTGTGCGAGTAATAATAATATTTTTTTCGTAAGGATATAAAACAAAAAAAATAAGGATATTCTGTTTGTAAGCCTCGGTTATATTTTCCTCTCGTTTGGTCTCATCTCTCAAGGCAGAACGCCTTGAGGCTGTGATTTTTCAATTTATTGTTTTTTTTCGTCTTTTCGTTGCCTTGCATTTGGAAAATAAAATGAAAAATATTGAGTGGATGACTCTTGAAGGCAGGAAATGAGAAATGTATTCTAGGAATTTCATTATAAAAATACACATGAATTCTTCAGTTCTCTATTTGGCAGAAATAATTTGACTCAGTTTTTGTTTTTGTCTTGCAGCTCCCAAAGGACAGCTGATACGATTGGACTTTCGGAATTCATTCAACATTGAAAGTAAAGAAGATTGTAAATTTGATTACCTGGAGGTGAGTAGTGGTATTGAAAGCCAAACTTTATAATTATTTTTGTTTAGTGGAAGATCTTGTCATTTCAAAGGTTAAAAGAGACTTGGAAAAATTTAAACTTAAACATTATTATTTTGGAGTTTGTCAATGTGAAATTTTGAAGATGTTGAGACAGATTCACATTGACTTTTTGACATTCAAAATATTTTGACTTTCTCCAAATATCCAATTTAATTTTCAATGATACCTGCAAGAGGTAAGGGACAGAACTTGGTTTATTTGATTTGAAATATGATTGAATATTTTAATGAGAATCATTATGAAATTTTTATTAAGAACGTCGCAACATAACCTTGCTTTGATTTTCATTGCTCTATTCGTCAACATCGAGCTTCCATCCGAAAGTTAGAAGCAAATATGTGTGTACTTATGATGAAAGAGTACAAAACTGTGCGTGTGTTACACTCCTCCGAACAATTGGGTAAAGGACTCAAAAGCTGAAATTAATAAAAAATAAAATGCACGACTGGGTCGCACGAACTTGCTCCTATGTAATAGACTACAGAAATTTTAAAAACAGAAAACTGTTCATAAGGAAAAAATTAATTTTTTAAATTCATTGAGCAGTAAGGACAAAACCAGTATGCTATGCAAATATGAATTTATGCAAGAACAAAAACTATAAGTCGTTGTAGTGGTTTCTTAAAAAAATAGCTCTTATAACAAAATACGCCAACTTTAAGTTTTTATTATTGTACGAAGGAAAATTAAATTTCCAAAAAAAATATTAAGCCGTTTTTGAAATATCGAATTTTCCAAAAAAAATGATATTTTTTTTTTCAAAATTAAAAAAATATTTATTTTTTTCAGTTTTGAAGTGCAATGTTTTTTAAACTTTTAAGAAGCATCTATAAAAAAATTTCATTAAAATTTGTTACGTCGATAATGAGTAATTCAAAATTTGGAAAAATGGTCCTTTGGTAGGTACAAGCTGTAATATCTTGAATTCAAGTTTTTTTATTAAATTAAAGATAGTAAGAATTAATTGAAACAAAAAGTTTTTAATTTTTTCGACAATAATACGATTTTTGAAAACCATTTTTTAACATTTGTCTGGTGGGTACCTTTAGTTTTAGGTAAAATAATTTTTTTTTCCCACATCTTGTAGATTATATTGAGAAACTTTCATTTATCAAGTTTAAAAAAATCTAGAATGGGGTTTTTGAAATATTGAGTTTTGAAAAAATAATTTGAAATTTTTTTTTTTTGAAACTTTAAATGCACAATTCTATTCAAGGTTTTGGGGAGCTTAAGCAAAAAAAATATGATGAAAAAAATTGTTCTTTGGAGGGTAGCCTCAATAAGCATTTGTCGGAAAATTTTTTTCAACAATTATCTAGCTTTAACTAAAAAGAATTTTTTTTGTATTTTTATTTTTTAAATCTGTCAAACAATTTTTGAGAAAAAAAAAATATTTATAAAATTTCGAAAAAACTAATCGTGAGGTACCGTTTTTTTGGTCTTACAAAAAAAAACGAAAAAAAGTGTGGGGGGCATATATTAAAAATGATATCAACCAAGTTCAAAGAAAATCGGCCGAGCTGTTTAGGCTGTAGTCGAACCGGCAGACAAACGGACAGACAGAATTGCGAGACCCACTTTTTCAGTCTTCGCTCTCGTACGTACCTATAAGTCGCAATTAAATAAAAGAGGCTGGGTGCAACCCACACTGATAACTTCCCATTTGTGGTCTTGAAAACTTTATATTTAGTTTTTTTCAAATAACCAAATTTTCAGCGAAACAAACTTTAGCTGTAAAATTCAAACAAACATTATTTTAAAATTGAAAAGCATTTTAATTATTTAAAGAGATTTGCATGAAAAGGAAACTAGAGTACAAAAAAAAAAAATTATCAACTGCCATGTTTTCTCATTAAAATAATGTTGCCCCCTGAAATTTGTATTATCCGCCAAAAAAAATATGCTAAGCGACATTAATGAAGATCTCATTATCGTGAGCAACAAAAAATTTTGTTAGATGTCACTTAGTTTAACCAAATTTGTCCCTTAGCACACTATGATTCAACTAGAACTTTCTTCGTTTTTTTCGTTTCCTGAACAATTTTAGAAATGTCGCTTAGTATACATTTTTACGGGAAGGTATCGATGTATAAAACAACATATGTTCTTTAGAAGGCACTATCGGTGTTCATTCCCAAGAAATTCGACTTGAAATACAATTTTAACTAGTTTTCACTAGAATGTTTAATACTTTTTTTATTTAAAAAAAAACTATTAATTCAATATTTGTCAACATTTTACCAATTATACAAAATTATACTATGTATAAAATAAACTAAATTAGAAGTCAATATCACTACTAGTTCTCGAGAAATTTGAGTCGAAAAACAATTTTTACCAATTTTCAATAGAATTTTATATAGTTTTTTATGTTTTGTAAAAAAAATGTAAACTGATTTTTTTTTAAATTTTCACCAGTTGTCAAACACATTATTTTTGGTAAAATAAAATTATATTGAGTTTCAAATCGTTTTCCGTTCTTAGAATATCTGGGTTATGAAATTTTTTTTTCAGTTTTTTTTTATTTAAAAAAAGAACGGTATGTTCATTTTTTTCCAAATTCATACCAAATCTGTATGACCTTATAATGAGTACACTAAATTTTATTTTAAATCAGTAGCATTATTTTTTCGTGAGATATTTTAAACTTACCAAAATTTTTACTTTTTTTTTAAACCGTTATAGTGAAAAAACTACTCACTGAATTTTAATAAACGCCCTTTCAGCCTCTTTCGAAGTTATTATCTATTAAACAAAATTTATTTGAAGTCGATATCTTTACTCGTTCTTGAGATATCGACGACGAAAAATGGTACGAGAACGTACGGACGTACGAACGTACGAACGTACGTACACACACACACACACAGAAATCTCTCTAAAAATGATTGATATAGCCTCTAGGGACCTTAAAACGTCGAGAAATGTCAAAAATTCCAATTTGACAAATCGGACCGATTACAATAACTTCCTATGGGAAGTTAAAAATGCACGACTGGATCGCACGAACTTGCTCTTATGTAAAAGTACTTTCGAATTTAAAATACATTTTATAAATATAAAAAATGAATTTAATGAGATTATAATGTTCAAATGCATGAAATTGCCATCTGGTTTCCGGAAAAGTAGGTTGAATTTGTGCAAATAAAATTTTAAAAAATCGTTCTATTATTAAATAAATTTTTTATATAAGAAATTTCTCTAAAATTTTTCAAGAAAAAAATGTAGGATGCGAATTTTAAGTATTAAATAATATTGATTTTAGAAAATTATTTCAAAAAATAATCGTTCATAGGTTTTGAAGATATTGATTTCAAAAAAAAAATGTTTTCAAAAAACCCAATAAATATTTTTTTTTGAATATTTTTATATACAATATTATTTTAAACTTAAGGGGACTCCTACTGTAAATTTTGGGTTAAAATCCTTAGAGCCGTTAATGTGAAAGTCGAAAATAAAAAAAAAATGGGTCTATGGCAGGTACCCCTAATAACATTTTGTCCCAAAATTTTTGTTGACCAAAATGTAGCCTATGTTCATAATATCACACCTAATTTTTTTTTATCAAAATCGTTAGAGCCGTTTTCGAGATAAATAAGATTTTGCATTACGGGTGTATGGGGGTACCCTTAGTTTTGGAGCTAAAAAAAGTTTCAATTTTTCCTCTAGGGAATCATCGAAGACCCTTAACGACCGAGTTTGAAGAAAATACCTCCGGTAGTTTAGGCTGTAGTTCGGGGTACAGACATACAGACAGATAGACGGAATTGTCGGACCCACTTTCTTCGTCTTCGCTATCATCGTAATGTCAACTTTGATCAAAATCTCGAGCTCGATTTTTTTTTCAAATACAGAACTTGCCCTATAGTACCTATATCGCAAGTAAAAATGTAGTATGTACTACATTTTGGTAAAACAAAACTTTAAGAAAAATGTTACCATCGGTATCTGTCATAGAACGCTTTTTTTATTTTCCAACTTTCTCAATAACGTATCTTCTTAATTTAAATAAAATGCACGACTGGATCGCACGAACTTGCTCTTATGTAAAAGTACTTTGGAATTTAAGATACATTTTATAAATATAAAACATGAATTTAAAATGAAATTGCCGTCTGATTTCTGGAAAAGTATGAATTTATGCAAACAAACTTTAAAAAATCGTTTTATTATTAAATAAATAAATTTTTTATATAAGAAATTTCTTTAAAATTTTTCAAGAAAAAAATGTGGGATGCGAATTTTAAGTATTTAATAATATTGATTTTAGGAAATAATTTCAAAAAATAATCGTTCATAGGTTTTGAAGATATTGATTTTTCAAAAAAAATTTTTTTTCAAAAAAACCCAACAAATAATTTTTTGAATATTTTTATATACAATATTATTTTAAACTTAGGGGGACTCCTGCTGAAAATTTTTGGTTAAAATCGTTAGAGCCGTTAATGAGAAAGTCGAAAATCAAAAAAACGGTTATATGACAGGTACCGTTAATAACATTTTGCCCCAAATTTTTTTTTACCAAAACGTAGTCCATGTCCATAATATCACACCTAATTTTTTTTATCAAAATCGTTAGAGCCGTTTTCGAGATAAATAAGATTTTGCATTACGGGTGTATGGGGGGTACCGTTAGTTTTAGAGCTAAAAAAAAAATTTCAATTTCCCCTCTAGGGAATCACCGAAGACCAATAACTACCGAGTTTGAAGAAAATAGGTCCAGTGGCTTAGGCTCTAGATCGAGGTACAGACATACAGACAGACAGACAGACAGACAGACAGACAGACAGACAGACAGACGGAATTTCCGGACCCACTTTATTCGTCTTCGCTATCATCGTAATGTCAACTTTGATCAAAATCTCGAGTTCGATTTTTTTTCCAAATGCAGAACTTGCCCTATAGTACCTATATCGCAAGTAAAAAATATTGTATTTATATAAAATTTTTCAAAAAAATAGTGTTTTTAGGATTTTCAAAAAAAATAATTAAGATTTATTTTGAAAATTCAATATCTTAAAAACGAGAGAGCAATTTGTTTTTGAAATACTTTTCTAGAATATATATTATCAAATACTTAAAATTGTATAATCCCAATTTTTTTCGAGAACAATTTTAAAGAAATTTATTATATACATAAATTTCACTACTGGGTCGAAAGAACTTGCTCTTATTTAAAAGACTAAAAATTCCAAAAACGAATGTTATTAGCAAAAATCTATTCATGAGCATAAAATTCATTTTTTCAATGAATAAAGCAACTGCTTTAGTAGTTGGATCCATGTGATTCACGCTAAAATTATTTTTAGCAGTTTGCAGTGGTATAAGCTTTTATATACAAAACTTATAAAAAAATTAAATTTTTAAAACATCAA
Organism: Chrysotoxum bicinctum; assembly: GCA_911387755.1. Taxonomy (NCBI): domain Eukaryota; kingdom Metazoa; phylum Arthropoda; class Insecta; order Diptera; family Syrphidae; genus Chrysotoxum; species Chrysotoxum bicinctum. The sequence goes on along the minus strand of OU426989.1, from coordinate 59,291,078 downwards.
AGCTTTTATTATTGTTCGAATAAAAATTAAATTTACAAAAAAAAATATTGAGCAGTTTCTAAGATATCGAATTTTCAAAAAACCATTGATTTTTTTTTTTTCAAAAATTCAAAAAATATTTATTTTAAAGTTTTGAAAAAATGGTTCTATGGTAGGTACAGTCAGTTCCATCTTAATTTCAATTTTTTCTTATTAAATTATAAATCGTAAGAATTAATCGAAAGAAAACAATTTCTGTCAAAATGCTAGGCCCGCCGTTTTCGAGAAAAATACGATTTTTGAAAACCATTTTTTAACATTTGTATGGTGAGTACCGTTAGGTTTAGGTGAAAAAGATTTTTTTTCACATCTTGTAGATTATATTTAAAAACTTTTATCTATCAATTTTAAAAATAATCGAGCATTTGGTTTTCGAAATATTGAGTTTTGAAAAAAAATTGATTTTTTTTAATTAGAAAAAAAAAATTAAAATTTAAATACACAATATTATTAAAATTTTTGGGGAGCCTTAGCATAAAAAAATGATCAAAATCGGTTGTACCGTTTTTGAGAAAATCAAAAACAAAAAAAAATGTTTCCAAGGGGGGTAGCATTAATAACCACTTTTCCGAATTTTTTCCATTACCTAGCTATAACCAAATTATATTTTTTGATTTTTTTTTAATCTGTTGAACAGTTCTTGAAAAACAGATACATATCGCGACCCTAGAACAACAAGGTTCTAAGTACACCAAAGTGTGTTTTGAGAAAAACGCATCTGAATATTTGAAGTCTTTAATTGGGATACTGTTTAAAAAAATTAAATTTTTTTTTTTATAACCCGATGAATATGCACACAATCTATAAAATTTTTACTTTAAAACCTAATAAAACCAGATTTTTAACCCTTAAATTTGACTTTAAAAATCATTATAGGACTTTGCTGCTCAACGATGCGACACTATATTCTAGAACAATAAGGTTCTATGTAGCACTTAGAACCTTGTTAACTTATATTTTCATATTTCTTTTCACATAGAACCTTGTGAACTTGGTTTCTTTTTTTTGAATTTAGTGAAACAAAGTTCTAAGTGGAAGTTAGAACCTTTTTAAATAAATCTCAAATCGAAAATATACAGATAGAACTCTGTAGCTTTGGATATTTTGTGAAACAAGGTTCTAAGTGGCAGTTAGAACCTTATTGATTAAATCTCAAATGGAAAATATGCAGATAGAACTCTGTAGCCCTGTCTATCATGGAAATGGAAAGAGATAGAGCAAAATGGATTGCGGGAATCGAAAGAGCACCCTAAATTTACCCAGATTTGATATAAAACTCATTTTTTTCAAAATTGTCGGTTAGAACCTTGTTGTTCTAAGGTCGCGATATTTATAAAAATCTAAAAAAAAAATCGTAAGGCAGATACCATAATTTTTGTTCTTAAAAAAAAGAAAAGAAAATGCACGACTGGATCGCACGAACTTGGTCGTAATGTAAAAGTACTTTGGAATTTAAAATACATTTTATAAATTATCAAAAAATGTATTTAATGAGATAAAAATGTTCAAATACATGAAATTGCCGTCTGATTTTCAGAAAAGTATGAATTTTTGCAAACAAAGCTCAAAAATTGTTTAATTATTAAAGTATTTTTTTATATAAGAAGTTTCTTTAAAATTCTAACGTCAACTTTGATCAAAATCTCGAGTTCAATTGTTTTACGAATGCATAACTTGCCTTATACCTAGTACCTTTAATTCGCAGGTAAAAAGTACATATGTTAAAAAATGTCGTAGAGAATTGAATAGTCTTTTAATCTACTGTTAAATTGGCGCACTTTTTCTAAATGTCAAATTGCGTTCTAAACATCGTCTCTACGAGTATAAGTTCGTTACCTTAGCCACTTACATTTCAGAGATCTACATTTCAGAGAGTACATGACAGGAACAGAAAACAGAACTGCTCTAAATGGAAACATTCTCTGTGCATTAAATCCCTTTTTATTGAAATGTCTTATGCTGAACGATTGCACATATCTTCATTTTCAAGGACAGAGGTACAATGAATCCCAATTTACACTTGAAATAAAAAAAAGTGTTCCATGGAATGGAAAAGAAAATACATATTTTCTCTACAGGGATAACTTCATGACTATAATTAAAACCAAACAAAATAAGCTTCTTATACAAATTACAAATTGGTATTCTCGCTCTTATTTTTTTCTATTTGTTGCTTTCAACTTCAACGCACCCTCTTGATAAGGGAAAGTTCCAAAGTAGCTATGTTTATCTGTCTCGTAAAACAACAATTACCTACAAGAACTTCTCTCGAACAAACCTCGAATTAAACGTTTCTCATTAATATTTTCCGCCTCTTTCACTACGTTTAATCCTGCATAAAAAGAATTCATCTCCTAGAAGAAGAAGAAAATTTAAGACGAACGAAAACAAAATGGCTTAAGTGTACCATTTAGAGTTTCTACATAGGAACCAAAACGGAAATAAAATCAGAAAGAAAGCACAACCCCATAAAAATTATCTATTATTCGGATGAATGTCCGCTTCTGGCCCAGCCTGTGTGGCGGCGCCCCCCACAGGCAAAGCCCAAAACAATCACAATAAAAACCATTCTTTTGCGGTTTCTCAAAATAGGTTTCTAGATGGAAATAAGAAAAAAGATACATGGAGATTATCTGCCAAGGGATATGAAGGACAGCTATGATAGGATCTGAAACGAAGGCGTAAAATAAAGACCACACATACAAAACTGCGAGGTCTGAGTAGAATAAAGATTTTCAAAGAAGTGAACTATTTTTGAGGAAAACAATTTTATACGCGGACACAGGAGCAGGAATCTGCAGTGGGACATAAAATCATTTAATTAAATATTTTTCAAATAAACGTTATTTTTATTCCTTTACCCTCGGAACCAAAGGAGACAACGAAAAAATTAATCTATGGAATTGAACTTCGCGATTCAATGTTAGGGGAGACTGGGGGCAGAATTTAAAACACAAACCAAAATCTTTCGTCTTTTTTATTTCATTTTTTCATTTTCATTTTTGATCAATTTGGTTTAAATGTTTAGCAGTTTTGCTACAAAATTTGTCAATAATACTGTGAAGAATTTTAAATTTGGATCTTGACACCACACTTGTCGAAATTTGTGTACCAAAAACTGTTTTATTTAATTTTTGCCGTTTTTTAATATTTTTTTTTTTAAACTTTTAATTAAGCTAATATAGACAGATTCAGGAGTACATCTAGCACCGTTTACGGATTTTCCACACGTTACCTCATTTTTTATCTTACCCAATACCCCCTAACATTCTTAAGCAAAAAAAAAAGAAACAAACACTTTGGCGGAGTTTTTGTTCAAGATTTACTTCAAAAAATGCCAACGCGTGATGAAAATGACGTACTGGATTTAAGGGCACTTCACCACTAATGTCAGGCTGCCGCCGCGCCGCGACTCTACCGCTTTCACCGCGCCTCCCGACCAAGAACTCACGTTCGTGCAAGTGGACAATAAAATCAACTGAAATATTGCCGCTTGAGATTAGATTTATTTGTTTTATTTACGAGCTGGGACCTTACAATATATGGGGTTACAGCATTTGCTATTTTCGCAGCTTGTCATGGCATCAGTTTTTATCTTATTACCCAGACAGGACGAAATAATAATGTTCTTAAAGTTTTCTCGGTTTTCATATTTTCTGGTTTTGTTGTTGTTGTTGTTTGTGCCTTTTTAATGGGAAGGGGTTGTGAAAAGTGTCGAAACAATTTAAGTGCCTTAAGATGTTTATCTGGGAAAAAGTTTATGTTACATTTATGTGTACCTAAAGTATGGATTTCTTTGTTTTCTTTTGAAGTTCTTCAAGCTATATAGGTTGGTTTGATTTAAGAAACAACAAATCGAATTTGAAAAAAGTTTTTCATTAAAATTGATATTAATTTTCTAGCTCGGGAAAATTGTTGCTACCTTGTGTTGTAATTATTAAAATTTAATGTGAAATGAAGCAGCAAGCGCCAAGTCAGAAGCAAACATTTTATTACATTACCTTAGGGAATTTCACTCAAAGTATTTTTTGTTTGAGTTTAAACCCTCGTTTCAAGTTTGAAGGTTGAAATTAAAACATATGCGAACGAATTTGAAAAAAAAAACATAATTCACAACTGGGGCTATAGGAAACTTTCTCTTACGACTTGATGGAGGTTGAAAATGTACAGAAATTATACAGATAAATCAGGTAGATGGGTCAGATAGTGTAAGACCATGAAGTATGAGTAAACTTTCAATTACGAAGTAATATCCAATTATTAATGAAAGTTAACGTGGTGGGTATCAGGCGCTTCAGTATATGGAACAACGTGTATTATTATACTCTCCCTTTCCCAAAATAAATTTATCATTGTTTCTGAAAGGAGATTATTGATTTCTTTAACTTCAAAAATTATCTACCGTAGCAAATACCAATTAACGTTTTTCGTAATGACGAGTGAATGCAGGGTCGCTCGCAGCAACATTCGGGGGTCCAGGAAGAATTTCTGTGCTGTATATGTCCTGTCCATACTGTGAAAAACAGGCCAGCAGTTCTGGCACTTAGTGAAACCAAAATAGGTGAAAATTCTCCGATGACTCAGGATTCAACCTATATGGTTATAGCAAAGTGCCAATATTTTTCGTCTAGCTAATGATTGGAAAAAAAATTCCGAAAAATATTTAATAATACTCGTAATACCCCCTTGGAACCATTTTTTTTTGATTTTTCATTTCTTCGAAAACGGTACAACCGATTTTGATATTTTACTGTAATATTACTGTATATTCAAATTTTCAAGTTTTTTTTTTTTGATTTAAAAAAACATATTATAATTTTTTTTATCAAAACTCAATATATCGAAAATCACATGGTCGATTTTTTTCAAGCTTGACAAAAACAAGATACAATCTACAAGATAAGAGAAAAAAAAATTATTTTACCTAAAAATTAAGGTACTCACCGTAGAAATGTTAAAAAATGGTTTTCGAAAATCGTATTTTTCTCAAAAACGGCTCTGAGAATTTTGATAATTTATTTAAAAAAAATTAAATTAAGATATGTATTACTGACTGTACCTACACTAGGGTCATTTTTCAAACGGATTTTAATGAAATTTTTAAAGCGAATCTTCTAAGAAGTTTGAGAAACATTGCATTTTTATTTGTACAAAAATATAGAACTTAACGTTTGCGTATCAAAATTTTTTCTTAAAAATGTTTTAAAAATTTCATAAGGACAAAATTAATTTTTTAAATTCTTTTAGTACATAGTAAGTAATTTATTCAAGAACAAAAATTATAAGTCGTTGTAGTGGTTTCTTAAAAAAAAAAGCTTTTATATACAAACTTTTTAAAAGGTTTTTAAGATTGTTCGATTGAGAATTAAATTTACAAAAAAAAAATATTGAGCAGTTTCGGAGATATCGAATTTTCAAAAAACGAAAAAAATAGATTTTTTTTCTAAAATTCAAATAATATTTATTTTAAAGTTTTTAAATGCAATGTATTTTAGACTTTTTAGAAACTTCTCTATAAAAAATTTTAATAAGATCCGTTATGTGGATAATGAGAAATTCAAAATTCGAAAAAATGGTTCTATGGTAGGTACAAGCTGTAATATCTTAATTTCAAAAGTTTTTTTTAATAAATTAAAGATCATAAAAATTAATTGAAAAAAAAAAAAAATATCAAAATTCTAGGTGCCGTTTTCGTGAAAAATACGATTTTTGAAAACCATTTTTTTTAATTTTTTAACATTTGTATGGTGGATACCTTTATTTTAAGGTAAAATGAAATTTTTTCTCACATCTTGTAGATTATATTGAGAAACTTTTATTTATCAAGTTTAAAAAAAAAAATCCAGCGTGGGGTTTTCGAAATATTGAGTTTTGAAAAAAAAAATTTAAGTTTTTTTTTTTAATTCCAAAAAATTTTTGTTTGAAAATCTGAATACACAATTCTATTTAAAGTTTTGAAGAGCCTAGCAAAAAAAATTATCAAAATCGGTGGTACCGTTTTTGAAAAAATCAAAAACAAAAAAAAAATGGTTCCATGGGGGGTACCCTCAATAACCATTTTTCGGAAATTTTTTTTCAAGCATTGCCTGGCTTTGACTAAACGAAATTTTTTTGTGTTTTTATTTTTTAAATCGGTCCTACAGTTTTCTAGAAAAAAAATATTTTTAAAATTTCTAAAAAAAAATCGTATAGCAGGTACCGTTATTTTTGGTCTTAAAAAAAAAAGAAAAAAACGTGTGTTCACCAGCTTAAAGATTTTTGTATTTGCAAATAAGAACTAAATTTAAAAAAAGAACTGATTTTTTTCTTAATTATAATATGAAGTGCTCTTAAGCCTTTTTTGAAGCTTCTGTAAATAAACTTTCATTCAGACCCATGTTGTCAATACTAAAAAAGTCAGAAATCAGAACAATGGTTCTATAATTTATAATTTAAATATAACATTAAAAAAAAAGTTCTTAAGAAAAAAAATGTAGACTTGCGACTTATAGGTATACTATAATGCAAGCTGTTATGCATTCGTAAAAAAAATCGAACTCAAGGTTTTGATCAAAGTTGACATTACGATGATAGCGAAGACCAAAAAAGTGGGTCACGCAATTTTGTCTCTTTGTCTGTCTGTTTGACTAAACGGGTCTGCCGATTTACTAAACAATGGTTGTTGAAAAATAGTATTCTTGAATTGTATGACCCTGAAAAAACTATCGTCATTTCTGCAGATGCATCTCCATACGGCCGAACAAAAGTACACCCGCAGTAGCTGCATCTAGGTTACAGCGTTGGGCTGTCATTTTGTCAATGTATGACTACAAGATAGTCTACAAAAAAGCTCAACAAATGTCTCATGCTGATGCATTGTCGAGATTACCTCTCCAAGAATCATCTAATATTGAGGACACTTTAATAAATTCATTTAATATGTCCGAAAATGATCCAATAAATATCAATCGCATTCGTAGTCAGACCCTTAATTGTTCCGTTCTGAATACGGTCATGACTTATTTGTCTCAAGGATGGCCTTCGAAGACAAAAATTAAGTGTCCGGATGTGATTCATTTTTATGATAAACAAAATAGTCTTTCAGTTGAAAATCAATGCCTTTATTATGGCAACAAGTTAGTTGTATAATGTTTATCCTCAAGTGGGCTTTAAAATTTAAATTTAAAATTTAAAAATTCAGATAATCAAACATCAAATAATTTTTCAAACAAATTAAAAAATAAAAAACAAAAGAGATAAAATATATAAAACAAAAAAGAAAAAGATTTAAAACGTCTTTTAAACTTTTTTAAAAAACACGGAAACCAAAAAGAACAAACAAATAAAAAAATATTTGTATTTTTTAAAGTTGTCTGAAGAAGGGTGTAACCACATCCGAAACGTCACAACATAAAAAAAAAAAAAAAAAAAAAAAAAAAAAAATATTGACCTAAAGCCCACTTGAGGATAAACATTATTTAATTAAATAAAAGGTCACGAAGAAAGAAAATATTTAAAAAACAAGTTAGTTGTACCAAAATCTTGTCAACTTGAAGTTCTTCAAGTGATTCATGGTGATCATGTAGGAATGACACGCATGAAACAAGTAGCTCGTAGTCAATTTTATTTCAAAAATCTGGATAAGGAAATCGAAAATTTTGTGAACAAGTGTTTAATCTGCCAGCAAACTCGGAAAGGAAATAAATCAGAAACCATATCATGGCTTAAAACAACATTTATGTTTGAACGTATTCACATCTATTTGTTCTATTTTAGTAAATTTGAATACCTGATTTTAGTTGATTCATTCAGTAAATGGATGGATGTTTATTTACTAACAAAATCAACTGCTGAAGTTGTTATTGAAAAACTAAAAATGAGCTTTTCTTATTTTGGGTTTCCAAAAGAGATTTGTAGTGACAATGGACCACCATTCTCTTCCAGTAAATTTTTAGAGTTTTGTAAACAAAACGGCATTAGGTATAGCTAGTAAATCTCCACCTTACCACCCACAAAGCAACGGCTTCGCGGAAAGAGGTGTGGCTGAAGTAAAAAGAGTTTTCAAAAATTTTTTGCTGGATTTTAAATATAGAAAATTATCACCAAATGAGAAATTGCTACAATTTTTAACATCATATAGACACACTCCAACAACGGTAACGAAGCTATCGCCTTCCAAAACCATTTTTAATTTTAAGCCTAGAAGTATTATTAGTATTTTAACTGATCAAAAGCCTATTTATTTTAAAATCAAACATTTAAATGAACCAAAAAATGAAGTTAATAAGGAATCTGAATCAAATGTAAAAAAAATACAAAAATTTTCAAAGGGAGAGAAGATTATGTATTGCAGTTCAAATAACTTAACAGCAAAATGGATTCCTGCCGTAATATTTAAAATAATTAGTCCTTGTGTTTATGAAATTATGTATAATAATAACTGCAGACGTATAGTTCAATTTTCAGAACTAAGAAGGTCTTGTTTAGAAGATAAATATCATCCCTTTATAACTTTAACTTTCGATTCTTTAAAAAATAAAGGGAATGAAGAACTAATTGAAAATATTGAAGTTTCTGTGGAAGAAAAAAAAACTTCTAACAATTCTGCTTAATTAACTAAACGTCCGAGGAAAATTTATGAAAAAGTAAGAAGTTCAACTCGATTAGCTAGTAAATAAAACATTTATAAATATATGGAAAAAAATAAATAAATGAAATATTGTACAACATAGGTATTCTTCTTTGTTAAAAGAATTCTTAAAAGGGAGAAATGTTATATAGTTATATATTTGAATTATGAATATTGTTATATTTAAAATAGAGTACTAGAGTGCTGAGTAATACACATCTGTCTACACTATAATAATTGTAACAGAATATCATCTTCTTCTAAGCTTTTTCTTTATCATTTGTCTTAAGTTAGCTCTCTTCTATTTCTGACTGTCACGCGAGCCACATCTAATCAAATTACTTTTAATAAAACTTTTTGTAAGTAAGTAAAAGTCTTTCTTTGTTAATTTACAAGAAGTTATAATAGTTGGTAGAAATCATTTTAAATTTTTCACCCCATACGTTTTTTCTTTTTTTTTAAGACTAAAAATAACGGTACCTGCCATATGAATTTTATTCGAATTTTTTTTTTTCAAAACTTTTCGACAGATTGGAAAAAAAAGATACAAAAAAATTTCATTTAGTTAAAGCTAGGTACTAGTTGAAAAACGGTTATTGAGGGTACCCCGTAAAGAACCATTTTTTTTTTTATTTTCTCAAAAACAGTACAACCGATTTTGATCTTTTTTTTTTTTTTTGCTTTATATTAAATAGAATTGTGTATTCAATTTTTTTTTTTGGATTGTTGAAAAAAAATTTTTTAAAACTCAATTTTTCGAAAACCTTTCGCTAGTTTTTTTTCAAACTTGATAAATAAAAGTATCTCAACATAGTCTATAAGATGTATGAAAAAAAGTTTTAATTTACCTAAAAATAAAGATACCCACCATACAAATGTTAAAAAACCGTTTTTTTAATTTTGAATTACTCATTATCGACATAACGGACTTTAATGAAATTTTTTGTAGAGATGCTTCTAAAAAGTCTAAAACCCATTGCATTTCAAAATTAAAAAAAAAAATATTTTTAGAATTTATGAAAAAAAAATCATGTTTTCTTTGGAAAATTCTGTATTTCAAAAACGACTCAATATTTTTTTTTGAAATTTAATTTTCATTCGTACAGTAATAAAAACTTAAAGTTGGCATACCAAATTTTTTTCTTAAAACTCTTTTAAAAATTTTGTATATAAAAGCTTTTTTTTTTAAGAAACCACTACAACGACTTATAATTTTTGTTCTTGCATAAACTCATATTTGCATAGCATTTTGTCTTTTTCTCTTATTACTAAAAGAATTTAAAAAATTAATTTTATCCTTATAAAATGTTTTCTCTAATAACACCCGTTTTTAAAATTCCCAGTCTATTACATAGGAGCAAGTCCGTGCGACCCAGTCGGGCATTTTATTTTATTTCAATCAAAAACAATTTCGAGAAAATTGAAGGGGTAAAAAAGTACCTAATCATATTTTTATATACGTAAGTATGCTTTAATTAAAATAATTAAGATATAAAATTTATATATAAAATTCGGGGGTTGGCAGCTTTTGAGAAAAATGGTTTTCATTTTTGATCTTAAAATAAATAATTTAAGAAACGTGTCGGGGGAATAACCAAAATCAGATAGTTAAAAGTTTAAAGATCACGCACCCGCTTTAGACAGTAGATAAACTGCAATGAGACCCCTACGTTTTTTGACCCCCTATCCTCATTGTATCAACATTTTGGAGTTCGATTTTTTACGAATGTATAACTTATACTAATTAAAATACCCCTTGGAATAATTGCTAGTGACGGTCTGTTACGTATTTCCAAACGCGGTCCTTACATTTGACAAAAGCTTGCTGCCAACCTGACGGAAATATATTAAATGCCAAAATCCATACGATGTAAAAAAGCCAACGTGGTTTTTCTTCCCTTTCCTTTTTAGACTTCCGACCCATCTGGTCACAAATATGTAAGGTACTTTAACCCATTTAATAAAACGTGAATTGTATCTTATTGGACGGAAGCTTTTTATTTTATTGGAAATAAGTATTTAACGCGATACACAACACGGTCTAAATCATGTCGGATGTTTGAGTTCGATCCCCAGGCGTTAGCATCTAAAAATAAAACAAATCCTGCAAAAGTATATCTTGTCACTTCTTCACCTCAGCCGTTGGGGCTCGGTATAAAACTATAAGTCCTCTCCAGATTTTTTTTTATTGTTAAAGAAAGTGTTAACTTTCTTTATTAACAATAAAAAAATCTGTTCTTAGTGCCAAAACCTGGTACCTGTCATAATACTGCTAAGAAATCATTAAGGAAAATCTTATTTTTCTCGAAAACGGCTTCTAAGATTTTGATAAAATTGAAATGAAGGCGGACTGCATCGCATGAATCTAAAAACCATGGTTGCTAGTATCCAGAAACAAAATGTTCAAAAGCAAGAAATTTAATTTTTGCTAAAACAACTATACCTCAAAGAAATAATTTCATCTGATTTCTTAAAGAAAAAAATTTTCAAATCGGTGTGAAGTGGTTTTTAAAAATATATTTTTCACGAAATCCAACTAATCTACTCAGTCGTGTATTTGGTTTGTATCTATATGTTAAAAGGATAAACCTTGATCAATATTAATAAACTCCTTACAGAATATTTGATATTTACTTATCAACGAAACCCATTCTTCCAATCGAAAAATCAAACTTCAAAACTTATTTTTCAATAAAAGTTCAATTTTCCACATCAGATACCATGTTGTATAGTATAAAAGAATCTAATCCATTGATAAAACCCAATCACATGCTGTATGCCTTTGTGTAAGACGCGAATGAATAGAACCACAAATCCTCAAGGTGTATCTAGTTTGTTGGTACCCATCCGCTGTATGTACTTATACTTGGATTTATCCGCCATAGCAGCCATAGGCTGAAAAACGCATTCAGAAATGAGAAAAATTCTCTTTGAAATGAAGTTACCTTTATACGAACGAACCGCATCACGCTGTTTCGGCGCCATTCTTTTGAAGCTGCAAAGCCTCTCAGAATATACGTTTTTCATTATTAAGCCCCCCTCGTTACCATATACTCGTATTTCTTTGCAAAGTTAAACTTTTCAACGAAGAAAATCAGGCTAATGACCTGCTTTTCACAGATAGAGTCATTAATTCCCATTAATTTCGGCAAGCCAGGGCTGGTGGCAGGCACCTGGTAGGTAAGCACACGCTAACGCCGTAAATTATTACAAATTCCACTTAAATCATGGCTATGCTGCGTACAATTCATTTTGCAGTCTATAGACTGAGTTTTGGAGAAATAAATTTCATTCATAAATTTCAACTCGGAAATTTAATTAAGATTAAAAAAAAAAGCCCAGAAACCCAAGTCTTCCACAACTGCACCACATACATAGATAGATACAAATAATACCATCCAGAAACTCATCTCTTGTTTTTCTCAAATCCCATAAAAGATACGTGACGGGCCCTATGGGTTTTCGAATTTAATTGGAAAGTATTGCGGTGAGGAATTTCCACCAATGATCACATCAAAGGAACGACATCTCTGGCTACATTTTCACTCTGACGAGAGCATTGAATATTCTGGATTTACTGCCGTCTACGAATTCATCGATCGACCGAAGGAGGGTGAGTTAATCGAACCACATAAAATATCATAGATAGATTTTACATTTTGTATCTTCTTGGCCACAATAATTTTAAATTACAATATTCGACACAATTTATCTATCGGAAGTATTCTGTGTGTGTGTGTTTTGGATTATGAATTTTGTATTTTGTAAGATTGTCAAGATAAGTCCTAACAAATTTGACAAACCCTTCTAGCTATCAGCACCGAACTGAATTGCACATTGGACAAGGATGGTTACGAAGGATTCATAAATTCAACAGACGTTCCGGAGTACGTGCAGACGAATGTCACAAAATACAAAATACCACTCGATTGCATGTGGATCATAAAGGTGAAGGAGAATTGGAAGGTTAGTAATAATTTTATTTACGGGAGAATAGTTAAGGGTTTGCTATTTTTCGCTGGTTTAGCACTAATTGAACCATTTTATTTTATGTTCTAATTTTATGCCATTTAATTGGTCGATCAACATAAAACGGAAGTATTTACTTACTAGAAGGAAAAGGTTTAAGCCAGATACTAAAAGGTTTTCTGTGTAATAGGGACGGGCAGATGTTAGAATCGAATACAACAAGTTGTGTGTGAGATATCCACGAACTTTTATTTTTTTTAGAGACTTAAAAAGACATTACCTGTGGAATATGACATTGTTTAAATGGCCGCAGTAGGTTCGCTTTGGTGACTTTAGATAGCAATGATTGATTGGACTACCTGATCTCTGTGGCTATTCAAGTCACTTTGGCTATTCTCTATCTATATTCCCTATTCCTTCAAATGACTCAATCAAAATGTCCATTCTGGCATAAGCTTTTTGGCTCAAATTTCGTACTGTTGGATTCACAAATCCCTGTTGCATGGAGCCGCAAGGGATACGATTAAAAACTGACGAAAACTAATGATTCTAGGGCCAGATGGACAGCCATGGTAGGATCAATATTTGTATTTCGACATACATATAAATGCTGATCTGGCCAGTGCTAGGAGAGCTTTAGCCCTGAAGAAACGGATGTTTTACAGCAGCTGGCCTTATAGCAGGGTGAAGGTGATTTGCTACATAGCCCTCATCTCGCCGATGATTGCCTTAAGGGTGCCGGGTGTGGTTTGACGTTGATCCATATCAAAAGGAAACGATTCGGGTGTCTGAGAGGCAGTGTATTAGACGTTGCTATCTTCTTATTTTTGTATGTCTGCATTTTTCGGCATATCCAATTTGACGATACAATTTTTTGCATAATGAAACAGAAAAAAAACTTTGTCGATTTTGTCTATCGAAAAATTTTTAAATTATCTCCATACAAAGATCAATTTGAAAATTCTTGCAAACAAAATATCACTTCAAACCTTTATGGTCTTTAGAAATGGATACTTTTCGGGAAGTTTTTTCTTTAAAACATATTTTCTTTTTATTAATATCGCCATTTTTATCATCGAAAGACAATTTAAAAAAAAAAAACTTATTTATAAGAATTTACTAAAATTGAATGTCACAAAATAAATTCTTCACATGCTCTCATCGCTCGGTGTGACATTCTCCCCTTAATTCAAAAATCTTCAATTGTCTTAAGAATGTAGGTATTTGAAATGATAGAAAAAATTAAATAGCTATCAGAAGTTTCACTTGAAATACTGTAGGTGTTTAAGGTTTTCTCACAGGTTATGGACCCTTGCATACATAAGTACTCTGTAGAGCTTCAACCATACCTACCTGTAAAGATAATGCATTGTCCTTCATGCAAAGAAAATTATCGGCTATTTAATATAATACTCGTATACACAAATTTAAAAAAAATTACTGTCAAAATAGAAGAAAATGTTCAAAAGTTTGACATTATATTTTTAAATTGCTAAAAGATGTACATAAATAGTTTGAACTAAAAAATAAAGCCAACTGGGTTTACTATATATAAATAAAAAAAGGCTTTAAAATATTTTTTAGAAATGATTTTGGTATGCAAAATTTTAAGTTTTAATTATTTTACATATTAGACTCGAATTTAAAAACAAAAACATGTTTTTGAAACATAATTTTTTTAATTTAAAACGGTTGTGTTTATTTAAACTTTTTAGATTCTTTATAAAAACAATTAGTTTAATCGGCTAAACCGATCGGTGATTCCCCAGAGGAGAAATTGAATTTTTTTTTAGCTCCAAAACTAACGGTACCCCCCATACAACCGTAATGCAAAATCTTATTTATCTCGAAAACGGCTCTAACGATTTTGATTAAAAAAAATTAGGTGTGATATTATGGACATGGGCTACATTTTGGTCAAAAAAAATTGTTAACGGTACCTGTCATAGAACCGTTTTTTTATTTTCGATTTTCTCATTAACGGCTTTAAGGATTTTAACCAAACCAAACATTTTCAGCAGGGGAAAATAATATTGTATATAAAAATATTCGGAAAAATATTTGTTGGGTTTTTTTGAAAAATTTTTTTTTTTAAATCAATATCTTCAAAGCCTATGAACGATTATTTTTTGAAATTATTTCCCAAAATCAATATTATTAAATGCTTAAAATTCACATCCCACATTTTTTTCTTAAAAAATTTTAAAGAAATTTCTTATATAAAAAATGTATTTAATAATAAAACGATTTTTTAAACTTTCTTTGCATAAATTCATACTTTTCTAGAAATCAGACGGCAATTTCATTTTAAATTCATGTTTTATATTTATAAAATGTATCTTAAATTCCAAAGTACTTTCTCTTCTTGCTCTTCATTAACTTCACGCCCGCGCTGTGTTGAAACATTTAAAGGATAATCATAATCCCTTGAGCGCGGGTAAATTATAAAAAAAAAAAAAAAAAAAAAAACATAAAAGCAAGTTCGTGTGATCCAGTCGTGCATTTTATTTTTCTTCGATTAATTTTAACGATCTATAATTTAATACGAAAAAATTAAAATTAAGATAGGCTGACTGTATCTACAATAGAACCATTTTTCGAATTTCTCATTACCGGTATGACGGATTTCAATGAATTTTTTTTACCGAGAAACTTCCAAAAACTTTTAAAAACATTTCACTTCAAAACTTAATTTTTGTTTAAATAAAATTTTTATTCGAAAAATAATTTTTAAGAAACCACTACAACGAGTTATAATTTTGTTCTTGCATAAACTAGTATTTGGTTACGATATCACATGGCATCCTGTTTTTAGCTTTAACTACTAATGGAGTAGTTTTAGTCAGTTAAAAAACTTTTGTGCTTATGAACATTTTTCAATAGTAACATTCATTTTTTAAATTTTTAGTCTTTTACATAAAAGCAAGTGCGTGCGACCCAGTCGTGAATTTTATTAACATATATTGAAAACTCAATATTTCTTAAACCACATTCTCGATTAGTTTTTAACTTTCCACGTAACTTTTATTCAAAAATTTAAGTTTTCTTGACAACGGTATGTGGAATTTTGATAAAATTTGTTCGGTTTTCCCTTATTTGTGGGTTTCATTATGGAATAAAAGAAAATATTTTATTAAAAAAAATATTTACAACACCTTTTTGACAATCACATTATTTTGATTAAAGACCCAAATTAAGTTGCTTATATAGCAAAAAATCTTACACTTTTGAAAATGATTTTATTTCAAAACTTTCAAAAATATTTATAGTATTTAAAAAAAATTGGTTAAAATTTTTTTTAATAAAATTTTTATTTTTACAACAATTAAAATTTCCAATTGGCTTACCAACATTTATATATTTATATTATATATTTTTTTAATTGGTACAATGGTAATGTTTGTTCTTACATAAACTCATATAATATGTATGTACCTATGTATATTATTTTAAGAAAGCAGAAATGGCATTCTTATTTTAGCAAACGTCTTAGAACAAGGCTGTGGCAAGTATCACAGCTTGCAAAGTGAAAGAGAAGAGAAGTTGGATATCTCGAAAATATGATTTTTTTGTTTTAAGCTTAAAGCTTTGCGATGAGCTGCCACATTGATTAAAGGTGTTTATTTTTTAGCTCTGTCACGTTATAGTAGGTCATAGTTTTTTGTCTATGTGATTAGATAGATAAAAAATAAAACAAATAAATTGAAATAATGCTCGAGATAGTATCTCTCTCATTGCAGAAATAAATAATTATAAATTATACTATAATCCAATCGTAGTATTTTTTGTTTTTTTTGTTAATTAAAGAGTTTAGTGAACAAAAATGAGTACAATAATAAATTAAATGCTTTTTGAAATAAAATACTTTTATTCATTTTACTTTTAATAAATGAAATAAAAAAAAATTTGGAAAATAGATGAAACACTCTTTTTATTATTTATTTTATTAATAATAATATTGTAATATTTTAAATATTAAGAAAAATGTCCATAGTTAAATAAAGCTAACAATATGTATTTCAAAATTAAATAAACTAGTATTATTTTATATTTGTTTTTTTTTTTTTTATAATTTTTTTATAATTTTTTTCGTTTACTTCAAAGAAAATAGATAAATTATTATTTTTTTTTAAATTGAAGGAAGGAAAATATAATAAAGTAAGACCCAATTAAAAGCCTTGATGATATAAAGAGAAATGTTAATGCTGTGGTTAAAGATATTATAAATTATTAATTAAACACAACAGCAAAATCTTAATTTGCTCGTGATGGAACACAAACATACAATGTTTTACTGTTTTTAAGGAAATCATCAACGATTAAATGGGTTGTATATTGGCAGGAAGCTTATTAAATAATTTATATACGACAACAGAAAAAAAGTTCCTGAAATGAGTAGTTCAGAATGAAGAGATATAAACGGCAAAACTAAGGACACTATGTAGATTTTGAATGTCAACGATTATTCTTTGCAACAAGCCACTTCTCATAATGAAAATTTTCAAAACTAAAAAAAATAGGTGTTTTATTGGTAGAATTTGTAATTTCTTGAACAATTCAAATGTACGAGTATGTTCAAAGCGGTTGCTCCTACCAATCTTTCTTACAACGTACATAAAGAGGACATAAAGAGGCCGAACTTTCGAATGGTACGCACTACTCCAACAACTTAACCCATATTCTAATTTAGAGCGAAAAATTCGAAACGTTTTATTATTAAAAAAATAAAATGCACGACTGGGAAGCACAAACTTGATCCTATGTAAACGACTAAGAATTTCAAAAATGTAGTTGGAGATAAGCTCAGGATGCCATATATTTTAAGCGAAAGTTAGTTTATACAAGAACAAAATTATAATTCGTTGCAGTGGTTTCTTAAAAAAAATAAGTTTTTATGTACATAGTTTTTAAAACATTTTTAAGAAAAAATTTGGGAACGCTTATTTAAAGTGGTTACTAATATTCATATAAAAATTAAATTTACAAAAAAAAATATTGATTCGTTTTTGAGATATCCCATTTTCCAAAAAAAAAAATACTTTTTAATTTCAAAATTCAAAAAAAAAATGCAATGCAATGTTTTTTTAACTTTTAAGAAGCTTGTCTATAAAAAATTTGATTAATATCCGTTATGCCGATAATGAGAAATTCAAAATTCGAAAAAATCGTTCTATGGTAGACACGTATGGTAATGTCTTGATTTTAAATTTTTTTATTAGATTATAGATCGTAAGAATTAATCGAAAGAAAAAAAATTTTAGCAAAATTCTTGGAACCGTTTTCGAGAAAAATACGATTTTTGAAAACCATTTTTTAACTTTTGTATGGAGGGTACCGTTATTTTTAGGTAATATAATTTTTTTTTTTTCATATCTTGTAGATTATACATATACATATTAAGAAACTTTTATTTATTAAGTTTTAAAAAAATCAAGCATGGGATTTTCGAAATATTGAGTTTAAAAAAAAAAACAAATTTGATTTTTTTTTTTTAAATCCAAAAAAATATTTTTTGAAAATTTGATTTCAATAATTCAATAATATTCAACCTATTGAGCACCTTTAGCAGAAAAAATTTATGAAAATCCGTCGCACCGTTTTATAGAAATTCAAAAACCAAAAAAAAAAATGAATCCAAGGGGGGTACCATAAATAATAGTTTTTTGGAAAACAATTTTTTCAACCATTAGCTATGTAGCTTTATTTCAATTAAATTTGTGATTTTTTTTTTTTAAGTCTGTGGCACAGTTCTTGAAAAAAAAAAGATTTATAAAATTTCGAAAAAAGAAATAGTATGCCAGGTACCGTTATTTTTAGTTTTAAAAACAAAAACGAAAAAACGTGTGGGGGAAAAAATTTAAAACGACATCTACCAAGTCAAACGAAAATCGGCCGAGCCGTTTAGGCTGTAGTCGAACAGACAGACAGACAGAATTGCGAGACCCACTTTTTCAATTTTCGCTATCATCGTAATGTCAACTTTGATCAAAATCTCGAGTTCGATTTTTTTTCCGAATGCATAACTTGCCTTGTAGTACCTATAAGTTACAAGTAAAAATTTCAAGCTTATACATGGCACGATGAGTAGACTTAAGATATTGTTTCAATTTCGAAATGTGATGAGACTAACTCAAGTTTTGATATACAGGTATCTAAATTGACTAACCATATCAATATTGAAGCAACATGCGTGGCACTTAGAGTCAGAATTGAACCAAATTTTCGATTTTGTAGGGTCGCATACACAAATGAGATCACCAATGTCGTTCAGAATTATAAATATGCAAAATTACATCGTTTGAGAGCTGATGAAAAAATGTCTAACCACATGACAATGTTTCATTGATTAAACTGGACAGCTCAGGACTATGATCAGAGCTTAAAATGAAAAACGACTAATTTAGGTAGATGCTCTATGCTGCAGGAAGTGCAGATCGAAAAACGGAATGATATTTAACGTTTATAATAAATTATTTCCTTGTGACATTTTTGTGTGGGATTTTTCGGTTTCACGTCAGAACCGTAATAGGATTTAAGTTGAACAATTTGCCTCATTATCTTAAGTGCAGATAGGTCTAGCTAAACCCCTTGGATTATATCTAATTTTTATTCTAGAAGACATTTTCGTTCTTTTTGAATCAATTCATTCTACATAATACTCGTAATAATAAAAATTTAAATGATGTAATTTTTTTATTTCTTAATTTTCAGATTCAAGTTAAGTTTCTTCATTTTAGTTTGAACAAACCCAACGATTGTGAAATGAATTTTATTGATATATTCGCCAAAGATACAAATATACCTTCTAGGTGAGTTTATTTCAAAATAAATACAACTATGTCTAGATATACATATATGTACATGCAAAAATATATTTTTCAATATCCTAAAATTCACCTTTCTGCATCATTTTCTTGTTTTTGACATGTCAATTTAAAAAAAAAAAAAAAGGGTAAAAAACTTTTGCGGTTCGACAGGAGAGCCCGTGTCATCTGAATCGAATATCTTACACATTCGGTTTTATGCCGAACAAATTGCTATGAATTCATCGTTTAGTATTTTATACACAGCTTTCAGGGATAAAGGAACAAGTATGTATTTTCGATAATTTTTTTTTTTTCATTTCGATAAAATATTTTCCTGAGCGCATAGAAACTAAATTTTAATTTTTTTTTTATAAATCAAATTTTAAGCAGGTTGTGTTGTGGATGAGGAGTACGACTGTGAGGATGCTACTTGTATAGCAGCTAACTTGAAATGCAACGGGCGAGCAAATTGTAAATTTCGTTGGGATGAAGAAGCTTGTGAGGTAAGTTTCTATAAATTTGTTTTACATAACTAAATAAATACCTCTTTTCCAATGAGTTGATTCAACTAATTTAGACACTCCTATCCTTATGTATGATATAATATTCCATCTTTCCTCTATACAGAGCTCATAGATAACCTTTTTTTATGTTTGAGTTATCCAATGAAGCCAATACCATACTCATAAACATAATCCTTAATATTGTATTCCCAGAGTCAAATAAATTATAGAAATAATTCATTTTCTTTTCGAACTAAAATGCAAATAAACAAAAGGGTTTTTCAATAAGGGCATGGTAGACATTGAAATGGAATAAAATAAGCTGTGTGAGAGGTATTAACCTAAAGGTCAATGTATCCATTATGTATTCAATATGACATCAATCAAATTTCCGTCTCGGCTTCTTACGGTGTCCTCAGGGTGTTCATTCCCGGTTATCAGCGGTGATTGTTTTGGGTTGTGGGCAGGAATGGCGTTTTAGCCGCGGTGGTAGGCTGACCCAATGTCAGAGTAGAACGAGACTACGTCCTTGTTGTCCATGATTACGTTGTCATCCAGAGTTTCCATCACACTGAGGTGGATCGGTTCGGGATGTCGTTGTTCTGTGGTCATCCTTCTCATAAGCTGATTCGGGTGGTCGATGATGTTCTCCATTAGCTTCTTCGTTGAATGAACTATATATTTGTCCAGTGGGATTGACAGATTGGTTGTCAAATCGTTAAGTTTAAGATTTATAAGGCTCACAAAAAAAGTGATTAAAAAGTATAAAAATCCTAAAAATTAAATTTAAAAAAAATACTGAAACATCAATTATTTGTCTGTACTTCATCAACAGTCTTTTGTAAGTCATAGCGATTAAGTTATCCTAGAATACTATTAAAAGATTTTGCGCGCTGCATAACCTCAAAGCGAATACTAACGTTGTTGACTGGCAAATGCATAAAAGAGGAATTGCAGCAACATCCCCTGAGCTTCTAAGAGCAGAAAAGCGACACCAAATGAGCACAACTATGACAACCGTAAGCAATCTGACTGTTGCTGACCTTATCATCCTTTTAAAGGAAAATGTTAGCCATTTGGCTACAAAAGATGATATGGTTGCATTAGGACATGAAGTGTCTGTACTAAGAGCCAATCAAGAAGAATGTGTGGCTAAAATTACTTACTTGGAAGCTCAAAATGCACGCTTGGAGTCAGAAGTAGAAAGACTCATAAAAAATGAAACTGAGAGCAATCTTTTAGTCCACCTGCCCAGCGAAGAATCAAAAGGTCTTATTTCCAAGGCCAAAGACGTGCGTAGTGGTCTTCTTGAGGTAGAATTTGCCGGAGCTGTCAAGGACGCTTACCAGGTAAAATGCAACAAATTTGGTATGTCTAATGTTGTGGTGCAAATGGCTCATCGGTCCGCGGCAAATAATGTGCTGAAGAATTGTAGGAAGCTGAAACGAACGAGAATGTCTGTGCACAAGGATTTGCCATTCAGCGTTCGCCAAAAAAGAAGATGCCTAGGACAAATACAGGCGGCGATAAAGTTAAAGATGCCAAACATTAAGTCATACCTCCGAGACGATCGCATGGAAATTGATGGTTCTTTCTTCACCTGGGACAACAACCTCGGCCTAAGATGTGGAAACAGCGATGGATTTTCAATTTTGAGTGGAAAATATCAAATTTTAAGTGGTTTAAGGGCACAATTTAAACAAAATAAAAATACAACTCATGTTAATGAAACGTCAATGTCAGTGGGTGTCAATGGATCAGCAGTTGTCAATAACAACCCCTATGATGCACCAGCGCCATCTGCTCGTGAGCATATAATATCAGTGGAAGGCGGAAGTCCACAATGATTTGCATCCATCGGTCAGCAGTTACATTCAAAAAATATAATTTATAATACAAATAATTTAGAATTTAGAATATTAAGCTATAATGTCTCAGGACTTAAAAATAAATTAATTTATCCTGATTTTTTTAATTTCATAAGAGAATTTGATATATTTGTGCTAATTGAAACTTTTTTAGTAAAAACGCAATATAAACAATTCAATAATTTATTAAAAGGATATGAACTTTCGTGGACGTCAGCGATTAGAACACATAATTTTGGAAGGGCTAGTGGGGGAATGGTGGTTGGTTTCAAAAGTAAATTCAAACACATTTTAAAATTTGAAAATACTGGCGAAACCGCCATTATCAAGAACCAGGAATAAAGCAAACAATTGTACCCATATACCTCAACTGTAACCATTGGGAGGAAGATTTTAATCAGCTTGAAGATTTGTTAGGGCGTTTGGATGAAACGAATCTACTCTTGTTGGGAGATTTTAATGCCCGAATTGGCAATGAGCAAGGATTGCCTCCGTACCTTTTAGAACACCCAGCAAGTGTGAACATCTCACGTTCATCAAAAGACAACCGAAAGGATTGTAGGGGGAGCAGATTTTTGGAGCTTTGTGAGTCCTACAACTTTTTAATTTTGAATGGAAGAAGTGCCGGAGATGTCGAAGGAGAGTTCACGTTTGTAAGGTCATCAGGGCAATCGGTTATAGACTATGGTATAGCTGCGGGTGATGTTTTGAAACTTATCGTTGACTTCAAAGTCGAGGCTAACACATTTTCGGAACACATGCCACTTATAATTACTTTGAGCAATAAAGTAGCCTTTCAGTGTACTAATGCCGAAATAAAATTACCGCCAAGGCTGAAATGGAGGGATAATTTGCTTCAAAAGTACCAACAAAATTTGAATGCTGAGCTAATTCATCTGAAAGAAGTTTCCCCAGTGCCAGGTATGGAAGAATTGCAGACAAAATCTACAGTGAAAATTGGTTTGACCAGGAATGTGAAATCGCTAGAAATCGTTCGTTTTCGTTTCTCACTTTATATCGAGCTCACAACATAATTAGTTTTAAAAAATGGTACGTTGAAGAAAATAAGAAATACAAAGCACTATGCTTAAGAAAAAAGGAAGATTATAATAAAAGTGTGGTAATTTAACTATCCAAAGCTAGATCTTCCTCTGAGTTTTGGAAGGCAATGAAGTTGGTAAATGGAGTAAAGTCTTCAATTGGAAACAACCTTAATGCGGCTGATTTAAAAAACTACTTTGAATCTTTACTGAATACGGAATGTTTGTCGTGCAAGTTTCATTACGCAATGCCTAATATTGAAGATGAATTTCTAGACGCGAATTTTTTAGAGGTGGAACTTCTGTCACCTTTGGATAGTGCCAAAGAAAACAAGGCGGCCGGGACGGACAGAATTCCATCGGAATTTTTTAAGTATGCCCCGCCCAGTTTTATATCCGAGCTTTTAAGTTGCTACAATGGAATTTTTCGGACTTGTTCAATTCCACCTAACTTCATGTCCTCAATAATTTATCCGCTTTTTAAAAAGGGAGACCCATCCATTGCTGAAAACTACCGCGGAATATCGTTTTGGAACGCGTCCATGAAATTATTTGCCAGTATGATATTCCGAAGACTGACCACCTGGATACGCGATAATTCAAAGCTTAGTGAATTGCAGGCTGGATTTCGTTCTGGTTACGCAACAACGGACCAAGGTTTTCTTCTTTTGAATATTGCCGAAACATACCTTTATCGTGGGAAAAAACTCTATGCCTTCTTCGTGGACTTTAGAGCAGCCTTCGACAGCATCGACAGAGAAGCCTTATTCTTAAAACTTGCCAATTGTGGTATCTCCTCCAAAATTATTTTCATTTTGAAGGCACTCTATGGAAAAGATGCTATTTCAGTGTGGGACGGTGAAACCCTATCTGAAGAATTCTCGTCATCAATGGGTCTAAAACAAGGGTGTGCGTTGAGCACTCTCTTATTCACACTTTTTATTGATGATATTGTTGAGTCCCTGGGAACAGGCGTGAGATTTGCTGAGGAAAACATTCCAGTTTTAATGTATGCGGATGACATCGTCTTATTATCAGAGTCTCCCGATCAACTCCAAGAAATGATCTCTAGATTGGAAGAATACTGCAATACTTGGAACCTAGCAGTCAATCTGAGCAAATCAAAAATTATGATTTTTAGAAAAGGAAGGGGGAGATATGCTAGTAACGAGAAGTGGAGTTACAAAGAAGAAGCAGTCTGTGTCGTGAAAGAATTCAAATATCTAGGGATGATAATATCGAGTAACCTATGTATAAAGAAACAAGTGAAAGCAAAACTACAGGAGTCAAAGGCTGCCATATGTGTATCATGGAAAAAATGTTTCGCAAATAAATCTATTCACCACTCCGACAAATATAAATTATTTCAAGCTGTATCAAAGTCTGTTATGATGTACTGCGCGCAAGTGTGGGGCCATAAAGAGTATGAGGATGTTGAGAAATTACTCCGGTTCTTTGTAAAACGAATTTTTGCTCTTCCTTCAACTAAGCCGAACTACATTTTACATATTGAAACTGGAATTCCACCGTTGTTTATCGACACACTTAAGATCCATTTTGATTACGTATTAAAAATACTCCAAACGGATGCATCAAGGCTAGTTCACAAAGTTTTAAGACATTTAGTTTCCAATAAGATGAATTTTGTACAATCATGGATAAGCTTAGCTGATTCAGTGGGGGAAGCGCATGATTTTGATTTGCGAGATGTAACGCGCTTAAAACAACAGTTTTACTCTCTTATATCAAAAGTCGATGCAAAATATATGAAGGACTTCATTAACCAGGCCAAGGATTCAGTTTATAGAGAATATTACAGCCGACTGAACTTCGTCCTTGGTGAATTAAATTATTTTCACGACAAGCACTCCACGGATATGATATCTACGATTCTACGAGCCAGAGGGGAAATCCTAACTTTGAACTTTATTCCTCATAGACCAGACTTACCTTTGGAATGTGATCTATGCAACACTCACGAAAGAAAAAATATTGCACATTTTCTAGGATCATGTCCAATTTTAAGGGAAATTCGACGTGATATTTTTGGCAAGAATGGATTGGATGTTGAAGAAGTAATAGACATTTTAAATGGCGTGCAGGGCTGGAACAAGCTTTATAAATTTATTCGAACAGCTATGACTTATAGAAATAGAATCCAAACGGAATGCTTTTGATTGTCGTTAATTTATCATTTTCTTTATAATGTTTTAAATGCACTTTTTATTGTTATGCGAAAAATTTTGTAAATTAAACTAAACTAAATTAAATTTTTATTCAATTATCTGTCAATCTGACCGACGGTTTCAAAACCAGGTCTTAAAAGACTTGTAAAATATTTTAATAATTGTAAACCTGATTTATTATATTAATAAAGTCTATTCTAATCTAAAATCTAATCTATTTGTCCAGTGGGATTAAATTCGGTTCTGTGTAGAGATGCTCGTTCCTGTAGTGTTTCTGTCGTTGATGGTCGAAGTAGAGTCCAGTGCAGATCCTCAGTATCTTCCTTTCGAATAATTGAAGTCCCTTCATAGCTGTCTTTGAGATGGAAAACCATACTGGGAAGGAATAGCTGATCACTGGTCGCAGGAGCTGCTTGTAGATCAATATCTTTGGCTAAGACCTGATCTTCTTTTCAGCAATGGGTGCAAACGGCTGAAGGCCCAGCTGGCCCTTATAAGAACATTTCTTGAGTGCAGGTTAAACCTTACCAACTCGTTGAAGTGCACTCTCAGGTACTTGACATTTGGCTTTGCCACTATGGTGGATCCGTCAGGGAGTCTCAGGATCAGATTTCTGCAAATTTTTGCGGTGCGAATACCTCTACCAGTTGAAGGTCTCCTGAAGCAGACAAGTTCCGATTTGGAAGTGTTGATTCGGACGACCATTTTCTGGTAGAATTGGAAGAGTCTGTTGATGTCGGTTTCTACTTTTTGGACAGCGATTAGTGGTGACATTGATGTGGCGTAGATAAGCGAGTCATCAGCATATACCTATAGAAGGTTCTCGCATCCAATTGGAGAAGGTTGGCCTGAAGTCATCAAGTCTTAGAGGAAGGGGCCTAGTTTTAAGCCTTGGGCGACTCCAGCTCTGATGGTCCCTATGTTTGACTTGCAGCTATCTAATTGAACGAAAAATTTCCTGAAAGATAGAAAAAAAGAGAGAATTTTTATTAATGGTGGAAGTACTTGCATAAGATGAAGTTTGTGGATTGGGCCGTCTATCCACACGCTATCGAATGCTTTCTCGACATCCAGAAAGCATCCGACGGTGACACGATTTTTGTTGAGGGCTGTGGTAATATCGTGTTGGAATTTTACGAGTGGCTGCAAGGTTGAGGATTTTCTCGAAAGCCGAATTGCATGGCAGGGATGATTGAATTTCCGCAGCAGAATTTCTTCAGTCTTCGTAGGATTACTTCTTCCAGTAATTTTCTTTTGTTGTTGAGAAGTGATATCGGCTTATAGTTGCAAACTAGGTTGGTGGCACCTTTCTTCGGAATTGGCACAATCTTCGCTGTTCTCCACTTCAGGGGGAAGTAACAGTTGTTGATGCAGTTGTTTAAGATGATTGTGAGGAAAATCATTACTGTATGTGATAGCCCTTTCAGGATGTAGTAGGAGACACCATCTGTTCCAGCAGACTAGTTTGGCTTAGAATTGCCGATGATTTCTACAACCTCCTCTAGATTTCATAAATGTGGACTGTCGGTGAGATCATTTGCTGGATTGATAATATAAAGATTTATTTTATTCGGATTTGGTTGCAGTGTTTGTTGAACTGTTGCCTCAACTTCTTATAAGAAAGTTGGATCAGTATAGGTGGATTCAGTGTGAAGTTTTCTTCGAAGTATTCAGCGAACGCTTCCACCTTGTCTAGTGCCGATGTAGCTTCAGTATCATTGCTGATGATGGTTTCCTATATTTGTGGCTATTTTCCAATGATCATATTGATGTTTTTGAAAGCATCTGGTCCTAGCTTGATTGCTTGCAATCTTTTCTGGTATTGGATATTGTATATAATAAAGTATGTACTCGTAATAATGTAATCGAATAGCTTGGTCTTGGTGGCCAATTCACGTCTACCATAGATAACCTCTCTCAAATCAATCATACAGAATGTCAATCATCCTGCTTCTGAGAGCACATATAGTCCAGTCCATATGCTTCACTTTGGGTCATAAGAAATTGGTTATCATCTTTTCGTAGTGCTCAGCTTTGACTGCCTCGTCAATGTTGTTTTCGAAAAAGTACGGACCAATGACGCCAATTTTTCGGCCAAATTTGAAGTCCTCTTCCAAACGCTTCGAAGGTCAGTCAGAGAACAGACAAACACCGTTCGTCTTTGGTATAAGTTTTAAGCTCCTGGGTCAGTTGGATCTTGTATAGGTATAGCCCCAAGTCCCGATGCATAATTTGCAAAGTTAAATTCTGTGAAGGCCCAAGTTCTTATGTTCCTCGCAGAATTGACTGCCTCGGCAGATATTGTGTTTCGTTGACGTCCGCATTCACTGAATCACCTCGAATTTATCCAGCACGTTGAAAATAGTCTTCTCAGAAGGATGATTTCGGGAATCCTTATTGAAAATCACTTTACATCATGAATGAATGAATTAATAAATTGGGGTATAAAAAACACTGCGACCTAAAGATCTATTGTTTCCCCCATCTAGAACTGGATGAGATTACAGATTACAGATCTCCCTCCAAATTTGTTCCTTTTAGGAATCGAAGTATTTGGAGTATTTCGAGGGATGATAATTCACTCTCTTGTATGTGGTGCTTGCCAGATACCTATGCTTTGATGCACGAGTGCAGTGGCGTGGCGTCCATATAACACGATTCCTATCGTCTTCCCTTTTAGAAAATCCATAAATAACACAATTTACCAAATAAACATCGAATAAGTTTAAGTTATCAATTCTGCCTCTCGTTTATATCTTATACTTTATCCAAACACATTCCACAGTCCACAACCAACATTAATCAAGAGAGTCACAAAAATACTCTGACGTAAACTTTTCAATCACCGTCTTATTTATTTGTTTTATATCCCTTTCTTCCCCAAGCATTGTGTTTCGGATCCTCTTTGTTCAACATCCGCATTTATATTCAAAAAATAAGACGCTGCATTCCGTCTTATAAAATTTTTGATGTATACCAGTAGGAGTTGGAATTAATTTTATTTTATTCTCCCTTTAGCAATTAGCATTGCATTTCAGTAGGAAGATAATACATTGCAAGAGTTCAGGTGCTCGCCTTTTTTCAACCTTGTGTAAGAAATAAGACGGTGTTCTTCGACTTATTTGTTTTTTTTTTTTTTTAATATGTCATTTAAATATAAATATGGCATGTGGGTCTTGTTGATTCTTGATTTTGAATTTGATGTTGATTTGCATGCTAATGTAAAATGCATGATTGATATTTTTGCAAATTTACTGTGATAATTTTGAATTATGAAATAAATCATGGTAGAATATATGGCAATTTGTCAGCAGTGTAAATTTAGCATATCGCTACTCTGGACAAATAAAATGCATTTGCTTTTTTTTTTAATAGGAATTTAAATTTAAGATTCAATTAGCATTCAATAAAAGACTGTGTTGCACAGGTGCAATAACTTCAAATAAATCTAGTGTTTTGAAAAGCCAATTTAAAATAATGAAAAGTTAGATGTTAAAGTGAAGATTTAGTTCCTTTTATTATTTTGCTTCTTAATTTTAGTGCAGTTCTAGATTTTGTCTTGGAAATGTCTTTGATAAATGTAGATTGCTGTTTAACAGATTACCAATCGGAAAAACCAAATAATGTTAGTAAGAATAGTTAATAGTTTATATTTTATCCTTCTTTCGTTTACACACCATGGATTTCGATCCCAGATGGAAATTTTTTGTTTGGTGTGCGTGTTTCATCTATACATGTACATAAATCCCTCTTTAAATATGGATTTAAAGATTTTGATCCCTGTCAAAGAAAAATAAATTTTTGTTGGGTGTTTAGGAACGTAAAATCTGGCGAAGGATTAAAATCTTCACACAGAAATTGATTTCTTATGTGTAAAGGAAATCAACATATAAGTACACCTATGACACTTTCATGGAATCCTATTTAGAGTAGTGTTATAGGCCAACGATATTCAAAACTTGATACATAGTATCGCCGCTGTTATTAAATCTGAAATTAAAACAGAAATCATGGAAGCTCTGTTCGTGTCGATTATGGTCGACGAAACATCAGATTTAAGTCATAGGGGACAACTGAGTGCTATATTTCGGTTCTTGTCAGAGAATAGAATACAAGAAGGATATCTTGTAGTTTTTGACGTTAGGACGAGTCTTATTACAGATGGGTTGTCCCATCATATATTTAATATTCTTGACACATATGATTGCAAGGAAAAGTTAATAGAACATTCCTAGGAAGGTGCCGCAGTTATGTCCGACAAAGGGGGTTGTGTGTAAAAGGAGGTCCTTTTTTATTATGTTTCAAGCTCATTGTTGATTGAAATATTAATGTCTTGAAGTATAAGAAATATAGCTACACATTTTTTGCTAAGTCAATGTGGAATTCATTTGTAGATACCATATCCCTACTAGAAATGTTGTTTTTAAGGTTCTAAGATTTTTTTTTTTCATTTTTACAGGTGACAAAATTTTATAACGGGTTCCCATTTAAAATTATCCACGCCACGCCACTGCACGAGTGCATCACATTTCCCCGGTATGTGGTCTCTTCGTGAGTGCTGCAGAACCTGCAAGTCGCGTTGTTCACCAGCCCAAGGATGTTGAGGTGTCTTTTCAACCTACAGTGGCCTGTGAGAAGCCCCGTGATTTTCCCGAAGTTGTTCCTACTTAAGCTACTGCAAGTTAGAAAACGCCCTCGGTTGTAGTCCCCGAGTAGGAGTTTTGCCTGCCTCAGCTTAGGGAGTTCTTTCCAGATTTTTTATCTTTTTGCCTTTTGTTTTGATTTTGTTTTTGATCAAGTTTTCTCCTATTCCGCAGTAGGGCTCTGGCCCTGTAAGGGGTGTCGATGTACCTATTTTTGCTAAGGAGTCTGCCTCTTCGTTGCCCTGGACACCAACGTGGCCTGGTACCCAATGAAGCGTGACAGTGTTATTCTTGCCCAGTTTATTAAGCTTTATCACGCATTCCCAAACGTGTTTGGAACTAATGGCTTAGACCTTAGTGCTTTTAGTGCAGCGTGACTGTCTGACATGATGGCAATGTTTTGGTTTTTATATTTCCTATCGAGGTTTCTTCCAGCAGATATGCCTATGGTATTTACTTCTGCCTGGAATATGCTAGTGGACAGTTCCATCGGTAAGGAGAGTTTAGTTCTAGGCCTAAAAACTCCAGCGCCAGTCCCTTTAGCTGTCCTCGATCCATCAGTCTACCATTTGATGGTATTTTCTTTAAGACTGTAGTTTATTGTTTCGCCTAGCCAGTCTTGTTTACAACTTAACTCCGTTTTGAAATGTTTTTCGTACCATCTCTTGGGATGCCAAGTAGGTTTGTTACTGCGGACCGGATTATCGAGTCTTTTTCCCTGTTTCCAATAATTTTACCCGTCCCAGTACCCTCCTTGGCAAACCCCATTATGGCTCCCTTAGCAGTATTTTCAATGGCCACGTGTAGTGGCGTTAAAT
This sequence comes from Chrysotoxum bicinctum, assembly GCA_911387755.1. Lineage (NCBI taxonomy): Eukaryota > Metazoa > Arthropoda > Insecta > Diptera > Syrphidae > Chrysotoxum > Chrysotoxum bicinctum. The sequence continues at coordinate 59,260,598 of OU426989.1, read as the reverse complement.
GAAGGAGGGTATCCATCGCTGCTGTAGGGCAAGTTCTCATTGCTCCTGTTATGCATATACATGCACGCCTTTGCAATTTGTCTAGTGATTTCCTAGTTGTGTTTAGTTCGGTTCTTTTATGCCATGCAATCGCCCCATAGGTAATGATGGGTCTTACCATCATGGTGTACATCCATCTTATGATGTTTGGTTTGCAGCCCCATGATTAACCTGCAAGTCTCTTGCATATCATAAGGGCCTTTGTGGCTTTCCCGACAGTTATTTCGACATGCTTGTTTCAGAGGAGTTTGCTTTCTAGTGTAACTCCTAAATATTTTACCTTCCTCTGGGTGTCGATTACTTCTCCCGCCAACTGAATGGGTTTCATGCGAGGTAGAAGTCTTTTACTTGCAAATGGTACTATCGTTGTTTTGGTAGGGTTGATGTTAAGTCCTACAGTCCATTTCCTAGTTGTAGACAGCCCTTTCTGGACTATATCACAAATAGTTTCTTCATACTTTCCCAGTGCCGTTATAACGACGTCCTCAGCAAAGCCAATACATCAAATCCCTTGGGTAGTTAGACTTTCTAATAATTCATTCACTACAAGATTTCACAGCAAGGGACTTTACCTAGTCCTGCCATAAGTTCTGTCCCTGACAAAAACACGTTTTATTTAAAAAATAAAAAAGCAATCAAAATTCTTTTTACGCCATTTATTAAGTATTAAATTTACAATATAAATATATAAGAAACTATTCAAAATGCCGCCCCTTACCCTTCAAACACTTTCTTAAACGATCCGGCCACTCGTCTACGCCGCACGCACGCGCGACTTCCAGTGGAAACGAAGCTGCTGTCTTCAACAAAATAGCTTTGAGAGACTCAATATTTCGGTGAGGCTTACAGCAAGCCCTCTCCTCCAAAATGTTCAGCGGATTAAGATCGGTGCTGCCCGGCTGGCAAGCACTGGATATTTCAGCAAGATTCTGCGCCGGCCAACAAAGCAAAAACAACACAACAATGGCTTAAGGACAATTTACCAGAGTTTATTGCCGCAGAAGATTGGCCCTCGGGCAGCCCCGATCTTAATCCGCTGAACTACCGGTTGTGGAACACTTTGGAGAAGAAGGCTTGCTGTAAGCCTCACCGAAATATTGAGCTTTCAAAGGTGATTTGTTGAAGACAGTAGTTTCGTTTGCACTGGAAGTCGTGCGTGCGGCGATAGACGCGAGGCGGTCGTTTAAGGAATTGTTTGAAGGCTAAGGGGGGGCATTTTGAATAATTTCTTATATATTTATATTGTAAATTTAATACTTAATAAATGGCGTAAAAAGAATTTGATTGCTTTTTTATTTTTTAAATAAAACGTGTTTTTGTCAGGGAAAGAACTTATGGCAGGACTAGGTACATCATTCTTTTTAGCCAGTTGATTGCGATTTGATGAAAGGACACTTATCACAGAGAAAACTGACTATTGAAACTGGAAGTAGTCATGTGGGGAACTATTAATACTATTTAATTCGCAAGCACGCACCAAGTATTTTTAAACGATTTTTTGTAGAAAAGGAAGAAGCTATTCCATACTTCTTGTTCTTCTCTATCCTAAGGACGTAAACTCCATCTGGAAGACTTCTACTACAGCGATCCTCGTGATCTGGTAAATAAAGACATTATAGCAGTCTCACAGGGTTCATGTGGACCTGAAAGTAGCTTAAGGAGTAGAATAGAAGACTTCTGAATTTATGTGGTTTGAGTTATGGGCTTAGTGTGCCAGTTTTGCTACTGATACAATTCGTCATTAGCCAACCTAGACTTTTTCCGACGAATAAATTGTAGAAGAATTTAAGAAATATTATCGACTGGTACCGATTTTTTGTTCGAATTGATCGATCACACTTCTCAAAACTAATAAGCTTCCTTTGAATATGGAAGTTAATTATGAACTGAAATCTTGATTCTCCTGATTTAATTGCTGTTCTGTAAATTCCTGTCAAAGGTAGACCTGGGGAATCAAGGACCAATTTTTCAGTTTATTTCAGAAGATTTGGACGAGTCCATCCTAATACAAACCAGCCCCGCAGTCTGGCATCTACATATATAATGGATGATATCATCGCTATCCCATATAACTTAAGAAAAAAAAATCAAAGTCCAAGTTGTGTTTAGTTTGAATAACAAATTTTTATTTCAGCTTTCAAAAAAAAAAAATGCACCAGGAACAGGGTTTGAATTTATCCTATTGAAAGAATTATCTTTCACAAACCAAATATTATATTTTATCTGTGGAAATTTTATTTACAAACACCTAGAAAGATAGATACCATTGAAACGGATAAAAACCTGAAAAAATGTGTAGAGATTAAAACCTGAAAGAAAACAAAAATAAACCGAAGAAACTAAGACCACAATTCACAGAGACCAGGGTATAGAAATTACACCAAACCACCATCAGATTACTAAATTTGTACAAAACTGTCTCTCTTTTGTAGAATAACAAAACACTGTTCTCAGTTCCGTTTAAAAAAAAAATTGGTTTAAAAGAAAAAAAAAATAATTGTTTAACGTTTAAAATAGCCGTCGTCTTTGTCGACTTAAAAACAGATTGCTTCTTTAGCCAACTTTTGTGCTTATCCCAAAAACCAACCGAACCACAACATCCTATCATGGCTGTTTCCTTCCGCCTATGCTTTAGAAATATACGAGTATAAATAGAACTTGCTAGCATATAAACATACCTTTAGAATTTTGAATTTGTAGTATAAAGTCACAAAAACCCCAGTCGGTAAGTTTCCAGCATACCTAACTATTTATAACAACCTAGAACCTACATTGGATCTTGAATTCTTTTCAAAGATTAACGATTGCCGGCACACGGTAGATAAGGTAGAGTAAACAAAAACAAAACAGTATAATGGCCCAAGCATGGAATAGCACAGAAATGAGTTTCACTTTTAATTTCCTGTCGCTTTTCATTTTGACTATAGAACCTAGTGTACACTACATAAAGGGTGTGTTCTTTTGTATATATTTTTTGAAAAAAAAAAATATTTTAAATGGGCTTAAGGGAATTAAAGAGACAGATGCGTATGGATGATTTAGACATGGCTTTCAAAAAATAATATGGTTCTCTACACATTTCTATCTTACGATACAAAATTTGAAAATTCTTGAATCTTAACCACCACCGAAAATAAAATAAAATAAAATAAAATAAAATAAAATAAAATAAAATAAAATAAAATAAAATAAAATAAAATAAAATAAAATAAAATAAAATAAAATAAAATAAAATAAAATAAAATAAAATAAAATAAAATAAAATAAAATAAAATAAAATAAAATAAAATAAAATAAAATAAAATAAAATAAAATAAAATAAAATAAAATAAAATAAAATAAAATAAAATAAAATAAAATAAAGTGTCAAGAAGTATGTCGAGTTCATGAACGTCAAAACTCGGTTAAAAAAACGGATATAGAAGGTCATAACGGCTCGCAGAAAGCCTTAACCTAGTCACCTAGTGAATTACATCTCTCAACCATTCTTGTGTGCTTGTTACCAGGAATGGAGGGGAGGGGACACTTTAATTTTCTGTAGATTCCGATGAGAAGCACTTTCAATGATAAGGCATACTTTTAGAGGGTTTGCCAATGATTATCTAAGACGATTATGCAGCGGCAGAGGATCGAACCAAAGATCTTCTGCATCTGCATGACTGTCAATTGTCTATTGCACTGACATATATGCCAAATTAACGATTTAAAATTTTGAAAACATCTAATGGGAAAAATAATAAAATAAAATGCACGACTGGGTCGCACGAACTTGCTCTTATGTAAACGACAAAGAATTTCAAAAATGAATGTTGTTAGAGAAAAACTGTTCATAAGCATAAAATTAATTTTGTAAATGACTAAAAACAACAATTATATGTCTATATTGGTTTCTTAAAAAAATAACTCAATCACTTTTTCACGAAAAGGCAACCACTCTTCCTCTCTTCGAGTAGCATTCGAGAGCATTCAACGTCGTTTCCTACGTTTCGCCCTTCGTGTTCTGTCTTGAAATAACCCTTTGATTCTACCATCGTATCGAGACCGACTTCTATTAATTAAAAAATTGACTATTTCGACTTCAAACTAAGTTCCCTCTTCTTGAAACTCTGTTTTAATCTTTCCAATTTACTCCAATCCTATATTTATATAATAAGATTTAAGATTTAAGTTAGATTTAATTAGCTCTTTCATCACATCATTGAAGGCCACCAAAAGCTTATGATATGAAAGTGAATCCGGTATACAATAAGCAACTGACTTTAATAAGTTATAAAAGGCATAATGCAATGTTTTAACTAACTTTATCCTCGTGCTTACGGATGTAAAGTAAGAACACAGCAAAAAATTGCGTTCTCATATTGACCGATTCATTTTTAATCCGAAACAAATGAAATCTGAGTTTCACCTAGATAAATGTTAGGAATAATTCCTGGGTTGAGAGTAAGTCCATTAAAAGTAGACCACTTCAGCTTAGCTGATATTCCATCATTATCTAGGTTCATGAAATTTTCCACTCATCTAATTGGTCTAGAGAGATAAATTTGCACATCATCTAAATATTAGTGGAGCTGAAAATATGACCAAACATTAATAAGATCATTAAAATAAAAAATAAATATAAAAAAATAGTAGAGGCCCAATAATTGAACCTTGAGGTACACTTGATATTATTTTTTTATATTAAGACATGTAGATATGTATGAGCCGAGATGCGCTGTAACTAAATCCAAAGAATAAATTCAGTTTTTTATTTTACAAAATTTAATGATTAACATTATCAAAAGTCTTTGAAAAATCATAGAAGACATAGAATGATAACATTTTCCAAATCAAAATGTATTCTTATATAATTTAGAACCTTAACTATTGATGTTTCACAACTATGTTTAGCTCGGAAGCCTAATTGATAAGGTGACATAAGACTAAGTATATTGGTTGAGATGATTTATTATTTGGTTACTAAGAAGCAGCAGGAGATCTGATATTGCATTTTTTTAATCACATCGAATTCAATCCCAATATCGCACATTGCATCGATGGAGGTAGTGGACAAAAATCTATTTTTCAAAATTAAAGTAACTGTGCACAAAAATTGGTTGGTAAATGTGAAAAGTAAGGAATTTTACTCAATTTGAGGAATTTTCAAGCCCCCGCCACGCCCACTGCTGATAAAAAATTGTTTTCACAAAAACTTCTAGTACGGTAGTGGTTTCAATAATTAATATTGTGGTCAGTTAAGAAACTATAAATTAAGAAAAGCTTGAAGTCCGCCCACCTTTATTAAAAAAGCGTCCAGAATTGATTATTGTGATAAGAAAATTTACTTGAACCAAAATCCACCCACTTCCACACCCACAATTATTGTATTATTATTAGTTAGAAGTCGAACATTTCAGAGCACAACATCCACAAAATATATCGGCTTAAAAGATTTTGCAAAATATAATGTTTTTATTAATTAGTAATTTAGTAATTATTCATAAAAAAGTCATAACAAAAAGAAAAATTATTGAAAAATAAACAATTACAAGGAAAGATCACTATCCGAATCTTCAAGAGTAAGATGATAAAAATAAATAAATTTGGTGGTGCAACAGCTCGAAGTGAACCAGGACCTAGTGACTTACAACTTTCAACCATTCCTATGTGCGTTTGTGCGTGTTACCAGGAATGGAGGGGACCTATGATTTTCTGCCGATTCCGAACGGGTATAATGAGTAGCACTTTCCATGACAAGAGATACTCTTGGAGGATTTGTCAATTCCTCGCAAGAGGCAGTACACCCCTGAAAAAAACTTTCTTGCAGCGGCTGAGAATCGAACTCGAGACCTTCCGCATGACAGTCCAACGCACTAACCATTATGCCAAGGGGTACTACAGAGTACAGAGTACACAGTAAGATGATGAATTTGTAAAATTTTCATCCATTTTGATACATTGTCCCGATATCACTTTAGTCAGCTTTTGAAAGTCTTGAATCTGTTTTTCTTAAATTCAAAGTAAAAGGATCAGACTTTAAAAGTAATGTTATCAATAGGTCTTCGTTTGTATTATTCCGGAAGGATTTTTTTGTGTGAGAGAGGCGATTTTTCCGGTATTCTTTATGACTTGCCTCTAGTGCTTCTCCATAGAGCTGTCTAATAGGTATTTGAAAAGATGAAATTATATCTGGATCATGCATCAGAAGCTTATGGATACAACTGTAGAGCTTAAGATATTTTTCTTTAACTTCAGCCAGCAGTTCAGAAAAGTTCGTATATCACTAGAAAATGCTGAAGCTAAAATTCTTAATTCAATCAAAAATCTCTGTATGAGTTGTTCATCAAGTCTTATTATTTCTGCATCTATTTTCGAATTCTGAAAAAAAACACGTCTTGCGGTGCTTCCATCATTTGTTTTTTTTTTAAGAATCGAAAGTTGGTGAAGGAGAAGAATATTGAATTGATCAGAAACAACAATCCAATCTAGAAGACTAGGTTTTACGCTACAGTAGAAACAGGTAGGATATTTACTAACAACAGATAGTCAGTCCCGATGAGGCGATAAAGTTCCGTATTCAATTCCATGTCCTGCAGATTTGTCAATTTAAGGATACGTTGATATAGAAGGCAGCACCTTCTCCTATTGTTTCAATAATTCTATCATTTCTTATCAACTTATAGCTTGGAATGTTTACATTATATTCATTCAAATTCCAAAAGTAGGCTCTTTTTGAAAAAAATAGGATTTTAGCCAAGCCAAAAATTTTACGCTTGATTCAAGTTTTTTTATTTGTTTAAACAAAATTTGACATTGGTTTAGTAATAACCTTAAGAACAAAATTCCTTTATTTATTAATGAACAAGACTCCATTAACTCTACGTGAAAAACTGATAGTTGAATAAACCATAGTAGCTTGGAATTATTTAAGTTTTCAATTTCATCCGTTCTTTCTGAAGGTACAATGTAGGGGACTTATCAACTGATTGTTTCCATGCACGAAAAAATGTGCATGAAGACAATGAACATTTGAAAACAACAGTAAATGGTATTACATAAGGGAGTTAATACACTTGTCCAAAAGGCTAGTAAGCTGGTTCGAAGAATTCCGTTCTATTTTATATAGAAAAGCTTAAACTTCAGGGTTTTTTTTAACCAGTAATAGGATCTTCAATATTTTTGATAATCTTAAAACTAAAATGAGAATAATACCTCTGGAAAACTAAATTCGCCCTCTTGGTTATGCTGGCTATAACTTTTGCACTGAAATAAGCTCTCTATAACTATTGTATAAGTATTTACAAATAACACCCATACGTAATCCTTCTATTGTCTTTTTTCTCTCCATCTATTCACAGGATGAAGAAGCCGGAATGTCAGAGCACCTTAAAATCATAATCGTTGTGTTTGGATTAATCCTGGGCGGCTTGATTGCTACATTCCTTGTGAATTGTGTACGCAAAATTATGAGGGATCAAAAGATCATCAGGGTGAGTATTTAATGCTTGAATGCAGTACGCACCAAGCCCCTCATATTATTATCTAAACCAGCTTGTTGTTTTGTTCAAATGCGAATGTCCTAGTCAGCTAAGCTGTCTCTATTGTTTGCTAAATATTCTTCTACCTCATCTCTCATTTATTTGCGAATGATGATTGTTTCGCTTATAGTTGGCATATATTGTTGTTGGTGTTGTTGTTCTTGCACACAATAGCTTTTCATTGAAACTTTTCCACTATTTACCAACCCTCGTGCATAAAGTCATTTTTCTAGGATGTATTTGGCTTTGCGTTATTGCATGTTGATTGATGTGCGTTTTGCATGGTTGCATGTTTGTGGTATGGGGCCCAAACTCATTATTGTTAGTGTCTGTTTGTGAGCCTTTTAGTTGATTGTGTGTTTTTGTTTTGTATTCATCGTTTTTTTTTTTAAGATCTTTTCGTTTGGCATTTTATGTTTGTTTTTGGTGTTCCTTGTCCTTTGAATTGTGTTTCCTTTTATTATAACTTTATTGTTGTTTCTAATAAGAAGGGTTTGATATGTTATTTTCATTGTTTCGGCAACATAACATGTCAGCTTCCTAACAGAAATTCAAATTAGTTCTTTATAAAATTCTCTCATGATATACATTTCTATACATATTTGTGTTGATATTCGAACCGCCAAACCTATTGTTCAAAGAAATGTAGATGCCTCTGTATGAGTTGGTTTTAAATGTTTGTTTTTTGTAATGTTGAGTGAATTAAGAGTCGACTGTAGAAACATTCAGGGGCTCAGGAAGAGTTTCTGAGCGGCATATGTTCATACTGCTGAAAACAGGCCAGCAGTTTTGCCACTAAGCGAATGCCGGTTAACGCTTAGTACCTCTATTCTTCCCTCCCCATGGCCTCGCTATGGTGTTCGTAATGATGTTGCTTATAATGATGTTGCTTCAACCAAATTATGACACTTAGTTGTATCTATACAAATTTTAAATTAATATGGTTTAAATTCACAGTCCATTAGCGCATCTTTCATACAAGATATATTTATCACACCTCATGTTTGGATAGTACCTCGACTTCTGAAGAATTCGATGCGCTATCGGAATCTATCCAAAAAAAAATTTCTTATTTTCCGCACAGTGAAGTCATTATTACGGGCTATTTAAATGTACTCAATTCTTCGTGACTGCGCCATTCTGGTCGGACAACACCCGAAGGAAGGTATGCCGAGATTTTTGCCGAGTTAAGCAACTTGACTTAGCTCATTCACGAGCCTACTCGAATTCCTGCCGTTGCCAACACTCTAGACTTGACCCTGACCCTGACAAATTCACTATTAGTGTATTATCACCATTACGCACATGGCACATCCAACCATTGTGACATAACTGCAAATTTCAAGAGTCAACAAAACCCAATTAGAGAAATAATACCCAAGAGAACAGTTTCGCAATACGAGAAAGCCAACTGGGACGGTCTCAACAATTTCTTCATTAACTTTAATTGGTCGCTATACTTCCTCAATAGCGACGTGGGCTCCAGCACATAAATGACAACAAATTTAATTCTTTTCGGATTGAGAAATTTTATCCCGAAAAGGAAAAATCTGTCAAATTGAAAGAAAACTCAAATTCAAGCTGTAAAGAGGTTAAAGGTTAGAAAAGTAAGTTTCCGATATTTTAAAGCCAACTCTACTAAGTAAAACCGGAATAAGCTTAAGCAAGCTAGAAAGACCTGTAATAATCATATCGTCGGTATGCTGCAAAAAAGCTCAAATCACATAGTTGTGTTTTTGAGAAAATTTGAAGTTTATGGGCGCTGAAAAAATCATTAAGTAGTTTCGATTTGAAAATCGATGTTACAATCTGACAGTTAAAGCATTTATAAATAAAATTAAACCAAATAATTGTATTTAAATTAATTTATTTATTTAATTTATTCAATTTTTATACAAAAACAAAATGAGTCCTGGACATGGGGCTTTTTTTGCGTTTAAAAAAAAATTTCTTATGGGCATGGATTTTTTATGAAAACGTTTTGTTTCTAATTTTTATTTTAAATTTATTAATCTTGATCAGAGTCAGAATCATCATTTATATATATCGGGCTCTGGGGCCTTATTTCTGGTGATTTTGCTTGTTTTCAAGCTTTTGTACCAGTGATGAAACAAATCAGGGATGGCTCCTGGTTGCAAAGATTAAGTTAAACTTTTTTTTTCGATACTTATAGGAAGGCTACTTTGATACACCTTTTTGATGTTGACTTATTTCAAATTAATGGGCCGAACTTTACCAAAAAAGCGTATTTCCTTATAGGTTTCATTATGATAGTATTTGATAACACCATTCTTTTGATAACTAAAAGATTTTACGGAATCATGTTTGTTCTTATGTGGGCTCAAGGTCAATTGTTATTATTTTTTTTTTTTATTATTTATTTATTTCTTCTATAACTATATTTTTTTTTATTTTTTTAATATTGTATATGTTTAAGTTTAAGTTTATTTCATTTAAAAAACTAACAATGTAAGAAAAATCTTATAAGATTAAATAAATAACAATGAAGATAGAATCGCAGTAATGAATTTTATATCTACATTAAATAATAATTATACATAATCTAAGAAAAAAGACAATATTTCAAGTAAAAAAAATAATAATAATAATTTTTAAGAGGAAAAGATTCAAGTAGAAGAAGAAGATAAGAATGTAAGAAAAAAAAGAAAAGTCAAAAGGGAAAAGTCTATAAGGAAAAGAAGAAGTTACATAGTTGCTTTGGTCAAGAAAAAAAAAGTTTCAATCTTCTCTGAAACTTTTGCATGTTGCTAAACTCTCGCAGATAAATTGAAAGTGAATTCCAAAGGCGGATTGCAGCAATAAAGAACTGTCTCTTAGAAGTGTGACAAGAGAACCGAGGAAGTATTAGGGAAGCTGATCTGGTTGATGCCGGAAACCGAAGTTTTTCGAAGGGGTATGTAGGTTGACGTGTTTTTAAGATCTTAAACAGTAGTGTCAGAGTACGATACTGAAAAAAGTTTTCAAAGCTCATTTTAAAGAGATTCTTAGATAGATGCGAGAAATGATCATATTTTCGAAGACCGTATATATGTATATCGAATAGTGCAGTTAAATGCTCGTTTTAATTTTGCCTTGCTATTGAAATCACAGTTGTAAAATATTTCACATCCATATATAAGAACTGGGATGACCAGATTCTTGGAAAGAATAATTGTTAAATTTATTGGAGTAAATTGCTGCACGCTCCACAAAGTTCTAAGAACTCCTTAGGCTTTTCCCACTATTGAATTGATGTGGTTATTCTACGTCAGAGTTCCATTAAACACCATGCCTAAATTTTTTGATGTATCTGCAAATTCTAAGGGAAATCCGTTCAGCATATTCGATGGGAAATAATATCTATCTAATAATTTTTTTGATATAACTAAACATTAACATTTATTTGGGTTTAGAGTCAAGCTATTACATCCGCTCAAGATCATCATTTATTGAAGAGACGCAATTTTCTATTAGTCCCAGGTTAAGCTTTTATAAATCTGTATATCGTCAGCATAGAAGTGTTTGGATGCTTCCATGATTATTGAGGATATTTCGTTAATATAGAGGGAAAACAAAGGTGGAACCAGAATCGATCCCTGTGAAACACCTCCCAATAATGTAAGAAACTCAGAGAATCTATTTTGAATGTTGTTTCCTGCCGCTTAGGTAAGACGAGATCAACTTTACTGCTTCTGGAGAAACGTTGAACCTGTTACGCAGCTTATTTAAGAGCAATGAATCGTTAACCATATTGAATGCTTTTGAGAAGAAAAAATAAAATTAAAATTGGTCGGAATCGGAAGTCATTACATAAAGAATTTTTTGGTATTGGTACAATTTTCGCCAGTTCCCATTGTTGCGGAAAAATACCAGTCGTAAGCACAATGTTAAAAACGTTGGTTAAGAAAGTTAGCAAAAACGGCAATAGCTTTTTAAAAAAAAACAGGATTAAATTCATCGACACCCACTGCATTCGATTTAATAGAAAGTAGGCATTCTAGAACGTCTAGATCGTTTACTTCTGAAAAACTAAATGAAGAAGCTGAAGAAACCAAGAGTAAGTCAGTACTAAAAGGAGACAAGAATTTTTTATTCAACTCATTTCAGTCGATATTTGTCTGTAAAAGGATTCGTTGCTTACCAATTCCTAGTTCTCAAAGACTTTTCCACGTCTTTTAACCGTTTAGCATATATTTATTTGTATATACGAGTATTATAATATTTTATTTTATACTAGATGACCCGGTGAACTTCGAATCATCTACATCTACATTTTTGAAAAATAAGCTCTAAATTGTATACAAAATTTGTATCCACATTAAATACATACAATCAGTTATACACTTAATCGATTTAAGGCTTTCTGGTGTACTACATATATTTTGGGCTGGTGCTCTAATAACTCACTTTAATACAATCCAAAAGAGAGCTTTTAAAAATGATAGGTGATAGAAGAATAACAGAAACATTTGAATCTCTAGAGCATTATCGTATTGTTTCTTGTCTTCAATTATTTTAGCGTTATTTTTATAAACAGTTTCGGGCGTACTGTTAAATTCAGAGATTTTTTCTTTAACCACACTACATGAATGTTGAATGCCTTACCCGACTGTATATTTTCTCCCCATTATTATATTTAGACATTCAAAACCAATGTGCATCGGTATCTCCCTTAAAGTCATCTCCGACTTTCCTAAAACACTCGCACTATGTTCAAACATTTTAAGGGTAGTCATAATCCCTTTTAATGTGTGAAAAATTATAAGATCAAAGCTGACAGTCTGGATTTATTGGCTTTGATGTTGCACAGTTGCAATTAAATTTACGGACTATTTCCAAAAAAAATGTGACGCGCGAAACGTATCTACTACAGAATTACACAGGATTTTTTAACGATCCATATTGTACGATTTAGATTAGATTAGATACAATTTTTATTTGATTGCAATTGTTTTTACAATTTCAATAACAATCTTTAAAGCATGGTTTTGCCGACTGCCTGATCGACAAAAGTTTAACTAAACCTTAATTTGTGTAAATCAATTAAGTTGCAGTTGTATTAACTAGAAATATTCATCTCTTACTCTGCTTCTATACGAGTAATTAAGTACTGCTTTGCAATATTCCAGCATTTTGGACACATCTACTTCATTTAAGAGGGCTAAAATTTCGTTTTTTTAATAAAAAGTCTCTACCTAATACATGTCTTCTGGTTTCTCTCAACACATTTCCGACGAAATGTAAAACATCTTCTCGGTTAGCCATGGTACAAATATCCCAGAGTACTGGAAAATCTTCGCGATGTGGAACATATCATAGTTTAAGTTTAACAATTCACCTCTTAGCCGAAACATGTTTGAGATTTGTTGTTTGGTATAGTCATCTTGGAAGTAGTTTCTATCGTTAAGATTATAATTCAGCCTGCTAAAGATAATCCGATGAAGTGAGCTGGATGCCTGTTCTGTGTACTGTACACCTTTCTAAAATGTTCATCCAAACGCAAAATTATCTGGTACAGTGACGATTTCCATGTACTCTGCTCACTGAAATTTAAAGAAACACCTGCCATTTCTGCTAGCTTAATCCAGTCTTTAACCCAACCTGTATTGCTTTGTATAGCTTGTAAAACTGCCTTTTTTGGTAAACAATTGTTGACCTTAGCACCTGCTTTCAAGATAAAGTCGACTTGCAGTTTCAATGGTGCAAAATTTTAAACATTTAAAACCTACTCTAAATCAATTTTAGAATGGGAGTCGACTCTAAATATTGAGTATAAAACGAGAACCGACTTTTTGTTAATTTTAAAGGACATAAACTATACTTTAACGTTAAAGAGCTCGTCTAAATTTAACAGCAGCAAACAGCTAGTTTATCTTTTAAAATTATATCTACTTTATCCATATTGGCAATGGTCATTTCATACCAAAGCAAATCGAAGAAAAAATGTTTACTGATGTTTTATTCGATTTTTAAGGATGTTTTTTGTAAATAGACTGAATAACTGAATATTATAAATTCAAAATAATCGTACGAAAGTGCTCTACGATTAACAAATCTGTAAATACAAATGTATGTAGGTACATACATATCTTATGCACGCGCGCCGCCGCCGCCGCCGTCCGAGACGAGTATATGTAACTAAATGAATCTGCACCTTGCAACAATAAATTGAGTTTTTATGCTGTGAATTTGCGATTTATACTTTATTTCTATCTAAAATAATGTAAATAACTTATAAACAATCAAAATCTGTACCGAGGTAGTATATAAAATGTACTTTTTTCGGCGAAAAATTATTTGGTTTAAAGTTGTCTGTTCTTTTTACTTTTTTTTTGTGTTTTTGTAGTTGAGTGAGTTATGTATCTGTCAAATTAAGGGTTGTAAAACCCACATCAGTTAGAAGAGTTGTCTACCGTGTTTAAAATTATTCAAAAGTTAGACCAAGTCTCCAAGCTAAACGACTGCGTTAAGCAGAGCCGGTTTTATTCCTTAAACGAGAACTGTTTAAAAATTTGCGCTAATGTTTTTATGAAGAGTTGGGATAAGCCCAGCGCTGTCAAAGTATTGCAATTGCAGTATTTGTACTACTTTTTGAAGCTACGTACTGCCATACTACAAACATAGCCGAAGTACTGCTTTTTTTTCTCGTCAACTTTTCCATACAAAATCTTCAAAGCTTCAATCTAAATGCACTTAAAAACTATTCTCTACGAACATACCCAAAAATCAAATTGAAAGCAACAAGCCATTAGCCATACGGATCCATTTTCTATTCTCTTCTCACTCCGTCTGTTTTTGTTTCTGTTTCTGTCGTCATACCTATAAAGTTTATAGGTATAATATTTAGTATAAAATATATAGCATAAACCTTTAACATTTCTTGAATAAACTCTTTGAATGAAACTCATGTATGCGTAATTAAAATTTTGTAAAACACTTTTTATCACTTCAATTAAAAATTCAAATTCTAAAATCCTTTTTTTTTTTTTAAGTTTTGATATGCAATGTTTCTTAAACTTTTTGAACGCTTCTGTATAAAAAATTTAGTAAGAAATAGAAAAAATGGTTGTAATGTAATGACTTAATTTAAATTTTTTTTATTAAACTGTAGATCGTACAGACATTTTTTTATAATATTCTAAGGGTTGTTTTCGAGAAGAATACGATTTTCTAAAACCATTTTTTAACATTTTAATTTCAAAAAAATCGAGTATGTGGCTTACGAAATATTGAGTTATAACATAAGTTTGAATGACAATCATCTTCTGTTAAGTATTAAAGACGTCTAAATTGGGCCTAAAGCGGAACTCTTGATAAAAGCAGAAAATATTTCTATTACACGAATTGTTGAAATAAAATCGATTTGCCTAAACTATTATAAAACTCTTTGCCAGACTACAAAAAATAAAATATTCGATTTTAATGATAAAACCCTAATATGTAGTAATACAAAAACTAAGCCCAAGAAATTTAGGTGAAAGTTTACTAGAACTCAATCCCTTATTTCCAAACCTTGTGCTAAACATCAGCATTGAGGATCGGGAATTTGAGTGGAGGGCTCTACTGAACTTTACAAATTTGTCTAGAGAACTTGAACTAGAATGATTCTGGTGTGATGTATTTTCAGCCAGAAATGGTTTGGGAGAAGATAGTTTCCCTAATATAACAAAATTTTTATAGGATCCTTACTTGCTTTGCCACACAGTAGTGCTACTTGTGAGCGAGTTTTTTCAAACGTAAATTTGATAAAAACAAAAACTAGAAATTCCTTAAATATGACTACTGCAAGCGGTATCTTTTCATCCAAGTCGTTGTTGGACAGGTACCATATACATTGATGGAAACTATATTCAAATTTATTTAAACGATACAAGAAGACTTAAATTTTTAAAATTTGGCCAGACTAATAAATTATTTTGTACAATTTAAGCATAATTTTGCTTATCATTTTTTAAATATTCTAACGTATGTACATACAAATATAAAACTCATTAATATTATAAGATTTAAATTCAAAGCATATGTATACATAAATGTATGTATATAAAAAAATCAATAATATTTTTTTGTTTGTATAATTATTTGTTAATTGTGAATTTGATGAAAAAAAACTTATATTGTTCAAAAACAAAATCAATGAGATAAATATTAATTTGACTATTCTTAATTTTTTTATTAAAATAAAATAAAAAAAATATTTTATGAAAAAAAGTTCATTTTACTGCCGTACTGCTGCGTACTGCTTTTTTTCTCATGAAGTACTGCTTTCTCAAAGAATGAAACGACAGCCCTGGATAAGCCTGTTTCTAGCATTATCATGTAATTCAGGAGTTTTTCCACAGTCTCAAATTTCTTTGCTCCCCCCACTTGGGCTGCGTAAAAAAGGATTGTTGAAGAATTTTTTCCAAGTTTTTCAATAAGATGTTTTTCCATATTTAAGTTTTGGGTAAAATATATTCCTAAGTATTTCTAGTCTTCCACTCTTTCGTTGTTTTCATTGTTGAAGTACCATTGTTCGCTTGAGCTATACCTTCCATTACCTTTCTTGATAACCATCACTTTTGACTTGTTCAGGTTCACTACCAAGCTCCATCGTCTGCAGTATTCCGAGAGTCAATTTATCATAAGCTGAAGCGATTGCTGTGAGCTTGCCAGCAAGACAATATCGTCTGCAAAAAATAAGGCTTTAATGACCTTTCCAGCGTAGCTAACACCTCTTGGCGATGCTTCAAAAAGCTAGGACTGACTGAGTGCACAACCCTGTCTTACTCCCCACTGCATCTGGAACCACTCAGAAAGCTGCTTTTCATTCCAGATCGCTGCTCTCGTGTCTGGGTACAAATTCTGTATAACTCCTCCAAGCTTGAACGACATGCCGGATCCCAGCAACTTGCACATCAATGCGTTTCGTTCAACTGAGTCAAATTCAGCCTTTAGATCCACAAAACAGTGTATGAATAAATACATCATTCTCCAATGACACACCGAAAAAAAAATTTGATAATACAACTGTAAAATTGATATTTTTTTTCGGTGATAAAAGTCGTCTAACATTAAAAATATCAAAATTGATATGCCTGTCATATCAAAATAACATTTTTTTAAATGTAAATTTAATAATTTAAATATCAAAATGACATTCAAATATCAATATTATTTTGATAATTTTGTTTACACTTTAACGTTATAATTATCAAAATGATATTATTCTTTGATACTTTTAAATATACATATATTTAAAAATATCTATTTGACATTAATATACTTATACTTACCCTTTTCATTAATCTCAATCCATTTCGACCTTTTTAAATTAAAACAAAAAAAAACGTTAAAATTTTCCAAGTAGTTTTATTTGTTTTAAAAGTTGTTAAAAGTTTTATTTCTAATTACAGAATTTCCATTTGGTAAAACATATACGTGAATTGGTGGACCAGTAAATACTTTAAATTGATTGTCGATGGTTACTCCACAAGCTTTAGAAACAAGCATAGATTTAAGAACGGCATTAACGAATTTCAAGAAAGTGGTTTAAGAAAACTTGGCATTGGCTAAATACTTACATTTTAAGTCATTGAATGTTTCTTCCAAGTTCCACTCTTTTAATAAATTTTCAAGTTCAGAGCACTCGCAATTATTAAAAGTGTTTTCACCGTCACCGACACTTCCACTCAAACTGTTATTAATATAAGAATTCAGTTCATTTTCCGACCACACAACGCAGTTATTATAATCAATATTTTCACTTTGATCCATTACGAAAACAAAATTTATAAGCGAAATCACAAATATCTTACGTACTTCACCGGTTTAAAATCAATGACTGAGTAAAAAGTAAAAGGCTACTTAGATCGATTGGGAAGTTTGATATTTTAAGTCATCAAAAAAATGTAATTTTTACATTTTTCCCATCAAATTGATATTAAAACAATGTTGTTTTGATATTTAAAAATATCAAAAATATACTATTTATATTTTTAATATCATTTTGATACTGAAAAACGTTGATCTTACATTTTTATTGTGAAAATGATATTAGTAATGGAAATAGTAGTTTTGATATTAAAAATTGATATTACAATGTAAAAAAATGACTTGATAAATTGATATTTTATTGTTTTCCTGATATGAAAAATATAATCGTGATATTTTTTATATCAGAATAACAACTTTTTACTGCAATTTTAGTGAAAATGATATGATATGTGTATTGATATTGAAAAAATATCAAAATGATATGTCTTTTTTTTCAGTGCAGTTTGGTTTGAAGGATGTGATTTAAAAGGGGATGCCAAATACATACCACGAATCGGGTGACCCAACTAATTCAATATTATTACAAACGAAATTATTACGCGATTCCAAGATGGCAGCGAAAAAAATCCTGGGGTTCGCAGGCACCATTTTTATTTGTTCCCCATAATTCATATTTTTCGTAGATCTTAGAGAACTCGGAATTTAAATGCTTTAGCCAACAGCTAATGGTTGATTGCTAAAAAGCTGATAATGTGGAATATTTTTCTTAAAATATTATGTAGATTTCATTTATGGTTTACAGAGATGTCACAGAAAAGCACCTTCCCAATTTTATCAAAAACTTAACTAAAAATGTCCGACAAAGCATAACAATGACTTGGGTTCTCTCCCTCTTATCCAGTTCCATCTTTATTATAATCTTGAATTAAGTTTCCTCGAAACCATCAAGAACGTATATACTCTTAAGAGAAGTCAAAGAGTATGAAATGAAAGAAAACGTGCTAAAAACCTCTGGTTAATTTGTATTCACGAATTAATTTATTCCGAGAAATAAAAATTTTTCTGTAAGGAAGAAACACAAATTAAAAATGATTTTTTTTCAAGTCCTAAGTAAAGAAATTCTTTCTTAAGAAAAAGTAATGTTTGTAAAGATGTTAGCAGTTCATTCCGCAAACCTTCTTAATAAGGAATTACATTTTTATTGTATGACAAGCTCCTACTGCGACCGCATCCTCACCCACAATTTATTTATTAAAATTTTTCTAATTAAATATCCCCGCGTCTGTCAACCATGTTTAACCGGAAGCAATTAGCCCCAAGGAGAAGAAATTTCAAATTTACATATTTACCTGAGTTCATCCCTCAAAATTCATTTAAGGAAAACACAATGAACAGTAAATTATGATCAAATCGTTTGAAATGTAAAAAATCACACACAGGAGCGGATTAACTTAATATAACGACAAATTGGGTATACTTTGGCACCCTTTATTAATTTTAATCTAGGGACTTTACCTTTGAAAAATTCAAATATTAAACTCAGATCATATAACTTTCTATACATTTGTCATTATTCTTCTATGAGCTTCCACTGAAAGACTGTTTAAATAGCTTCTTACTAGTTTTTTTGTATGTTTACCTCTCTAAAAAAAAAAACTTCGAACTCCATAAAAAACTTTCATCAAAAATTCAGTTAGGCCTGCAAAATTCAACAATAAATAAGTTGGAGGATTTAAAATCGTTTTTTCTAGTTTTCCAAAAAAAAAATAGTTTTAAAAAATTTTAATCCGCCACTGGAACCACACATGACACAAATAGACGCTAAAAGCTACAAAATGTTTTCTAGTATTGGCAATTCCGTTCACAATTTCCTCACATCGTTTGGTAATGTTTTCCCTTTCAACTTGACATTTCGACGAAATTTGCGTCAACTTACGCCCCAAGATTTGTGCTCAAAGATCAAAAACACATTGTAACGAGTGTAGACAAACACGACCCCCATCATACGAGTACATACCACACGTTTCAAGATACGACAAGCCGACTACAACCCCTTTCGAGTGGCTCCCAAAATTTAGATTCGGAAGCTCTTTAGCGGATACGTGCGAGTGAGCATTCTCGACACCCACTAACAGAAGTCATGTGGCACGACATGATAAAGAAGGGGTCCAATACACCCTCGCACAATACACAACAATCAGCCACGCAACACAAAGCAAGAGAGAACGAAATGAAATCAAATAATGTGCCAAGAGTTATTTGGTGCTCGGCAGGGATGGCTGAGGAGGTATTGTGATTTGTGCAACGTGTGACAAGAATTTTATCATTGATTTTCATAGTTTAAAGGATATTTATGGAGAGCCCTTTCCTATCGGCTTAAGGTTGAAGGGGATGTTGCTTAAGGCAATGCGAACATATTTGTCTTGATAAACTCATACCACTCCTGATGCGTTGCCTTATCACATATTGGATTCTTCGAAGGACTCCTGAATGCTTGAGATGGCAGACGGGAGATCGGGCGGTTTGGTGAAGTTAAGAAAAGAATGTGACAATTTTTCTAAAGACGTCTTCAGCTTGTGACCTAATGAAATTGCCAATATAGAGGCGATGCATGTGTATCATCATCGGTTCCGTTCCGTTCAGTTAGGTTCGAAGTTCAGTTTATTTCTTCTTGAATGTATTTTTAGAGTGTGAACGTTCTCCTTGGAGGATTGGACAAGGAATTTCTTTGAAAATCCAAGTCCATTCAATAATGTTTTTTCTAGCGAAATGATGGGAGTAGATATAGAACGAGTGTATAAGCATGTAGCTTTGAGAATTCTTTATGTGTCGTGTTTATTGTTCTTGTTAGAATGGAACATGACAGAAATAGAAATATTGGTTTATTGGATGTTTTATTACTTGAATGTTAAGTATTGAGTTTGAGCGACAGGGAATGTGAAAGCAAAAAGAAAACAATGAGTCCAGCTTGTTGATTTTCCAAACAGGTCAGCCAAATAATGGAATGGGTTTTATTTCGTGAACAATAGATTCTGTACGCCCCCGAAGACTGTAACGGAGCGTTACTATAGCAGTTAATTTTTCGATACTTGAAAATAACTCTCGCCAAGGATGTCATACCTGCTGATGTAGTAGAGCAATTAAGCTTACTAGGTAATTACTATCTGGGGCTTTGATATTTTCTAGTTTAGTCTGCTCTTTTAAGTGCCACCTGGGACTTTGTACCTGATGCTGGATCAGAGCGATTCAGCCTGCTATTCTTAATGCAACCGACGACGCCATAGTACGTGCTAATGTACAAGAACGTTTTGGCCTACAGTTTTTAGTCTCACCAGAGTGCTCCTGATGCTGACGTACAAGAGTGATTTAGTCTTCAGTGTTCATTGACTCCAGGGGTGTACCTGCTGAAGTACCAGAGTATTTTAGACTGCTGTGATTGGTACCACCAGAGGGATAGTACCTGCTGATGTACCACATCTCATCAGCCTGCTGTTGTGGTGAACTGTTCTTGTGCCACTAAAGGCTTAGTATATGTATGTACATTGTACATAGATACCGGACCGCTTTCGTCTGCTTTTTAAAATTACACTAGAAGTGTAAGGCTTGCCAAACTCATTCCAAGTAACAAGCTTTCATTAAAGAAAATGTTGTTCCAGAATACCAGGACTAAAATCGAAATATGAGAAACCAGATTATACGATAGCAGATATGTGTGTTAAGATCCAAAACCTTGAATTATCCAAATTAACGAATACCTGACAAAATGCAATACTGGATTGCAGGAGCTCGCTCTAATGTTAAGAAACTAAAATTATTAAAAATTAATGTTATTTGAGAAAAATGTTTATAACCAAAAAATTCATTTTTAAATGACTAAAACAACTCCTTTGGTAATTACACCTAAAAACAGGATGCCAAGTGGTTCAAGCAAATATTAGTATATGCAAGAACAAAATTATAATTCGCTGTAATGGTTTCTTAAAAAAAAAAGCTTCTATAAAATTTTTAAGACAATTTTAAGAAAAAATGTTAGATTTTATTATAATTCGAATAAAAAATTAATTTACAAAAAAAAAATATTGACCCATTTTTGAGATATTGAATTGTTCAAAAAAAAATATATTTTTTTTTTTCCAAAAATTCAAAAAATATTTTTTTAAAGTCTTGAAATGCAATGTTTTTTAAGCTTTGTAGAAGTTTCTCTATAAAAAATTTCATTAAAATCCGTCATGCCGATAATGATAAATTCAAAATTCGAAAAAATGTTCCTTTTAAATTATAGATTGTAAGAATTAATCGAAAGAAAAAATTTGTTGCGGAATTCTAGAAAACGTTTTCGAGAAAAATATGATTTTCGAAAACAATTTTTTTAAGATTTGTATGACGGGTACAGTAATTTTTAAGCAAAATAATTTTTTTTCCCATATATTGTATATTATATTAAGAAACTTTTATTTATCCAGTTTTAAAAAAAATTGAATAGGGGTTTTTTAAATGCAAAAAAAAAAATTTGAAAATTTGAATACACAATAATATTTAAACTGCTGGGGAGCTTTAACATACAAAAAAAAATATCAAAATCGGTTGTACCATTTTTGAGAAAATCAAAAACAAAAAAAAAATGGTTCCAACGGGGGTACCAAAAATAACCATTTCTTGGAAAAATTATTTAAAGCATTACGTTTAGGCTGTAGTCGAACAGACAGACAGATAGAATTCGTGTTCTCTATCATCGTAATGTCAACTTTGATCAAAATCTAGAGTTCGATTTTTTTTACGAATGCATAACCTTATAGTACCTATAAGTCGCAAGTAAAAAACAATAAATCGTTGTAGCCGTTAAAAAAAATTATCTTTTATATACAAAATTTAAAAACAAAATTATTACGCCAACTTTAACTTTTTATTAAAATATTAATGAAAATTAAGTTTAAGATAAAAATATTGAAATATTTATTTTTTTTTTCTTTTTCAAAAATCCAAAAATATATTTTATTTTTACTTTTGAAATTCAATGTTTTTCAAACATTTTAGGAGTTTTTCGATACAAAGTTTTATCAAAATTCGAAAAAGATAGATACATATGTGGTGTAGGTATACAGTCTTAATTTTATATATCTTAATTTTAATTTTTTTTTATTGAATTATAAAACATAAAACGTAAAGATTATTCGAAAGAAAATTTTATTAAAATTGTGGGTACCGTTTTCGACAAAAATTGGATTTTGCACAACGACTGTTTAGGGCGCACCGTTAGTTTTCGAGCTAAAAAATATTAAGGGAATTACCAAAGAACCTTAAGTACCGAGTTTGAAGACAATTGCTTCAGAGGCTTAGGCAGTATGTTGAGGTACAGTTATACAGACATAATGAAACATTTTTCTTATGCACTTTATTTTCCTTAACATTCTTATAAAAAAAAATTTGTTATGCAAATTTTTAGTATTGAATGAATTTTAGGACAAAATTTCAAAATTTAATCGTGTACCATTGAATTAAAAAAAAAAAACAAGGTTAATTTTTTTTTTTAAATCCAGAAACATTTTTTTCAAAAATTTGTATTAACAGTGTTTTTTTTTTTCAAATTCAAAGGAGCTCACATATAAACATTTTAGTTAAAATCATTAGAGTTGTTAATGAGAAAATCGAAAATAATAAAAAAAAAGGTTCTATGATATATTTTTTATATATATATTATATATATTTTTTCTTAAATATTTTCCACCAGAAATTTAGTTCATGCATATAAAAGCACACTTTATTTATACTTGGGCCATATAAGCACTATATGGCAAGTTATGCATTCGTAAAAAAATTTAAGTCTGCTCAATTGCACCACTCTACTCTACTAGATGAGTCCACTCGAATACCAGATGTTGCTGGACAAAACGCTCACACTCTCGATTTGTTCCTTACATCTAACCCTAATAAGTATACCATAATTATAGTAAACTCTCCATTCGGCACTTCGGACCATTGTGTAATATCAGTCAATTTCTCGCCTCGCCTTCCATTCCTCCAGTTAAAGAGAAGCATCCACTAGGACCGTTTGGCAATACGAGAAAGCCAACTGGGACTGCTCGAATAACTGTTTTAGAATTTTTAATTGGTCACTATGTTTCGTCGATAATGACGTAGATGCTACGAGTAATATGATCACAGAACTGATTTTTCTTGAGATGCGTACTTTTATTTCTTACAGAATTCAGACTATAAGGTCTTAAGAAAAGTCTTGGTTTCACACAGGCTGGTAAAGAAGCTATCAGGTTGATAGAAGTAAGATTCCTCCCTTACAAACCAACCCAACCGGGGAAATCGGAAAAAGTATAAACAAGTCAGAAACCAATGTAACGCTGTTATAAAAAGAACCAAATTTTTACATGACCAGAAATTAAGGCAAAAACGAAGTTGATTTTTTTACGTTTTTGACCAAAAATTTTCTATTGTCTTTGGACATTATGCAGTAGAAATTTCTGGTCAAAAACATAAAAAAAATCTACTTCATCTTGGGTTCCAATGCTCATCTGCAAATGACAAATCAATAATAAGCTCTTTAGATAAGCAAATGTACTTAAAGCTCAGTTTGCTGCTAGCTCTACGTTACCTGTTAGCAACCTTGTGTCTTCTGTACTTGAGAACGTAAATCATTCAATGGGACAAGTACATTTCCGCACTCGTACAGTTGCAAGAGCCTTTCGAGATCTTGCTATAAACAAATCACATTCTTTTGAGAAGGTGTTCTTCATCACTGGTAAAACCATTGCATAAGCTTTTCCATCCTTTTTACTTTTCTGGAATTTTCCCTAGAAGATGGAAAAGAGCATTAGTTCAGCCTGTTCCTAAGAAAAGCGACTTTTCCTCCCCGTCCTCTTACTGACCAATCGCGCTTACTTCCCTTCTTTCCATCGTCATGGAAGCGTGCATTTGGTATCAAAGAAACCTTTATTCTTATTCCTTCAAAACATGTTGTATTCCACTGCTACAAAATAAATAAATACTGGTGTTCCTCAGGGCTTCGTTTTTTTCTGCGACTCTATTCGAAAACTCGATTACAACTCTTTGGGCAGGTGCAGCACAAGTTTCTCTCCACTTATTGAATAGAATTCAGAACAGAGCATTAAAACTGATAGGAAACAGAACTATCATGAATTCATTCCCATCTCTTGAACACCGTCAGAATGTTTCATGTATTTTCTTGCTTTATCGCTCCTTTCACAAGCAATGCTCACTGGAAGTAGTTAGTTGTTAGTTGTATTCCTCCCCTAAATCAGTTCACTCATGATACCCGCTTTGCTAGTAATGCTCATCAGTTCAGCCTCGAACCTAATTTTGGTCGTACCGTCAAATGCAGAGATTCGTATTTTAGTCGCAGAACACGATTATGGAATAATTTACCATTTCAATTTGCAAACATTCAAGATCAATGTTCATCGACATCTCCTTTCTCTTTCCTCCTAATTTCCCCAACGCCTGTTCTGTGTTTAACGTGTTTTTCTCGAAAACGGTGCCTAATAGAATTTGTATAACATTAATATTTTTTCGATTCATTTTTACGAGCTGTAATTCAATAAAAAAAACTTAAATTAAGATATTACTGAATGTACATAGGAAAGAACCATTTTTTTTTCAAATTTTCAATTTCTCATTGTCAGCATAATGGATCTTAATGAAATTTTGTTTATAGAAGCTTTTAAAATGTTTGAAAAACGTACATTTACCTATTTTTTTTTTTTTTAATTCGATAACTCAAAAAACGGTTGAATATTTCTTTTTAATCATTTTTACTTGAGACTTATAGGTACACACTATAAGGCAAGTTATGCATTCGGAAAAAAATCGAACTCGAGATTTTGATCAAAGTTGACATTGGGCCTTGTGAATAAAAAAAAGCTAAAGCTGAAACTTGGATTTTTAAGTAAAAGCTTGATTTTTAGTGAATAAAAATAAGCTTAAGCTAGCTAGTTAAAGATGTTTTCTAGTAATAGCTATTTTAAAATAGCCAAAGCTAAATTCATTTAGCTTTAGCTTGTTTTCCTAGCTTAAGCTTCAATTTGTGTGAATAAAAATAGCTTAAACTAGAATATTATAGTTAAAGCTACAAAAATTTCAAGATTTTTTCGACCTGTCTAGAAAACTTTGACTAGTTCTTATTTTCAGTATTAACTTGTGCGAGTTGTTAATTAAAGATAAGGGCATATCTCAAAAAATAGGACTGTGAACGTATAGACCCAGAAACTGACATACGAAATTTTAAAAACATTTTTTAGCCGAAACCAATAGTTGCCCTGTAGAACAGATAACAAATTGAGGCAAAAAAACCTTCCTTTCGGTCATACATGTACCAGTTTTAGCTAAAGCTAACTAGCCGAAACATGTGAATAAAAAACGAACACCTTAAATTACGAAGCTTAAGCTAGAATTTTCCAGCATAAGCTATTTAGCGTTATCATTTTTTTATTCACATAAAACAAAGCTTTAGCTAGTACTGTCTAGCTTTAGCTGCTAGTAAAAGCTATGACTAATTGGCTTTAGCTTCCTCCAAAAAAAGCTTTAACTTTTTTTTTGTTCACAAGACCCATTACGATGATAGCGAAGACTAAAAAAAGTGGGTCTTAAATTCTGTCTGTCTGTCTGTTCGACTACAGCCTAAACGGCTCGGTCGATTTTCTTTAAACTTGGTAGATATCATTTTTAATTTTTTCCCCAAAAACTGTTCGACCAATTGGATCATTTTTTTTTTGCTAAGGCTCCTCCAGAACTTAAATAGAATTGTATATTCAAATTAAAAAAAAAAAAATTTCTTGGATTTTTTAAAAAAAATTCAAATTTTTTTTGTCAAAACTCAATATTTCGAAAACCCCATGCTAGTTTTTTTTTTAAACTTGCTAAATAAAAGTTTCTCAATATAATCTACAAGATGTGTGAAAAAAAAAATATTTTACCTTAAAATAGAGGTACCCTTCCCACGACCCACCATACAAATGTTAAATAAAAAATGGTTTTCAAAAGTCGTATTTTTCTTGAAAACGGCGCCTAGAATTTTGTTACAATTTTTTTTTGTATTTAATTAATATTTTAATTTAATTTAATTTTTAATAAAAAATATTGAAATTAAGATATTACAGCTTGTACCTACCATGGAACCATTTCTTCAAATTTTGAATTACTCATTATCGACATAACAGATTTTAATAAATTTTTTTATAGAGAAGCTTCTAAAAAGTTTAAAAAACATTGCATTTCAAAACTTAAGAAAAAAAAATATTTTTTGAATTTAAAAAAAAAAAATCATTTTTTTTTTTTGGAAATTCGATATTTCAAAAACGGCTCAATATTTTTTTGGCAATTTAATTTTAAGAATTTTGTGCATAAGAGCTTATTTTTTTAAGAAACATAAATTCATATTTGCTTAAGAAATCACATGGTATTCTGTTTTTATCTTTTACTACTCGTACTTAAAGAGTTTAAAAAATGAATTTTATGCTTATGAACAGTTTTATCTAATTTCATTAATTTTTAAAATTCTTAGTCTATTACATAAGAGCCAGTTCGAGCGAGCCAGTCGTGCATTTTATTTGTTTTCAATTTTCATCCCGAAATTTATTTTCTAAAACGTATCTATAAATTGGAAGAACAGTTTTGTATGCACATTGCACATTTGCCCAAAGTTAAGCTCTAGAGCTTTTGAACCATCATGAGTGTATTGATAGCTTGCATCAACATACAAAAAAAAGAAAAAAATCAACTAATTTTATAAGGCAAGTTAAATGCACACAGTCATGCTTACTTATAATGCTATAAACGAATACGATGTGAATATAACACACAAAATTGCTCAGAAAAAAAATCGAGTATATGTAGACTCATAGATTTAATACCATCCACCCACATCCTGTTTAGTTAATTCCGACTCCCATTATCTCCATTTTGTCCCATTTTACTTTTCTATTTTCCCTTTAATCGTCTGTCAATTTGCTTTCATCAGCAAAATTCAATTCAATATAGAAACGCGATGAAAGGACTTCACTTTTTACTGTTTCTAGAATAGTTTAAAAAAAAAAGAAAACTCCAGCTGCAGTCATCTAGCTATTCCTTTTTGTCGCGTCCTTTTTCTTCCTTTAAAAAGCTATTTATACTTGACACTTTTGCAGAGTGCACAATCGCAGATTTATTGTCGTTGTGCACTATTCTATTGAATTATAAAAATGAATCTGCTACTGGCTTTAGTTGGGACCTGCTCGAACAACAACTGTTCATTCTCAGTAATGGTTTTTTATTATTAAAAATTTAGCTTTGTTGAAAAGCTTTTATTTTCGAATGGGGGTTTATTTTTTTTTTTATATCAATTAAGCATCTTATAGATTTATTACCTGCAGATTGGTATTGAGGTTAATTTTAGCTAATGGATAGCATTTATTCAGGGAGTTAAGCGAATGCAATTTATTAATTTCGTCTTAAAGGGTCTACATAGAAAGGATAGTAATTGTGGAGACATTTATGGAATTGAAGTACTTTTTTCATTTAATATTATGAAAAGAATGTAATGAAAAAGCTTTATCAAAGATAATTTTTATTTGTTGGATTAGTCGTTCTTGTTTAAGTTTTAGTACTATGTATGCAATGAGGACATCGGATGGAAGCCGGATGAAAATGTAACGATCCCTTCTTGAAATATGTGATAGGAACCGTACTGAATTCTGGAATGAAGAATTCTTTAAATAATGACAGGAAGTATTTTTTGATGACAAAAACTGAATACCTAAAATATAATGATACAACATTTCAGTTGAATTAGTTTGGTGTTAAAGCTGTTTTAGTATGAAACTATGTTAAAACGGTGATTCAACAATATCAATTTTACAGCCATTCGGAAGGTATTGTATTGTTTGTTGAAAAGAAATGCACGCTTGGATTGTACGTACTTGCTCTTATGTAAAAGTACTTTAGAATTTAAAAACTATTTAAAACTAAATATAAAACATGGATTTAATGAGATCAAAATGCTCAAATGCATTAAATAGACGTCTGATTTCTAGAAAGGTATGAATTTATGAAAACAAAGGTTAAAAATCGTTTTATAATTAAAGTAATTTTGTATATAAGAAATTTCCTTACAATGTTTCAAGAACACAATTTGGGATGCCAATTTTAAGTATTAAGTAGAGCTCTCTATTACACGGATAATGAAATACACGGATATACGTGTAATTATTGGACCGGGATTTGAATCCGTGTAATTATAATTAAACGTGTTATTAATTACACGTAATAATTAAATACACGTGCATCCGTGCATTTAATTATACGTGTTACTAAAATATCCGTTACCATTTCTAGAATATAAAAATGCAATTAAAACGAACATAATTATAGTTCTTAACAAATTATTAAGAAAAATTTTTTATTCAATAAGTCCTCTATTTTGGTACAAAAAAACTATTATTAGTATTAACGTTTTCAGATAAAAGGCAATTCTTTTTTGAGGTAACAATGTTTCCCGCTGTAGAAAAGGACCGATCTGAGCTAGCTGATGTAGCTGGTATTGCTAAACACTTTTTTGCTAGTTCTGCTATTCCTGGGTTCTTAGAAGCTCGCGTTTTCCACAATTCAAAGGGGTCTAAGTCGAATCTTAATTGAGGCTCAGACAAATAATTTTCGTACTCTATTGTGGAATCTGGCACAGTGCTAATAATTACGTATCAAATGTGAGATAAAATAGCAAATCAAAGACCAATTATAATTTCAGCCTCATCCGTGTACTAAGGATTCGTTTACACGGATAATAAAGTGAATAATTACACGTGTTTTAAGAACACGGATTTGAAATTGGTATATATTTCCTACACGGATTCCGTGTACACATGTTTCTTAAATACACGTACAAAAACGTAGGCTCTAGATTAAGTAGTATAGATTTTAGGAAAAAATTTAAAAAAATAATCGTTCACACTTTGAAGATATTGATTTTTAAAAATACCCAAAAATATTTTTTCGAATATATTATTTAAAATTTAAGGGAGCTCCTGTTAAGAAATATTGCTTAAAATCATTAGAGCTGTTTATGAGAAAATAAAAAAAAAAAAAACAGTTATATGACAGGACCGTAGTCCATTCCCATAATAGCACACTCATTTTTACTTGCGACGGCCGGCCGATTTTCGTTAGACTTGGTAGATAGTATTTTTAATTTTTCCTCCCACGCGATTTTTTTTTTTTTTTTTTGAGACCAAAAATACGATTTTTTCGAAATTTTATAAACAAAAACTGTTACTGAAAAGAAAAAATTTAAAAAAAAAAACTTAATTTAGTTAAACCTAGGTATTTAATGGTACCCCCATGGAACCATTTTTTGTTCTTGATTTTCTCAAAAATGGTATAACCGATTTTGATATTTTTTTTTTAATGTTAAAGCTCTTCAAAATTTTGAATATTGTTGTGTATTAAAAATTAAAAAAAAAATGTTTTGGATTAAAAAAAAAAACACAAAACTCAATATGTAATATTTCGAAAGCTCGTTGCTATTTTTTTTTAAATCGATAAATAAAAGTTTTTCAATATAATCTATAAGATGTGAGAAAAAAACTATTTTACTTTAAAATTGTTTACTCATTATAAATATGCCAGAGGTAATTTTGAAGTTATAATTCAATTTTTTTAATTTACAATCATGGGTTAGAATCTTTAGGAATTATGAACTACCTGTTTCGTATGATATCTTGCTAAAAGGTCATTAAATGAGGCAACTGATCGATTTGTACCTAAGAAAAAATACGATACGAGCTCCAAATCTCCATGGTTTAATAAGTCGTTTATAAAGTAATTTAAATAATAAGAAAAATAAAGCGTACAAGTTATTTCGAAAATCCAATATCGATACAACTCCTTCGTTTAATTACAGAAGTAAGGATTACCTGATCCGTACGGAATCAAATTTGAAGCAAAATAGTAAATATTTTTGAAGCTATATCAATAGCAAAAAGAATTCAAATGGTATTCCCATTTTCCCAACAATATGTTTTATTTAAAAAACAGCTCCACTGACATTCATACTATTTATAATTTTTTTGCCGATTTTGTTCAATCTGCTTACACGACATCAGATAATCCTACTTATTTTTTACCTGCCTGCATTAATAGTTCAATTAATATTGGAAACTTATTAGTAAACAAGATGTTATAGAAGCTCTGCAAAGTCTATATGTTTGGATAAACAACCTGGCCCTGACGTCATATTCCCTTTTTTTCTAAAACAATGTGATAGTGCTCTTTCATTACCATTGACACTTTTATTTAATGCTTCACTTGATTCAGGTGTATTTTTAAAAGATTGGAAAATGTCTTTCATAATTCCAGTTCATAAGGCTGGTGTTTCTCAAGGAAGTCACCTAGGTCCTCTCCTTTTTTTAATTCTCAGCAATGACATTCCACTTCACATTCGGTTTTCCAGTAAACTTTTGTGGTGTACAAATAATTGTCTTTTTCTTAATGTGTCGAAATGCCAAGTTATGTCTTTCTATCGTAACCAACCAGTCTCCCGTGTTTTACACTTATAAAATTAATGATATATCCCTTACTAGAATTTCTGATAAAAAAGATCTTGGCGTCATATTTGATCAAAAATTAAGATTTAACCTTCACATAGACTTCATAGTAGCTAAAGCTTACTCCATGCCAGGTTTTATATCGAGGAATTGTAAGGAGTTCACTGATCCATATACACTCAAATCCCTTTTCAATTCCTTTGTAAATTGCCAATATGATGAGTAGGTACAATATTCTTTTCTTTTTCTCACTAACGCTAGTGGCTCTCTCTCTTTCTCTTTCTCTGGCTCTGTCCCACTCTCATTCTTTTTTGCTTTTGGGTTTTCCAATAAGAGGTGTTATTTTGATATTCAAAGAAAAATGGCACTTTTGGAGATAAATGATCGGATGTTTATTTCATTATAAAGAGGAAGGTATGCCGTTAATAATGGAACACAATATCAGCCAAATGGCCGCCAAGACCACGCTTACAGGACCATATCCTTTTCATGAAATTTTCCATAACCAAATCGCAAAGTGGCTGCCCTATGTCCTCGATAGCCTCACGAATTTCATCTTTGAGGTCTTGAATCGACGCTGGGCTGTTGGCGTAGACCTTATCTTTCACGTGGCCCCAAAGGAAGAAGTCGCAAGGTGTTAAATCACAAGATCTCGGTGGCCAATTGTGATCACCTCTTCAAGAGATAACACGGTCCGGAAACTTTTCCCGTAAAAGATCGATGGTTTCATTGCTTGTGTTTCACGTAGCGCCGTCTTGTTGAAAGTAAACGTTGTCCAGATCAATACCATCCAATTCAGGCCATAAAAAATCATTAATCATCTCTCGATAGCGCAATCCATTGACCGTAACTGTTGCTCCAGCCTCATTTTCGAAAAAGTAAGGTCCAATGACCCCGCGGGACCATAAACCGCACCAAACAGTCACGCGTTGAGGATGGAGAGGCTTTTCAACAATGACTCTTGGGTTTTCCGAGCCCCAGATGCGACAGTTTTGCTTGTTGACGTAGCCTCCGAGATGGAAATGGGCCTCATCAGTCAAGATGATTTTTCGATGAAATTCCGGATCATTTTCATGCATTTCAAGGACCCAATCAGCAAAGACACACACACGGCCATTTGGCTGATGTTGTGTTCCATTATTAACGGCATACCTTCCTCTTTATAATGAAATAAACATCCGATCATTTATCTCCAAAAATGCCATTTTTTTTTGAATATCAAAATAACACCTCTTATTGGAAAACCCTTTACGATCCGTTTTAGAATACTGTTCAGTATAATGGAACCCTTTTTATAAAACTTTTTCAGAAAGGGTTGAAAATATCCACAAACGTTTTACAAGATTTGTAATTTATCGCCTGCAATGGAATATTCGAATGCCCTCGTATGATTCACGTTGTCAATTAATTGGCTTACTTAAGCTTTCAGCTCGCCGTAAGTATTTTTCTATTATTATTGTAAGGGACATATTAAATAACCATATCAATTGCCCCTTTTTGCTGGCTTTGATTAAGATTTATACTCCATTGAGATGCTTGCGATCCAGGTGTCTATTCCTGGAGCCTTTCCATCGATCAAATTATGGACTTAATGAGCCTTTAACAAGATGCTTAAGAGAAGCTAATGTTGCTTGTAATGAAATTGATATTTTTCACCTTAATAATAGAGATATTTATTGTATAGGTAACCTGAGTGGTACTTAATAAGTTGTATCTAGTAATCTTAAGGAAATATATGTAAATGTATTCTCTGAAATAATAAATAAATAAATTGCGGTATCCACCATACAAGTTATGAAAAATGGTTTTCGATAATCATATTTTTCTCGAAAACGGTGCCTAGAATTTTGATAACAATTTTTTTCTTTCAATTAATTTTTACGATCTATAATTTAATAGAAAACAAATTTAAATTAAGATACTACTGACTGTACAGCTGCCATAGAACCATTTTTTAAATTTTGATTTTCTCATTATCGACATAACGGATTTAATAAAAAAATTTATAGAGAAGCTTCTAAGAAGTTTTAAAAACATTGCATTTCTAAAATAAAGAAAAAATATTTTTTGAATATTGAAAAGAAAAAAAGAAATATTTTTTCTTGGAAAATTCGATATCTCAAGAACTCATCAATATTTTTTTTGTAAATTTAATTTTTATTCGTACAATAATACTTCATAACTTTAAGTTTTTTTCTTAAAAATGTTTTAAAAATTTTGTATATAAAAGCTTATTTTCTTAAGAAAACCACTACAATGACTTATAATTTTTCTCCTTGGATGAATATTCATATTTGCATAGCATTCTGTTTTTATCTCTTACTACTAAAAGTGTTTAAAAAATAAATTTTATCCTTGTGATAATTTTTCTCTAATAACATGTTTTTAAAATTTTTAGTCTATTACATAGGAGCAAGTTCGTGCAACCCAGTCGTACATTTTATTTAGTATGGATTATGACAGCAAATTGTAAACATTTGTCAGAAATTCAAATTTATAACCACATCTTATTTTGCAAATACTATCAAAATATAAAAAAGAATAATGCTGCTGTTTTTTCTGACATATTCCCAGTACATTGAGAGCGGCGTTTTTGGACCTTGTTTAAACACATGTCATTCAAAATTGTTTTTTTTTTTTTAAATTAATTTTGCCATTCTTGTCAGTCTTCTTAATCCAGCATAAATGATAAATCATTCTGTTTATCATTACTTTTGAATTAAATTACCAATTTTGACATTTTGATTTATGCAATAAAAACTTATAGTTCAAGCAAAGCTTTACAGAAATTTTATTTGTCACCACTCGGAAGAAAAATAGTCTTTTTATATTGCAACGAAATAATAAAACACTGAATTTGTAGCTTTCCACTTATTCTCAGCTTAAATACATTTCAATCTGCATATAACCATTAATTTCAACCCTAATTCAACTTGACATATTGTTACGAATACTTTTCCAACACATCCCTAAACATATTCAAAAGTTAATTGGTTATTTTCTGGGTGTTCCTTTTATTTTTGTATTTTCGTTCCCAATTACTTTATTCCCTTCGTGGTTCTCAATAAATATACATACATATTCCCTTCGTGATGAGATCACTCATAGATAAATCTGATTTGCTAAAAGAAGAAAAGAGGGAACTAATTTATAGCTTTGTAACTTATGTGGCTTTCCGTTGGTTCTGAATGGAATACGATTTCAAAT
The DNA here is from genome assembly GCA_911387755.1 of Chrysotoxum bicinctum. Taxonomy (NCBI): domain Eukaryota; kingdom Metazoa; phylum Arthropoda; class Insecta; order Diptera; family Syrphidae; genus Chrysotoxum; species Chrysotoxum bicinctum. Next base: position 59,226,538 of record OU426989.1, on the reverse strand, counting down.
TGTCGTTGTATCGTGTAATTTCCTGTGTGTCATTGTTACAAAAAAAAATGTTCATCCTATATTACTGTCAGTAGAGAAGTATGAACTTGATGAATTTATCAAATCATTTTCCATTTGTCACTCGAAATAGCTTCCTGTATGTATTGGACAAAATTTTCACAACAATTTTACCAGAAAAAAGGGCTTATCCTAATGTGTAGAAATCTGATAGGAACGATTTTTAAAAATGTTAAAATGGTTAGAGGACTTTTTAGTACAATTTAAGTACATTGGAGTTAGGAAGTTGGTCCGACTCGCTCGTTTTTTGCAAAATGAAAAATTAAATTTGGGAAAACAGTGTTCCCAATCGTTTTCTTAATTATTTCATTATTATTTCATTTGTCTTTGGATCTTTTGTTCTAACCAAACAATAACGAGGTAAGCAACAATACATGGAAAAAGTCCTCTGGAATTGTTTTCTCTCAACGCTTTTCCAGCAAATTTATTACTTCACAGTCTTCATGACAAAATAATGAGAGTGTTTTCTCACATAATCGTTCGTGAAAAATCTTATTAAAACTCTTATTGATGTACTTTCTTTTAGATTTAATACCTTAAACTAGCTATACAATCAACCAGCTGAAAACAACTATTAAATGCAACACTACAGTAGGTACTTCTTGGTTTCATACTTGCACCCAAAAACAACAAATAAAATAATATCCCAAGAGTTCAGTGTCAATGCTCTATGTGTATCAAGATTAATGATTTTCTCCTTACGTAGCCATCAGACTATACGATACAAACCCTTGTATAAGTCTCCCCCCAACAATGTGCGCAAATTATCCCCAATTTATCTATAATACTCTAAACACCCCCTTTCGACTTTGCAAACAAACTGGCGTACGTTACGTGGGAAAATGAAAATTGATTTTCCTCTATAAATCAACAGAGCTGAGAGAGACAGAGCTAAAGGACTAAACAGAGATTACCTTGTCATCTTGATGATGGCTACAAATTACTGGCTATCGGTTGGGGCTTTGCATAAATGCATAATGCGAGACAAGCAGATAGGATCCTCTTGGAGTATAATTAATATCTTGAAGCTTGCCTGTCTTATGCAGTTCTGTATTTATACATTCCTTGCAAGGAGTAGAATGAACCTGATATGAAAAATAATATTATAATGCATTAAGTTAGTTGTTATGCCTGGAGCCCGAAGGAGTCCTCTGAGATATCTGTTTGTAGGGACTTGCAAGAAATCATGGCTAACAATGTACGCAACGTGATTTAATATTAACACAATATTAATGCTTGACCAAAATTATTAAGCTTCAAATGAAGTTGAGAATGGGATAAATGTTAAATGATGATGAATGAAAATTAGATTGTTGTTTGAGGCTTTAAGTGTCATTTAAGAGTCTTGAGTTACTTTAAATTGGTTTTGACATAAATTGTGTACTGGAATGTTTATTTGATTTAACAATTCAATTTAGACCCATTTACTTATCAATGAAGTTAAACACATGTGACACACTTATGTTAAGATAAAAGTACAACACTGCCATTAACTTTACTTTAATATCCTAAACAACATCTTAAAATTCGTGATAGGGATATTTATCACGATGGATATACTTGAATACCACGAACATTAGATTATAAGATACCAACTATATTAATATAAAAATTACTACGATTTAAAGTGCAACTGACGTGAGCAGTCGCATGAGCGAAGAGGAACCTGCTCGGAAAGTTCTTTGTGGTACATTCTATAGTAGACGGCAGCGTGGTAGACCATGCTTGCGCTGGAGAGATGGCGTAGACCAGGACGCCCGAAGCCTTGGGGTGCGCAACTGGATGGCGTCGGCTAGAGACCGGGATAGGTGGAGAGACTTGTTGAAAGAGGCCAGGACCGGAACCCGGTTGTCGAGCCGATGATGATGATGACGTGAGAGTTAAGGTTAAATTGAAGGAAAGACTACTTGTAAATAATCGGGTCTTGCAATTTTGCCTATCTAATTTTGTATATCTAATTCTGACAGCTTGGTAGCAGCGTTGCCACAAAGTGCCCGATCGAGCCATTTGGCCCTCTGTTTTAAATTTTGGCCCTTTGCCCGGGCCAATTAGAAATGGCCCCCAAATTTAAATTTTAGAAGATTAACATCACATCATATCGTGCTTAATGGAACTGAATTTATTCATTTATCTCGTTTAATGATTTGACTCACGTCAGTTTCGTGCAGCGTGTTGACTTCTCTGACGTCATTTATTTTCGTCATCTACCAAAGCGTTTATGTAACTTTAATATCAAAAAACTTAATCTTACAAATTACATATATCGTAAATTTCCCAATAATGAAGATCTTCTGATAAAATATTTGCGTTTGCAAAAAGAATTTGATTTTTTAAATAAATTTTAATACAAGGACTACTTAATTCGAGCTGAATCGAGTCTAAAACTTAACAGTACAATTTTTTTGTCATTTATCAATGATTAAATATGTTCAATTGTTATCCCTAATTGCATGCAATATTCTGGGAATACATTTACATATACATTTAAATAATTTGCAGACTTTTTTTTTATTTCCGTTTATAATCCCCAAAGTACTCCCTCTAACCTTTCTGCCATGTTTAAATTCAATCAATATCGGTCACTTAAACTTCAGTAACAAAGATGTTGAAATAGTCTTAATTGGACTAAATGATGATAAGCAACCAGGACCCCAGAGGCGTATTTAAGGATTTGGCGCCCCGGGCTGATAAATTTTGCCGCCCTTTAGAACAATGAAAATAAAGTAATAAAAAATAATAATATAAAAACAAAAAATGCATAATATTTGATGTTTTTAATTTTTTTTTGTGTGTATATTCATTACAAAATTCATTAACAATAGATTCGTTATCTAAATTTCTTGTCAGTTCAGAATCTTTATTTAATAAAGCTAAACTATTAAGGCGCTAGTGCGAGACATTAAATACGTTTTTATTCGTTTCAATACGAAAAACCATCTTTCTGCACTACAATTCATCACTAGTAGAGCTGTGTCAATCAGTATCTATTCGATTTTTTCGATGCGATCATCGAAAAGTATTGATGATCGAAATCACAAATTTTTATTTTAATCGATCCCAATCTCAATCATTTAGATGATTCTCGTTTCTCGATTTTCTATTTCAATCTCAATCATTTCAATGAGTCTCGATCTTTAATATCAGTTAACTCGATTAACCATGATTTAATCGATTCGATTTGGTGTTATTTGAGGTATCAGGGGTGGAATCGCGTAAGGTGATAGTTGATTGTCAGTGTTTGATTGTCATTTTGAATATAGCTTTCTCTATCATATCAAAAAAGAAATATAGAGAGAGCGATTGTCAAAACGACAATCAATTAATTTAGTGATCACTTTACTCTTACGCAATACGGGCCCAGGATCTGGTATGTTTACTGTGGGAATTGAACTAGTAATGAGACTTATCAAATAAAAACTTTCGACTTACATATGCGATAGTATCTAAAAGTTAATTTATTCGATAGTACCAAGTCATTCAGTAACTATTAGTCCTAAAATTGATCTTTTAAGGAGCAACATATGGAATTTCTTTATCATGAATTTTTTGACGCTTTTTAATCAATGGACATAGTAGCCATCATTCGATGTCATTTGGCAATTTATGGCTTACAATATAGAGTATTTTGTAAAAGCCTCAACTCAATCTTATCATCGAAATCGAAATGAAAATCGAATCGGAACAGTATTGAACCGAGTGAAATGAAAATGATCGATCGATTCAAATGATCGAATCATTTTCGTTACCGATTGTTCAACGATTCGATCATTTGAAATGAATGATTTACACAGCTCTACACTGCAGTGCACAAGTATATTCTTAAAACAACCTCAGCATATAAAAATACTTCCTTCAATTTTTCTCTTATATGAAGGTTAAGCTGCCTTAAACTCATATTTTCAGAGTTGTTTTGCTCCAGAAAATGTTTAAGTAAGACACACTTTTCTTGAAAATCTTCTCCAAGATCAATCGGATATTATTTCTGAAGAGTGGCTGCATTTTTTCGAATTGCTTCTTCACTCATGCGATCAAGCTTATATAAAAAAAATAAAACCATTTGTTTTTACTACACATGATGAATTTCTTCTCTTCAGCGCACTGAATAATTGGTCGCAAATAGGAATGAAAGTATTTATTTTGAAATTTTCACGACCACAAAAAAGAACCTCCCTTCGCGACACTCATCATCTCGTTTTTTCCTCTTGACGATTCCCTTTTGGTCCATTTTGTAATTTTCAGAGGTCTTGCTTTTTTCCATCTCTTCAAAAACATCAAATCAATCTCGTTTTTCTCTCACAAACGATATGAGTGCCTCGTAGAGCCTGGACACAGTTTCAACGTCTGTATCAACACCTTGAATTTTTTTTGATACAATATTGAATTTGTGCCGTGAAATAAGGCCAAGTGAAATAAGGCTAACTTTCAAAAATTGGCCTTATTGCACTTTGATAAAGCGAAATAAGGCCAATTTTCAGTAGTTGGTCTTATTTCACTTTGACAAAGTGAAATAAGGCCAAATGATTTTGAGAAATAAGACCAAATTGGCCGTCGTTCTAGGTTTTCTTGAGCAACAGTACCTTAGGTGGCCCGCTTCGCAGGTTTTCAGGATTTTAACTCCCTTGTCGGGGCTCACACCCGCTCACGCAACTCCGTTGCTCCGCTTAGGGTATGTTCAGTCGCCTGTAGCAACAGTTTTCTTGGGCAACAGTACATAACTGTTAGTTGTTTACTCCAATTAATGTAAAATACAAAACTGTTGCTACAGGCGAGGCGCCTGCCTGGCGACTGAACATACCCTAAGCGGAGCAAAGGAGTTGCCTGAGCGGGTGTGAGCCCCGAAAAGGGAGTTAAAATATTGAAAACCTGCGAAGCGGGCCACCCAAGGTACTGTTACTCAAGAAAACCCAGAACGACGGCCCCCAATAAACAATTATATAAAAACCCAGAACGTCGGCCCCAATAAGCAATAAATTATGTATTATACGAATAAATAAAATACTTATAGAGGAAATGAAATAAATATAAAAATGCAGTTCGGCCTTATTTCGCTTTGTCAAAGTGCAATAAAACCAACTGTTGAAAGTGAAATAAGACCAATTTGGCCATACTTCACTTTGTAAAAGTGCAATAAGACCAACTGCTGAAAATTGGCCTTATTTCGCTTTATCAAAGTGCAATAAGGCCAATTTTTGAAAGTTGGCTTAATTTCACTTGGCCTTATTTCACAGCACCTATTGAATTGCTTGAGTATAGAACCCCAAAATTAAGACAATATTTCTGTCTCAAGGGACTTCAATTGGGACAAGTGAGCACGATACTAAAAAGATAAAATAGGTATTCGACGATTTTAACTTTAGTAAAATGTTAAAGATAGCATGATGCTAAATTTGATTAAAATTTTGCGCCAATAGTTTTTAAAATAATACCTATTCTTTTATTTATCCATCATTATAAACTATTGTACGAAAACAATCATTTTATTGTTTCTTAAGTATTTCAAAACTACGAGTATTGACGAAGGGAAGGGAAGCAGATATCGTGACAAAAATTAAGCTCGGTAGACTCCGGTGGGCAGGGCACCTAGCTCGCATGAGCGAAGAGGAACCTGCTCGGAAAGTTCTTTGTGGTACATTCTATGGTAGACGACAGCGTGGTAGACCATGCTTGCGCTGGAGAGATGGCGTAGACCAGGACGCCCGAAGCCTTGGGGTGCGCAACTGGATGGCGTCGGCTAGAGACCGGGATAGGTGGAGAGACTTGTTGAAAGAGGCCAGGACCGGAACCCGGTTGTCGAGCCGATGATGATGATGAAGGGTATTTGTTTATAGGGACACGAGTCAGCCAAAACTAAACAAAATTGAGGCACGATTTGCTAGGTATATAAATATTAAAAATTTGTGTGTGACCTTATATCTAGAATCCGGCTTGATGGATTTTTATAATTTTTTTTTTGTAGATGGCTTAGAAACAAAAAATTAAGATGCGTTCCAGTCCATTTTTGTAAAGCTACGTAGCAACAAGTGTTTTTTTTTTTAGATAATGTTTTCGTTTCATTGGAATTTGTTCCAAAGAATACGTACATGTCTGTAAATATTTTGCTATGAATTTTCATTATGAAAAATCGTTTATAAAAAATAAGAATAGTAAATGGTGAAAAAGTGAGTGACATGTTACAGTGAACTCTCTCACAGCTGGATACTCACGGCACTCGCACTGAAAAAATTGTCATGCTTGAAAAACTCAAAAAATCGCATTTTTTTTAAATCTTTGTATATTTTTTGTTTATCCTTCAAAATTAAATTAGACAATTGTTATGGGCGGCATGCGCCCTTTTGCTTGTATGTTTTGAAAGTTCAATCGCTTTAAAAAAATATTATAAATTGGCCAAGCGCAAGCCGCCCCTAGCACCCTTGCCGCCCCGGGCTGTAGCCCTTTTAGCCCTAGGGTAAATACGCCCCTGCAGGACCCGATTGTATTCCTCCGAACATTTGGAAAATGAAAAAAGTTTTAATTCATTTGAATTAATTTTGTATTTAAAAATTAGTTTTTTTTTTTAATTATTTTTTTTATGAAAATAAACTGGGCTTTAATAATATGTGAAAAAATTAATAATCATTAACGTGTTTTTTTGAATGAATTGCGGAGAAACGGTTGTCCGCAGAAAAAAAAGTTTTGGAACAAACTAAAACTGTAATAAATTCTTGATTGGTTATAAAAATAATCTTACGAATCGGACGTAGTTTGGCAAAGATAAAGCCAGTTAAGGCAAAAATCATAAAAACCGTTATAACTCGAAAACGGGACGAAAACGAGAAAATTACCTCTTAAGTTTTTCGACTTAAAATGACATCGGATGGATTCCATGGTTTGGGGCGGTGACTGTGAGACACCATGTATATTGCTAAGGAGTTCGATAAAGTAAACCACCATATACTAATACAAAAATTGGAATCCATTGGCTTTCACTCAAATATTTTAAAGTGGTTTGAATCCTACCTAAACGGAAGAAAATAGTTTGTTGGTATTAATGTACTATCAGATCTAATTGAGGTCACATCAGGAGTACCACAAGGAAGTTACTTGGGCCCTCTTCTATTCTGGCTGCTGATCAATGATATCACTGATTTCTTAAAAAATGTTTCTTGTTTGATGTTTGCGGATTACATTAAAATATTCCGTCGTGTTACGTCAATTAATGATTGTCATTTACTGATTTACTCCAATGTGTTCTTCATCGCTTGTCTGAATGGTGTTTAGCTAATCAGCTTTTGTTAAACGTATCAAAGTGTCAATCTTTATCATTTTTTAGGAGCCTATCATATATTCCTTTTCAGTATTCTATAGAAGATACGGAACTCTCAATACTTAACGAAAAGAAAGATCTTGAAACTCCGCTTTAAATCCCATATAGACTGTGATTGCTAAGGCTAACTCTATGTTAGGATTCATTAATCGGAACTCTAATGAGTTCTCTGATCCTTTTACTCTTTGATCTCATTTTTTGCGTATGTAAGGTCATCATTAGAGTATTGCTGTGTAATTTGGGATCAATTTTTTCAAGTTCATTCTAATAGGATTGAAAACATACAAACATACAATATTCATGCCCCAAATTATAAAACTCGGTGTCAACTTCTTGGCTTATAATATCTTGTCGTTCGTCGTAAAAATTTTGCAATAATATTTTTGCGCGATATTATTACATCCCATATAAATTGCCCTTTTCTTTTGTCTCTTTTAATTGTGTATGCTTTGTAAAGGAATCTACGATCCCTTTTCCTTTTTAATGAACCTCATCATCGGGTAAACATGAACCTTTAACTCGATGCATTAGAGAAGCCAACAATATTATTTGTAATTATATTGATTTTTTTTTCTCAACAAAGTCGAGAATCTCTTAAGAAGCACATATTGATCTAATTCGTAATCCGGTGATATTAAGTTATTATTTTAGATTAAGTTTATAATTTTATTTTGTTTGCTCCACTAATTAATTATTTGGTTTTTCTATTTTTCAATTAAAAAAAATGATTCGGTAGTCTGTAAGATTATTACATATTATTTGTATAAATCTGCTTGATGAAATAAAAATAAATAAATAAATCGTATAGACATTTGTTTTTTTTTTTCGCCGCTTGTTGTTTATTCGTTCGTTGTCCATTCATAAATTGAATTAAAATATGGAAAAGTTATATAAATATTTAAATAATATTACTGGAGTGATTTATATTTTTTTAAGATATTTTAAGGTAATTCCCAAGAAATCAAATCAGACGACAGAGTAAAGATCTGCTTCTGCTGCCAATTACAAAGATTTAAGAAACGCATTATATAAATAATGCATTAAATAAATAAATAAGAACAAAAACAAATATTAATATATTGTAGTTTAATGTTTTAAGGACGGATTTGTAAGTAAAATATTTGGCCCCAAATTTTGTCAAATGGCCCTCAAATAATTTCAAAATGGCCCTCTATGTTTTTTCCTTCGCGGCAACGCTGCTTGGTAGATCACATTTTCAAATTTTAAATTAGTTAGTAGTTAAAAAAGTTTACATAAAATGGTTATAAATGGCACTCCTTAGAACCATTCCTTTAATTTTTGAACTTATCTAAGGCAGTGCAACTGACTTTAATCGATATTTTTTGGTAACAAATTTCAAAACTCAATTTTTTGAAAATTACTTGCTCGATTTTCACAACTAACACAGTTTTTTTATACCGTCTACAGGACGTGGGGAAAAAATTAATTTTATCTAAAAATACCGGTATCCACCATACAAATGTCAAAAAATTGTTTTCAAAAATCCTATTTTACTCGAATATGACCCACATAATATTTATACATATTTTATTTATTTTTGAAAATTAATTTTCAGTATAAAATTTCGAGAAAAATTAAAAAAAAATATTCAAGAAAATGAAATAAAAAAAGTTATTAAGTTATAAAGTTAAGTTATAAAAAAATTTATCGAAAACGGTAGAGTCGGAAATGAGAAAGTAGAAAATCAAAACAAAAATTCCGTAACAGGTACAATGAATAGCAGCATATTTTTTGACCAAAATGTGGAACGCATTGTTGGTATGGTCTACACATAACTTTTTTTTTTATAAAAATCATTAGAGCGGTTTTGGAAATAAATATAATATTTCATAATGGCTGTATGGAAGGAACCGAGCTAAAAAAAAAACAAACCATTTCAATTTCTCCTCTAAGCTGCAGGCAGACGGAATCACTTCTTTTTCGTATTGTAATATCAACTTATGGAAATTTCAAATTTTATTTTTTCTAAAAGCAACTTAAAACTAATTTTAAAATCTACTTCGATTTTTCTCAATTTACTTCAATTTTTTCTTCAAATCTACTTCGAATTTTTATCCGAAAGTGGTAACGCTCGATCTGACTAGTGTTTCCGGAGAGAAATGTTCAAAAGGAGCGCAGAAGCCACGGCCGGGTAGTGTTTTGAACAAAATAATAGTACCTTTCCAGATATTTATAATTTTTCAAATGAATGTGTGAAAGAAAATTTAATTTTTAAAGTTTATTTTGTTGTTATTGTTTTTTTGTTTTTTATGTTTGTTTCCTTAAAAAAAAATAACATAAATAAAATAAATAATAAAGCTAAAGTAGTAATTATAAAGAAAATAACAAATTTCTCTTCAAAAACAACCATTGTACGGTGGATGAGGGAGCAATTCATAGCCCAATTCATGGATTTTTGCCATGGCAACTGCACATGTGTGCATCCTTGCATTGTCTTGGTGGAAAAGAACTGTTTTCTTGGCCAAATGAGGTCGGTTTTTTTTCAAATCATCATTGAATCGGTCCAATAAGTTGGCATAATATTCCCCATTGATTGTTCTTCCCTTTTGAAGGTAGTCAATGTGGATTATCCCGCGTGCATCCCAAAAAACAGTCGCCATAACTTTATTGGCTGACAAACCCACCTTGGCCTTCTTCACCCTTAGAAACCCACTGTTTTGACTGTTGCTTGGTCTCTGGTGTGTTGTGATGGATCCATGTTTGGTCCACGGTTACAAAACGGCGCAAAAACTCCTCCATATTGCGATTAAACAACGCCAAACCTTCCTGTGAAGTTGTTACACGATTGCGTTTGTGGTCGACTGTGAGCAAACGCGGCACCCATCTTGCGGAAAGCTTTCTCATGCCCAAGTGATCATTTAAAATTGAAACCACTGAGCCATGCGAGATCCCTACGGCTTCCACAATCTCTCGCACTTTCAATCTTCGGTCGGCCAACACCATATCGTGAATTTTTTCGATTGTTTCGGGTGTAGAGACCTCAACTGGGCGTCCAGGACGTTCGGCAACTTCAGTGCTTGTACGGCCACAACGAAATTCAGTAAACCACTTTTTAACCATTGAAATCGATGGTGCAGAGTCCCCATAGTATTTATCAAGCTTAGCCTTGGTCTCGGTAATGTTTTTTTTTCGCAAGAAATAATGCTTAATAAGCACACGAAATTCACTTTTTTCCATTTTATCCTCAAATTAGTGAGTAGTCTGATAAAAATAGCTGTCAAACACAAACTAACTTACGCAGCAAGTTTAAATTTTGACAGGAGTCAACTGACAGATGCCTGTTGACAGGAGCAGTGTTGCTGTTTCAGTAAAAAGGTCAGAAATTCAAAAAGTCACGGACTTTTTGACCCGCCCTCGTATGCCCTCGTATTGAAATAACGTTCATTGATCACTTGTTGGCTCTTAATTTATAATCTATAACAATAATCTAAACAAAATTCTAGATCTTATATTTTTACCATTAGATGACTTTAAAGCTTCAGTAAATGAAACTGTTCCTTATCCTTATACATTGTTAAAAAACTCAGTTCACCACAAAGAATTATACATTGAAATTGAATTATATAACTAATTAATAACTAGTTCTACCAACTTAAAATCTTATAACTTTTTAAAGACCAATTTTATTGAACTCGATAAATACCTTGGTAATATCGATTGGAAAACTGAATTTCTTAATTTAAATTTAAAACATGCATTTAATCATTCTGCCAACTCGACTGAAAAAGAATGCCGCTAAGCCCCCATGGTATAATAAAAGGTTGAGTCACCTGAAAAATTTAAAAAAACAAATCTTTTGCCAAATTCAAACAATCTAATCATTTGTATGATAAGATACAATTTTGTAAACTCCGTAAAGAATTCATTACTCTTAGTAAATTCTCACACAGAAACTACATCATGAACGTCGAATTAAACTTAAAAAATGATCCAAAGCAATTCTGGGCCTTTATTAATTCAAAACGCAAATCACTTGGGATTCCTAAGTCTATGAATTTCAATGGGGTGGAATCTACCGATATTAATCAGACTCTTGAACTTTTTGCTAAATTTTTCGAATCTGTATATTGTAACTTTCAAAGAAATACTGTAATTCCTTCCAACCTAAGGTAGATATTAGGTCCATGGAACTTGACTTCATCGATGTCTTAGATGGATTAAAAAGTCTTAAACAGAATGCAAAACCTGGCACTGACGGCATTCCTGCACTTATATTAAAAAGATGTTCAAATTCCCTTTGCCTTCCTTTGCTAATTATTTTCAATCTTTCCTTGTCTACTGGAATGTTCTTGGATGCTCAAAAAACAATATTGCGAACTACAGGGGAATTTGTAAATTATCTGCGATTCCTAAACTTTTTGAAAGCTTAATTAAAAATAAGCTTGATTTTCTAGTCAAGGAACACGTTAGTATTCACCAACATGGATTTATTTCAGGTAGGTCAACTGTTACAAATTTAGCATGCTTTTCTTCTTTTGTGGTTGAATCTATTGAAAACCAAAGCCAAGTTGATACGAGTACTATCTATACGGACTTCAGTAAGGCTTTCGATTCAGTTTGTCACACAATATTGCTTCGTAAACTTGAAATTTTCGGTATTCACTCAAGCCTACTTCAATGGATCGGTTCATTTTTAATGGGTAGAATCCAAGAAGTAAAAATTAATGAATATACTTCACGACCTATTAGTTGTTCTTCTGGTGTTCCACAGGGCAGCCACCTCGGTTGACATTGTCAACCATATCAATTTTAGCCAATGTCTTGTATATGCTGATGACCTCAAATTATTTTTGAAAGTAACAAGCAATAGTGACTGCCTTAAACTTCAAATGGACTTGGATAACTTATCCTGCTGGTGCAAACTAAACTACCTGAGCCTCAACATTAAAAAATGTTTCGTTATTTCTATCTCCAGGAAAAACTTTGTGTACGAATATTCTCTAGATTGCAATCTTCTTCAGAGAACTGCAAAAGTGAAAGATTTAGGAGTAACTTTCGATTCCAAGTTTTCATTTGCTTCTCACGATGCTATTGTTGCTAAAGCAACTGATCCATACACCCATGTTGCGCTTTATATTTCTTTAGTTAGATCTATACTTGAATACGCGGATGTTATCTGGAACCCTCACCAGCTTTTTTTCTCCGATAGAATTCAAAAGGTCCAGAATCGCTTTACAAGGTTCGTTTTTCATAAAATGCATTGGAATTTCTGTCCAAACTCCATAGCCAGGCAAAATCTCTCGGGCTTGCAGATGCTCAAATCTAGAAGAACTATTCATGATATAGTCTTTGTGCGTGATATTTTGTGCTACCACATTAAGTGTCCTAACTTACTCTCCATAATTTTTATCTATGCTCCATCGAAACCGTTGAGGGAAAAACACCTTCTTTTTCAGCCTTAGGCACAGAACTAACTGCGGTATGAACGAGCCAATTTCAAGGTCAGTTAGGGAGTTTAATTAAATTGATGCTAATATTGATCTAACATTGTCAAGAAATAAGTTCAAAAAAGACATATATTACTTATTTATAAGAAGTTAATCTTATTATTTCTTATTTTTTAAGATAATTTAATAATTTTTGTATATATTTGTAGTAATCTGTTGAGCCTAAAACTCGTAGATAATAAATAAATAAATTTTAAAACGATATTTATACCAAGTTTAACGAAAATCGGTTGTAGTCGTATGTTGTTATCGTAATGTCAACTTTGATCAAAATCTCGAGTTCGGTTTCTTTACGAATCTATAACTTTCTTGCCGCAACTTTCCATCCCTTATCTCCTTATCATTTGTTTTTTGTTTTCCTTTTTCGGTGTACAAGGTATAATTTTACTATAATTACAATTATCTTATATAATTATTTCTCTTGAGCGATGAAATTTCTTTTTAACAAATTCCATTTAAAAAAATATAAATTTAATTCGAACCAGATCTTGTCAAACAAATTGAAATAAGAACGCTTCTTTAGCCATTCCTTAGTCCAAATTCGTTTCCTCTTATTTTGTTGCCTTTTTTCCTTCTTGTTCTTCATCTTCGAAAGTTACGAGCAGGGTTCGGACTTTACTTCGATCGAAGTAGATCTACTTCGATTTTGAGAAAAAAATTGAATCTACTTCCCTACTTCTCTTTTTTACGATCTACTTCTCTTTGAAATTCTAAACCAACATATTTAAAGACACCGCTGATCACTCTGCATTACATAAAAAAACAAGTTTAGGAATCATTTAAACGTAAGCACTATGGAAAATTTAATGTTTTTGAGATCACTGACAGAAAAACGTAAAGAATTTATGAGCAACCTATTGAATTGATACAATTCGTACAAGTTCGTTGATGGAAAATTTACTTTAAAATAGTTATATTTAATTAAAATTTTTTTAAAAGTCTGAAATCAGAATTTACTTATATAAATGTTATGTTTATATAATTTAATTTCCTAAAACTACTTCGAAAATTTTAGATCTACTTCAGTTTTTTTCCGTATCTACTTCGAAAATTTAAAACCTAAGTCCGAACCCTGGTTACGAGAGCTGCGAATAAAAATTCTAAAGAAAACTGATGTATGGACAGCATGTGAACGCCAATGGCTTCAATCCACCAAACATTCATCAAGCCTATTTGTCACACATATTTGAGAAACGTCCCTATTAGGCGATCATGGTAAAACACAAAATAATTCCATCGGGCAGTTTTTCATCATTCCTGAAATGTTTGACTTGTATTGCTTTTTTACTTTATGTGTAGATTCAAACGTAGATACATACGTAGTAATTGAATTTCCAGGATTGCTTTAAATCGTTTTTGGTTACTTGTCTGTGTGTAAACGGTTTCAGTTTTTATTATTTTAATAAATTTGTGTGTAAACCGATTTTCTCTCGAATTTCCAACCGATATATTAAGCCACAATCCATATCTGCCAGTCACACCGCATAGCCAACCAGATCCGAAATTTGTGTTAATTGCGCTTCCTCCACAAAAAAAATGAAAATTCCATACCCCATTGTAGTTAGATTTATTTTTCATAGTGCTAATTGTATCAGCAAAAAAAAAAAAAAAAAAACAAAAAACGCTCCCGCATTTCCTCGAAACAACTGATTGTAAACTCATTGCATACTTTCCCGGTGTTGTATATGAAAAAGCAAAATTGCCACCATTCAAGCATTTCCGAATGACCCCATAAAACCAAAACCAAAACCAAAAAAAAAACACATACAAACATTTTTCGTTTCTCAGTTGTTAATGCTGAATATCGTATTCTTTCTTTTTTGTTTGTGTCTCTGTGTTCTGTTGGTGTCCTTGTCGTGTCATATTTTTATTTCACAGGAAGTTCCTGCTGGGATCTATCACATTGACTCATATGTCCGGGATGCCCCGAAAACAGCAATTTTCGTTGGACTTCAGGATGATTTTTTCATTGATTATCCCGAAATTTTGACACCTTCGTCGACGTGTCCCACATTGTCGCCATCGCCTTCGCCTTCCTCGTCATCACCGTCAACACCATCGCAAATGGCTGAGGATGAATTCTACCATCATCATCACCACTATGACGAAATAAATAGCAATAAAACTCACACCAACAAAGAATACAACAATAACAACAACATCGATAATTTAGACAATTACTCCTGCAATAATAATCATCAGCAGGATTACCATTTGGATTCTCCATATCTGGAGGACAATTCAGTATCCTTCTAAATCGAGTAACAACAACAACAACAAAAACAAATCACAGCTAAATCCTGGCCAGGAGTTCTTCGTTCCTTCTGCCAAAAAAAAAAATAAATCGATGTCCTTGCTCACAAAAAAACAAACAAAAAAAAACAAAAAAAAAAATCAATCGACATTGTTGTCACTTTATTTATCGCCACAAGGCATAAGGATTTATAAAAGAGCACAGGATGTGGATCCGCAATGGTCTGATGAAAATGACAGCAATGTCGCCGCAGTAACGGAAGTGGCGACAGTATTAATTTTTTACATTTTACAGTAAACTTTCAGATGAAAAACAAAATCAAATTGAAATCCTTAAAATTATTCAAAACAAATTGTTATCATTGGTGTGGCAGTGGCGTTGGGCTTTTATGGTTATTTTGTCATTGTTTGCGTGTGTTTGGTAAATCATTTTTTTAAAGCTTGGATTTGATGTCCTTTGAATATTGAATTCAAATTGCGTTCTTTTTTTTGTTGATTCATCGAACAAAAACTACTCTAAATCGTGTGAAAAAGATTGGCAATGAATATTTTTTTGTTTAAACAAAATTTTCGAATACAATAATAGTCACGTTATTATTTGCATTTTGTTTTGTTTGTTATTCAATTAAAATGTTTATTGTTCAATTTGTATCTGTAATATGATTTTATTATAATAAATCCTTAATTCCCCTTTGAATATATTTTTCTTGTATTTCTTTTGTTCTGCTTGTCCTTTTGAATAATACATTAAATATTTAATTTTAAAATATAAATATATTATACAGATGCATTCATTGAATTATTTATTTTTCCATACGATAAATTGTCATTTTTTTCGTTTTGTCAAGAAGATGGTATTTTCTCATTGTGTTGATGAATAATTTATTTTTAGGAACATATCCGACAATCGAAAGAGAGTAAACTGGACGAGATGGGTCGCCCGCGTTCCCGTTCAAAGCAGCGATCGAGAGACAATGTATCGGGCGTTCTGTCACCGAGGTAAGATTTTTCGAAAACTTTAGAATTCCTATGTTATGCGTTCATAGATTTAATTTCTTCAAAATAAACTTGAAAAGTTGAGTAATAGTAATTTTAAAATGATGAAGTATATCAAGGGTTCTTCAATAAGGGCGGGTAGATGTTGAAGTGGGATATAACAAACTGTGTGGGAAGAATTAAGAAAAATCTTTCTTTATTTGCAAGGCTCATGTATGCCATTTTCTTAATTCAACTTATATTTTTCAAAAGGCTAGTTATCATTATCGTACAACTAACTTACTGGCCTTTCGGCTTAAAAAACTAACTTAATGCTAAAATTCATTAACTCTTTATTTATTTTTTCAAGAAATAATTATATAACACTTTTTATATAACACTTCTACTACTTACTTAAAGCTATACTAAAGCTAATAAAAACTACCTAAAGCTATTTTAAAACTAGAACAGAAACAGCATGTTTTTTTAGTGTCTTATAATTTTTTTGTCAGCTTCATGATTTGTTTTGTGCCACCCTACTTAAAACTAAAACCATTGTTGGAGTAGTAAGCCCTAAGGATTAAGCTATAAGCTGAGGCCATCGCTCTTGCAATGTGACCCTAAGTCAGCTTCAGTAAGAAATTATCTATTCTATGTTTATATTGGCTCCGTTGTATAGAGCCATGTTGGAATAACGATGTTTTAACTCTGACTCTCGTGTTCTGTGTCAGGCTGTGGTCAGAGCAGCATTTATAGGTCTGTCGTAATACAAAAACTGATCCAACCAGATGCCAAGGTACTTTACTACACTTTTATTTGCCAGTGTCTGTCCATATGACCTCACGATCACCAGCTTCAGTTCTTTCTCGTATCTCTTAGAGCTCCAGCAAACGAAGTCCTAAACAAAATAGGTACTTATTTCTGAAAGTTGATTTTCAATTTCCAGTCATCACAATATCGCTGAATCTTGTAGAAGTCACGCTGCAAGAGAGTTCTGATGACCTCAATTCTTGGGGCCGTTCTGTTCGCAATAAGATCGCCGGCATACGCAATTGCCTGAGTTAGACTACCTATCAGATCGCTATAGTCTAAATGCTGAACGGAATCGGCGAGTTAACCGCTCTGTGCTGAAACCCGTTTTAAATGTTGAATGCTGGGGTAAAAGAAAAGCTGCTCTTAACAACAACGGTGTCGACGGCCTTCCTCAAATCAACGAGACAAACATCCTTACACTGGTTTTTGGTTTTGTTTCATTGGATATCAGAAACGAGTTTAGACGCGACATGAATGGTGTCATGTCTCGGCTTAAAACCGAACTGATTCTCCTTTATATATGTGCTATTATTCATGGAATATGCCATCGATCAAATGCTTTTCTCGGCGGCTTCTTACGGTGGCAAGTATCCGAGGGGTCCAACTTTTCATCACTCTTCCGCATAGATCCGGCTGAATTTGAGCGCGGTGGCCTGTGTTATTCGCTTAAATTTGCGACTTCAGATAACCCTACAAAGAAGCCTAGCGGGGTCAAATCGCATGACCTTGGTGGCGATTTCACTTCACCTCTGTGAGAAATAATCTTACCCTCAAATCGTTCATGCAGAATTTCACAATCGTAACGAACGCTGTGTGGCACGTTGCGACATGCGGCTTGAACCACATGTTTTAAAATAAATTTTAAACGGATAACTTTTTCTCGAAACTTTTTCTTTTTCAAAAAGCCTTTCTCGATCCTTCTTAAACACTAAAAAACTTGTTGCTTCATTCGCTCACTAAGAGTGAGCTCTACACGCTAAAAATTCCAATGTCTAACTCTTCCATTCCATTCTCTCACACATTTATTCGACCATCCAATCGTTTTCGCGATCATCAGTCACGGGCAGCGTTACCACTTCCGGTAAAAATGTCGAAATAGATTTGAAGAAAAAAGTGAAGTAAATTGAGAAATTTCGACGTAGATTTCAGAATGACTTTTTTCTTTTATTTAGAAAAAAATTGAACTCGAGATTTTCATCACGAAAAAGTGGTGATTGCGCCTGTTTGTAGGTATGTAGCTACTTCAACCTACAGCCTAGAGGAGAAATTGAAATGTTTTTTAACTCGGGTACTTCCATACAGCCATTGTTCTTATTTATTTTGAAAACGGCTCTTATGACTTTAATAAAAAAATTACATGTAGATCATACCAAAAATGGTCTACATTTTAGTAAACAAAAAATTTTTAACAGTACCTGTCATAGAACCTACTTTTTGATTTTCAATTTCTCATTTCCAACTTTACCGATTTTGATCAAAAGTTTTACATAGGAGTTTTTTTGGTTTTTGAAGTTAATTGTATATTTTTAATTTCAAGAAAGTTTAATATACTCGTATCTTCTTCTTCCTTTTCTTCGGCGCTGTTATGATCTCGATGTCGAGGGGATCATAACTCTCCCACGTATCTGCTTCACACTAGTGATCCGCCTGTGGGGTTCGCCGGGTTGACCTCAGAAATCGGCGGCAAGCCTCCCGGTTTTGTATTGTTCCATTTCTGAGGCCAACTGAATGCTGGTGTTTTTGCATTTGTTTGTACCAGGAGTGTTTAGGCCTACCTTTCTTTTTATTCCGAATTGGAACGTTGTATGATATTGCCTTTTTGACGGGGTTCTCAGGATCTCTCCTTTGAACATGGCAATACCAACTGAGTCGGTCGTGTTCAATTTTTTGGGAAATGGTATTCTTAACATGAAGGCTTCCTCGGATCTTCGTACTTCTAATTTGATCAAGCTTTGTAACTCCTGCTGTCATACGAAGCATCTTCATCTCAGCTGCCGTAAGCTTACTCTCATACTTTTTGTACATTGTCCAATATTGTGAACCGTATGTGAGTGCTGGACGCACAACTGAAGTGTAGAGCTTTCCTTTCAGCTTAGGGGGCATTTTTCGGTCACAGAAGATAGCAGAATTTTCCCGCCACTTCATCCACCCTACGCTTACGCGATGATTGATATCGTCATCACAAGTAGCTTCGTTATTTATCATAGACCCCAGATATTTAAACTTTTCACACTTGGGAAGCACTGCTCCATTCAAATAAATGTCTGGAATAGGCCTGTGTGGATCAGAAAATGGGCAGCATAGGTATTCTGTCTTTTTCGCGCTTATGCGGTATCTACTTCCTTCTAGAACATCCACCCATACGTCAAGGGCTCGTTGTAGGGATATCGGGTCTTCACTTATGATGGCTCCATCGTCAGCAAAGAATAACTGATGCACTTTTGGATCCGTCACTTTGCCTTCAAGCAGGTAATCAAGAACTGTAATAAAGAGCAGGGGACTCAAGACACTTCCCTGGTGTACACCTACTGTGATTTCGAATTCTTCGGTGACTCCAGCTGCGCATCTTACTTTAGTAACTGCTCCATCATACATGTCCATAATTATCCGCACATAGGTTTCGGGAACTCCTCGTTGCCTGAGGGCCACCCATATTAGATCTCGTGGTTGCCGATCGAATGCTTTTTCAAAATCAACCAATACGACATGCAAATCCTCCAAAGAATCCCGATGTTTTTCCATAATTATTCTTATACTCTGGATTGCATCCGTGGTTGACTTACCCCCGACAAACCCGCACTGGTCATCAGATAGCCTAATTATTTTTCGCAGTCGGCTACCCAAGACTCGCTCAACGATCTTCATGGTGTGTGACATCAGCTTAATTGAACGGTAATTATCACAGCTTCGAGTATCACCCTTTCCTTTATAAATTGGAAGAAGGTAACTTTCCCTCCATTGATTAGGCATGCGATCACCTCGTATAAGTTTGGAGACAAGAATCATGAGCCATCTAAACCCGATGTCTCCCATCTTTTTCCAAAACTCTGAGGGTATTTCGTCTGGGCCAACAGCTTTTCCCTTTTTGGAGTATTTTACCGCCTCACTAACTTCTTCGACTGTGACGTCGGATACTTCGCTTAAGTTAGGTGAAGCTATTGGAAAGTATAGCCTTGGAAATTGTTCGTTTAGTTTAGTATACTCGTATAATTAATAAATTTACTAATAAAACTCGTAATATATTTTTTGAAATATATTTACATATTTTATTCTTAGCTCAAACAAATTTTTGATAACATTCATGTTTTTAAACATACAATAATTAAAATAAATCCCATAGTACTTGTATATAAAAGCAAGAAGTATATTTAAAAAAAATTGTTTTAGTTTACATATTATCTGGAGTGAAATATACAAAAAGAAGTAGATTTGGGCCTCACAAAAGTAAAATTGAAGTATGTTGAAACAGAGATTTGTAAAATGAAGTAGATTTCAATATTTTGCTGATGGTGCGAAGTAGGAAGTAGATTTTAAAATATTTTGAAAAAAAAAAGAAGTAAATCTACTTCAATTGAATTAAACTGGTACCACTGTTCACGGGATCACGACTTCCTAAAAAAGCTAAATGCTCTCCCAAAAACATTCGTTGATGAATCTCACGAAACTTTACATTCACTCTCACTGACAAGGATTCAGCAAGTTGTTGGATGAATTTCCAAAACTTGGCGAATCTTGATGGCCGTGTGCAGAACCATCTCAAACTAATTTCCTCGAAAAAAAAAACAACAGAAATAGAGTCGAGGAAAAGTTTTCGCCAGGCATTTTCGTGCCAAGTAATCATTTTGTTTTTGAGACGACAGAGGAAGGCATATCGATAAGATCACGAAATATACTAAATTCTTTTCATTTCCGTTTCGATAGATTGCTTTGCATTTTATTTGAAGAGACATGAAAAACTTAAAAAACAAGAATCGTTCTCAGTTTGCTTACAATAAAAAGTTATGTACATTTACACGTAAGGATGTTAAACTTAAGGAAGAGTCCGAATGACTCGATTATTTTTTCAGCTCATCCGCAGTACATCAATATGAGACTGCCCGTCTTCATAGTTATTAGGATTTTGAAACCAACTGTTCCACTCGATTTTTAACATCGCTCGAACACCTATATTTTTGTTATTACTTTTCCAAAATACCTTAAGAGCAGGACTCTGGTTGATGGATACCAGGCGGAAAAGGAAGGTTGAAAATGGAATGGGAAGAAACAAATAGGTAGCTGAAACTTGTTGTCTAAAAATTTACCGCAGCACCTCTACAAATTTTTGTATATTTTCAAGAATAACGGTACATACCATACATTTTTTTTCGAAATTTAAGAACATATTTTTTTTATCAAAGATTTTTTTTTTCAAATTCAAAAGATTGCATTGTATATACATATAAGGCAAGTTATGAATTCGGAAAAAAAAAATGGAACTCGAGATTTTGATCAAAGTTTCGATTACGATAATTATAGCGAAGACTAAAAAAGTGGGTCTCGCAATTCTGTCTGTCTGTTCGACTACAGCCTAAACGGCTCGGCTGATTTTCTTTAAACTTGCTATATAATCATTTTTTATTTTTTCACCCCACACGTCATTTTTTTTTGTAAGACCAAAAATAACGGTACATGCCACACGATTTTTTTCGAAATTTTATAAATATTTCTTTTTGTTAAAAACTGTTCGACAGATTTAAGAACTAAAAATTACAAACAAATTTCATTTAGTTAAAGCTAGGTAATGGTTGAAAAAAAATTTCTAAGAAATTGTTATTTAGGGTACCACCATGTAACCAATTTTTTGGTTATTGATTTTCTCAAAAACATTTTATTATGCTAAGGCTCCCCAAAAATTTTAATAAAATTGTGTGTTCAAATTTTCAAAAAAAAATTTTTTTCGGTTTTTAAAAAAAATGTCCATTCTTTTTTTTCAAAATTTATTATTTCGAAAACCCAATGCTAAATTTTTTCTTAAGCTTGATAAATAAAAGTTTCTCAATATAGATACCTACAAGATGTGAGAAAAAAAAATTATTTTACCTAAGAATTAAGGTACCCACCATACAAATGTTAAAAATAGGTTTTCAAAAAACGTATTTTTCTCGAAAACGGGACCTAGAATTTTGATAGTTTTTTTTTCTTTCGGTTAATTCTTACGGCCTATTAATTTAATAAAAAAAATTGAAATTAAGATATTACAGCTTGTACCCTATCATAGAACATTTTTTTCAAATTTTTAATTAGGTACTCATTATCGACATAACGAATTTTAATCACATTTTTTATAGAGATGCTTCCAGAAAGTTTAAAAAACATTGCATTTCAAAACTTTAAAAAATAATGGCGCAAAATTTTAATTGAATTAGTACGATGCTAAAGCTATTTTAGTATGATACTAGGTTAAAACAACGAATTTGCAAATTTTAATCGAATATAGCGTCATACTTTCTCTACCCTTTTATTAAAGTTAAAATCATCGAATACCTACTTTATTACTTTAGTATCGCGCTAGCTTCATATAACTCTTTGACATTTGCAAACATCAAAAAAGGTTCGTGTACTCACTTTTTTACACGAAATGTCATTGTTTTAGGTGTGTTCAGAAGCAATTTATTGAGAAAATTCCTTTAGTACGATACTAGTTAGAAAATGTTTAAAATTAAGAATGAGTTAGTAAACTACTATAAAGTTAGCAAATTGTTAACTAGTATCATACTAATACCTTAATAATAGGCTGTTTAAAATTTTGCGCCAATATGTTTTGAATTTAAAAAAAAAATCAATGCTTTTTCTTGGAAAATTCGATATCTCAAAACACACAGCTCAATATTTTTTTTGGAAATTTAATTTCCATACGCACAGTAATAAAAACTCAAAGTTGGCGTACCATATTTTTTTTTTCTTAAAAATGTTTTAAAAAATTTTGTATATAAAGCTTATTGTTTTAAGAAACCACTACAATTTTTGTTCTTGCATTAATGCATATTTGCATAGCATTCTGTTTTTGTCTCTTACTACTCTTACTACTTTTCTATTACATAGGAGCAAGTTCGTGCGACCCAGTCGTGCATTTTATTTTTATTTGGTTTTAAAAAAAATGACCATATTTTTCTTTTAAAAACTTAACATTTCAAAAGCCTTGAATTCTTTGAAACTTAGCAATTTAAAACTAACGGTACCCACCACACACATCACAAATGTTAAATATTTCAAAAATTTGATTTTCAAAAACGCGTTAACAGGCTTATAAATTTAAATTTAACTTTTATTTGTATAAGATCTTATAAAAAAATGTTTTTAAAATTTGGTATATAAAAACATATTTTATTTTTGGGGGAACCCCTACAACGCTTTAAAATTTTTCTGGATTTTACGCTGGTGGCATCATCGTTGAGAGCTGTGTTGACCATCGGTAGACATTACAGCCAGATGACTTATTGGCTTGAAGACAAGACTGATTATAGCATGCGAAATCTTTTACCAAAACTGTAGTAAATGTCTTCGGTTATTCTTTTCATCATATTTGATTCCAACGATCGTATCTTGATCTTATGACGATTAATGTTATATCGCGTTCCAGATACATAATCTCATGATATCCTTTTACTTCAAAGAGTATCGTTGCTATTTGAGGGTTATCGAATCATTGACGTGTGTTTATCTTACCCGAACTTTTTTTTTATTGAATAGTAAAGTTAACCCGAAGACACAACCCCCAGACGTGGAAGCCAGGGTAGGATAATCCCATAACAGTAACCCACTACGGTTATATGAGCTGGAGTTGGCCCATGAATAGTTTTCCCACTACCATTTCCCTTCGACGACCCTAGAAAGTACGGACAACACTTACTGACATTAGCTCTAAGTATGTCAAACTACCCAACTAAAAGGTCTCTGTCTACCAGACTGTTGACAACACCCTCCATTCACTCTATTCAAATCACCGTCTCCGAATATCATCCTTCTGATGGGTTCGCTCAAGACCTAAGCCTACTTGTTTTGCCATTGTCAGCAATATCAGGGACCTTTCTTTACAACACGTCGGTAATGGCTTTAATTTTCAACATGGGATTGAAATATTTTGAATTTGTACATTTCGTCAATTCAATCATCGTGTAGGTACATATTTAGATAATACAAAAATATTGACGAAAAACAAATGATTTTCAACGTAATGACCCTAACCAATGATACAATTTAGAGACAATTTTAATATTTGAGTGAAATGAAGCCTTAATTCCTAAGATTGTCGTGAAAATGTGATTTGACTTTCTTCTTCACTAAAAACTCTCTTAATCCCTGTTGATTTGTTGTGATATATCTACTTCAATATGATTTTATTGGAAAAAAGAGATTAGACACTAAGTTCATGAGAACAAACAACGTCAATATCTATCAACTCGCTTAAGCCCATCAACGTTTTGCGATATGAATAAAACATTTTATTAAAATAAAGTCCTTATGCCAACATGATTCTTTATTTTTGTATCTTTCAAAGCAAAAATCCCAAAATATCTCACAAAACCCTTTCGATTTAATGTCATCCAAAAACCACATTAATTCGTTGCCCCCCAACAATCAATTGCGATAATCGAGCAAAGCTTAAAGTTTTTTTTATAGGTACAGGGACATGAATGTAGATAAGGATTATACGATGTTCGTCATAAATCACTGAATCCATTGATTGACAGGATGAAAGGCGAAATGTCACCATCACAAATGAATACCATTAAACTTACCTTATGGATGCTAGAATGTCCATTGGAACATATTGGGATTATCCAAACCAAAAAAAAAAATCTCTAGACCTTTTTTTTTTGAAAAAAAAAGTCAATACAATATTTGCCAAATGAAAACAAAAAAGATAGGAAGCTGCAAAGACAAATTGCACAAAGCCTTTTCTATGAAAGGGGCTGTTGGTCTAGTAGCTGGCTATTCCAGGAATAAAGGCCAGTCAATTTGAACCTTCTGTAATTTGGCAGATAAAAGGGAGATTATACGGGTAAAGGGTTAATGAAAAAGGTCAAGTGCCTTGGAAATGTTTCAGCAAATCAACCGGTATGGACATGATAAGAATCTAGGATTTCTGTATAAAACTCCTCAGGCTATAGGTCTAGATGAAATAACTTGTGTGTTCCCAGGAAACCTTTCCCTTCTGTTAATAAATAAACGGATGTGCGGAGAAAAGACGAAGATGAAGAAACAACAAATTAAATATAATGAATGATTCGAAATATGTACATAGCTTTGTGCGACTAATGGTTGAAAGTTATATCCACTGTTTGTGCTTTATATTTATTTATTGAATTTCCAGCTGTGCACGAAAGATAACCCTTATTGAAGAGTTTCGTGGGGATTCATTATGTTCATTATTGAACCAAATTGTGCATGAGTTTGAGAAGGCGCCGAAGCACATTTCAAAGTATTTGGTTAGCGTAAGTTGATTTGCTCACAAGATGAGTATTATGAGTTAAGCAAAATGAAGTGTACTTTTGCACGAGTGGTTAAGTGCTATAAGTGGTTAAGCCTTAAAAACTTGAGGTATTTGTTAATAGTTAGTGGGAAAGTTTAAAGTGTCATTAGGTATCTTCTTGCTATAAATACTTGAGCTTTACTGGTTAAATACTTTCTAGCAAGTCTTTCATTCGTTAGAAATATAGAAGAACAAATATTTAACAAAAGTCCACATTACAAAAATATAATGAAGACCCATGTCTGTCTGGCTATCTTTTAGGGTTTGACACGAGAAATGGAACATTTCAATATGGTATGGTGTTTGTTTCATAACGATAAGACCGGGCGGTATTTTTCCTAAATCAAAAAGATGAAACCACAACTATTTGATTTACAAAAAAAATAATTTTGAAATTGCTTTACATTATGTATAAATATTGAAGCGCTTCTAAATTCAAACTTTAGGTCGATATTGATTTTATTATTAAATTAATTTTTTATATAAGAAATTTCTCTAAGATTTTTCTTAAAAACAGTTTCAAAATTCAATTTTAAGTTTTTAGTAATATAAGCATTTTAGGAAATAATTTCAAAATATAATCGTGTACCCTGTACCCGCTCTCAAGCTTTCGCACCATCATATGAATATTTAAGGTTTGAATATTATCAGGTCTCAATGTAGGTTTTATTGCTTATCAATTATTACCTGAAGAGTAGCATTTTTACTAGTCACACAAGTTTTTTTGTTGTATACTAAAATCCCCATCAAGGCCAACAGCAACTTTAACATCACTTTTTGACGATTTAAAAAAAGGCTAACTTTGGTGTATCCTGACCCATGTTAAAATCAATTTCTCTATCAATACCAATGAAAGAGACCTCATTTTGGATTTTTTTTTGTGTAGAAATACTATCCTTTAAAACTACGTTTTAATTGAGCTGATATGTTTTAAGGGTTATCAGATATTCAATTTTAAATGGTGTATTATCCTTAATACTTTCAATAAATTTTAAATATCCAGCAAATAACGACAACCCATGAATCATTCATACGACGATGAAGAAAAAGAAATAGGCTCGTATAACAAAAACACACTAGAATAATTTATTTTAACAAATTGATGCTTACGCTTTGACGGTTCCAATGAGAAAGAGGACAAATAATGATTTAAATTTAGCGATTGCAAAAAACTAACGGCAAAACATATTCAACTTAAGAGAAAGGTACCACTAGAGAGTAACCTTTTAGTTTACAATTAATTTATAATTAACAGTTGGAGAGCAATTTTCCAGTGAGAACGAAAGAATTTAACAATAAAAATGAAATTTCAAAAGAGTAATAAAAAACACAAAAAATAGATAGAGCATGAGAAAGATTAAATTTTATAGGAAAATTACTCATGTTTGGCAAAAGAAACAAAATAAGTTAAATTATTTTACTCAAAATTAGTGCAAGTAAATAAATTGAAATAAAATATGAACAATTAATAAATAAATAGACAAAAATAGTTAAATAGAAAAAAAACAATTTATAATTCCTGAAAATTCAGCCCCCCCTGAAAGACTCCTGTCTTTCAGTAAAAGGAAGTGGGGCAATTTTCACAACTGGACGAGTGTATTCTCCATCCTTAGTTTTCACTGTGACAACTCTCACTTTGTTATCCTTTCCTGGATGTGTTGCAACAATGCGACCAAGGATCCACTTAGATGGAGGTAGGTTTGGCTCTTTCAATAAAACAACGTCATCAATAGATAAATTTGGTTTGATGTTCTGCCACTTTTGTCTTTGTTGGAGAGATGTTAAATACTCATTATGCCACCTTCTCCAAAAGCCTTGATTGAGTTTCTGTAAAAGATACCAATTAGTGTTCACAGATATTTTAAAATTTACCATATCAGGTTGGGGAACAGAGGTGTAAGCCTCCCCAATCATGAAGTGTGATGGTGAAAGAGCACTTGGCTCAGTATCCGATGTTTGCCACATTGGACGCGAATTAAGAAGCGCCTCAATTTTGGTGAGAAGAGTGTACATTTCTTCATACGTCAAAATATGCTCTCCAATGACTCGCTTCAAATGCTGCTTCACAGACTTGACACCAGCTTCCCATAAGCCTCCAAAGTGAGGCGCCGAAGGTGGGAGAAACTTCCAGCTGATGTTGTCTTTGGCCAGATGATCAATGATTAACTTCTGAGTCTGCTGACTTAAAACGCACTGGTACATCTCGTTTAGTAAACGTTTGGCACCATGAAAATTTGTTGCGTTGTCGCTCCAAATTTCAGTGGGTTTTCCGCGACGGGCACAGAACCGATCCAACGCGAGAAGAAATGCATTTGATGTCAAGTCACCAACCAACTCAAGATGAATGCCCTTCGTGACAAAGCACACAAAAAGAGCAATATAGGCCTTAACAAATTTAGGGTTTCGACCACGCGACAGCCTTAACATTATAGGGCCAGCATAGTCGCAGCCAACCTTACTAAACGGCCGCGAAAACCGAATTCTTTCAGCGGGAAGGTTTCCCATCAATTGTTTTGATGCATCGCGACGCTGTCGAAAACACGAAACACAATTGTGCACAACTTTGCGCACTAAATTTCTTGATCCCAAAATGTAGTATTCCTTTTTCAATAACGCGATCATCAGGGTCACACCGGCATGTAAATAATGTTCGTGAATGTAATTGACAATTAGGTAAGACAAACGACTCGATTTGCAGAGTATGATAGGGTGTTTTTCGCGATATAAAAGTTCAGAGTTCTGTACACGCCCACCAACTCTAAGCACACCATCGGAATCTAGAAACGGAGCAAGATTTAACAGTTTATGTTTCCTTAAAAGTTCCTTGTTCTGTTTCAACGCGACGATTTCTGACGGAAAGGAAAGCATTTGGCAAAACTTGATCAATACAATTTTAGCTTTTGATAGCTCTTTCACGGATAGAGATTCGTAATTACGAGAGTTCTTTGCAACGCGACAGTTATGACAAAAACGAAACAATGTTGCTGTGAGTCTAAGGCACTTGTACACTTTGACGAATCGATTAAAATTTTCTGCAAAATGTTTTCTTCGGTAGCATTTGACATAAATACCTGCATTTTCTGGTTTCTCCTTTCTTCCAACTGCTCTCCTGGAAACTCGTTGAGACAGGGTTTTGAATACGGCCACTGATCCTTCTTCTGCCACAGCCACGAAGGTCCTTTCCACCACAGCTCATTTGAAGGCAAAAGAGATGGTGGGATTCCTCGAGTTGCACAGTCGGCCGGGTTGCTTGCAGATCGAACGTGATTCCAAAGCTTGTGAGGAATCGATGACACGATCTCCGAAGTCCGATTTCCAATAAACACCGACCACCTTTTCGGAGGAGATGAAAGCCAGTGGAGCACGATTGAAGAATCCGTCCAAGCAAAAACTTTCATTTCTTTATCCTGTAAAGATATCTTAAGTTTATTTACTAGACGTGTTAGTAATAGGGCTCCGCAGAGTTCCAATCTGGGAAGAGACAAAACCTTGATAGGAGAAACCTTACTCTTTGCAGATACCAATGCTACCGAAATAGAACCGTCCTCGTTCTTACTCCTGCAGTATACCACTGCCGCATATGCATCCAAAGAGGCGTCACAAAATGCATGGAACTCATAGTTCCTTTTGTTGGTCCATATGATCCTGGGAATATTAATAGCTTCTACGAGTGGTAGTTCTTGCCTTATCACCTTCCAGCGATCTGCCATTTCTTTCGGAATTTCATCGTCCCAATTCAACCTTTCCCTCCACAAGTCCTGTAGAAGGATTTTTACAGCAACAATTATTGGAGCGAGAAATCCCATTGGATCAAAGATTCGTGATGCGTCTGATAGTATTCGACGTTTGGTACACTCAATACTTTGGCTCAACTTAACTTTGTACGAAAATCTATCTTTTGAAGGACACCACTGCAATCCGAGAACCTTTACTGAATCAAATTCCTCAAATTCTAATGGAGACATCTCACGCTGTTCTTCAGGTAACGACAACAAAAGAGGCCAGCAATTCGTAGTCCACTTGCGCAAGTTAAAACCTCCAGATTTTAGCAGCTCTACTAGTTCCTTCTGAAGAGAAACCACTTCATCTATGGTGTCTGCGCCGGTGATGACATCATCAACGTAGAAGTCATTAAGAACCGTTGCAGATGCTAGAGGGTAATCCTCAGACGAATCCAGAGCCAGTTGCTTTAACGTACGAACTGCTAAAAAGGGAGCACACGCAGTGCCATAAGTTACTGTTAAGAGCCTGTAGTGTTTTACAGGTTCCTCGGGAGTTTTACGCCAAACAATCCTTTGATAATCGCAATCATCAGTTGAAACTCGAATCTGGCGGTACATCTTCACGATGTCACCTGAGATGGTGTACAAGTGGCGTCGAAAACGAAGACAAACAGAAAATATGTCACGTTGTATAGTCGGACCAACAAGAAGCGAATCATTCAACGACAAAGAATGATTAGTTTTAGCGGACCCATCGAAAACGACCCTTATTTTTGTAGTGCTGCTGTCAACCTTGAACACCGCATGATGCGGAAGATAATAGGATCTGTTGGATGGTTGATACACCTCAGCAGCAGGAACTTCCTCCATATGCCCTAGAGACAGATACTCTTCCATAAATTTGTGGTATTGTTCCTTTAAAGATGGGTTTGAAACAAATCTTCGTTCGATTGAGTGAAGGCGACGTAAAGAAACCGCAAACGAATTCCCAAAATCTATGTTTTCATTAGTTTTAAATGGTAAACGTACCACATAACGACCATTAGGAAGTCTTTTATAAGATGAAGCAAACAACTCTTCAGCACGCTGGTCATCAATTGAAAGGGTGGGCTCATTAGAGATTTCCTCTAAATGCCAAAATTTCTCGAGATCAAATTCCAGTGAACGATCCAGCTGCGTACAAAATGTCTCAATACCACTATGAGGACTGAGAGTTGTTTTTGAGGACTTTCCAGCTACAACTGATCCAAAAATAGTTGGAATTAAGTTAGGTATTCCATTTAATTTATTGTTGGTAGGTCCTGTTATAATATTAAAGACCTTATCTGCCCCGATAAGAACATCTATACAACCAGGTTTATAAAAATAAGGATCGGCAAGCTCAAAAGAGACTAGATTGCTTATGTCAATGTTTTCAATCAATGAAGCCGGTAACAATGAAGTAAGCTTTGACAGAACATGGCAGTTCACATCAATAAAGCTTGAGTTAAATCGAGAAGTTAGCCTTATTTTTACCAAGCCGTTGGTAGCGCCTGCTGAAGTAGATGCCACTCCAAGCACTGGAATTCGAGAATGACGACGAGAAAGTCCCAAGCGTTGAACAGCCTGTTCAGTAATGAATGAAACCTGAGACCCCGTGTCAAGCAACACGCGAACATTTTGAAACGACCCTTCACTGTCCTGGGTTCTGACAACAGCAGTAGGAAGTATGGTCTGACCATTAAAGCATGGCTCCGACGTATGGTTGTTGACAACAGACGACGAACATGGATTTGACGAAAGCGAACCAGACGCGACAGGAGTAGCTACTGTTGTTTGAGTTTGAGTTACATTTGCACGAACCGAAGACGAAGTTGCTGCACCATCCTGGTGGACTAAAACATGGTGCCGAGATTTGCATAGCTTGCAACGCTGGTGAGAAAAACATCTATTGGCAGCATGTCCTTGTCGTAAACAATTAAAACATAACGAATTATCTCTAGCGAAACTTCGGCGAGCATCAATGTCAAAGGCGAGAAACTTCTTACAATTAACCAAGTTATGATTTCCCTTACATTGCGGACAAGTTTGGGCAGACTCGACTACATGTGATCTTACTGTGTTTTGAATTTTATTCTTAGATTTAGAAGATTGAATAGGAGTTGAACATGACTCCAAACAAGCACAGCGGTTTTGTAAAAACTCCAAGAGTTGATTTATTGTAATACCTTCCTTTGACCCAAGATTTTCCGCCCAAGCTTGCTTCGTATCTGGGTCAAGTTTTTGTACTAACAGATAGATTAACCAGGGATCGCGATCATTTGTATCAAGTGCATTTAATCCTCTTATAACCTCGTCAGCACCATCAGTAATCTTTCTCAGCAAAGCTACATTCAGAGAATTTGCCACTGGTAGCGAAAGAAAGGAGTGAATAAAAGATTGCACTATAAGCTGCGACCTATCAAAGCGCTTCTCTAATCTATCCCAAGCTTCAAAATAATTGGTGTCCGTAAGCTTCATATGACTAACGAGATCCGCAGCAGTACTAGTCAAGAATGTCTTGAGGTAGTAAAATTTTTGAGATGGAGTAAGTGACGGATTTTGGTCGACTGAACTAACAAACATATCCTTAAATGCAGGCCAATCTTCGTAGTTACCCGAAAAAGTTGAAACTGCTATTTTCGGTAAATTCACCGACAACTTCGTAGTGGAGTTCAACTTCTCGAGAAAGGTGGCTTGTTGTGTTGCTAACTTTTCAGTGACCGACTCCTGAGCCTCTTGCGACGGTTGTTTAACCTTTATGAAACTCACAAAAACAGAATGAGCCACAAAATATTTGGCTTCGTATTCGAAGAACTCGGGTTCTGGATCTACGAAATCGACGTCCTCGATGTGCTCGTATATTGCGTCCTGGAGAGAAACAAAATCGGTCCAGGCTTCTTCCAATTTTGCTAAACGAATTTCAAGCATCGAAAGCGGAGTATTAATGTCTACCGACGAAGCGAAGTCAGCTGCCTTGGTCAGCCGTCCCTTGGCACGCCCACGTTTTGCTTTGAGCACATTCATAATTTGATACGAACACGTGAATTAACAAACGAAAAAAAATCTAAATTCACAAAATGCAAATATCTTTTTAACACTATCTGAAGATTATTTGCAAACGTTGCTCTTTCTTGAAACTAGGAATTGAATCACAAACGACAAAAAATATATTGCTGTGCACCTACAAGCAATCCTTTAAATTCCTAGCTTAATAACCGCACCACAGAAAACCTCCAAGCTGATTCACTTTAATTTGGCGACGACGGACCAGAATGTATTATCTTTAATACTTTCAATAAATTTTAAATATCCAGCAGATAACGACAACCCATGAATCATTCATACGACGATGAAGAAAAAGAAATAGGCTCGTATAACAAAAACACACTAGAATAATTTATTTTAACAAATTGATGCTTACGCTTTGACGGTTCCAATGAGAAAGAGGACAAATAATGATTTAAATTTAGCGATTGCAAAAAACTAACGGCAAAACATATTCAACTTAAGAGAAAGGTACCACTAGAGAGTAACCTTTTAGTTTACAATTAATTTATAATTAACAGTTGGAGAGCAATTTTCCAGTGAGAACGAAAGAATTTAACAATAAAAATGAAATTTCAAAAGAGTAATAAAAAACACAAAAAATAGATAGAGCATGAGAAAGATTAAATTTTATAGGAAAATTACTCATGTTTGGCAAAAGAAACAAAATAAGTTAAATTATTTTACTCAAAATTAGTGCAAGTAAATAAATTGAAATAAAATATGAACAATTAATAAATAAATAGACAAAAATAGTTAAATAGAAAAAAAACAATTTATAATTCCTGAACAAATGGCGTTCAATTTTTCTTGCCCGAGCAAAATTTTGACTTTGAGGTCAATTTTTTTTCAAAAAATGCGTAATAAACATAAAGTTTTTATTTTAACCTGATGAACAAAACAATTATAATCTCATTAATAAGTGAAAATCTAAAACAAGTAAAATTTAAAAAAATGGTTTTTGACCTGAGGTGTAAAGGGTTTGAATAAAACTATAATTTGTGTAGATTTAAGTAAAGTTTTATTTAATGTACACACAAATACAGTCATAATAAGTGTTCAAAGTGCCCTCCTGCGTTTTTAATGCATGCCCATTTTTGGATTTCATTTTGAATGTTTATTCTCGATAACTCTTGCCTTACTTTTAGTGATCCTTTGGAAATACGTTGTACTAATTCCCTTAAAGTTGTTATTTCAGATGAGTAAACGATTTCTTTCATTCGTCCCCATACAAAAAAATCCAGTACAGTGAGATCGGGAGATCTTGCAGACCATTTCTGTCTATCCATCGATCACCGTATATTCTTTATCCAGCCAATCCTTAACTTCACGACCATAGTGAAATTTGAATTTGAAAGGCCCGATTAATTTATTTCCAATTACATCTGCCCACATATTGACACTGAATCTGTGCTGAATTCTGTCCAAAGAATTTTTAAAATTTATAAACTGGTTGTCATCCAAGCTTCTCTCTAGAAACCAGTTTTAAAATTCGAGTCTCTTTTCAGAATCATCTGGAAGCAGTTCTTGCACAGGTGTATGGTGGTATGGATACATATTTTCTCTATGCAGTATACTGGAAATTCTGTGTTCGGAAGCATTAAACTGTAGAGCCAAGGGTCCTATACTGATGGAAGGATCGATTTCAGCAGCTGCCAGTATTCTTTCATCGACCGAAACTTTTCTTGTGCTTGCAGCTCGCGAGTTAGCTCTTGCAATTGAAACTTATCCAGTTTCTCCAAGCCTTCGAAAAGCTTTCCAAAAACATTTCGACAAGGATGCGGTCGGTTAGGATAAACTTCCTGGTATCGTTGGACTCTTCTTGAATTTCCATTGCGCGCAACCAATAAACGAATATATATATATACAATAGTTTATTTTTAATTACACTCAAAATATGTTCATATGATATTTACAATAATTAATTTCTTAAGTCTATCTTATAAATCTGCGAGCACAAAAGGGGCTCTGCTTCGTTAGGTTGGTTATGTTTTCTTTTTACATTTGAATAACATTTGTGTCTTAGGTCTAAATTTTTTTCTTATTGTTATTTATGATATTTACGTCAGCTTGAGCAGTGCTAACGGTCGTTGGCTCGTGTGGTGATGAAGGGGTGGATATGGGTCATTGTTGATTGCTGTCTGGTCTTTTGGTGGCTTCAACCTCTGTTGTGCTGCGTCCGTGCAACATCATAGAAGTTTGCGAAGCTGTCTTCTCCAGCTATTCCAAATGCATGGTCCATCATGGAGAGCACCTGAAGATATCGGTCGTCTGTGGCTGAGTTACCTGTAATTAAATTAATAAGAGGACTGGGATGGGTTGGGATTTTTCTCAGCATCTTAGTGCTCAGATTGTAGATATATTTGTCAATCGGGACAATTCCTGAAGCTTCGTACAGCTTTTCATTGCTATAATAGCGGTAAGAGTTGGGTTTTCGGTGAAGGGAGGTGCAATGGCGGAGAGCTTTTCGCTCGAATAATTGCAATTTTTTCATATAAGTGGGGCTTATTGTAAACCAAATAGGGAAACAATATGTTAATATTGGGCGAATGAGTTGCTTGTATAGCAGAAGCTTCGTCCTGGTTTGGAGACCACCCCTCACTTTCATAAGGGGACGTAAAAGTGATAAGGCATAATTTGCCTTACGAAGTGTGAATTTGGTGTGTTGGTTAAACTTGAACCTTTCGAAGAAGTGAACTCCAAGGTATTTAACACTTTGCTTGGGGGTGATAACTGTGTTATCAGGAAGAGTCAAGGAAAGGTTTTTGCATTTTGTTGCTAGGCCATTACGCGAGGGTCGTCTAAAACAGATTAATTCTGTTTTAGAGGGATTGACTTTAATTCCCCATTGGAGATAATATTCCCATAGTCTAAGGATGTGTGCCTTAACTCTTCGGAGGGCTACATCAGGGTTAATGGATGAGCTATATGTGATGGAGTCATCAGCGAATAGCAGAGTTTTTGTCATTGGCAGGTTTGCAGGTTGGTCGGAGGTATAGAGGTTAAATAGATCGGGTCCAAGGCGGGATCCTTGAGCGACTCCAGCTAAGATGTTCTTAAGGATTGAGTTAGTACTCCCCACGCGTACGTAAAACTTACGGTTAGTGAGGAAACTATGGATGATGAGGACAAGATGTCTAGGCAAGTGAAGAGACTTCAACTTGAAAACCAAACCATCTATCCAGACAGAGTCAAATGCTTTTTGAATATCAAGCAGACATGTTACAGTGGTCTCTTTTTTGTTAAGAGCCAAAGTTGTATCAGCGTGGAGCTTCAACAACGGGTCGAAAGTGGAGTGGGATGCTTTGAACCCAAATTGGTTATGCTGCACTATTCCCATTGAAGAGCATAATGAGCGCAGTTTGAAAAGAATCAGCATTTCAAGAAGTTTGCTGAGGTTAGGGAGGAGGGAGATTGGTCGGTAGTTGCTTATATAATTTGCCCCTGACTTTTTTGGTATTGGGAATATCTCGGCTATTTTCCATTTAGTTGGAAAATAGCTGTTGTTGATACAATTGTTCAAAATAATTGTGAGAATAACAATTGCGGTTGAAGGGAGTTTTTTGATAACGAAATTGGAAATCTTGTCTGGACCCGAAGATTTTTTTGAATTACCATAGTGGATTGAGTCGTGAAGGTCTAATGGATTAGTAAAAATGTCATTGGCTGTCGTATAGACTGATGAATTTGCTTCAGAAAATCGTGTAATAGGGTCTGAGTTTTGAGTTATCAATCCAAATATTTCGCTATTGACGTTGGTGAGAAAGTCGGGTAAATGAGCGGGGGGATTGGGTTTGAAGTTTCCTTCGAAGAAGTCTGCAAAAGCATTCGTTTTTTCTTGGTCAGATACAAGAACGACGTCATTGTGTTGGAGTTCACCAAGTATAGGAGATTTCTTTCCCACAATTTGGTTAATTTGCTTGAAGGTGTCTGGTCCAGGCTTTATGACGTTGAGTCTTTTCCTGAATTGGGAATCTATGAATGCTTTGGTGTTTTGTTTGATGAGAGTATTGAGGCACTTGAGTTGGGAATGAACACTCTGGTATTCATCTCCGTGTGTACTTAAAGTACGATGAAAAATTCTTTGCAGAATTTTCCGAAGCTTTTGCCTATATTTATACATATTTTGTATATGATGGGGAAGATCTATGTATTTTGATTTGAAATTTCGCGGTTGTGTCTGTTCAGCTATAGTATCAGTGATTGAGCTTTCAATAATATCGATTGTGTAATCGATTTCTTGGTTGCTAAGGTTTGCTGATGTGTTGGGCGTGTTATTCCGAAGCTTATCCGTTAAGGAACTTTGGAATACTTCCCAATTAATTTTTTTATAGTTTATGAATTCCTGCTGAGGAGTAGCAAGAGTATTAAGATTTGTCAGGAGATGAATAACTAGTTTTACCGCTAAATGGTCAGAATCTGATACAATGGCAGTGCAGGTGAAATTAATAAGTGAGGGAATTCTACAAATAAGATGTGGAGAGCACATGAAGAAGTCAAGTGTCGAAGGAGTTCGGGGGAATGTAGGGATTGGTTGAGATACAATCTCGAAGTTGTGGTTGTGCGAATTAGCACAGAGCCAGTCAGAGATAGCTACTCCTTGAGGAGAGCTTAAGGTATCGTGCCATAGTTGATGGCGCGCGTTGAAATCGCCCCCAATTATAAATTGAGTGTAATTTTGGCAGAATGCGTTAAGCAAATCGAGATCGTGTTTGATGTTAGTTTGGGATGCGGAGCACTTATTATACAAAGATACCATAAGGATATTTTCGTTATTTTCGAGTGCAATGACTACACAAGTGACTTCAAATGTAGTCAAACCGTGGATAATGACCTTTTGGCATCGAAAACTTGATTTTACCAGAATGGCAGTACCAGTTCTGGCAAGATCTTTGTCTGTGCGGAAAAGAGTGTACTTATTGAAGTAAAGCCGATGCCTTGAGACTAGTTTAGTTTCAGAAAGCAAAACGGCGTCGGGTCCAATAAACGAATAAAATGTCTCCGGTGCCGTGAAATAAGGCCAAGTGAAATAAGGCCAACTTTCAAAAATTGGCCTTATTGCACTTTGATAAAGCGAAATAAGGCCAATTTTCAGTAGTTGGTCTTATTTCACTTTGACAAAGTGAAATAAGGCCAAATTATTTTGAGAAATAAGACCAAATTGGCCGTCGTTCTGAGTTTTCTTGAGCAACAGTACCTTGGGTGGCCCGCTTCGCGGGTTTTCAGGATTTTAACTCCCTTTTCGGGGCTCACACCCGCTCACGCAACTCCGTTGCTCCGCTTAGGGTATGTTCAGTCGCCAGGCAGGCGCCTGTAGCAATAAATTATGTATTATACGAATCAGGGTTCGGACTTTACTTCGATCGAAGTAGATCTACTTCGATTTTGAGAAAAAAAATTCAATCTACTTCCCTACTTCTCTTTTTTAGGATCTACTTCTCTTTGAAAAAAATCCTAACCAACATATTTAAAGACAGCGCTGGTCACTCTGTATTGCATAAAAAACAAGTTTAGGAAACGTGTAAACGTAAATACCGTGGAAAATTTAATGTTTTCGAGATCACTTAAAGAAAAATGTAAAGATAGTTAAGAGACACCTTTTGAATTAATAAAATTCATACAAACAAGTTCGTTGATGAAAAATTTAGTTAAAATTTTTTTTTTACAAGTCAGAAGTCTGAATTTACTGTTATATTTTATGTTTATATAATTTGTTTTTCTTAAGAAGTCTTTATTTATTGTTGGGTATATTTAATTTCTATTTATTTTTTAATGAAAAATAATCAAATAATACTAAATAAACTTTTGTTAAGGATTTTGTTTCGAAAAAATTGTTTTTTTTTTTTTTTTTTTAATTTCCTTAAACTACTTCGAAAATTTTGAATCTACTTCAGTTTTTTTCCGTATTTACTTCGAAAATTTTAAACCTAAGTCCGAACCCTGATAC
Source organism: Chrysotoxum bicinctum (assembly GCA_911387755.1). NCBI lineage: Eukaryota > Metazoa > Arthropoda > Insecta > Diptera > Syrphidae > Chrysotoxum > Chrysotoxum bicinctum. The sequence continues at coordinate 59,188,422 of OU426989.1, read as the reverse complement.
GAATAAACAATACTTATAAATGAAATTAAATAAATATAAAAATGCAGTTCGGCCTTATTTCGTTTTGTCAAAGTGCAATAAAACCAACTGTTGAAAGTGAAATAAGACCAATTTGGCCTTACTTCACTTTGTAAAAGTGCAATATAACCAACTGCTGAAAATTGGCCTAATTTCACTTTATAAAAGTGCAATAAGGCCAATTTTTGAAAGTTGGCCTTATTTCACTTGGCCTTATTTCACGGCACCAATGTCTGCGTATTCTTCTTTCATAAATGAAGGCATTTCAAAAACCGCTCTTATCCAACTGAAATCGTGACTTAACTTGATATTCTTATGAATAAATTTGTTTTGCTTTTCTTTTATACCACTTTTTATTTAATTTACCCATTAAACATTCATACCCCAAATTTAACTCTCCCTGAGAAGAAGTAAGGTAGTAATAATACGCAGATTTTATTTGAAGCCCCATTTATAAAGTTCATTTTGATCGGATTGAAAAAGTCCAAAGACAATTAACGAATTATATATTTAAAAAAATGGGCTGGAATTTCAGCCCTAGTTATGAAGCTAGATGCCAATTACTTGAAGAAGGTAAATTCATAGCATAATGCTTATTAGAGACTTACTATGCTACCATATTAAAAGTCCAGCACTTCTTGCGCTAGTTCTAATTTATGCTCCCGCTAGGTCTATTCGAGCTAGAGTCTTCTTATTCCAAAGAACTCATACAATCTATGCTTATAAGGAACGATCCATTGCTTATTTCAATGAAGTATCTTCAAATATTGATTTCCTTAATTTTAATCGTAATAAATTTAAAACCGAGATATTATATTTATTCACTTTTTAATTTTGCTCCTGGAATGCTGATACCTATCTGTTAGCCGTAATATTGCTTGTAGATAAATTTAATAATAAAATAAAAAAATAAAAATAAAAATTAGAGTTTTGACAGAAAGTCAAGTAGGCATAAGTACACTTTTAACCCTTTTCATCAGTACACAGTCTTAAAAATTACATAAAAACTATCAATCACATCCCAAAGTATGGCACACGAATTACCGGAAACCTTGTATAACAAAAGTTTGTTTAATTTGTTAAGGCTGTAAATGAAAAAGTTGAAAATAAAAAAAACGGTTCTATGACAGGTACCGTTAGTAACATTTTTTCTGTTTTTTTATCTTGGACCAAAATGTAGTCCATGCCTATTATATCATACTCGTACATATTTCATCAAAATAATTAAAGTCGTTTTCGAGAGGATTAAAATTTTGCATAACATAGGCAGGTACCTAGAAAAATGCAATTTCTCTCTTGTTTTCAAAACAAAATCATTGGAATTTTTGAAATTCAAATTAACTGATTGATATTCATTCGAAATGTATTTTTCAAGATTTTTAATTAAATATAAGCAAATAAAATAAAAACAAACACAAGCATATTATATTGTCTTACTAAAAATTCTTTTTTAAGGTTGTTAATAAATAATACAAAAAGATAAGAAATCAAATAAAATGCACGACTGGGTCGCACGAATTTGCTCTTATGTAAAAGACTAAGAATTTAAAAAACTAACAGCCGTATTAATAAAAACACACAATTTGCTTGTTAACACATGTTTTTTCCAACACACGGATAATGAAATTATCCCTTTGATAAATTAAAATATTAATAAAACTATCGTTTCTTTATTTTATCTATTCACTGAATAACAAGGAAAAACTGGCAGCACTTCCTTCAATTCTTCTAAATATTCTAGTACTTTTTTCATTATTGAAAGCCGGCATGTCATCTCAGACATACAAAATAATTTTTGTTGTCAAACAAATTCTAAACGGTTATTTAATTTTTGTGTGAAAGTTCAAATTTATTTGTAAAAAAAATAGATATGCTAGAAAAGAAAAAAAAAATGACTGAAAATTTGAGTTCTGGCGACAAGGTTAGTTAAAACAATAACGTATGGCAGGCATTACTTGGATATTTAGTGGAATTTGTATTATTAAATAAAATATTTCTGTCAAATTTGACGAGCAAGTTGAAGATATCCGCTCGTTAATCACCAAAATCGGTGAAATAAATTATCCTCTCATTATCAAACGACATTTAAGAGTAACACACATTTATTATTAAGAATTATAAGTTAAAATACGTGTTAAAGTTGTTTCGCCTGTATTTTGTGCTTATTAATAGGGCTGTAATACTATTAGAGAAAACTATGCACAAGGAAATATGAATTTATGAAAGAACGACAATTTGAAGTCGTTATAGCGGTTTCTTAAAATTTTTAAAACTTTTTTTATGAACATACATATTTTGGTACGCCAACTTAAAGTTTTTATTATTGTACGACTAAAAATTAAATTTCCAAAATGTTTACAAAACAAAATTATGTTTTTTTTTTTTAAATTCAAAATATATTTTGCTTAAAGTCCTAAAACCCAAACTTTATTAAACTTTTTAGAAGCTTTGTATGGGAACCCATTATTTTTAAGTAAAATAATTTTTTTTCTTACCTCTTGTAGATGGTATCAAACAACTTTTATTTGTTATTATTTAATTTTTTTTAAATCCAAAACAATATTTTTGGAAAATTTTAATACACAAAACTCGGATGCTAGTTTTATTGGTAATCTATAGCTAGCGGAGTAATACGAGTACAAGGACCACTTTATTTACTCTATAACTCACGCTTAATAAACTCCCAAAGTTGGTATCTATCAGCGTAGATATTATGTGTCAAAACCTTACTATTTATTGAATTAACTTACACGGATGTTTTCGAAAGATTTATAACTCGTTTTTAAGCTGGAGTTGAAATACTCATGAAAATGCAGATCGAGTTGATTTAGAGTTTTTCTCACTATTGAATTCGCATTAACACTTTGGGATTTTACACAATTTACTACAAAGATCTCGGATTGTTCACTAACAAGGTCCAATTGACTCAGCATGTAAAGGCCCACGACCATTCACTTGAACGAACGCACAGTGGTCCTCTTCATAAATATTAATATTATTAATAATGAATATAGTTCTGACAATAGTAAATATTTTCAAGGTTATTGATAGATTATTTTTAAGAAAACAATTGTTCTTTGAGTAACATACCTATTTATGACTTCAGGATAAAACATTTTTTGGTGAATGACTGTCGTATTTATAACATCCCACATGTTATCCTTCTTTTTCCTTGCGACTAATAGGTACTATAAGGCAAGTTATGCATTCGAAAAAAAAAATCGAACTCGAGATTTTGATCAAAGTTGACATTACGATGATAGAGAAGACCAAAAAAGTGGGTCTCGCAATTCTGTCTGTCTGTCTGTTCGACTACAGCTAAACGGATCGGCCGATTTTCTTTAAACTTGGTAGATATGGGTTTTATTTTTTTCCCCCGGATGTTTCTTGATTTGATTTTTTAAGACCAAAAATAACGGTACCTGCCATACGATTTTTTTAGAAATTTTATAAATATTTTTTTTTCATAAAAACTGTACACAGTTTTTTTTTTTTAAATTCATAAGATTTCATTTAGTTAAACCTAGGTAATTAATGAAAAAAAAATTTACAAAAAATTATTATTTTTGGTATTTTGATCATTTTTTTATGTTAAGGCTCCCCAGCAGTTTCAATATTATTGTGAATTCAAATTTTCAAAAAAATTTGTTTTGGATTTTTAACTCAATATTACGAAAACTCCATGCTCGATTTTTTTAAAACTTGATAAATAAAAGTTTCTAAAAATAATCTACAAGATATAAGAAAAAAAAAAATTAATTTTACCTAAAAATAACGGTACCCTCCATACAAATGTTAAAAAATGGTTTTCGAAAATCGTATTATTCTCGAAAACGGTTCCGAGAATTTTGCTTGAATTTTTAGTGTTTCGATTAATTTTTAAGATATACATATATACAAAAAATTTTGAAAACGAGACATTACTGACTGTACCTACCATAGAACGGTTTTTTAAAATTTTGAATTTCTCATTATCGACATAACGGATTTTAATGAAATTTTTTATAGAGATGCTCCTAAAACTTTGAAAAAAATTTTTTTTTGAATTTTCGAAAAAAAAAATCATTTTTTTTTGAAAATTCGATATCTCAAAAATGGGTCAATATTTTTTTGGAAATTTAATTTTTATTCGTATTTCGTACAGTAATAAAAACCTAAAGTTGACGTACCATTTTTTTTTTTTTTTTTAATATTTTAAAAATTTTATATATAAAACCTTATTTTATCAAGAAAGCACTACAACGACTTATAATTTTTGTTCTTGCATAAATTCATATTTGCATTTTATTTTGTGATGTCTTCCCGCTGAATTGCTGGCGATATATGAAAATCTCTATTTCGCACCTCCTGGTCTTCTTCGCTTAACTGGCTAATTGGAAGTAGGGCATGAGTCATTATTTCACTTTCATTGATAAGGATTTGATGCAGACTTGTGGTCATGGGATACCAAGGACAGAGCTTCACGTAAATTCGAGCTGTTTCTAGGAAAAAGCACCTATGTAAATCTTTCCACATTTATCTGAAAACCGATCTTATATTAAGCAAAAAATTTACAAAAAATACGGTATGACTCACTAAAAAGCTTATGTTTTAAGTTCTATCAGTTGGATGGTCGACATTCAGGTATTTTAGTTTAGGTTTAATTACAGAGCATCAAATTGCATATTTAAATTTTATATTTATGTAAGTGATTACATTCCTGGAAGCCCACATACTCATATTTTAGCTAAACATCCACTACCAAAATTTTTGTCGGACTTTGTATTATTTATTTATTCAACCGCGAACTCAAACAGTGATATTTCAATTTTGCACACCTAACTTTTACTTATGTCTTCGGATTTTTAATAACAAATATTTCTTCTTTCATGCTGTATACTTAAATTTAAAAGTTCTCCTGCGCTAACTAAAAAAAAACTTCATTTTAAAAACTTCATTGCCCGTGAGTAAAACAAAGTTTAGTCAGTAATCCATTAAATAATAAAATTTCTCTATTACATTGTAGCTGTTTCAATATAATTCTACTTTAAATATTCGGTATTAAACCTTCATGAAGTAAGAACATGGCGTACTTTTAGATTTCAGTACTTTTCACGGCTGAATTGTTAGACAAATGTTTTTGTAAAGAAGAACTTGGCTCTTTTTTTAACATTTATGTTTTTGGTATGATCGAATTCTCGCCAAACAAACGAATCCTCAGCGGCGGGCTTTTTAAATAGAAATAGAGCATTGAAATAAAATAAAATATCATTGATATCTCACACACAACTTGTCTTACTTAATTTTGCAAGCTATCTGTGCTTATTGTAAATTTGTTTAAACTTGGACTGCTGTCCCTATATTTACCTGATTTCTTTGACTATTATTCAAAATAAAACGCTTAAATAATGACAGATGATGATAATGGGGCTTTTGCATCTCTTAAATAAACCTCTCAATTTTATATCGCTATGATGATGGCAACCGCTTCCCATTCCCATGAGAAGAGAAACTCTCGGAGGACTTGTCACTTCGTTACAAGAAGGAGAACCTATGAAAAAGCAATTTTTGTTTTTAGGTGGCTGCGGCTGGGAAATAAATCTAGACCTCTCCCAAGACTTTTGACTTTCGCGGTAATGATGGACTGGTCGTAGCTACTTCTTTTTGTTAGCGTCTCGTCTACAAAAAAAAGCTTTTAAAAGCTTCTCTCACTCCATTTCACTTGTATATGTGTTTATTCACTTGCAGTGACAGAAAAGAGATTAGGTGATTCAATTAAACGCCTCTGAACTGTTAAATCTCATCTTATTTGACTTTTAAATAAAAAACTCCATCGTTTCAGACGGCTGGGTGGCACGTTTTAGGGATGAAAATTTAAATGAAAAGAATACTCCCCACCATTTTCTTTTCGCTCTAAATTTCAAATCACTGCTATACAATTTTTTTTTTTTAAATGCTTTTACTCAAGCCTCGTTATTTTGCTGATTCCAAAATTGCCCCCTTGATACGTATATATATACCTACACTTTTGTTTCATCCCACTAATTCAAAAACTCTTAAATAAAAGCTAATGATCCAAGCAGGGATTATCTTATAATACCTTGATATATAGAATGCCAGCAGGACCTTTTTTCGTCCTTTATCTTCTCTCGGATTCTATTCCCCATTTAATTCATATTCTTAACATTTTTTTTTGCAGACAAAAACACTCACAGACCTCGCTCCAAATCCTTGATGATGTTTCGAACCGCTATTACCGGGAGGCGGTGCCCATTTCGGTTCAGACTGGCAAAACCGACTTAAAGGACCACAGTATCCTTCGTCATCACCACGATATGGTTGTGCAAACGAGCCTGTGCGATGATTCATCTACTCCTGACCGTGGAATTATCACTGGTGTTGGTAGTGGTAACGTCTGCGATATGGGCTGTCAGACACGGTAGGTAATTTTTGAACACACACAAAATACCTAATCCATTCCATTTGCTGCCAGAATCTGAATATCTAGTTCAAAATTTTTTTATTGTTCTTTTTTTCTCTTTTTAATTAGCGAGTCGTTGTTTCAACCACTGGCGAGGCCAAAATCAATAACGTCCTCATCGCCGAACCAGTCCACGGCAGCAGCCATCCGCTTTTCAACATTCGGCTACGATATCCCACCGCCTCCACCCCATGGGGGTGGCCAGAAATCCGCTACCTTATCTCGACAGAGCTCCATAAACAATCATCCTGAGAGCATCGAACTGGAAGAACGGCTCCGAACTGCTACCCATAACTCACAGAATCATTACAGCCATACCCATGGCCACATGTACAGTACCAGCTCTGGAGACCCTGCTCAGGCGCCAGCCATGCGTCCACCCCAAGAAATGTGCCATCATCACCATCAGCATCAACAGCACTTGCAGAAACATCAAATGCAGCAGCTGCCTGCCTCGAATCCCGGAATGATAGGCAGTCATCATCATCATTCGCACCAGGCGCCACCTGGTGTTAAAACAGCGGGTGGCGGAGGCGGCGGCACCACCGGTGGCGTAGGTGGCAAACACCATAAGCTCGACGAAACATCGAAGGTTTTCATTGACATCAGAAACTCAGCGCCGGATGTGATAATCATGACGTCCCATTGACAATTAAGGAAACGTCAACAGTTTTCTTGTGGCCATTGTAGATGTCGCTATTTGGCAGATAAACTTGTTACAAGCCCGTGTTCGACGAGAAGGACAACGACGATGACGACGACAATGACGAGGCCTAGGATGGCAATGTTGACTGCTCGTGTAGATGCATCTGTTGACCTCATCACAAGGTGGTACAATAAGGTTGTGATGCTAATGCAAACTGTCCCGTTTGTTTATTCATCGTCAAAAACATGGACGGCAAGGATGGATTCGACGTTACATATAGCAAAGTTCAAAACGGCATAGCAGGTTGCGATTGGTGTTGTCAAGCCGACTTCCCCGAACCCATTTTCCTTATGTCACATTTTGTTGGGAAGCTATACGCTTCTGACTCCTGACACCTCTAACATGGAATACCAATATTCAGGGTCATTAGAAGCTTACCGTGTAAATATGTATGTGTGTATTTACTTAGTTTGGAAATATATGTTAGGTCAATAAATTCGAGAGTGCATGATGCAATATTGTAAGTAATTAATAACTCTGTGTGTGTGTGGGTGTATGTCAGTGCCAATAATTCAAATCCAACTCTGTACAGCTGTATGTATCTAACATTTGTATGCTCTTGACAATTTTAGATAGGCATTCATTGGATTCTATATTATTTTTTTCGTGTAAATTATAATGAAGCTTAGGTATTTAAAAAAGCATTAAAATTAATGCGGTTTTTATGGATGCAAATTATCAAATTGAAATTATTTAATGTGAATGTTTTTTTAGCATTTCGGATAATGCTAAGACCAATACAGTAGAACCTATGCACTCTCATATATTTAAGTATATTGAAATTTAATTGGTATTTTTATTGTTATAATATTTTAAAAACTTTATTATTGATTGTTTTGTTTTTATTCGAGATTAGTTTAATCAACCGATATTGTTAACTTCCGCTGATGGAAACACATTAAACTTTAAGTTAGACAATTGTGTTTGAAAATATAGGGACTTTATTCATTTATGATATTTTTTTTAACTACATATGTAGGTGATTTTGATATTTAAAAAAAAAGAAACAATCCTGGGTTTTTTTTTTTTCAACTTTTTGAAAAGTAATGAATTTGTTTTCATGAGGACCTATTCATGCATAGACGCTAAAGTTTCATATACATACATATATCGCAAAAAGAACGAAAAAATAATCACTTCATATCATGGGACTTATAAATACATATATCCGACTTGAATCAAAAGGGTATTCAGCAAAATATTGATTGAAAAGGTAAAAAGTGTTTTCTTTTCACTAGGTTCAAGATGTGCAACAGTCATGTTACTCTGTTATCAGTAATTAAAGTCTTACTTAAAAGCCTGATGATTCTTGCAATTATAATTGTTTTCTATAAGAAAATTGTTGGTTTTTTTTTTAGTACAGCGGATGTTTTTCTATAAAATTTTTTTTTCTTTTTACTGAGAAAACACTATGTTTTTTTTTTAATATTTCATCATCATCATCGGCTCGACAACCGGGTTCCGGTCCTGGCCTCTTTCAACAAGTCTCTCCACCTACCCAAGTCTTGCATTCATCATCAAACCAGTCGTTCCGATTTTTACGACTGCTGCCTAGGATGGAGTTGGCAGTACTAATGACAGTATTTTTAAGACGTGTCCACTTCTCATTTACGCCCAGCATACTGGCTCCAGGACTTACTCTCCCTAAATCAGGTGTTTCTAGGGCGAGTCCTAACGCATTACCAAAGGTGTTACTGGTGTTTTCATTGCGCAGGACAGCCAAGTTGATTCGAACCTGATCGGCGGATGCAATGCGTCTTCGCAAGGCAATCCGCCCTCGGAAAACCATACCAACAAGATAGTGATCCGAGTCGATATTGGCACCTCGGTACGTTCGTACCGTCATCAAGTTCGAGTAGTGGCGACGGTCTATCAACACGTGGTCTATTTGGTTACGAGTGACTCCATCAGGTGATACCCAGGTGGCTTTGTAGATATCTTTACGCGGGAACCTGGTACTCGCAACGACCATGTTTTTCGATGCTGCCAATTCTAAGACTCGAAGTCCATTGTCATTAGTGTTCTCATGCAAACTATGGGTGCCTGCGTAATGCCTGAATACCGGCTCCCTACCTATTTTTGCGTTCAAATCCCCAAGGATGATTTTAACATCATACCATGGACAGGCATTGAGGGTCCTCTCGACTTGTTCGTAGGAACTCTCTTTTTCTTCGTCTGAGAACTCCTCCGTAGGTCCGTGAACGATAATGAGGCTGATGTTCGTAAATTTGCCTCGCACGCGAAGGGTGCATAGTCTTTCGCTTATAGCGTTAAAGCCGATGATAGTAGACTTTATTTTTTCGCTGACCAGGAAGCCTATCCCGAGCACATGGTGTTTTGGATGACAGCTGTAACCTGTAATATACGCCATATTCTTTCTTCTGTAAAACACCATTCCCTGTCCATCTGATTTCTTGGAGAGCTGTTTTGTCAGCTTTATATTTTGACAGGGCATCGGCTAGCTGCTGAGCAGCTCGAGCTCTATAGAGCGATCGTACGTTCCATAAGAAAATTCGTAAATCTTTTTTCCGTTTTCTTTGCGTGGGTTGTCGTCGTGTGATCAGTCCGTTTCCGAGGCTTGTTGTCGGTCTCGTAATTCTTTTAGTTTTACGGGACAGGGAATTAACCTGTGGCCAACCTGAGGAACCAGCCTGATCATATAAGCCAAACCTTTTTTAAAAGGCTTGTTTCTAGCGGCCGCCGCGGAGAGGCTATGATCACACTTCCACCAGTCCTGGCACGTGCATGTTTTCGTATGCTACATGTTATTCCCCCTATTCGTCTGATGGCTGACCGCCATCATATATATTTACAACTTTAAATAGGGGTTTTGATAAAAACCAATAATCTATCTGAAAGATTAGAAACGGATCATAGCTTGTAAACTATGCTCTTTAACTATTGGAAAGCGATATTATTTTGTATAACACTTTCTAAGAATTTTATTTTAAGACCACAAACGGAAATGTTTTTACTTCCGATACATATATACATGTATCTGCGTGTACGTTGAGTAGGTACCTACTATATAGGAAGGTTTACATTCGTAAAAAAAATTGAGGTCAAGATTTTGCTCAGACTTAACATAACGATGATAGAGAATACGAAAAAAAAGGGTCCCGCAATTCAGTATCTCTGTCTGTATTTACGTCTAAGCTTTGAGCTACATACACCCTAAGCCGCTGAAGTAATTTGCTTCAAAAAGAACGCTACCTGCGATACAGTCATTATAAAAAATCTTATTTATCTCAAAAACGGATCAAACGATTTTGATAAAAAAAAAAATAATTGTTCTTTTAGGTAAGTGTCTCAAATATGATCCACCATTAAGTTGTTTTTCGTAAAGCGAACAATTTTATTCGAATATGTATATCTGTTTTTTTTTTAACAGCCTTAAAAAAGATAAAGAAAAAGATATTCACAACAAATTAAAAGAACTCCATTTTGCAATTTTTCAAAACAAAATTTACTAATTTGGACCACTTATTTTTAGATATGGACCAGGGTGGTACATATTTAAAAAAATGTTTTTCAGATATGTTGTGAATCAAGGTCGTGAAGAATTTACGAATAAACTATTGCTTCTCATTGCCCGAGCAGTCTTTATCGGACCACATTCTACATAAAACGCATTGCACCCATGTCTCTCATCCCTTATAATCGAAAAAATAAACTAGAACAAAAATGCATCTGGTATATTTATTGCTGGGTAGGGTAGTTCTAACAGGATTCGCATCTTCCACACTTTCTGATGAAGAAGAATTTTTTGTACGATAAATCTTCTTTTTTCTTAGCTTCAAATTATTTTGAACCTTCATAAGGTATTTTCTATGAAGAAGAAGGTTTTGAAAAATTAAGTAATTCTTCTTTTGGTATTGAATTAGCTGCCAATGTTTCACTAACGACTTTTTTCCCATAGAATTAAAAGGTTCATCTGGATCTGACCGGATTTTCTCCTCTGCTGGCAAAACATAGTGGTCCTCAAAGATAATTTTATCAAATGGACACATACAAGTGGAAGCAAATCTCTTTCACCGCAATGTCTCCTAAGAATATATTAATTATGTCGAAATCCAACAGAGCACTTCTGTTATTGATTACCCAGCTTCTGATTTCTTTCGTTTAATATTTTCTCAAAAGTCCCATAAATGTCTTGTCTAAGGGTTGAGTTTTGTGACTTTAGTACGGAGGAATTGAAATAATGTGTACATGATTATTTCTAGCCAGGTCTACAAGTTCGATATTTTGTGTGCGACTTGCATGTCCATCCATTATTATTAGCACAGGTGACGATGCCGATGACTTCAATTTTTCCAAGAAATGTTTGAACCACTTTGTGAATAAATTCGTTTGAATCCATCCGGATGGATGATTAGTGGAAACGGAACCTTTCTTAAAGATATGATTGTTTCTCTTCTTTTAAGAAAATAAGCATTGGTGGTACAAATTATCGCCAAGCAGTCATGCATACCTATAAGTAGAGGTTATCAACGAGCTCCTATTTTTCGACCTTTGAGCACCAACACTTTCGGCGTTTCGGATAAAAAAACTGAAATTCCCGTTTCGTCCACATTTTAATAGTTAGTTTTCCAAAGTGGTTTAAGAAAATTTAAACGTTCTTTTTTTAGAAAATCCGCTATTTCTTGCAAAAGACGTTTCAGCTGGCTGCCGGAATGGCAATAACGGATGACGCCTAGGGGATAATTGCAACCAGACCCTAGCTACAACTTCGTTTACCAATTTAAACAGGTTTGGTATGTCGCTTTTTAATGTAAGCTGTAATGCTTATAATCGAATGTCGTTCCGAGTAAGTCCAAAGAGTTTTGATCAACCAAAGACTACTCGAGTTTGGGTGGAAAGGTGAGCTTTTTGCAAAATTTAGCACTCATTACTTTTTCTAAGCGTTTATTAGCCTCTGCTTACGAGCTCATTAATGTGGTTTTGGGGTACCTTGAATTCTAATCACGCTTTTAAGAACCTCATTTATACTTGCGATATAGGTACTATAGGCAAGTTCTGCATTTGGAAAAAAATCGAACTCGAGATGTTGACATTACGATGATAGAGAAAACGCCTTCCTACAGCCTAACCCACTAGAACGGTGATTCACTAGAGGAAAATTTTAGAGTTTTTTTCTTAGTCTCAAAACTAACGGTACTTACCATACAGCCGATATGCAAAATCTTATTATCTCGAAAATGGCTTTAACGATTTTGATACAAAAAAATGAGTGTGCTTTTATGGACTTCGACTACATTTTGGTCAAAAAAATTCCTTTTTTTTTTGTTTGAAAAATCAGTACCTTCAAAAAGTGTGAAAGATTATTTTTTGAAATAATTTCCTAAAATCTATCAGACCAAAAACATACATGTTAAAAAAAGAGCCAAGTTCTTCTACGCAAAAACCTTTGTGTAACAAGTCAGCCGTGAAAAGTACTGAGATCTAAAACTACGCCAAGTTCTTACTTCATGAACGTTTAATACCGAATATTTAAAGTAGAATAATATTGAAACAGCTACAATGTAATAGAGAAATTTTATTATTTAATGATTACTGACTAAAATTTGATGGGCTTACTTGGCAAGTTTTTTTTTATGCCCAAATTCGAAAGGTTTTAAAAACTTGACAAGTGAATCCATCAAATTTTAGTCAGTAATCATTAAATAATAAAATTTCTCTATTACATTGTAGCTGTTTCAATATTATTCTACTTTAAATATTCGGTATTAAACCTTCATGAAGTAAGAACTTGGCGTACTTTTAGATCTCAGTACTTTTCACAGCTGACTTGTTACACAAAGGTTTTTGTATAGAAGAACTTGGCTCTTTTTTAACATTTATGTTTTTGGTCTGATCTCACTCCTTTTTGCAAAGATTTTAATATTTTGCCATGTCAAAATCTCGAAATATACGGAAAGATAGAAGGATGTACTCAACTTAGTTTAAAGCTTCCTATTTCTTTTGGTATATTTTCCTTTTGTTATTGGTTGTTTTGATTTGCGCTTCAATTATTTCTTCTTGTCCTGGCAAGATACCTAACACTAACATACCTACCTTAATTACGGCAATCAGAAGTGCTCCATATAAATTAAACATTTTCTCAGAAAGTGGGTGGATACCACGCCCCCCGAATAGAAAACCCCAATTTTTATTTTTGGTCCTTTATATGCAATTCGAGCCCTACCGTTCTACCAAATTTCATTGTTCTACTGCAATCGGAAGTGCGCCATATATTATTTACATCAGTTCTGAGGAAGTGGGCGGATACCACACCCCTGAATGGAAAATTTCAAATTTTATATTTTTTTCTTGGTATGCAATTTAAGTCCTACCACTTTACCAAATTTCATCGTTTTACAGCAGTCGGAAGAGCTCCATTCAACCAACACCAATTCGGAGAAAGTGGGCGGATACCACGCCCCCTGAATGGAAAACCTCAATTTTTATTTTTGGTGCTTTATATGTATCTTGAGCCCTACCGTTGTACCGAATTTCATCGTTTTACAGCAGTCGGAAGTGCTCCATTCAACCAACACCAATTTGGGGAAAGTGGGCGGATACCACGCCCCCTGAATGGAAAACCGCAAATTTTCGATTTTTTCCTTAGCTTGCATGACAAGACCTAGCGTTGTGCAAAATTACAAGCTTCTCCGATGTCGGGAAGTGCTCCATAATTTTGATGATCTGTCAGTCAGTCAGTCAGTTACGGTTTTTGTGATTTTTGAGGCCTTATATCTCAGGAACCGCTTGTGCTAGAAAATTGAAATTTGGTGAGGCGCCTGTGCCTGACTAGCTTAGCAAATACGAGTATTCGGAATTTGAAGTTTCTGACTTTAGTGGTACTGAAGATAGGGAGGGGTCAAAAATCGCCTGAGTTTGTTCCTGTAAAAAAGGGTGTAGTGCCAGAACTTGGCTGGGCACTACCGTGCCCTTTGATATTAGAAATTTGTTAGATACAAAATTAAATTAACAATAAAAGCAATTTTTGCATAAATTTATACTTGTCTAGAAATCAGACGACACTTTTATACATTTGAACATTTTAATCTCATTAAATCCATGTTTAAAATGTATTTTTAAGACTCCAAAGTTCTCTTACGTAAGAGCAAATACCTGCGTTCCAGTCATATATCTTCTTTAAGCCACATTTATTTTTTTGAGTTAAAAATATTTTTTTTTTTTATATTATTTATTTTTATATTTGGGCTCAAACTACGAGTATTATAGTAGTCGTTTTAGTTATTTAAACAATGAATTTTATACATTTGAACATTTTTCTCTAAATAATCTTCTATATAATATACAATTTATTATTTATTTTTATTTATGAAAATTCGAAAAATGGTTACTAATGGCACTGGCAACTCTCATAGAAGCCAATTTTTGGTTTCGATTTTCACAAAAACGGTACAACTGATTTTGATTAATTTTTGTATGCATAAGCTTTTTAGGAATTTGAATAGTATTGTATATTCAAGTTATACATTTTCAAATTATCGACTTTTTTCAATACTGTTTAAAAGTAACGGTATCTTAAACAAAAATGTTAAAAAGAGGTTTTAAAAAATTCTACGATTTAAAAAAAAAAAAATCTGTTTTGCCAAATTTTTACGATTTATATAGTAAACAAAATTGAAACTAAAAGACATTATTTTCTACGGTAGAACTAATTTTTCTATGGGCCTTACCAACAATCAAATTAAGAGACGACCTTAATATTTGAGCGAAATGAAGCATTATTTAATGGACTCTATGTATATAACTGACCATATGTATGTATTTGGGGGTATTGCACTTCGACCTGGAGATCTATTGTGCCTCCACTTAAAAATGAGCTTAATATTTGGGACACCAGAGAGGATAGGTCGCTCTCTTCCACCTGTTATTGTCCCAGATGGTTTTTCTTTTCCTTCCTAGTATTTGGTCCGGTGTTTCCTCAGGCATGTTGCAGAATCTACATGTGGCACTGCTAACCACCATGCCCATTAGACTTAGATGTCTTCTAAGTTTGCAGTGTCCAGTGTCCTGTAATTATTCTTAGGTTATTTCTACTTATGTATGTTCATGCAGTTTTCGTAAGGTCGTTGCTGGTTGAAATTGCCCAGTAGCTGCCTCAGCTTTGGGAGTTCCTTCCAATTCCTGGTTCTGTTTGCCTCCTCTTGTACTACATACATATAACCTGAAACTTGTTTTAAAATCAAAGGATTAAAATTTTTTCTTGACATGCAATTTTGTACGCCAAACGCCAAACACTGGCTACCTACTTAATAAGTACAATATACTCGTACATACATATATTAAGAAGCATGAAGGATGTTATTTAATTAAGTTTTTCTTATTGATTCCAGTTAAAGCTTGCGCTCTTGTTTTATATGTTCGAACAAATAAAACATTCGCATAAAAGAATATTAAATTTCAATGAAGAACATAATATACAATGGGACCATTGTTTGAAAAACAAAAAAAAAAACATTAAACATTAAATGCAGACATTAAAACCAGATAAGAAACCTTTCATCGAAGTATAATAAAACTTTTTTAATTATTAAATTCGGAATGTCATTATCATCTTCGCCATAATGCCAACTCCAACTTTGTAATGCCCCCCTTCCATAAATAAACTGCACACGCTCTGTAAAAAACACATAAGCAAAAATATTTGCAGCCATGCAATGTTCAAAATGGTGGGTGTAGTGTGTTGTAAATGACAGACCGGACTTATTTACATTTTAACAGAAAGCTTGACAGAACTTTTGTTTTTTTTTTTTTTTTACGGAAAGGGAGGATTTCCGGATGCGCTTTTGTTTATTGGTTTATTCACACCATATTACATATACACCCGCTATGTATATGTACTCATATGAGGACATAGTTTCTTGGTAAATGAAGTTTTCAATATTGTGCAGCTCTTAATTAATCGGTTTTAATTAAAAACTGGGGCAATTTATTAAAAGAAGTTTTGGAATTAAAATCTCTTAATTAAGTATTCTGAAAAACTAAAGAGAACTATCCATTTGACATTATTATGTATATTTATTAATGTGGATTCATAGACTATTATTATCTGAATTCTTTTCTTTTTTTTAATCCCAGGTGGCATAATCCTTTTTTGTATTATAACATTAACGGTTTAAGTTTTTCAGTAAATCATTTTATTGAAAAAATTTTAACTTTGGAGAGAGTGCTAATGGTAAATATAAAATATACCAACGATGGTTATTTGTATAAATTAAATTGAATAAAAAGAATATTATAACACTTTTATAGAAATTAAACAAACGGAACATTTGTTTTTAAGATGAAATAAAATAATACATAGTGAATGATAACTTAAAGTAAACTTTGTACATTAAATGAATAACAACTACTTAGAAAAAACTATAAAATATAAGTAAAATAATAAATTATGTAATTTAAATATCAAAATAGGTTCACAAAAATCATAATATTAAGTAAAATTTGTTTTTTTTTTCTATCTATTAAATTTGTAAATAAAATAAATATGGATAGTTAATGTTAAATAATTTTAATAGAAAAATTTATTTATAATGAATTTTTTATTCAAATTCTATAAGGTTTAGTTCAATTAGTTAATTGCTATATTTAAAAAAAAATTGGCTTACTCTAAATTGATTGAATTATATTTTTCGTATTTAGTTGTAAAAAAAAAACTTTATAAAAAAAAAATATCTTTTCAACTTTTTTTTTAAATAGGTAAATATTAAAATAAAAAAAAAATAACGAAATATTTATAATATAAGATAAATTATAAAATTTGTTACTGTATTGGAATAAAAACAAGTCGAATGGCAAGCATTTGAATATATGGTGTTTTATTTATGGATTTTAGTCATACGAGTATATCAAAGTAGTACTTCTTCTCCTAATGATTAGTGCCTTGGACTGTCATGGGTTCGATTCTCAGCCACTGGCAAAATCTTTTCCAAGGGTGTACTGCCGCTTGCAAGGAAGTGGCAAATCCTCCATGAGTATCACTTGCTATGAAAAGTTCTGTTCTTTAGACGTTCGGAATCGGCAGAAAATTGTAGTTCCTTTCTATTCCTGGTAAGACGCACATAGAAATAGCTGAGACTTTTGTAAGTTATTAGGTTTAAGCTCTCTACGCTACGAGTCGATATGCATATGGCTTCTAATTTATTTTATTTTTATATCTAAAATCGAAGGCAGAAATCAGTTCTTCCAAGTTGATAGTTTAAAAAAAAAGCAAGACTACGCGAAAAGATAGAAGATTCAGTTGTGAAGTCTACCACAATTTTTTTATAATTAAGCCAATAAGGTAAGTTCAAAAATTTTATTAACTTAAATTGTCTTAAGGTTTAGTTATAAATATGTATATTTCTTTCCTTGTTCCTTTTCAAATTCTTCTTTCCCTACAGATGTTTTTTTTTTTCAATATATTGAGATAGATTAGGGCAGTAATGGCAATCTCTCAGAATTTTGGAGAATCGTTTAGATTTTTGCAACTTTTCATTATCGAGCTTTGGGTGTACAATGCGCTATTGATTTTGAGCAGACGAAACAGCTATCGAACCCTACGTGCTGTGGGTTGGAGCTTTGTTGATACCGAATGACAAGAGCTATGTGAGAATATATTGCATTGTTCCTTGGACTTGGGAAAGTATTGCTATTGATTTCTCTACGCTGGGTCTTGGCGTATTCTTTTGAGTATGTCTCAGAACAGATAAGATTCTTGATCTCTCTGATGGCAATAGCAGCACTCAACTTTACCTTCCATTTTGTGGGGATGGTACATCCGCTGATGCAATTATTGGCAACTTTCAATTTTGATTCAGGGTCGGCTGGGATATTTTCGGCAAGTGTTGTGGATTTTTTCTTGTCTGGCGCAGTCATTCTAATCTTAGCACTATATGCTCCTTCGAATGAATTATCTGAATCCCGTAAGTTAGGGTATTTTCAAAAGGAAAAAAATCTTCAAAAATTACCAACGCAATGCAACCACAACTTGCTATTTTTTTTTTTCTGATTGAGACGCATTCAAATCGCTAGTTTTAAGAAACTACACTTGGAGGATTTTCTACTTCTCCTTAAGAGTTATTACCTCTGACAACAAAATTTGTATGTATCAACGACTTTCTTTAAATAGAGTTCAAACAATTTCATTTAGTGAAAGCTAGCTAAGGTTTTGAACAAAATTTTGCAAGAAATGGTTATTGGGTTACACCTTTCTCATGTTTTTGTTGTTCTCAAAAACGATACAACTGATTTTGATCAATTGTTCTATGTTCACGCACTTAAAAAGTGGGAATTTGTTTTTGTCTTGAATATTTTAAAGTATAATGTTTGTCCTCAAGTAGGCTCAAGGTCAATTTTTGGTTATTATTTTTTTTTATTTTGTATGTTGTGAAGTTTTGGATGTGATAACGCCCTTCTTTAGAAGCAATGGTTCTACGGTATGATACCTACAGTCGGTAATATCTTAATTTCCTTTCTGTTTTATAGATCGTAAGAATTGCTCGAAAGACACAAAATCTTACCAAAATTCTTGGTGCCATCTTCGATAAAAATACGATGTTCGAAAACATTTTTTTAACATTTGTATGGTGGGTACCGTATTTTTTTGATAAACCATTTTTTTTTGTAGATTGGGGCCTTAGGACAAAAAAAATTATCAAAATCGACTCGACTGTTTTTAAAGAAATCAAAACCAAAAAAATTGTTTTTATTGAAGTGAAATTTATTAACATTTTTCGGAATTTTTTTTTTTCAATTTTTAAATTTGATACTAACTAAATGCATTTTTTTAAATTTTTTTTTAAAGCTGTGGAAGAAGTTTGTATGGCATGTACCGTTATTTTTGGTCTTAAAAAAAGGAAAAATGTGTGGGGGAAAATTTTAAAAAATGCCGTTTAGGCTGTAGTAAAACGGATTAAATTGCGAGACCCGCAATTTTCGCCTTCCCTATCATCGAAATGTCAAGTCTAATCAAAATTTAGATTTTTTACAAATGCATAACTTACCATATATAGTATGTACTTACATTATGTATATGTATGTCACAGGCACGAGGCGTGATTTTTTCGATAGCGGAAGCACTGAACATAAAACCAAAAATGAAAGACCTTTGAGATCCAACCTTTTAAATTTCACTTTATGGTAATACACATAAAATAATATACATAAAATAATATACATAAATAATATATTACAGTAGTCTTATTAAAAAAAAAGCTTGATGCCTTGCGCAAAGATTTATCCTTTTTCTTTTAAGGCAAAATTATCTAAGTACCTACGATTTGATAAGAACTAAGCTACGAGTAGATAACCTTTCTTGTCCACATTTATTTCTAAAAAAATATTTAATTCTCTTAAAACATGAATATGATCTCTCTACAGATGCCATTATTAAGGGATATTAAAAATCTTAAGATTCCTTGAAGTTTTTTTTGATTTAAAATTCTCATAATTGAAAATAACCTTTAGTTATATTTCTGCTGGAATGTCAAGAAACCTCAGATATGAATATAAGAAATACTATTTTTGACCACTTTTTTTATAATAACAAAAAATAAACAGAAAACAGGTGGATTTTATTTATCGCCACGAAAATAATTAAAAAACTACCATCTTTTAAATTCATATTTGTTTGTTTTCTGATAGTTTTGAATGAATTGCACCTAAATTTGCACACACATTATGTTAAAATAAAACTCTTCTACCCCTTTTGTTCACGAAATTCAACTCATTATCAGTTTGAGCCAATAAGCAACTCAATAGATACATTTTTGTTTTTCTATCTCTCTTGCTCTTGTAGGAAATTCTCGTAATGCATTCACTCAACTCATTCTTCACACATTGTGCAAAAGACAAGCAACGAGACAAAATTATTTTGACTTTGGGGTGAGATCTAAGTCCCCTATTACACTTTGCCTCATGAGACATGTCTCATTTTCGACTTTCCTTTTAAATTTGTATCCCGTGAGGCAAAAGCTATTACACGTTGACTCATGTCTCATGAGACTCGTGTCTCAAATTTTGACTGTTGTTCGTATTTTTAATGCACACCACAACATAAGACGAATTTGAGAAAAAGAAACGTCAAAATGAGACTACTAAAAATCAGCCCGGTACTCACCGGGAATATTTTTTTGCATCTCATTTCCTCATATCTGCTTTCTTTTTCGCTCTTACGTGAGCCTCGTCTCGTGAGACATCGTGTAATAGGGGACTAAGTTAAGTATGCGAAATAATGGAATGCCCAGCTGTTGTGCATTCTATATTGTTTGAGAATCATTTTTGTTTGAGCATTTTGTGAATATTGGTGAGTGATGTTGTAGGTATATTTTCAGTTGACTTGGAGTGGAAGGGTATTTTGAAATTGAGTTATGGAGGCGATAATAAGGAATGCATAGCTGTTAAGCATTTTAGCAAGAACTTTCATGAGATTGAGCATTATAAATAATGGAGTGATGTTGAGCATTCTCAGTTGGTTTGCAGTGTGGCATTTTAAGTTGTAATAACCAGAGATCTTGATTTCCCTTAGTAATTTTAGTAAAAGATGATAATGTTGTCATAATGATGTTGGAATGTAATTTACAGAGTAAATGAAGATTCATTAAAAGATTCAAGTAAAATAATAAAAATATTAATACAATTTGGAATTTTGAATTTAATTCCTTGCTAGGTACGATTTTTTCAAATGGTTTAACGGAAGCACTCATTCCACTCAATATATGGACGCTTCGTCCCTGGTATGTCACAAATTACAATTGAAAATTAAACATCACTAACAGTACCTACCATAAAACAATTTTTTTATTTTTAACATTCTCATTATCCGCTTAACTGATTTCAATTACATGGTATTTATTTAGCTCCAAATATTTAACGAGTTGTATTAGGAATTTTCATGTTTTTCCCCCGTTTTTTCTTTCATAACATTTTTAAAATAATAAGTCTCTGGGACATAAGAGCAAGTTAGTGTAACCCAGTTGTGCATTTTATATTTACTCCGTTTGAAGTTTTTCCTCATCTAACATTGCCGTGGCCGTGCCGCGATGATTGTGTGCTCGCCTGTCAACCTCATGATCACAGGTTCGATCCCTGCCATCGTCTATGTCGTTTTAATTCCATTAAAACTTTCTAAAAATTGTCATCAAAAGGGTTGCTGGTTTACTCATTACATGTTGTTCAGGCATAACACTAACAACATGTAATTGAGTTAAACTAGTATACGAGTATACCCAACAATGATGAATATGAACAAAATAATGTGAATTATAAATTACATAGAAATAAGACACGGCATTTCTCCGCTTTAGTTCAGCCGCCATCCCTGGAGATAACAAATCTTTTAAAACACACTCCAGACAACAAGATAGGCCTTCTTCAGAAATAATAAATTTCTGAACGAATAAACAAAAAAAATGTATAGATCCTAAGATATTAAAAATTCATTAAATCTTCTTTGCCTAAAAGCAATCTCAGATTCTTTCACTATTTATTGTCATATTTGCACACTCGTGTGCGTCTTTTTTTTTTTTAAATTAGTAATAGTAAAATAGGCCAGTGATAGATATAGTCCTAAAGCCTGGGATTTTAGATGAGTTAATAAATTTCTGTTATCTTATTTTGTTATCTTATTTTTGTTCGTCTAGGACATTTTTATAAAAGAAAAGGATAAGGTCTTATAACAATTCCTTTCATTTATGAAATTTTGTATGGAAAGTTAATAGAAACTTCCATGGAAACCGACAAATTTTTTTCGTAATGATAAATGTTTTCGACTACAATTGGAAGGCATATTCAAGAGAGGCGAATAAAAGTTATTTATATATTTGTTTCCTCCCTTGGTTTAAGCTTTGACTTAACGGAGAGGCTTAGGCTAGGAACATACTTGAGATTTAAATCGCGCTATTTTTTAGTCGCAAAAATAGGACAAATGATCTTAAATGAGAATTAACGCACTTGATACCAACAAATCGTGACGATTTAAAGGTCGCAATTTGTTTAATTTTTCACGCGATGCGATTGTCGTAAGTTAAAATGAAACAAATGCACTTAAATTGATATGCTCACATTTGCGATTAACATAGATTATTACGACTTAAAAGTCGTAGTCGCAATAAGAAATTGTTATGCACGCACTTGTAATTTTTAATCCACGATTTCTTAGCGGCAAGAAATAAGACACATGGCGCTAAATGTAAATGCACGCACACATGCGACTTAAAAAACATAGCGATTATAAAAATGAAACAAGTACCATTTTTTTCAAGCGATTTTTCTGTCGCTACTTATATGTAGCAAATGCGTGCACTCACATAAAAAGTAGTGTGTTTTAATTTTTGCGATTAAATAATCGCGTGCAAAAAAAATCACAAGTGCGAGCATGACAATAATTTGTAGCGACTACGACTTTATAATCGCCTCGACGAAAAATCGCAAGTGCGGTTTTAGCCTTACGGTGACCTGTCCTTCGGGTCCCTGTCCTTCGGGTATAAGGGTTTTGTGTCCTCAGGTTAACTTCCCTTCAAAGGTTATGAGACAGATATGTACGAGGAGCCTCGGAGAATGGGCCTTGTGAATAAAAAAAAAGCTAAAGCTGAAACTTGGATTTTTAAGTGAAAGCTAGATTTTTAGTGAATAAAAATAAGCTTAATTTAGCTAGTTAAAGATTTTTTCTAGTAATAGCTATTTTAAAATAGCCAAAGCTAAATTCATTTAGCTAACTAGCCGAAACATGTGAATAAAAAAACGAACACCTTAAATTACGAAGCTTAAGCTAGAATTTTCCAGCATAAGCTACTCGTATTTAGCGTTATCATTTTTGTATTCACATAAAACAAAGCTTAAGCTAGTATACTGTCTAGCTTTAGCTGATAGTAAAAGCTATGACTAGTTGGCTTTAGCTTCCTCCAAAAAAAGCTTTAACTTTTTTTTTATTCACAAGACCCAATGATTACCCTCAAATGACAACAAGATCCACAATTTCAAACGACAATGATCTGAGAGTATGTACCTGCAACGAGAGAACACTAAACAGGATGGGCCAAATGCAAATTTCTTTTTAAAAATGCAATAAAATAAACAAAATTAAATTTTGCCTTTGTATTATGACATCGTTCAAAGGGATCATCATGCGCCTTTAATTACTGAGCGAATAATCCCAGATCATTGTGAAGAATTATTCTCAGGCTAGTGCGTAGAATATGGAGCTGTTGAGATCGATGGCGAGTTGGTCTTCGTGAATTGAGTCTCACACTCTCGGCTTCAGCAGCCACATTCTCGTCCCTTTTAGTTTATCCTCTATGAAGTTACCGAGCTTGAAGAAAATCCCTTCAGTGGTTTAGGCGGTAGGTAAAAGCACAGGCATGCCAACAGACAGATAGAATTGCGGGACCCAATTGTTCGTGTTCTCTATCATCGTAATGTCAACTTTGATCGAAATCTCGAGTTAGATTTTTTTGCAAATCTTGCCCTATAATACCTACAATCGCAAGTAAAAACATACTTAAACATTAACAGCCGTACATATTAATAAAAAACCCTTATTCCACATATATTCCATGGTTTTGCTAAACCATGGAATAGGAGTTAGGCCATGGCTTAAATATTTACATTAATAAAAACAAAATGTTCCCGGAATAGTAAAATGACGTTTAGCAAAAATCCTTTTAAGAAAATCTTCTACAAAAGTAAGCAATCTCTTTTTTATATTCTGTGGCTACCTCAATTGATTGTCAATTGCTTGTGTCTGACTGTGGACATTTCTATTTCTTATTCCTTCGCTAAACCACCTACTTCGGTGGTTTAACTTAATCATAATTAGTAAACGTCACTTAACCATCTTTATTAATTTGGGTGTAGAACTCTTACGTATTTTTATGTGACATCGTTTATTTAAAAAGAAAACAAATGACAATTAAGAAAAAAAGATTTGTAGACATGGGATACAAAGAGGACAATCCTTACTTTTTGTAGTAGATTTTTGATAAACGTCACCTTACTATTCCCAGATAAGCTGGTTTTTTTAATCCAAGGCTTAGTTGGGGCTTAGAGGTTGAAAAGTATTTAATATCATTTAAATTTTAATTTAAATCAGTTATCTTCCTCTGGATCCGCAATACTCTACATTCTACAACGAATTCATGTTAATCTGAAAAAGTGCAAACAACGCTCCTAAAACCCACTTATGAAAAATACAAATACTCAACAGATTTTATAGGTATCGGTACGTTGCGCCTAAAACAACATTATAGCCTTTACCTTGTTTGCTGTTTGAAGCCACAAAGCCACAGCAGTCGTCTAAATTTCACCGATTTTGAATCAAGTTATACAATATCTATGCATTACACAAAAAGGGGATAATGCAACTGAATCAGGACTTGAACCGAATACCTGCAGTTATGAGGGTTTGATGCTATAACGTTCAGTTTGTTTCAACAAATTCCAAAATTCATTATTTGACATGATGTGGTCAGGTGTTGTTTCCTATCGGATTTACTTTTGTATTCGAATTAGAAATACAAAGCATAGTTAGCGGTGGTGGATGGTGGTTTCGGGCAGAGATTACGTTCATTGTGGTACAGTAATGAACAATTAGGCTTCCGTTACGAGCACATTAACTTTGCGTGGTATGAATGACATGTTGTATACAGACACGGTAGGTTTAGGTTATTCTATTCCAAAAATTCGAATGTCTGCATTTGTGCTTTTACGGAACCATTATCTACCTATCGCTGGTTAGCCCAACACTCTCCTTATTTGTCAAGGGAAAATGGTTGTTTGCAGTGTGTTGCGTGGTTTATTGCAGTATATCGACTGCAGCGCTGAGCGGGTATGCGGTACATTTTGTATTCGTTAGTAAAAGATTTTCGTCACCATTTTTGTGTTTGAAAGACGCTTTTCAACAAGACAGGGTGCTGATAACAAAAAAAAAAAAGAGGCTGGGTGCGACCCACACTGATAACTTCCCATTTGTGGTCTTGAAAACTTTATATTTAGTTTTTTTCAAATAACCAAATTTTCAGCGAAACAAACTTTAGCTGTAAAATTCAAACAAACATTATTTTAAGATTGAAAAGCATTTTAATTATTTAAAGAGATTTGAAATTGAGATTGTTGATGTATAAGCTATTAATGGAATTTGAATATGTGGGACTTGGGTACAACTAAACAACCTTATTCATATACGTATGTACAGTACATAAGGTACATTCTTCTAAAAACTAAGTTGATAATAAAATTATAAAATTATGTATTATATTTTAGAAATTACTTTATTATTTCGGTTCCATACATTTTAATTGAAACAAATTTAAAAACGAAATATTCAAATATAAAAGATATGGTTTGGTTATTGATGGAAGGGTACTTACAAAATATATCCGCTCTAAAACTAGATAAGTATATGTCAAATATAAACCATTTGTTAGAAATTATATTATGTATAAAATTAAATATGTAATGGCAAAGTCAATATCATTGCTCGTTCACAAGATATTCCAGTCGAAAAATAAATATTACCACTTTTTAGTAGATTTTTTTTATATTTTTGTTAAAACTGTCAATTCGAAACTTGTCAAAATTTAACCATATGTTAATAATTGTATTATGTCGATACCTTTCCGTAAGAATGTACTAAGCGACACTTTTTTCGAAAATGAATTTTTGATGAGGAAATATATCTACTATATGTTAAGGGCCACGTTTTGGCCTGGGTTTCGCCAAAGGAAACTAGAGTACAAATAAAAAAATTTACCAACTGCCATGTTTTCTCATTAAAATAATGTTGCCCCCTGAAATTTGTATTATCCGCCAAAAAAATTATGCTAAGCGACATTAATAAAGATCTCATTGTTGTGAGCAACAAAAAATTTTGTTAGATGTCACTTAGTTTAACCAAAATTGTCTCTTAGCACACTATGATTCAACTAGAACTTTCTTCGTTTTTTTCGTTTCCTGAACAATTTTAGAAATGTCGCTTAGTTTACATTCTTACGGGGAAGGTATCGATGTATAAAACAACATACTTTAGAAGGCACTATCGGTGTTCATTGCCAAGAAATTCGACTTGAAATACAATTCTAACTAGTTTTCACTAGAATGTTTAATAGTTTTTTATTTTAAAAAAAATATTAATTCAATATTTGTCAACATTTTACCAATTGTACAAAATTATACTATGTATAAAATAAACTAAATTAGAAGTCAATATCACTACTAGTTCTCGAGAAATTTGAGTCGAAAAACAATTTTTATTAATTTTCAATAGAATTTTATATAGTTTTTTATGTTTTGTAAAAAAACTGTAAACTGATTTTTTTTTTGAAATTTTCACCAGTTGTCAAACACATTATTTTTCGTAAAATAAAATTATTTTGAGTTTCGAATTGTTTTCCGTTCTTAGAATATCTGGGTTATGAAATTTTTTTTTTCAGTTTTTTTTATTTAAAAAAATAACGGTATGTTCATTTTTTTCCAAATTCATACCAAATCTGTATGACCTTATAATGAGTACATTGAATTTTCTTTGAAATCAATAGCATTATTTTTTCGTGAGATATTTGAAACTAACCAAAATTTTTACTTTTTTTTTTAAACCGTAATAGTGAAAAAACTACTCACTGAATTTTAATAAACGCCCTTTCAGCCTCTTTCGAAGTTATTATCAACAAAATTATTATAAACAAAATTTATTTGAAGTCAATATCTTTACTCGTTCTTGAGATATCGACGACGAAAAATGGTACAAGAACGTACGGACGTACGAACGTACGTACACACACACACACAGACATCTCTCTAAAAATGATTGATATAGCCTCTAGGGAACTTGAATCGTCGAGAAATGTCAAAAATTCCAATTTGATAAATCGGACCGATTACAATAACTCCCTATGGGAAGTTAAAAAACGTGAGTAAGTATTTCTTTTACGTGGTATCAATCTTGTCTGCGTACTGCGTTGCTTGTCGTTGCTCTTGTGCCTTATGGCTGTAATTTATGTGAGCACTCATAGGTCTTTTTAAATTGATGAATTTAAATATTCATTTATTGCACCAAAAATAAGCAAAATCTGAGAAAACTATCAAGCAAGAAGACTATAATTCAAGGATAATATCATGCTAGAAAAATACATAATATCATGCATAATGGTTAGTGCGTTGAACTGTCATGCAGATGGTCTGGCTTCGATTGCCATGGGTGTCCTGTTTTTTTTTATTCAACTTATAAATATCTTGAAGTAAGAAAAAAAAATCATGAACAATTAGCTTATCTTACAACTAACATACTGGCCCGAATTGGACGGTCTAAGTTTAACTATAGGTATAATGACTAAATTGTAATGCCTTTCGGATAAAAAACTTACTAAATACTCAGTCATAATCATTTTTACTTACGACTTATATAGATATCTACAGTTATGCATTCGTAAAAAAAATCGAACTCGAGATTTTGATCAAAGTTGACATTACGATGATAGAGAACAATAAAAAAAATGGGTCTCGCAATTCTGTCTGTCTGTCTATCTGTCTGTTCGACTACAGCCTAAACGGCTCGGCCGATTTTCTTCAAACTTGGTAGATATGGTTTTTAATTTTTTCCCCCACACGTTTTCTTCTTTTTTTTAAGACCAAAAATAACGGTACCTGCCATACGATTTTTTTCGAAATTTTATAAATATTTTTTTTCTCAAAAACTGTCCCACAGAATTTTTTTTTTTTAAATTGAAAAAATTTCATTTAGTTAAAACTAGGTAATGCTTGAAAAAATTTTTCCAAAAAAATTGTTATTTGTGGTAGCCCCTCTGGGTTCATTTTTTTTTTGGAAACTCAATATTTCTAAAACCCCAATATCGATTTTTTTAAAACTTGACAAATAAAAGTTTCTTAACATAATCTACAAGATTTAAGAAAAAAAAATTTGTTTTATCTAAAACTAACGGTACCTTCCATACAAATGTTAAAAAATGGTTTTCGAAAATCTTATTTTTTCGAAAACGGTTCCGAGAATTTCGCTAAAATTTTTTTTCTTTTGATTAATTTTAACGATAATAAAAAAAAATTGAGATCTAGATAGATATTACTGACTGTATCTACCATAGAACGATTTTTTCGAATTTTGAACTCCTCATTATCGACATAACGGATTTTTTATAAAGAAGCTCCTAAAAAGTTTAAAAAACTTTGCATTTCAAAACTAAAAAAAAAAAATATTTTTTTAATTTTTAGAAAAAAAAGTCATCTTTTTTTTTGGAAAATTCGATATCTCAAGAACGACTTAATATTTTTTTTCGAAATAAGACTCTTATTCGTACAGTAATAAAAACTTAAGGTTGGCGTACCAAAATTTTTTCTTAAAAATGTTTTAAGAATTTTGTACATGAAAGCTTATTTTTTTAAGGAACCACTACAACTATGTATGTTTAATTTTTGTTCTTGCATACATTCATATTTGGATAGCATTCTGTTTTTGTCTTTTACTACTAAAATTATTTAAAAAATTAATTTTATCCTTATGAACAGTTTTCTTTAATAACATCCATTTTTAAAATTCCTAGTCTATTACATAGGACCAAGTTCGTGCGACCCAGTCGTGCATTTTATTTGAATATAAAAGCGGGTGTTAAACAAAAAGGATCCGAAACACAATGCTTGGTGAAGAAAGGGATATTAAACAAATAAAAAAAAATCGGAAAAACCTTAAAGTTTTCTATTCTATTAAAGAGAGCGGTAATTAAAAAGTTTAAGTTAGAGTATTTTTGTGACTCTCTTGATCAATGTTCGGTGTGGATGGAATGTGTTTGGATAAAGTATAAGAAACAAACGAGAGGCGGAATGGAAAAATAACTTAAACTTATTCGATGTTTATTTGGTAGCTTGTGTTAT
This sequence comes from Chrysotoxum bicinctum, assembly GCA_911387755.1. Lineage (NCBI taxonomy): Eukaryota > Metazoa > Arthropoda > Insecta > Diptera > Syrphidae > Chrysotoxum > Chrysotoxum bicinctum. The sequence continues at coordinate 59,159,368 of OU426989.1, read as the reverse complement.
TTGTGGATTTTCTAAAATGGAAGACGATAGGAATGGTGTTATATGCACGCCACGCCACTGCTCTCTATACTGGATTAGCGACTGTCTACGTGGAGGAATGTATTTGGTGGAATATAGCCACTCAAATGCACGCTCTCGAAATACTAATTGTTGAGGTTATAAGCCCCATTAAGCTATAAGCTGGCTCCGTTGTATAGATCCCTGTTGGAAAAAGAATGTTTGTACTCCGATTCTGCTGCTCTGTGTAATCCAAGGCAACGACGCGACGTAAGAAGTCCTTCTGAAACACTTGAATCGTTTCCATTTGAGATGGGGCAAGGTGGAACCATACCGGGCTTCCATAAGCAATCATCGGCCTGCTGATAGCCATGTAGCAAATTACCTTTACCATGTTGTCAAGCCGGCTGCTATAAAACAGCCATTTTCTCAGTGCAAAAGCTCCCCTAGCCCTAGTCAGAGCAGCATTTATATGTCTCACGAAATGGAAATACTAATCCCACTAGAGGCCAAGGTACTTTACTAGATTTTTACTTCCCAGTGAAAGTCTATATGGCGCTACGATCACTAGCTTATGCCAGTTCTTTCTTGTACAGTAAAACCCGCTTAAGAGAAACGGAAAAATGTCACAGTTTTGCTTTCACTTAAGCGGGTTTTTCACTTAAGCGGAGTTCGGATAAGTGAAAAAAAGATTTTACTTAAGCGGATTTAAAAATTCCATTAAACGGAGATTTATTGCTAGAAACAATATTTTTTTTATCTTTTGAACTTGCCTTGAAAGAAGTTAAATAAAACAACGATTAAATAACACAAAAATAATTTATTGAAAAACGAAAACTAGCAAATTTTTGTTCTGTTCGATTCATTTTTTTTTTTCACTTAAGGGAGTTTTTTTCAATGAAAAATATTAAAAATTAACTGAAAATATGTTTCAGTTATCCGGGTTTTTCGCTTAAGCGGGTTTCACTTAAGCGGAGTGTTTTAAGAGAAATTGGTCGAAAAATACTTGGGGATGAAAAAAGTGTTTCAGGTAAGCGGGTTTTTCTCTTAAGCGGATTTCTCTTAAGCGGGTTTTACTGTATCCCTAGGGGCTCCAACCAACGGAGTCCTGAACAGAATCGTTTAGATTTCTGAAAGTTAATTTTCAACTTCCAGTCATCACAATATCGCTGAAGGGGTTCTTTGCAAGGAGTGTATCTCTTGTTGTGAAAAGTGCTTCCTGACTAAGCAAAGAAGTAATTTTGTATATAATGTACATAAATCATTTTTCTGAAAAATTTTGGGACTGCAATTTGTTTCAAAAATAAATAAAATTTCATAGAACAATTGCGGCCCTTTTTTGAAATATTAATTATTAAAAAAAAAAAACATATTGAAATTGTTATTAAAAAAAAAAAAAAAAAACAAGAAAAAAATGTTTTTGGTATTGATTCATGCTGTATTATTAGGATTTCTAAAAAGCTTCTGTAAGAAGAATTTAATTTTGATTTAGCTGATAATGAGAAATTTAAAAATCAATAAAATGCATCTATAGTACCTACTGTTAATAATGACTTATTTTAAATTTTTCTCATATCGAATGGGGCACAATACCTACAATAAAAGTTTCACACAGACGAAACTTTCAAAGCTTTAAGAACATCATACATACTTAGATTTATAGAGTTTTTTACTTACGACTTACAGGTATAAGGCAAGTTAAGCATTCGTTAAAAAAAATGGAACTCGAGATTTTGATCAAAGTTGACATTAAGATGATAGCGAAGGCGAAAAATGGGTCTCTTAATTCTTGGTGTCTGTCTGTCTTTCAACTACAGGCTAAGTGACTTGGCCGATTATCTTAAAACTCGGTAGATAGTACTCGTATTTTTAATTTTTTCCCCCACACATTTTTTTCAAGACCAAAAATAACGGTTAATTGCATACGTATTTTTATCAAAATTTCATAAATATTTTTTTATTTGAAAAATTCTTACACAGATTTTTTCAAAAAAATTCTAAAAATTTCATTGAGTTAAAGCTAGGTAATGGTTGAAAAAAATTTTCCGAAAAATGATTATTAATGGTACCCCCTGGAACCATTTTTGTTCGTTTTAGATTTTTTCAAAAACGGTTCAACCGATTTCAAAAATTCTAACACAGATTTTTCAAAAAAAATTCTAAAAATTTCATTGAGTTAAAGCTAGGTAATGGTTGAAAAATTTTTTCAGAAAAATGATTATTAATGGTACCCCCTGGAACCATTTTTGTTCGTTTTAGACTTTTTCTAAAACGGTTCAACCGATTTTGATAAATTTTTTATGCTAAAGGTCCCCCAAAGTTTGAGTAATATTTATGTACTTAAATTTTGAATTTAAAAAAAAAATCAATTTTTTTTCAAAGCTCAATCCTCGAAAAACCGAAGCTCGATTTTTGCAAGTCTTTTAATACAATCTACAAGATGTGCGAAAAAAAAAAAATTCTATACCTAAAAATAACGGTACTCACCATACAAAAGTTAAAAAATGTTTTTCGAAAATCGTAATTTTCTCGATGCATAAAATTGATAATTTTTTTTTTTTTAATTAATTTTTAGGATCTATAATTCAATACAAAAATTTAAAATTAAGATATAACTGACTCTACCTACCATAGAACCACTTTTTTCACATTAAGAAGCTTCTAAAAAGTATGAAAAACATTGCATTTCAATACTAAAAAAAAAAATATTTTGTGAATTTTTGAAAAAAAAGAAATCATTTTTCTTTTTGGGAAATTCCATATTTGAAAAACGGGTCCATATTGAATCACAAATGTTATTTTAGTTATTTAAAAAAAAATTATTTTATATGCTTATGAACAGTTTTCTTCTAATAACAATCATTTTTGATATTCTTATAGACTTTTACATAAGAGCAAGTTCGTGCAACCCAGTCGTGCATTTGATTTTTTATTTAATTCGTCCCAAAATATTAAATTTTAATTTTGTTTCAAACTCGGTGTCATGAAAATACATTCTTTCTAGGAGTTCAAATATACTAGAGGTAGTTGTCTGCTACACGCTAATTCCTCATCAGTGTTATGAATTCAAACCAAGCAATCTTTCTTTTCCCTTTAATGGAGATAATACAAACAGGAAGCTCGATAACTTGCAATGAACTTACGTGTATGTGCACACGGAGACGGAATGTAGGGCATGTAGGGAATGCATCATAATGGAAAGTACACCCCGGATTGTATGATTTCTTATATTATTTTGTATAAACATGTTTTGGTTAGCTCTCTTATAATCAATCATTTCAAAGGTTTATTACAAACATTTGTTACTTACGGTTGACTTTGCATATTCTTCAAAGTCTTAAATATCACATAAGCAAATTTGCATATCCCCCAGCGAGCGCAACACAAACTGACAGGATCAAAAAATAAACCATTTGTTATACAAAGATGACAGATGAAATTTTATTTGCTTAAAGGAAAGACTGCGGCGAATCTATTCAAAAATCTAAGTTTATTGTCAATAATTAGTACGACATTGATTAAGCGATAAGACAAGATTTTGATGATTTTGAGGGTTGAAACTTTTACATTTTTGGCTGTTAAGCGAAAAAGATGATATCCTTCAAGTAGATGCCGTCAGTGTTGATTCACATTTAGGCTCTTATATTGCATTCTGCATGACTTTCTGCAAGATTTCCGGTGATAAATTGTCGCATTCCTGTCGAATATTCTCCCGAAGTGCTGCGATTGTCTAAGGGTTGTTGGTATAAGCCAGCGTTTAAGAAGCCCCAAAGATAGAAGACTGGGATGGGGCGATCAATGCCAAATCACTAAAACGGTAGATTACCCTACCAGGAAACGCTTCCTTCTCAAAATCTATTAAGGCTTATGCTGTGTGTGTGATTGCAGCGTCTTGTTGAAACCACATGTTCACCTAGCCCCGCTCATCCGATTCCGGCAGTAACTAGTCGTTTATTATGGTCCATTAGCATTCGCCAGTAACAGTGAACGTATTGCCGATGGTGTCCTCAAAAAAATACGGCCCAATCACTTTTCCCATGTAAACGCCTGACGCACCAAACATTGGCTTTGAGTGGATGTAATGGCTCTTCGTCCATCAGCCATCACACGTGGATTTTCAGTGCCCCAAAAACGAAAATTTGGCTTAAGTTGAAATGCGCTTCGTTTTCTACCTAAAATCGTCCTCATCGTTGTTGAGAGTGAGAAGGGCTTAACAGTGATTCACATGCGACGGACAGTTAGCAGGTATTAAGTGATATCTACACTGTTTGTACTTTGTGCGGAATCATGTGTAAGTCTTTCACAAATTCGCTGCAGGCTCCATCTGATGATTTGTAATTGCGTGGCCCGTGCGTCGTCTGGTTGATGTTTATTTGCTATAAGCGACATCGCCAGCCACGATATTCTCGGTCGAACGACCAGTCCGGTGGCAGGTGGCAGCTAAACTTTGCATGGTCGCTTGTGATTCTCGTCTGTTCGAGTCGAGTAGCTAAGCGAAGGAATATTTGCACAGTTGCGGCAACACTTTTAGGAAATTGACGTCAAAATTTACGCTGCGCTAACACTGCCTACCGATTACTGGTAAAAAAAAACCTACACAATTAAACGTTCTTGCTCAGTATAGCGCTCCATTGCTTGTCTGTTTGTATTATGCAGCTTTCTAGTTCACAAATGTCAAATATGATTGACGTATGACGCCATTTGCAATTATAACATCTTTCGATGGGGTGATTAATTTTGCGCCACCTTGTATATAAATTTATTTTTGTAAGAAAGTTGTATAAAGATTTACAATAATTTGTCTTCTAGCGTAAATTTATCTATATTTACTTGAAAAATCACAGGGCATTCTGTTCGTATCTCCAACTAAAGGGTGGTTCAATTTTAAGGGTCAATATTGAATGTGAACCACACCTAAACTTCAAGTTTTTTTCTGCATTTCATTTGACATTTCTCAATTTCAAACTAACTCAATTTGAACCATGGAAAGATACACAATCGAGCAACGCGCTTAAGTTATTCAGGCTTATTATGAAAATGGGCGTTCAAATCAAAATGCATATCGTGCACTTCGTGATTTTTTCGATCAATTTAATCGTCCAAATGTGCGTACAATCGGAAAAATCGTGCAAAAATTTGAGCAAACCGGGTCTGTAGGAGATGTGAAAACAACAGTGCATGCTCGTACAGCTCGTACTGCAGAAAATATTGCTGCTGTTCGCGATAGTGTGACTGAAGAGCCGTCGTGCCCAACAATTGCACCTCTCACGCTCGTCGTTGATGAACATTATGCATAAAGACTTGCATTTACACGCTTACAAGGTGCAATTGACTCAAGAACTAAAGCCTCTTGACCATTTCAAGCGTCATCAATGGTCAGAATGGTGGCGAGAAATGGCAACAGTGGATGATCAATTTTCGAAGAAAATCATCTTCAGTGATGAGGCACATTTTCACCTCAGTGGATTTGTCAATAAGCAGAATTGCCGCATTTGGGGGAATGATAATCCAAGAAAAGAGTGATTGTCGAAAAACAAATGCACCCACAGAGAGTGACTGTTTGGTGCAGTTTATGGGCTGGCGGCATGCATCATCGGGCCGTATTTTTTCCAAAATGAGGCCGGTCAGGCAGTTACTTTGAATGGTGTTCGCTATCGTGAGATGATAACGAACTTTATATGGCCTGAATTGGAAGCTTTGGATGTGGAGTGTGGACGATATGTGGTTTCAACAGGCCGGTGCCATTTGCCACACAGCTAACGAAACAATGGCTCATTTGCGCGACAAATTCAACGGCCGTGTTATCTCACGTATTGGCGATGTCAATTGGCCGCCAAGGTCATGTGATTTTTTTTTTTTTTTTTTTTTTTTTCCCGTGGGTAGGTGTTGAAATCTTCAAAATCTTCATGTGATTTGACACCGTTGGACTTCTTTCTTTGGGGTTATTTGAAAGAAAAGGTGTACGTCGATAAGCCAGCAACAATTCAAGAGCTAAATGATGAGATAATTGAGGACATTAACGGCATAAAACCTCAATTATGCCTCAGCGTCATCGAAAATTTGGACCATTGGATGGAGGTGTCCCGCCGATATCGCGGCGGCCATATGGCCGATATTTTGTTCCATACATAATTGAACTATACCATATTATCATAATAAAAATAAATGACAATAATTTCCTAAATAATTTGTGTTTTATTCAAAATCAACATCGGTCCTTAAACCACCCTTTACTAAAAGAATTGTCATGTCTATCTCTCTATTGAATTAGAATTTATCTGTAGAACCTTGCTTGACAATACTAGCTTACATTTCTGGAAGCTTCATCCGTCTAACAAAATACAAACTGTCCAAAATCATTTTTTTGGAAAACCAAAATTTTAAATTGGTTTTTTGGATTTTTTTTCAATCTTAAGCTACTAAAACACATTTTTTGAGTTTTTAATAAAAATCTGTTCAATAATTTTTGAGAAAAGAAATGTTTTCTTCAATTTCAGGTACTGATTAATTTATTCTTAAAAAAACGCTTAGAAGAAATTTAAAAAAAAGTCGACCAAGCCTGCGAGTACCTACTCGTATTCTCGTATACTGAAGAAAAAACTTCATCCAATATTCTGCATGGTTCTGGTAGTGTGTACGAATTTTTTTAAAGTTTCAAATCGGCAATTTTAAAGTCTTTGCGAATTTAAGATTAATTATTTGTCACTAAATCCAAATAGACCTAGAATGTAATATGTAATATAAAGACAGTCAGATGGAAATTGAAACCACAGTCGCCACTATTATTGTTGCAGACATTCTCAGGATTCTAATTGCGGACTTGGCAATAATTGAATTATACTAACTTAAATGCGCACTGTTTGACTGCCTCCACTTGGTTCAACGAACAATGGGGTTAAATATTTGTATATTTCAAAAACGTTTCGGTGCATCTAATGTTATTTAATTATGAATTTGAAATCCATTTATTATTAAATTCCTCATTCTTTCATTACATACCAATATTGTGAGCATTGTAACGGCCTGTGGAACTGCTTAAACATTGTTACAAGTGATAAGTTTAAAACAAATAGAATCGTCTGAATTTGCCATAATTTACATATTTTGAAAATTCATTCATTTACATACATAGCCAGATACTCGTATTATAGTTTTATTGATTGGGTATCTTTGTTTTTATCAAAAAAAAATATGTAATTCAAAATTTAAATATGTTAGCTATCAGGGTAAAAGCAAAACCATTGAATTTTATATGTTTATGTAGGAATTAATTTCATGGGCTTAAGGGTAGGTGTCCATTGAAAAAATAGGTTAGGCTTTTGCGCTAAGCTGTATAACTTTCACAATTTTACGAATATTTCAATGAAACACACGGTCATCGATTAGAAAAATGTTATTCAAAATACTTTTGCAGTTTTGAAAAAAATATAAAAAAATTGTGTGCCCAGAAACTGCCACACAAGTGGAAAAATCATACATTTTAGTAAGGTCCTTATTCAAATGATAGGGAAATTCCGAAAATATTACTTTTTTATTTTTTTTATATTTTTTTTATAGAAACAACATATTCCCAAATCACGTATCGTTCTTTTTTTTTTATTCTGTTTTATTATTTATTCAAAAAAAAATATATAAAACTATGAAAAACGAAGGAAATTCGCATAGTGGTATGAATGCTCTACTGGATATAACTTCATAAGTATAAAAGATAACGAAGTAAAATTCACTCTTGTACAAAGCCAATAAGTATGTGCAATTACGTTAATTTTTTTTTTATTTGTTTTTTTATTTTTACAGTAACTTTTTACTAACAAAAGTCAAAAAATATACATTTTTTTACAAATATTTTGTTCTCTACCCTGGGAAATTGAGAGTTATATTTTTTAATTTTTGGAAATAATTTTTTAATCAAAGATTTATATTCCCTGAACAGCGTATCGTTCTTAAAAATTTAATAAAACTCATCTAAAGTTCAAAAAAATGCAATTCAATATGACAGTATTTGTAATGCATTTGCAAGAAAAGTATTAATAATACAGTTCTCACATATTTTTTTTATTTTTGTTTGATATTTTATTTACTAAATTCAAAAATACAAAATACTTTTTTCACTCAATATTTATTTAATTTTATTTTTATAAAAGAGGTCTATTTTGCATTTTTTAACAAAAAGTTCCTTTGCACACGCACACAAGTAAGTTTTCAGTTCACAAGAATGCCACTGCAATATCAGCGCTTTGAAAGAGAAGGTTTCGTATTATCTGTGCAAAAGAATTTTGTCCGCCCATTCGCTCTCTTGATTCTTTTTTTTTTTTTGGTCTGGGCTCATTTAGTTTTTTATTCTTGTTTATGACTTGTCATCTTGCATCTCGTATTACAAGAACAGGAAAAATAAAAAAACGTGTTAGAAATGATTGTTTTTAGTAGGTATATGATGCAATGACTATTCCACATTATCGGAGGTAGGTTGGAAAAATGTTCTTTGTGTATTTATAAAAAAGAATATAAGTAGGTATATCACACATTCGCTGTCATAAATTTTGTTTTTTTGTATTTTTTTATTTGCGATCTATCATCATTCTACTGTTTTTTTTTTGTTTCTTCTATGGAAAGCCATTTTAGGTACACACATAGTAATAAATTGCGATGCATAGTGATCTTAATTTTTTTTTTGTCAAAGGGTGTGTAGTGTACATGATGGAAGAAATGAAATCTGCGATGTTGTGTATAGAATAAGATACATATTATGCATATAAGTATCTACAAAAGATTTTGTGTTGTTTTTTCCGATAGGTAGGTTCATAGGTAATGTAGAGGTGCAACGCCTTGTATTGATTTTGTATCGTAAGGATTGTTTTGATTTAATTTTGCGTAGGTAGGTAATGGATGTATCAAAAATATATTAGATAAGTGCATGTTAATCCTGTGAATGAATGCAAATTGCATTTCACTGTAAGCGAATACGCAACAACCAAGGGATATGGCAAGTAGATGGCGCCAAAATATTATGTATGCAGGTATCTATTAATCTAAATACCTATGTACATCTTCTTCTTCCTTTTCTTCGGCGCTGTTATGATCTCGATGTCGAGGGGATCATAACTCTCCCACGTATCTGCTTCACACTAGTGATCCGCCTGTGGGGTTCGCCGGGTTGACCTCAGAAATCGGCGGCAAGCCTCCCGGTTTTGTATTGTTCCATTTCTGAGGCCAACTGAATGCTGGTGTTTTTGCATTTGTTTGTACCAGGAGTGTTTAGGCCTACCTTTCTTTTTATTCCGAATTGGAACGTTGTATGATATTGCCTTTTTGACGGGGTTCTCAGGATCTCTCCTTTGAACATGGCAATACCAACTTACAACGTGTTCAATTTTTTGGGAAATGGTATTCTTAACATGAAGGCTTCCTCGGATCTTCGTACTTCTAATTCGATCAAGCTTTGTAACTCCTGCTGTCATACGAAGCATCTTCATCTCAGCTGCCGTTAGCTTACTCTCATACTTTTTGTACATTGTCCAACATTGTGAACCGTATGTGAGTGCTGGACGCACAACTGAAGTGTAGAGCTTTCCTTTCAGCTTAGGGGGCATTTTTCGGTCACAGAAGATAGCAGAATTTTCCCGCCACTTCATCCACCCTACGCTTACGCGATGATTGATATCGTCATCACAAGTAGCTTCGTTATTTATCATAGACCCCAGATATTTAAACTTTTCACACTTGGGAAGCACTACTCCATTCAAATAAATGTCTGGAGTAGGCCTGTGTGGATCAGAAAATGGGCAGCATAGGTATTCTGTCTTTTTCGCGCTTATGCGGTACCCACTTCCTTCTAGAACATCCACCCATACGTCAAGTGCTCGTTGTAGGGATATCGGGTCTTCACTTATAATGGCTCCATCGTCAGCAAAGAATAACTGATGTACTTTTGGATCCGTCACTTTGCCTTCAAGCAGGTAATCAAGAACTGTAATAAAGAGCAGGGGACTCAAGACACTTCCCTGGTGTACACCTACTGTGATTTCGAATTCTTCGGTGACTCCAGCTGTGCATCTTACTTTAGTAACTGCTCCATCATACATGTCCATAATTATCCGCACATAGGTTTCTGGAACTCCTCGTTGCCTGAGGGCCACCCATATTAGATCTCGTGGTTGCCGATCGAATGCTTTTTCAAAATCAACCAATACGACATGCAAATCCTCCAAAGAATCCCGATGTTTTTCCATAATTATTCTTATACTCTGGATTGCATCCGTGGTTGACTTACCCCCGACAAACCCGCACTGGTCATCAGATAGCCTAATTATTTTTCGCAGTCGGCTACCCAAGACTCGCTCAACGATCTTCATGGTGTGTGACATCAGCTTAATCGAACGGTAATTATCACAGCTTCGAGTATCACCCTTTCCTTTATAAATTGGAGAGAGTCTAAGCCTAGTCACTTATAACTCTCAACCATTCCTGTGTGCGTCTAAGCAGAAATTGAGGGGCATACAATTTTTTGCCCATCCTTAATGGATAACGAGATTCTCTTGGGGGATTTTTCAATTCCTGGCAAGAAGCAGTAAGCCTCTGAACAATATACTTGCGGCGGCTAAAAATCGAATCGAAGACACTGTAATTTTTGTTTGTATATTTTCCGAGCAGTAAAGGGATTTCCACACAGTTCAAGCGTTTTAGCAAAGTTGAAGAAGATTTAAAAGGAGATACCGATGCACATTGTTCTTGAATGTCCGAACATCGCAATGGGAAGGAAATATAGGGCCGAGTAAGGCATTTAAAATTCGTGTAGTACGGCCAAAGAAAGAATGTTTTAATTTAAAAGTACGTCCGAAGTTAGGTTCAAATACAAACTGATGGGCATTCCCTGAAGCGCGAGTATTACGGTTAAATTGCTTAAGGGGAGGAACGCAACTGGCTATTTCATTAAAGCACTGTTTATAGAAATAACGGTAAAATAGTGAAAGACAGGAAACATTGCCGTGGTGCTCGAGCGATTCAAATGTTTCTGTTATATTTCTATCACTTCATCATCACTTTCATTTTTAAAGCTCTTTTTTAGATTTTATCCTATTTCTATTTTTCTAGCCCACTCAAGTGGGATATTGGAAAACCTGGGCAAATATGGGAATTATACTCAAGTTTTGGATGAATATAGGCTGTTTCGGCACAATATGGCCAAAAGAGTTTTGTTAGAAAAATAACACTTTAATTTAAAACAAAGATTAAACTTTATTAAAAAAAATATGGTGACAGTGAAAATTGTGACTTGTTTGGTTGAGGGTTAAATCGAGAATGATCTCTCGGAAAAAAGCAATTTTCAATTAAAATGTTTGGAACCGAAATAATAAAGTATATATATATAATATAATACATAATTTTATAATTTTATTATCAACTTAGTTTTTAGAAGAATGTATGTATTGTTACCCAGCCTCTTTTCTATCAAGCAGTTAGTATCTAATGTTTTCTTTGAGCTTTGTGGATAGCTAGTTTCTCCCGACTCGTCTTTTTTTCTTTTTTTTTACCATACGTGTTTTGTTTTTTTTTTGAAAATAAAGAAATATCAATTTTTTTCAAAAAATGTACAACTGATTTTTGGAAACAATTCAATAATTTTCAATTGGTAAAATCTGAATAGTTGTGGAACAAAAAAGAAATGGCTATTAATGGTAACTCCCACAAAATTATTTTGTTCGGTTTTCTCTAAAACGGTACAACTGATGTTGATAAATTTTTGTATGCTCCTAAGTAGCTGGAGTACAACAAATTTATCAAAAACTTTGAAAAAAACACTTGATGGTGAATTTAAAATATCGATCCTCAAGGTCAAAAGTAAAGTGACTAAATTACTATTCCTTGCTTGGAACGAAATAGAGTTTTACTTCTTTAACAGTTGCTTTCAAAGTTCCCTGTGCAGGGACGGGTTAGAATATTCCTGCAGCGCCTCCCCGCTTGTCGTATAAGGCGACTAAAGGAGTAAATACATCTAGGCCACAAACAGCAAGGTGAACCTGGCGACACGTAACACCTATAAACTTTCCCAAAAGTGTGCATGCCAGTCCCTGGGTTGGCACGACTGGAGATCACCGGTGCCGTAAAAGAGAGATCAAATACAAAACTGGAGCATGCACACGTCGATACTTACAACGGATTTTGTGGATTCAAGCATTATGGAAGTACTCGTCCAAAATGACACTACCCCGCCAGGCACTACCATTGTTACACATGGTACTGATCCTGGACCGAGCAGCAATGCTCGGGTCAGAGCTAGACGGATTCCGGGGGCTAGCAAAGTAATGCCGCAGATTATACAAAATCTGAGAGTTGCGAGTTGGAACGTTGGCAGTATGACAGGTCGAAGCTTCGAGTTGGAAGAGATGATGAAAAGAAGGCGAGTGGACATCTTATGTGTTCAAGAAACAAAATGGCGAAACACGGGAAACAGGGCCCGTTTCTTGGATACGAGGACAAAAAACTATAAGATGTTCTACTATGGAACGGAAAAGGGTAAAAACGGAATCGGAATCATCCTTGCAAAACATCTATTAGGCAGCGTATTGACCAATTCGAAATCCAGCGACCGTTTGATGTCCCTTAAATTGGTGATTAAAGGAAAGTTGTGGAATATTGTCACTGCATATGCTCCCCAAATTGGATGTGAGCAGGTGCAAAAAGATGCATTTTGGCTAGACTTTCATAATCTACTTAAGGACATCCCAAAGGAAGAGTTTTTGTTCGTGGGCGGAGATTTGAACGGACATGTCGGGAAGACAAACGAAGACTATGAAGATTGCCATGGAGGCCTCGGATACGGCACCAGGAACCCTCCTGGTGAAGACATCCTGAGCATGTGCAAAACATACGGTCTTATCGTACTAAATACCATGTTCGTCAAACAAAGCCGACACCTGGTCACGTACAGCAGTGGTGGAAATGAAACCCAGATTGATTACCATTTGGTATCTAGTTTCATGAAACCCCGGGTAAAAGATTGCAAAGTGATACTAGGAGAAGCGATCGCCCACCAACACCGTCTCCTACTGACAGAATTTTTTATGGAGACAGTGAACGACAACAAACATACAAAAACTTTTGGGAAGATCAAATGGTATAATCTAGATAAGGAAAAAGGCGAAGCTTTTATTTCGAATATGCAAAACGTTCTGTATAACAACACCGATATAGTTCGAAATGAAGAGAGTACAGCACAAAGTATGTGGGATCTCCTACAGAGAACTTGCAAAGAAAAAGCCAAAACACTGTTAGGGGTTTCAAAAGGACACAACCAACAAGGCAAAGAAACATGGTGGTGGAATGATGAAGCTAAATCAGTTATAAGTAAAAAGAAAATGGCTTTCAAGGTTTCAAGGCTTGGTCGAAGTGCCCCTCTAATAATACAGAGCAAAAGTCACGCCTCGAAGTGGAATATAGAAACTGCAAGAAAGAAGCGAAGAAGAAGTGCGCCCAAATTCAAGCAAAGAATACAGAAAACCTGTATCGGGAGCTGGATGAAATTTCTACCCCGACAGCTGGTGCTATTCAAGAGCTACGGCAAAACACGAATAAGGGCGCAACTATCTTCAAAATAGCCGCTCAAAGAAGAAGAAATGCCCAGGAGATTTGTTCGCCAAAGTTCATTAACAATGCTCAAGGCCAACTACTTGTGGAAGACAACGAAATTCTTCACAGGTGGCGACAGTATTGTGACGGACTTCTAAACGAACAATTTCCAAGGCTATACTTTCCAATAGCTTCACCTAACTTAAGCGAAGTATCCGACGTCACAGTCGAAGAAGTTAGTGAGGCGGTAAAATACTCCAAAAAGGGAAAAGCTGTTGGCCCAGACGAAATACCCTCAGAGTTTTGGAAAAAGATGGGAGACATCGGGTTTAGATGGCTCATGATTCTTGTCTCCAAACTTATACGAGGTGATCGCATGCCTAATCAATGGAGGGAAAGTTACCTTCTTCCAATTTATAAAGGAAAGGGTGATACTCGAAGCTGTGATAATTACCGTTCGATTAAGCTGATGTCACACACCATGAAGATCGTTGAGCGAGTCTTGGGTAGCCGACTGCGAAAAATAATTAGGCTATCTGATGACCAGTGCGGGTTTGTCGGGGGTAAGTCAACCACGGATGCAATCCAGAGTATAAGAATAATTATGGAAAAACATCGGGATTCTTTGGAGGATTTGCATGTCGTATTGGTTGATTTTGAAAAAGCATTCGATCGGCAACCACGAGATCTAATATGGGTGGCCCTCAGGCAACGAGGAGTTCCAGAAACCTATGTGCGGATAATTATGGACATGTATGATGGAGCAGTTACTAAAGTAAGATGCACAGCTGGAGTCACCGAAGAATTCGAAATCACAGTAGGTGTACACCAGGGAAGTGTCTTGAGTCCCCTGCTCTTTATTACAGTTCTTGATTACCTGCTTGAAGGCAAAGTGACGGATCCAAAAGTACATCAGTTATTCTTTGCTGACGATGGAGCCATTATAAGTGAAGACCCGATATCCCTACAACGAGCACTTGACGTATGGGTGGATGTTCTAGAAGGAAGTGGGTACCGCATAAGCGCGAAAAAGACAGAATACCTATGCTGCCCATTTTCTGATCCACACAGGCCTACTCCAGACATTTATTTGAATGGAGTAGTGCTTCCCAAGTGTGAAAAGTTTAAATATCTGGGGTCTATGATAAATAACGAAGCTACTTGTGATGACGATATCAATCATCGCGTAAGCGTAGGGTGGATGAAGTGGCGGGAAAATTCTGCTATCTTCTGTGACCGAAAAATGCCCCCTAAGCTGAAAGGAAAGCTCTACACTTCAGTTGTGCGTCCAGCACTCACATACGGTTCACAATGTTGGACAATGTACAAAAAGTATGAGAGTAAGCTAACGGCAGCTGAGATGAAGATGCTTCGTATGACAGCAGGAGTTACAAAGCTTGATCAAATTAGAAGTACGAAGATCCGAGGAAGCCTTCATGTTAAGAATACCATTTCCCAAAAAATTGAACACGACCGACTCAGTTGGTATTGCCATGTTCAAAGGAGAGATCCTGAGAACCCCGTCAAAAAGGCAATATCATACAACGTTCCAATTCGGAATAAAAAGAAAGGTAGGCCTAAACACTCCTGGTACAAACAAATGCAAAAACACCAGCATTCAGTTGGCCTCAGAAATGGAACAATACAAAACCGGGAGGCTTGCCGCCGATTTCTGAGGTCAACCCGGCGAACCCCACAGGCGGATCACTAGTGTGAAGCAGATACGTGGGAGAGTTATGATCCCCTCGACATCGAGATCATAACAGCGCCGAAGAAAAGGAAGGAAGGAACAGTTGCTTTTAAAGTGCACCATACCTTATCCCTGTTATCTTTCTTTACTTACTTCTATCTGGACTCAAATCACCACCAATGCTTAGCAGGGAAAACTTTATTAGTACGCGTATAACTAGATATCAAAAATTCAAGACGTGATGTACATTTGATGCTGGAGGTACGAGTATAGACCCACTAAAAAGTAATCTGCCAATTCTATCTTCCCGTGAAATATGTCTACTTCTTAGATAGGGATGTGGTAGTCTGGATCAACAAGGCTACAGAAAGATGCAAGGGAATAATGGCCAAGTAAATGAGGCTTTATTGACAGGCCTGAGGTAAGAATATAGACAGCTAGGTGAAGTTGTCATACATAAGACAAAAAGAAGAATTTTAAATATCATTTTTCTAAGAAATATTTTGAAATTTTTTTCATATAATTCGAATTAATATCTCCAAGACCTAACCAGAATACACTAAGCTATCACATATGCGTCTACATACAATGGAATTTTAACCTTTTCATAGTTTTTTGTGTCTTCAAGTTTTAGCATAAATCAACTACTTGAATAGAACCCTGTTCCAATATATTCAGGAAAATTAGCTTCAATTTATTTCTTTTTGTTTTGAATTGTTTTTCATTTGCCTAGCTCAATACTAAGTTGGAATTATATAAGGTTCGACCCAAAACTTTAAAATATTACCGGATACCAGAGAGTGGCATGAATATTTAATATTATTTCAAAACGAATGCTGTCATGGCGATTTATGGATCTGAATTTTAAGTTTCACTTAGAAAAACCATTTTTATTTTATCCTTTAATGTTGCAGAAACTTTTTGGACAAATTTAAAAAAAAAAAAGACTTACGCCCACACGCAAATAGAAAACGGATCTAAAAAAAAATGTTGTTTGGAAAATTTATTCAGTTCAGAGGTGATATGCGAGTGGAGAGAGCCGATACCTATTTTATATGAATTAAATTGACCTTAATAAAAGTCCTTAAGCCCTATTTCATGTCATCAATAAAAATAAAAATTCAGTGTTAAACTTTTAATGGCAAAATGAGTAGGTGTAATGTGTCCAATGAATTGGGAAACCTACGCATAAAATATACCTCCATATATAGTAGATAGAAAGCACATTTATATTTAGAGCAAGGAGTTTAATCAATCATTATTAGTGAGGCATAGGAAAATACCAGCACCGCCATTAAAGTATATAAAGTTATTCCTAATAGCCTTCTGACTCGTAATTCATTCTTCTAAAGGACAAACATCTATTTATCGGATAATATGTGGAGCAGGACCTCGATGGTTATTTTATTTCATTTTCAACATCAGGCACTCCTAACTTTCAAGACCTCTAGATTCAATTAAATTGCTGTCCAACATAAAGTGAATAATCCGTAAATTTGAAACATTCATTATTCTAAAAAGTCGCCGTCTGCACTGCAAACAAATATCGAGTAACTTAAATTATAAGTACTAATGATTCTTACATCTGTCTTCAATTCATAACATTTAACAGAGACCCAACAGCCACTAAAATATTTTTGAATCGTAAAATTAAAAAAAAAATCTCCTCAATCGTTGTTAATGTAGTAATTATTTGTAGTAAAAAGTTGGTAATGCATCATTAGAAGCCTACTGGTTATTGTAAATATGATCAGACAAAAAAAAAATAAATGTTAAAAACAGAGCCAAGTTCTTCTATATAAAAACCTTTGTGTAACAAGTCAGCCGTGAAAAGTACTGAGATCTAAAAGCACGCCAAGTTCTAACTTCATGAAGGTTAAATACCGAATACTTAAAGTAGAATAATATTGAAACAGCTACAATGTAATATAGAAATTTTATTATTATTTAATGTTTACTGACTAAAATTTGATGGGTTCACTGGTCAAGTTTTTAAAACCTTTCAAATTGGGGTTAACAAGAAACAAATATTAACTCCTTTTTTTAAATGTAGGTAGCCCACCAATTAGTGGTTTGAATAATGTCCACATCACAGTTAAGAGTTTTTTTTTATGTAAACTCTTAATTTTTTCAGGTATGCAAATGTTTTCTTTGTTCACTCATGTTAACATAACATAGAGTACCAAATCGAGTACTCTAGTTCTAAAAAAAGTCATGAATTTTCAAGATGCATGTATAGTTTCAAAATGACAATAAAAAGACACTTCGAATGAAAAATCTTAGATTTTCTATTTTTCGCTTTGAATGTACAAAGCTCTACCAAATTTCATCATTCTACGGCAATCGGAAGTGCTCCGTATAAGCTAAACATTTTCTCAGAAAGTGGGGGATACCACGCCCCCTGAATGGAAACCCTCAATTTTTATTTTTGGTCCTTATATGCAATTATAGCTCTACCGTTCTACCGAATTTCATTGTTGTACTGCAATCGGAACTGTGCCATACATAATTTGCATCAGCCCTGAGGAAGCGGGCGGATACCACGCCCCCTGAATGGAAAACCCAAAATTTTCGATTTTTTCCTCCGCTTGCATGACAAGACCTACCGTTGTGCAAAATTACAAGATTCTACGATGTCGGGAAGTGTTTCATAATTTTGATGATCTGTCAGTCAGTCAGTCAGTTACGGTTTTTGTGATTTTTGAGGCCTTATATCTCAGGAACCGCTTATAATAGAAAATTGAAATTTGGTGAGGCGCCTTTGTCTGACTAGCTTAGTAAATATTCGGAATTTCAAGTTTCTAAATTCATTGGTACTGAAGATAGGGAGGGGTCAAAAATCGCCTGAGTTTGTTCCGGTAAAAAGTGTGTAGTGCCAGTACTTGGCTGGGCACTACCGAGCCCTTTGATAATAATAAATTCCCGTAATACTGTGATAAGCAGCAACAAGCTTCAAAGGCTAATGGTCGAAACTTGGAGTTTTCCAAAGGGTCGAATCACTCACCATATCAACCATCTTCTAATCGATTCAAGGCACGTTTTTTAAATGGTGAACTGTGAAAATGTCTTAGTTGTTGCAAAATCTAGAGCTCGAGACCAGAATAAAATACCTTGTTTTGGATGCCTCAGCTTACCTGGAGTTGGCAGAGTCTACATTCATATAACAGAGTTGACGATGTCATCAAAGAAGTAATTTAAGCAACTGGCTGCTACTTTCAAGACCGAAACGCAGGCTCTTCGAAGCAATAATCAGCGCAGGTAATTAGTCACTTAAACAAAGGAAATAGTAAATGCTTTAAAGCAGCTACTAAATGGACAGTAAACAAACCACTTCCAATCATTGAAGAACAAGTTTTACCGCCCAGTATAGAAGAGGGGGCTTAAGCTAAGCTTACGCGATTGGTAGATCTTACAATATTGCCAGATCTGTCAGTGAAAAGCATGTTTACAATGTCTTACAACCATGAAGGTTCAAATGAAGCAGTTTCCATACCCAACGAAAACTGACAATTAGTTGTGTGTATACACGGTTGGTTGAAAATCTACCAATCTCTTACAATTAATTGGTAGGTATTAAGCAAGCTACATATATCTGACAATAAATTTTAAGAGATTGGTAGATTTTCTACCGACCGTGTATACACACAACTTAATTGTCAGACATTATCAGGTCTTACAATACTGTAAGATCTACCAATCGTGTACACTTAGCTTTAGTTATAAATAATCTTCACAGGATCTAATGGCTTACTTGCAGAACTCTTCTACTACGGAGGTTATGTTTTTGTATAGGGGGTATGCATCAAATTATCAACCAAATATATGTCGAAGGGAGTCTGATGACTGGACCATTATATCTCTTCTAAACGTGGGATATAAAATCCGATCAAACAAGCTGTCTTAAACCGTTCTGCAAAACTTTAGTTCGTAAGTACCAGTGCGGCTTCCTGGTAGGCAGATCGACCATAGACCAAATCATTACATTTTTTGAAATCCTGGAAAAGATCAAAGAATTTCAAGTTGAGACTCACCATGGCAGTAAAAGGTTTTTCGGAGCGTAAACAGAGAACTTAGTCTTACACGTGAGGAGTTTTGAACTTATTTTTTTTTTCCACAAACCAATATACTGTTTCCTAGAGTAAATCTTCATTGGATCTTCACTGAAATGACCTCAATCGATTTAATTTAAACTCTAGGGTATATAAATTCCCTAACTACCAACTTCAAAGTTTTTCCTGTCAATATAGTGAGGTTATGATCTAATTAGTGGACAGACGCTTGTCATGTACTTGGTTTTATTCTCATTTTATTCTTCAAACGCCTTGAAGAACTATATTACAGATCATTTGGACGATGATCTCGATATCGTTCGCATAGATTTGCTAAACAAGAAACCCGAAGAAAGACAGAAATAGATCGAAGAGATCACATGATACAACATTTTTTGCCAAAAGTCTGTTTGTTTGTTAGGTCCTCGGATCCATTACGTCCATGATATTTCTTTTACGGGACATAGGGCCTCCACTAATCCAACGGGCCATAGTGTGCGATTTCTGGAAATGTATTTCAGCTCGCTCCAACTCTTCCATAGTTGTGCTGATTTCTGCTCGACCGTTCTTCGTCAAGTCAAATACTTTTAGGTCGGCCCACTTATGTGCCTTCTTGTGTGATTGGGTTCAACTGCATTGCTTGACTCTTTTAGAAGCGCAGGTATGCCCAATCCACTGCCCTTTTCGTCTTCGTATAATAGATTCTATGAGTTCCTAACCTGTTCTCGTATGAAGTTCAGCATTGGATATACGGTTGGGCCAGAAAATCCTCAAGATGTTTCGAAGACATCTATTAACAAACGTTTGCAGCTTTCTTGTGACAGTGACAGTAGGACCGTCTACAGAATTATCAAAGAGCTCACTGGTGCCCAGAGCTCTAAACAACACCTGGTAAAAGACACAAACGGCTCTGCTGGTCTCGGATGAGGACCGGCTCAAAAGGTGGAAGGAACAGTTTTCTGCGTTTTAAATCGCGTTTTCGCCAGTGAACTGAACCCTATGCCTAATGAACCGCCCAAACAAATAATCTCCCGAATACGCAACTAACCTCCCAGTAAAGAAGAAATCATTACCGCCATCAAGGCACTGAAGAACAGCAAAGCAGTTGGACTTGACGGAATTCTTGCAGAGCTCAGAGCAGCCCCAACAACATCGTGCGAGCTACTGCACTAACTTTCACTTATGAGGAGAGCTTTGGAAACAGAGAGCTTTCCTGAATATTCCTGATAATAGCAAGAATAGTATTGGAATATAAGGCCATCTCGAAGACAAACTGGACGCTGAACAACCATGATTCCGCACTGGATCTTCCTGTGTGGATCACATCAACACCTAGCGGATCATCATCGAACAGTGCGTTGAATATCGATCACTATTTCACTTGCTGTTCTAAAATTCGTTCGACAGTGTCAATAGTGAATTTATCTGGCTTGCTTTGCACAGGAGGGACATCTTAGATGAATTGATTGCTATTATCAAGGCTACAAATGATGGCTCCAGATGTCATGTCTTGCATAAATGAAGGTTGTCAGAAGAGTTTGAAATACAAAGTGGGGTTACGCAAGGCTGTATACTGTCACCAATACTATTCCTGTTGGTGATAAGTGACGTACTGCACGCAGCATTGTCAAATGGAAATAGAGGAATTCTGTAATCTCACCTCAAACGTCTGGACTACGCGGACGACGCACGTATGCTTGCTCTCTCATAGAACCATGGATCTCCATAAAATGGCAACAAGGGTGGAGAGAGAAGCAGAAATTTTGGGGCTAAAGATCAACTCGGCAAAAACTAAATGGATCAGCTTTGGAAATCCTTTATCAATCCAAATAAATCTTTCTAGAAAATCGGTAGAGATGGTAGATGATTTCCAATATCTTGGGAGTATTGTCTCTACGGGTGGTGGAACTGAACTGCACGTAAACATCCAACTCAGAAAAGCAAAGGCTGCGTCCGGAATGCTGTCCAAAATATGGAGAAACAACTCTTTTAGCTTAAAGACCAAGCCCAAGCTATTGACTGTTCCGCTCCATTGTTGAATCCGTGCTGCTTTATGTGTGCAGCACTTGGAAGGCCACAGACACTACTACTTCGATCCATCCCTGGTACTGATATACTACCTCCAGCTATAGACGACAAAAAAGGCATCACTATCAATTTGACTTTGCCAAAGGTTAAACATTTCTTATTTTCCGAAAATAAATGATCCTAACAAAATATCTTATCAATTTTATATTAATACTTTTCCTCTTAATTTTACGATGTATTGGCAGCCGTCACTTCAATATTTGCTGCAATCATTTATATCTTCCTTCTTCACAAAACATAATCAATCAAACTATTCCTTGTTCAGCTGAAGGTTTTTTTTTGAAATTAAGGAAATAGGCCTCTGTCAAGATAAACATAATTAAACAAAGCACTTTCACATTGATAGCAATCAATTTTAATTTTGTACGCAACAAACCTGTTGTTTTAATATTAATAATGTAGTAGAACGTCTCAGTTTCTTACTTTACAAGCAAAAATAATAATAAATAATTGACGGACAATTTAAGCAAGTTAAATTCATGAATAATGATTGTTCTACTTATCTGAGCCAACATTACTCTAAAAAATTTCAGCTTAGCTGAGGGAGTAATTTTGAAATAACATCCATTAAGGGTCCTTGCCCGAGACGTGGGTTTGATCGATCTCGAGAACGCTACTTCCAGCCATCTACATATGTTAGGTCAAGCGCTATAAGATCTGCTTGACCTCCTACTTGCCGCCTAGAACCAGAGGGCTGGGATAAGAAGACTCTCTTCGTTGGAGTTATATTTTATACAATCAATCTGCGCAGCGGGACCGTATATTGACTTGCTGAACGACATCCGGGGGAATGGTTATTCAACCCTTTAATTATTAATTTTATTAAAAAAAAAATTTTTTTATTATTATTTATCATGAGCAATCCGTAAACGCGACACGAAACTTATTAGTGATTTGACAGATACGTCAACAACATAAAAAGTGCAAACAGCAACCACTAATACTCAGCTGGGAACGAATTAATAATAGTTGATTGATGATTGAAGAAATCAATTTATCGAAATAAGTGAAATGATTTATTGGAAGTACAGTGGGATTCTGTACTAAAAAGTGAGCGCCATGAATTTTTGTTTCTAACAATTGTGACGTTAACAATCAAAACGGTGCTAAAGGCACTTTTTTCAAAATATGGAGTGTGGTATACCAAAATTTGCGTATTAAAGAGAGCTATAGAATGGTGGAAAAACTGTATTTCAAAACGGGCTGGTTTAGAAGTTATTACTATTTTAATGTTTTTAACAATCAAATGGGTGCTATTTTTCATACAATGCTTGTAATTTTCAAAACAGCTCTATTTTTCTCTAAATTAAATCAAATAGATAGGATTGTTTTTCAAAAGGAGCTAAATAATTTTGGGCGCTAAAATTGTTGACACTTATAAAAGGATCTTTAGTTTACTTATCGTATTCTTTGTTATCATTGTTTAATAAGTTTTAATGAATTCCAATAAAAAGAACTTTTCCTTACTTAAATGTTCTCTTCTTTTTTAATTTTACAGGCATTTGAGAATCAAAATTTAAGAAACTTATTTTCAAAACGCGCTAAATATATTTTTAACAAACAAAACTGCCTAAAAAAAAAAAACATTTCACTAAAGGACGAAAATAAAAGGTCCCTTTAGTATTTTTATTGGTCAATCTAATAAAAAAGACTTCTACACATTTTACAAAATTTACTGCATTAAATTATCTTAAATATTTTAGAAATTATAGTTTTCCGCCCTTTTGCTCGGTTTCATGTTCATTTTTTTTAGCCTCTGTTTGATTGTTAACGTCACAATTAGAAAAATTCCAAAAATAATATTTAAAGTTTTAAAATGAATAACAGAATAGTACGAAAAGAAAAAAACGAGTTTTTATATCCATAAGGCAATTTTAAATTACTTTATATGGGAAAAATCTCAGAATAAAAACCCAACATTTTTTCAACGTATAGTTACACTTTTGAAAATTATACATAAAACTGCAACTAGGTCCTGAAAGTTTGATAAACAAGGTGAAAATATTAAAAATCCACATGAATATTAAAACCTCGGAACAGTAAATGTTCGATCTGCTTATCGTTTTCCTCGATTTCTCCCACATTAATTCGTCTATTTTTACTATTTCTCTCAATTTTCTCGCTTCTCAAATTTTCTAAAGGATTTTTTCAATTTTAATTTAATGTTTGGTTCGCTTATTTCTTTTCTCTAGAGTGAAACACTCAAACCATCACTACTTCAACCTTAATCTATTTCAGTCATTTTTACACATGCACAAATTCCGCCATTTATTTTCGTGATCATAGGTATGTAGGTCACGCGCAGCGTTGCAGGCAGCAGGCCATTATGAAAGTGTAAAAATTTGATTTGGTGGTCAGCCATCAGACGAATAGGGGGAACAACATGTAGCATACGAAAACATGCACGTGCCGTAACTATTCGGGACTGGTGGAAGTGTGATCATAGCCTCTCCGCGGCGGCCGCTAGAAACAAGCCTTTCAAAAAAGGTTTGGCTAATATGATCAGGCTGGTTCCTCAGGTTGGCGACAGGTTAATTCCCTGTCCCGTAAAACTAAAAGAATTACGAGACCGACAACAAGCCTCGGAAACGGACTGATCTCACGACGACAACCCACGCAAAGAAAAAGGAAAAACGATTTACGAATTTTCTTATGGAACGTACGATCGCTCTATAGAGCTCGAGCTGCTCAGCAGCTAGCCGATGCCCTGTCAAAGTATAAAGCTGACGACATAACAGCTCTTCAAGAAATCAGATGGACAGGGAATGGTGTTTTACAGAAGAAAGAATATGACATATACTACAGCTGTCATACAAAACACCATGTGCTCGGGGTAGGCTTCCTAGTCAGCGAAAAAATGAAGTCTACTATCATCGGCTTTAACGCTATAAGCGAAAGGCTATGCACCCTTCGCGTGCGAGGCAAATTTACGAATATCAGCCTCATTAACGTTCACGGACCTACGGAGGAGTCCTCAGACGAAGAAAAAGAGACTTACTACGAACAAGTCGAGAGGGCCCTCAATGCCTGTCCAAGGTATGATGTTAAAATCATCCTTGGGGATTTGAACGCAAAAATAGGTCGGGAGCCGGTAGTCAGGCATTACGCAGGCACCCATAGTTTGCATGAGAACACTAATGGCAATGAAAACACCAGTAACACGTTTGGTAATGCGTTAGGACTCGCCCTAGAATCACTTGATTTAGGGAGAGTAAGTCCTGGAGCCAGTATGCTGGGCGTAAATGAGAAGTGGACACGTCTTAAAAATACTGTCATTAGTACTGCCAACTCCATCTTAGGCAGCAGTCGTAAAAATCGGAACGACTGGTTTGATGATGAATGCAAGCTAGCGACTGAACGTAAGAATGTTGCGTACCGAGCAATGCAACAATCTCATAGAACGCGGGCACGCGAAGAAGAATATAAAGAGCTCAGAAGAAGAGAAAAACGGCTTCACAGACAAAAGAAATCAGCCTGGGAGAAGAACCTAATCTGTGAAATAGAAAACAGCCGAGAGCGAGGTCCGCACCAGGCGCGGAAGTTCTACCAATCCGTCCGAAACATGACGCAGTACACACCACGCTGCACATACTGCAAGGACGGGGAGGGAAATCTGATCACCGATCCTGAAAGCATACTGGAGCGATGGGAAGTGTACTTCAATGAATTGCTAAATGGTCAGCTCACTGCAGAAGTGGAGGCTCCACTACTTCAAGAAGAATACCCTATGTTGCCGCCACCAAGCATAGAAGAGGTTGAGAAGGCTATAGGCCGGCTTAAACAGAACAAATCCCCGGGAGCCGATGGCATACCAGCCGAATTATTTCATCACGGCGGGCCAGCCTTACGTCAAGCAATTCATGATATTATAGTGCACGTATGGGAGCAAAAAGAAATGCCAGAAGACTGGCGAAAAGGCATAATATGCCCCATACATAAGAAGGGAGATGTCACAACGTGCAGCAATTATAGAGGTATCACGTTGTTGAGTACCGCCTATGAGATACTCTCCTCTATCCTACAAGACCGGATAACCCCATACGCTAAAACCGTCATCGGACAATATCAGTGTGGTTTCATTCCAGGCAAATCAACAACTGATCAGATCTTTACCCTTAGGCAGGCGATGGAAAAATGTCTAGAATTTAACATCCCAACATACCATCTGTTTATAGACTTTAAGGCCGCCTATGATAGCATAGCCAGGGTAGAACTTTACAAAGCCATGAGAGAATTCGGCATCCCAAATAAATTGACACGACTATGTAGGTTGACCATGACCAACGTAACAAGCCAAGTAAAAATAGCCGGATTGCTATCCAGACAAATCAACATCTTTAATGGACTCCGACAAGGGCACGGTTTGGCCTGCCTACTCTTCAACCTGGCGTTGGAGAAAGCAATCCGTGACTCTGGCACGGCAATAAGAGGGACCATCGTCAACAGGTCCAGCCAGTTACTGGCTTACGCAGACGACATCGACATCATCGGAAGAACCGAACAAGCTGTACAGGTGCAATCCTTTAAATACCTTGGGTCAATAGTAGCAGCCGATAACAATATAGAAGAAGAAATACGCGGGTGGCTTCTCAAATCCAACAGAGCCTACTACAGTCTGTCAAAGCTCTTCAAATCCAGAAATCTCACCATAACTTCGAAACTGCTGCTGTACAGGACCATGGTCCTACCAGTACTCACATATGGATCTGAGACTTGGGTGCTTAGCAAAAGGCACTCCGACCTCTTAGCTGCGTTCGAGAGAAAAGTCTTAAGGAGAATTGTTGGCCCCATATGTGAGGAAGGACGATTCCGGAGACGGTACAATCATGAATTGTACGCAATCTACCTAGAAGCAGATATCGTGACAAAAATTAAGCTCGGTAGACTCCGGTGGGCAGGGCACCTAGCTCGCATGAGCGAAGAGGAACCTGCTCGGAAAGTTCTTTGTGGTACATTCTATGGTAGACGACAGCGTGGTAGACCATACTTGCGCTGGAGAGATGGCGTAGACCAGGACGCCCGAAGCCTTGGGGTGCGCAACTGGATGGCGTCGGCTAGAGACCGGGATAGGTGGAGAGACTTGTTGAAAGAGGCCAGGACCGGAACCCGGTTGTCGAGCCGATGATGATGATGATGATGAAAAATTTGATTTAATTATGACAAAAGCCGACAAATTTTAAAAAATTCACGGAACAATTTAAACGGAAAGGTGTAAGCACAGATAATAGAGTTAGGAACTATAGTATCTGTGGTATAAGCGTAGCTTCTATCAGTTATGTGAAATAAAAACCAAAAATAAGGAAACTGTTGCCAGCGTTGTTCTAAGAATTAAAATGCACGACTGGATCAGAATGAAACTTGCTTTTATATAGAAGACTACAAATTTTAAAAATGAATGTTACCAAGGAAAATGTTCATATCCATAAAATTCATTTCTTAAATGACTGATAGACTCCCTTAGTAGTTGGATCTAAAAACAGGATGCCATGTGATTTCTCAAGCAAATATTAGCTTAGGTATGCAAGAACAAAATTATGTATCGTTGTAGCGGATTTAAATATAAGAACTTAAAATTTTTATTTTTTCAGAAATAAACTTAAATTTGAAAAAAATATACTATCCCGTTTTCGAGATATCGAATTTTCAAAAAAAAAAAATATTTTTTTCAAAAACTCGGAAAATATATTTTTTTTTTTAAGTTTTGAAATCCAATGTTTTTTAAACTGTTTAGAAGCTTCTCTATTAAAAATTGCATCAAAATCCGTTATTCGAAAAACTGTACAGTCGGTATTATTTCAATTTTTTTATTGAATTATCGATATATGTATATACCAGTGTTGGTAAG
The DNA here is from genome assembly GCA_911387755.1 of Chrysotoxum bicinctum. Taxonomy (NCBI): domain Eukaryota; kingdom Metazoa; phylum Arthropoda; class Insecta; order Diptera; family Syrphidae; genus Chrysotoxum; species Chrysotoxum bicinctum. Next base: position 59,132,133 of record OU426989.1, on the reverse strand, counting down.
TTACGCGAGTTTCACAAATTTTAATTAGTTACGCGTAACTAATGTAACTTATGTAACTAATGTAACTTATTGAATTAGTTACGTAACTAATGTAATTAATATATGTCGTATGGCACTCAACTTGTAATAGCCATACTGGGAATTTGTTAGCAAAAGATGTGCTTGACGTTAAATTGAATGACAAAGTCACCACAATTTTAAAACAATTTGAACAACCAGATCTTGAACAGGCGATAATCAATAAAAAAGGAACCAAAATAAAGCTACCGTGTGAAACTCGATGGTGTTCATACAGGGATTCCTACGTATGCCTTATTAATAATTTGATTCCAATGAAAATGGTCGCAGCGGAATTAAATAAAATGAAACCAGGAGTGCTCAAATTGTTATTTGACGAAGAATTTATCGAGAATGTAAAAAAAAACATTGAGTTGTTCGATCCAATTTGTCAATTAATAAATAATTGCCAACAGTCAACAACTTCATTGGCTGACGCTGTCAAGTTTTGGTTCGAACTAAAAGTTCCAGCACAGTTTGTAAATCTCTACAAATCTCGTCTTAATAATTCACTTAATGTTTATGCACTAACATCTTATTATTTACTTCCTTTTTACACTAATGATAGAATAGAGAACAGCTATATTTTTCAAATTAATAATTTTCTACTAAAGATTTTGAATTCTGATGTTCTCAACGAATAGGATCTTTATAAATCTAAAGACGGAGTTTTTAAAACCTTATATGAAAAAAAATTTAAAATCCAATTTTGTTTTGGAAGACAGCCGACTTCTATGCATCCAATCTTTCAAAGCTTGCACTAAAATTGCTTAAAATTCGGACATCGTCCGCAGAAATAGAACGTACTTTTTCGAAATGCTCATTGATTCACACTCTTTGAGGAATCGGCTGTCTTTCGAACGTTCCAAAAAATTTATGTTTCTTTATGGAACTTTAAGAATGGAAGACATTAATCTATTTAGATAGATACATATTTTATTTCATTCTTCAAATAATACAAGTTACATAGGTGCTACCGCTCAGTTTACACAGAGAGTTGATATTTATATATTATATCTTTCTACTGAATAATTAATTTTAACATTGTTATAAATTTATAGTGACAAGAAAAAGAGTTACATTCTGAAGGAAAATTTTGACAAAAACCTTCAATTTAGAGAAAAAAAAAAGAAAGAAAAGTTATAATAATTAACAACTATATTTTAAAACTTAAGAACTATTTAACAATATTAAGATATAAAATAAATAAATAAATATATAAATAAATAAATGGTTTAATGAACAAACAACAAATAATTAAATAGTTTAATGAACAAACAAACAAATAAATAAATAAATAATTAAAATAAATAAATGAGTAATAAATAAATAAATACGTAAATAAATAAATTAATAAATAACATAGATGACATAACATGAATAATTAAACAAATACCGAAAAGGAACAACTGAAAAAATTAATATTTAAATAGATATAAATAATTTAATGAACGAACAAATAAATAAATAAATAAATTTCAATAAATACAAAATTTAGTTGCATAATAAATAAATAAATAAATAAATAAATGCAAGAACTTATTGATTAATTAATAAATGACAGGGACAAGATTAAATAATGCACTAATGAACTTGGAATTTTCTCTTAGACATTTAACTCGACAATCAAAGGGTTATCAGAGATATCACAGTTTGTTAAAAAATTATGGTTCAACTTTTGAATTCTTGCACAAATCAATTCAACACCTGTTTGATTATGCAGATCATTAGTAGAATGATGCCACGGTAAGTTAAGCATCATTTTCAATACTTTGTTTTGGCATACCTGGAGTTTTTTTATGTGACACATTGCACAATTTCCCCATACCTGACATCCGTATAGTAAAATTAATTGGAATACAACCTTGTGAATAATAATTTTGTTTTCTTTGCTTAGAAGAGATTTGCGATGTATAAGCGGATAGAGCATTTTAATTGCGATATTAACCTTTTTTATGGATTTATTAATGTGTTCATTGAAAACAAGACGGCTGTCAAGATTGATTCCAAGATATAGCACGTTAGATTCCCATTTTACAAAAGTCCTGTTGACCTCTATCTCATTGCTGGGAAGATATAATCGCTTTCTTTTTCTAGTGAAAAAGATTGATTTGGTTTTTCCAGCATTTAATTTTATCTTCCATCTGTGAAAATACCTCGTAAGGATTTTAATTGCATTTTGAAGATTGGTCTCAATATTAAGACCAAGCTCATGCGATGAAAGTACGCAGGTGTCATCTGCGTAAATCCCAGATTCACAATGTGGAAGCCTTGGAAAATCAGATGTGTGAATATTATATAAGACAGGACCAAGAACTGAACCTTGAGGGACACCATAATGAACGTTTACTAAGTCGGAGTTACTTTTGTTAATATACACTCTAAAACATCTTCCGGTCAAAAAATTTTGAACTATCTTTATGAGAAATTTCGGAATTCCAAATGTTTCCATCTTATATGTAGATAAGAGCATTATGCCAGACTGTATCGAATGCTTTTTCAATATCTAATAGCACCATACCAGTAGACCTACCCTGAGAACGATGAGATTTGATTATTTTAGATATTCTAAGCACTTGGTGTGAGGTACTATGGTTACTCCTAAATCCAAATTGCTCGTCTGGAAAAATACGATTTTCCTCAATTATTTTATTTAGCTTTCCTTTTATTACTTTTTCATAAACCTTACTCAGACTACTAAGAAGACTTATCGGCCTATAGCTACTAGGTTTTTCCCTATCTTTACCAACTTTAAAAATCTGTATGACTTTTGCCATTTTCCAGACTTCTGGAAAATATTGATTCTTCAGACAGGCATTGATTAGGAATGTCAGATACTTAATTCCTGATTTTGGTAAGTGTTTAAGATATACATTTTTAATCATATCAAGCCTATCAGTTTTTTTTTACCCGAAGCTGTTTAATTGTACTAATAATATCATTTACGGAAATGAATTCATCATGAGATGTTTCAGTTATCGTAGATAGAATCCTATGAGATGCAGTGTCCACCATATTAATAGTATTTGAGTCACTTAACTGTTGAGATACTTCATGGTTTTTCCCAAATTCTATTGCAAATGCATTCGCTTTTTCACTGTCCGTGTAAAGTACGTCGTTTAATTTTTTTAGTGTTGGAATCAGTCTAGTTCTATTTTTTAGAAGTTTGGAGATGTTCCAAAAAGGTTTATCGTTTTTCCCAAGACAACTTAGTTTTTTGTTCCATTGCGTGTTTCTAAACTTTTGAATTTCCGTAGAAATAAGCTTATTAAAATATTTTAACTGGTGGCTATGTCCTGGTAAACGATATCTTTGCCATTGTCTTTTGATACCGTTTCTAACACGAATATATTCGAGAATGTAATCAGGAATTTTCAAAACAAAATTCCTTTTTGGCAGCTTAGGTACAGAAGTATCTACCGAACTTAGGATTTTTTCACTGAAGCTGGAAACCAGTAAGTCCACACTTTCAGTTGTTGAAATATTTTCTAATTCCATCGGGATATTTCTAAGTTTCGATCTTAAATCAGTTCTAAAAAGTGGCCAGTTGGCATGTTTGAAATTAAGATAATAATCTTCTTTTATTTCACTTGGATGAAGAAATCTACATACCACAGGATTATGATCAGAGGAAAGATCATCAAAGACAGTAGGCTGAGAAAAAATACTAGCCGAATGAGTAAGAACGAGGTCCAACACCGATGGACTTCGTCTTGAACCAGCGGGTATGTAAGTAGGGCCTAATGGAAACAGTATGGAGAAGGGATAAATGTTCGTCAGATCCGACAGTACGTTACCCCACGAATTTGCTCTACTACAACTCCAGTCCCTGTGTTTGCAGTTTAAATCACCACCTACAATATAATTATTGTTCTTTATTAAGAGTTTTCTTAAGTCAGCTTTAAGGTTTTGTCTCTTTAAGGGAGATGAAGAACCACCCCGAAAATAAGCACATATTATATCTATCGTAGTATTATTATGTAATTTCAGTTGTATTCCCACATTTTCTATGCAAACGGTGCGAGTAGGTAATAAAACAGAGTGTTGAACTGAATTGTGTACTAATATCGCAACCCCTCCTCCTCTTTCGTCTATTCTATCAATACGATAGCAATAGAAACCGGGGGTTGATATTTTAACATCTAAATCTAACCATGTCTCTGTAATTAATGCAATATCTATTTTTTTTGAGTTTAAAAAGTTTAAGAATTCGATATATTTGGTTCGGATACCTCTGGCATTCCATGTAACTATATTTAATGACTTATATTTATATAACATTTTTGTACAAAAACTTAGTAGCTAACTGAGCGATAGCATAAAATTGTTCATTTTTAGTTTTACAAGAGCTTAGTTTCGTAATCATCTCCATTACGAGAGAATTTAGCTCTTCCATAGAAAATAACTCACCGCTGCTGTTGGTATTAGCATTGTTTGTTGGTCCATTGATGTGTTGATGCATGATCGATGGCCCAGTTGGTGCTGCTGCTGGAGACGATGATGTTGGTGGATGACGAGTATGTGCCCATGCACTTGATGCTCGAGTACTATAATTGAATCGGTCATTTCAAAAACCTCATAAGTCATTCAATTAGAATTTTTCAGGAATCAATAAAAACTGTTTCATGCTCAAACAAATGAGTTTTAAACCACTTTTTTATGCTTAACTAAGTATTTTAGTGGTAAGAAAATTAAAAAGCGAAAAAAATTCACAGTTTATTAATAAAAATAATGAAAAAAACCTAAAAAACTGTTCTTGACTTAAGTTGTTTTAGCAAGGACTGGGGTAAGTGGTATATAATTTAACCAAAAAAATGGTAGTACGATAATTATATTTTGTATTGCTTATTATTGAAAATCACACTTAAGAATAACTTTTTGTCATGTTTTAATATCTTTAAGGTACATAGATTGATTATCTTCAACATTTTCTTATTGATGGGCACTTTTAAAACATAAGCCTTTGCTGATAGAAGTGAAACCGAAGTTGCAACTTCATTTATTACTAATAATGAATGTTTAATCAATCCATCAATATATTCCTATAATAGTTCTATGTGAAGCATACTTAAAGCTCATATATGTCGAAGGTGCTTTTTTCTGTTTTTGTGGGATTTTTTTCTATAAGATTCAGTGTTGACAAACATGTTTTTTTGTACAAATTTGGCCACAATTTCATGAATTCCAAAACATCTTCAGTTTTTAGCTCTATGACTATATTTTCTAAATTTTGAATGAGATGGACGTGAATTTGACATACGCGACGGATGAATATGAAAAGCTAAGATAGACAATGAAGTGCAAATCATCAGATCATTCAGTTTCAGAGATCATTCATAAAAATGAGAAAGAGAGTCTGAGACTAAACGGAGACCTTGGGGTCCCCAGCATTTATTTTGTGAAAATCCCATTTGAAACCTTCCATAAAAAAGTATTCAACAATCCAGTAGAAAATTTATAATCCAACGAATAAGGGCTTCATTGATACCAAACTCAAAATTTTCGATATAATAGCTTGGCAAAATCCATCAAATGCCTTAGAAATATCAAGCTCAATGATCTTACGTCGACATATGATTCTACTCTTCTGCAACTTGATATCAACAGTTCCTCGGTTTTTCAAATCTCTTAGATAAATTAGTTTATGTTTTGTATTTCAATTTTATAATTTGTTATAACATTTCATTAAGGTATTACACGTTCTCTTCTTTTTCGGCGCACCATCACTCTCTGTTTCACTTGAAGACATTTTTAAAGCTAAAATTAATTTTCGCAGAAAATAGTTGTATGAAAAACGCAAATTTGACATTGATGATTATTGTTATCAAATTGAAGATTTGAATATTGTTGAACCAATCAGAGCAAAGCAAATTTAAAATATCAAACTACTCCCGCCATTTTGGTAGTGCATGCAAAAACCTCTTAAGTCACTGACTTATGTTGTTTATGCAATGAACGTCTTTCCTACGGTATTATTTGAAGAGGAAGGAATGTACAGACTTACGTGGTTCTTACCCATCAGAATACGCATCTCCCTTTAAGGAACCATTTTCAGCAAAAAAAGCATTTTGGAAAAAAATGTGACTTAAGAGGTTTTTGAAATGACCGATTCAATTGTTCTCTGTACGTTTGGGTCCAGATCGGGTAGGTAAGGCGGCGAAATCAGTCATCGAGAGATGTGATAATAGATTGATATTGGTATTGGTAGGCTTTGGTTGGAGAGAGCGTCTTGTTTTGCTTGAAACTTTAGCTCTTATTTCTAAATATTTATTTCTGCTTTGACAAACAGAGTCGGTTGATTTGTGGCTGTCATTGCAATTTGCGCACTTGAACTTTTCTTTATTAGAAGATTAGAACACTCTTCAGTCTTGTGTGAGCCGGCACAGAAAGAACAATAGGTCTTGACATGGCAATTTTTTTCACCGTGGCCAAACATCTGACAGTTTCGGCATTGAGTGATTTTATTTTTGTGGTTTCGTTGATAATTCCAATTTATTTGCGTATGGAACACAGATCGAAAATTCTTTTTTAAGTCAATCATTTTAATTGAACCACTTTCAAGGAAGCATACATAAAATGTTTCTGAATAATGTTCATAATTTTTGGTAACCCTTTTAATGTCGGTACATTTAAGACCAATTCTTATAAGTTCTGCTTTTAATACAGTGGTATCAAATGAGCTCAGGCCATAAAGTATAACCTTGAAAGCTTTATCACTTTTTAGGTCATGTGAGAAGTACTGACAATTTTCTTCTTTGAGTTTATCTAAAACTTTATTGTAAGAATCAACATTTTCACACATAATTTTGATCCCGATCGAGATAATTTTAATACAATAGTCAGTGACATTCAAAGTCTTCATCATTTGATGCACATAGTCACATGACTTTTGCAGTAATTTTATTGGGGGCACTTTAACTTTCGAAGCGGATTGTTTTCTAGATAGAACATCGTCCATATCTTCACTTTCATTATCAGCATCTGCCAAACACTGCAATGGGCTCCAATATCCAGGGGATTTGGAATTGCTAGGATAATTGTTTGCCATTGGGAACATTGAAGTTTTGTGCTTCTTCCCCGAGGACGAGAGGTTGTCCTCGGTTAAAGGGGATCGCGCACGTTTATCTATTTTGGAGACTGAGTATAGAGAGTTTGATATATGTATACGTATAGGCTGTAACACGTCGTTCGCTATTGAGAGCTCGGACACAACTGATTAATCAATTTTTTGAGGACTTTGAGGAGTTCAACTAATTTAATACCTACATGTTTTTGGGTTACATACATTAATTCTCTGAATTCTTTATAAGCTTTCCTTATTTATTTTTTTGTTATTTTTTTTATTGAATAAAAGTTTTTGTATGCTTATAAATGTTATTGTTTATTTTTTTTAATGTCCAGCCAGTAATTTATTTATATTTATATTAGTTACATTAGTTACATAAGTTACGCGGAAAATGAGACGTAACTAATTACAAATAGTTATGGGTAACTTACTCGCAGTAACTTAGGTTGCCAACACTGATAAGCACACAATACCTTTGAAAGACAGGAAAGACCAGCTTGTTCAATAAGTATTCAGGTTGATGTGATTGCATTATTTCTAAAATATAACTTATAGCATGAAATATAAGATAATTGTCAAAAAAGCATCCAAAAATTGTTTGTGATATTTAAGAAATATGATCCCGTCTTTTCAGATTGTAAATATATCGAGTGACATTGTTGAAAGCCACGTTCGGTTTCCGCTAGTTTTACTAGAAACTTTGCAAAAAACCTCACAACAACGCAATAATAACTATAATAAAAATATAATAGTGGTTGGTAAAAATTATTGTGCAGTCCAAAGAACTTGAAGCGCGCCATAAACCTTGCCAATAGTTTGGTATAGTATATGGTCCTCCCAAGTTAGAACACGGATAAAGGCAACCCCGAGATTTTTAGCAGTGTTTACATATTCAATATTTGAGTTCCCCAGTTTTAAACTTAGAAAAGAAGCTAAATCAAACAAGTAATGATAGATAACGTTAGTTTTAGATTTACTGGATTAAGCTAAGATGATTCAAATTCGCCCAATCAAGAATATTTTGAAGATATACATACGTTCATTTTATTGATAGCCCGTTCTTTTAGAGATTTTGTTGTTTGAAAAATAGCTGTACATCATCGGCGTACATGTGAATAGAGCAGTTTTTTATGACTTCGATGAGTTCGTTTATGTATAATGAAAAAGGATAGGTCCAAGTATGGATCCCTACGGGACTCCAGAAGACGTTGCTAGAAAATTTGATTTAACATTCCCTATAACTATACGGACTGCTGTCTCTCGATAAGATAGCACCGAATCAGATTTCCCAGAGTTAAGAAAACTTGAGATTGCATATATGTAAGTTTTTAATATAGCTTCGAGTGATTGATAGTTCCAAAATCTTTAGAGAAGTTAAGAAAAGTGTTAAAAATGTAAGTTATTTTCAGTCCACGCTTGAAACATTAATTGATAAGAAAACTAAAAATTATTTGATAAGAACTATACTAGAGTTTGAAATACAAACAATATTTTATTAAATAAATTTTTATTTTCATTTCATTAATGTACATTGACACGTTGAATGAATGAATGATTATTGAGAGGGGTTTGCAAAAGCGTCCCAGATTCTTAGTTTATAGAGTGGCCCTTTACTATTCGTAGATTGTTTCTACTTAAGCTCATACAGTCCATGGAACAATCTTGGTTATAGTTTGGCCTGCCTCAGTTTTGGAAGTTCTTTTATAGTTTTTGAATCTTTTGACCTTCTCCTCTGATTTGATTTCGTTTTTAATCCTGTTTCGTTTTTATCCGTAATAGGGCCCTAGCCCTATGAAAGGATCTCTTGAGTCTATTTGTCCTAGGGAGTCAGCTTCCTTACTTCCCTGGACACCTACATGTCCTGTCCAGGTACCCAATGAACTGAGACATTATTGTTCTTGCCTGCCTGTTTGTTTAGTCCGCCTTCACATTCCCACACCAACTTAGAGGTGATGGCGTATGGGCTAAGTGTTTTGGGTACGTTTTGGCTATATCTGAAATAACCTGCACATTCCTCTATACTATTGACTTCCGCTTGAAAAATGCTAGTCGATTGTCTTGTTTGTATGGAAAGTTTTGTTCTAGGCCCCCTAATTCCAGCACCAATCCCTTCTTTCCTTTTTAAATTGTATTATAGTCGTTTTTGTAGGGTTTGAATGATAATCCTACATATAGACATCATTTGCTAATAATAGTTAGTCCTCTCTGGATGATATCACAGAGATTTTCTTCAAACTTTCCTAGGGGTGTAATAACGATATTATCAGCGAAACCGATATACCGTATGCCTTGAGAGGTGAGATTTTCTTTTGCTGTGTTGATTCTTTGTTCCTGCTGTTCTTGTGTCCAGCATTTCACCAATCCATCTGGTTATGTTATTAAATATACACTTCCTTACCAGGGCTTTATTTACAGCGACATGGGAGGTTAGGTTACCTCTTTGCTTAGGAACGCACACAAAGCTGTTTCCGTAGTGTCTATAGCTTTTGGTAGGATATTAGTGAATTCAAACAGTGTGGTTTCTGTAGATCTAGGCGCTATGTAGGTGTTTTGGCGTACGTTGAAAGGCCTATTTGCTAAAACTTATAATCTTATGAAGTTATCGACAATATTTTCCAAGGTTTTCAGTACAGAGGATGTTAAGCCTATCGAACTGAAAGACTTTGGGTGGGTTGTATCTTTTTTCCCTGTTTTGGAAATAAAGATTACCTAAGCTCTTTTCCATACCCTTAGTATATGCCCAAGAGAAATATTACTACGGAGTATGAAAATGAGATAAGGCATCAGATTTTCTTTACCCTTTTGTAAAAGGGCTAGGAAGATACCATCTACACCTGGTACCTCACAAGTTACCTCTTCAGCTCATCCCCTTGCACGAGAATTGGTTTCCTTGGATAAGACCGACACTCAACTATGATTGAAATCTCTAGGTCAGTATTTACCGAATCAATGACTTCATGCTAAAGCACTTACCTGCGTCTTGTGATTGAAAACAAACCATGAATCTTTCAAAACATTTTTATTTGATTTTATACTTCTTAAATCGTCAGTCAAATAATTTTAAGCGATTCAAAATTGCTTGTATTTAGATAAAAGAAGTAAATTTCATGAACTCATCATCTCTTTAATTATCGAACATAAATTTCGAATTTATTCTTCTCCTTTTATCATCAAGCTAATCAGTTTTGATTTTATGTGCTTGCTGGAGGCATCAAACTTCTTGTTTCTTGGGTGATTTAATTTTCAACTGGAATCTATGGCACGCTCATAAATCCGAAACAAAAAAGATACAAGCTATTTATCTTCAGTGCTCGTTTTGGATAGCTGCCTTCTTCTTAAAAGAATCTGAGGTTATTACCATGAATTTTTGTTTTTCTTAGGTATGGATGGGTGAGGTTAATTAATTTAAATGTTGGGATAGGTATAGGTACTCGTACCTACCTAAGTATCAGCAGTTAAAATTTGAATAATGAAATGGCGTACTTTGTTGTAATTGATAGTCGGGGAGTTCAACCTGAAGTTAGGTATTTGTAAGCAATTTGGATTCACAAATCACAAAGTCAACACGAAATAAATAAATTACTATTAAAATGAACATAAGAGTTCAAAGAATTTTATATATAGAAAAATACGAAAGAAGTTACATACGTACAGGTTTGAATTATTAAAAATCTTAATCAAATTTTGATGAAACATTTAATTAAATTATTGTTATATGTATGTGACGTGTATGGTGAGGGGGATTAACTTTAAGTCATTCCACTTTATGTAGTGGCCTTAAAGTATTTTTTTTTTGTTACGCTTATTATTCAGTTATGTACTCATGCCCAATCACATTAGCAAGCAACACGATTGAAAAACATATCTAAATGATACAACTAGCGAGTGTTAATTAGTGCGAACGCACGTTTATAGGGATTACACCCAATTTATAGAAGACGTGGTGCTGGTGACTCTTCACAGTCGACACCTTAATGTTGGTGGACAAATTTGAGACGACCGATTCTGTTATCAATCAGCAAAATTTTATACTTTAAAGGAATGCTAGATTGTCCGAGAACATCATCACGGTCCGTGAACTTATCGACGAAAGCGTGACAGTCGATTCCTCGCCGTGCACCAGGAATTTAACATTTCGGAAACATCAATTTTGTATTTTTTTTTTGCCTGGGACTTAAGCCTCTACCCACACAAGATCCAATTGAGCCTAGAGCTCAAAGTTCATGACCAAAGACGTTTGTTCGCTGACTAAGCTTTATAGCGTTTGGAAGAAAACCCGCATTTTGGAGGAAAAATCATCTTTAGCGACGAGCCGCATTTTTAGATGAATGGCTGTGGTAGAAGGAAAAATAGCCGTATATAGGCAAACACCAACCCACATGAAATTCAACAGATATAAGCAATTCATACTTAAAAAGATGGTGTTGAAATTCGGACAGAGGAGTCATTGGTCCGAAAACGACATTGATGAGGTGGTCACCGTCAATGGCAAGTGCTACGATACGATGATAAACAATTTCTGATGACCCAAATCAAACCATATTAATCAAGAAGACATATGTACATGTGCTTCTAGCAGAACAGTGCTACGTACTGCACAGTGGATGCCACGATTGACATTCTGCATTAATTTTTTGAGGGCAAGATTATCTCTCGGAGAGGTCACCGAAGTCAAGCGATTTGTCCCCGTTAGAATTTTTCTTGTAGAGTTTCCTGAAGTCGCAGGTCTTTGTGAATAAACCTCGATGGATCGATGCCACAGGCCATCGCTCAAATTCAGCCGGATATTTGGGAAAGAATTTTGTACCACTGAAATCTGTGCCACCGTAAGAAGCCGAGGTGATGATTTGATCGATGTCATATTTTAAACATAGTGCCTTACATGGGTCTTTAAAAATTCTGTCAAAACTCATACATACCGGGTTTTTTGTTTCTTCCATAAAGTAGATATACAATTTTTCCAACAGATGGGGCTGTAGGAGTATAACGCTCTGTGTCGGTGTTGTGTGGTGTGCGTAACAATATGTATATATTAATCATTTTAATATACAATTTCCTCAGCAATTTTTAATAAATATATTTAACATGCTAATTTAAAATGTCTATCAATGTTCAGATGTCTATGAGATTTTTTTATTGAATGAGATGTGGAAAAGATTTAATTCTTATTTCCTTGAGCATTTAAGTCACAATGGTTATGGTAATGAAACAATTAAATTAACATTGCCCTTTGAAACTTGTTCAAGCAATATTCTTTAACTATTTTCTCTTTCTTTCAAAGTGAATTCTGCGAAAGATTGAGCAAATTGTTCCATATTTTTTCGCCCACTGAGTTTCGAATGGTATTCCTTGAAAAGGTATTACAAGTCTTGTTGAACAAGGAGCTCATTAGTGAGTGCAATTTTTTTTTATAGAATTTTGGGAAAGCAATCTGTACTTCTATTTTCATTAATTTTCCTTATCAACAAATGCAGTTAAATATATCACATAGAAATATACTAGTTTCCTCTTGCAGAAAAGACTGAATTTTTCAATATAAGTCGAACGCAAGGGACGACACATTTCCGGGTGAAAGCTACCAATTGCTTATGTAGTACAGCAGAGCCGTGCTCATGCATTTATTTGTGAACTATTTGGCTTTCAGGGGTCTCTTTTCAAACCAAGTGCTCCCCATAGGTTGCTACTTAAATGTTGCCACACCAAAAATAGTGGCAAGGGGGGGGGGGGAGAGAAAGGAACTGACAATGCACATTAGTTTTAAATTTTGGCAAATTGAAATGGCAAGGAAAGACTGTGCCGGTTAATTTATTCTATAAACGTATTGCTCGACTCAAAAACGAATCTCTATATTTGAGGGTACGGCCATTCAAGGACAATGGCATAAGGGGTACGTTTTGCTTTAACAACAATAGACAAAATTGAGTTTTCGAAGTATTAAACTTTATGATGTAAAGATCGGAATTTAATGAGCTAATCATACGATACCGTCGCAATTCTACTGCGAGATGGACGTGATTTTGAGAACGAGTTTGAGAAGCTGAGAGTAGAGTCGTCGACAAAACAATGAAGTGGATTACAAATTTCAGTCAAGGGATCATTTATAAAAATGAGGAATAGAGTCGGAGAAAGGAGCCCTAGAGAACACCAGCATTTATTTTGTAAATATCAGACTTGAAACCGTCCAATACAATATGTATTGAAGAATCTAGATGATAACTTCTAATCCAAAGAATAAGGGTTTCGTTGATACCAAACGCACGCATTTTCGATAAGAGAGCCTGGTGCAAAACTCTATATCAGATGCCGTAGAAATATCAAGCGCAACAATCTTAATTTCTCCAAAACAATGTAAGCATCTATTCCAATCTTCGATGAGATATGCCATCAGATCACCAGTAGAACGATTGCTGATACGAAAGCCGTATGTCCGGTCATTAAAAAGCTTTCGATCTTCGAGATATTTCTAGAGCTGATGATTAATCAACGATTCTATGGTCAAAATAGGGTCGTAAGTGCATTTCCTAGGTAGGAGGAGGGGGAGGATGCCTCTCATTTTTAGGAACAGACTGTACAAATGCTGTTTTCCATCTCTTAGGGAAGATTCGAGAACAGAAGCAGCTATAGAAAGGCTTACGCAATAGTTTTGCCTGCGGTGAAAAACACCTCTTCAGAAGAATGGGATTTGTTTATATCAAGATAGTTATCTGGTTGCCGTTATAGATGAGCGTTGGAACCAACGATGAAGTTGAATTTTTTACATTCTTGACAAATGACAAGAAATTTTTGCCGCATTTGAAACATTGCTGGATTTTTTGCATTAATTTCTGATCATGTAAGAATTTGGTTCTTTTTATAACAGCGTTGCATTGGTTTCCGACTTGTTTATACTTTTGCCGATTTTCGGGTTAGCCTTGCAAGAGAGGAATATTACATCTATCAACCTGATAGCTTCTTTACAACTTGTAAAGAACAAAGTCTTTTCTTTAGGTTTTATACTCTTAATTCTGTCAGAAATAAAATTACACATCCCATGGAAAATCAATTCTGTGATTATACTCGTAATCAGCACTGGCATCAACGTTACTATCGAGGAAACATAGTAACCAGTTACAATTTCCAAAAAAGTTATGCAGTACAGCTGATTTTTTGGTATTGCCAAAAGGTCCTAGTCATAGTGATAGTTCTATTTAACTGGATGAATGGGTCACAACAGATTGGCTGAAATTACACAATAGTCCGATTTGGTCAATGCAAAAAAATGTAACTCGAGGTTTTGATCAAAGTTAACATAAAGATGATAGCGAAGACGAAAAGAGTGTCTCGTTCATAATTCTGTGTCTGTCTGTTCAACAACAGCCTAAACGCCTCGGCGGATTTTTTTAAAACTTGGTAAATAGCATTTTTAAATCTGCCCCCACACGGTTCTTTTCATTTTTTTTTAAGACCAACAATAACGGTACCTGCCATACGATTTTTTTTCGAAATTTTATAAATAGTTTTTTTTTCCTCAAAAACAGAGGCCAAATTACCGCTTCAGTGACCGAGTGGGTGAGTCCCATCAGTGATCGAATGAAAATGTCAAATTAGGGTAATCGATTGCTCGATGACGTAAGCGATAATGCCAAGGTCACATAATTCAGTCACGTATGACTCGAAAACTCATGCGGTAATTTGGCCGCAGATTTTTTTTTTTTTATATTTCAAAAAATTTTTTTAGTTAAAACTTTTTTTACGAAAAATGGTTATTAATGGTACTGCCCCCGCCGCCTAGAACCCTCTTTTTATTTTCTCAAAAGCGATTTTGATCATTTTTTATGCTAAAGCTCCCCAAAATTTTTAATGGTATTGTGTATTCAAATTTTCAAACAAATTTTTCCTGGGCTTTTAAAAATAAATTACAATTTTTTGTTTTGAAAACTCAGTATTTTGAAAACCCAATTGCTAATTTTCATAAGCCATGACAGTTCAAAGTTTTTTAATACAATCTACAAGATTTGAGAAAAATTTTGATTTTAAAATAACGATACCCACCATACAAATGTTAAAAAATGGTTTTCGAAAATCGTATTTTTCTTATATACTAGTAAATAGCTCCTAGAATATTGATAAAATTTTTTTATTTTAATTAATTTTTACGATCCATAATTCAATTAAAAACAAATTTTAAAATTAAGGTATTACTGACTGTACCTACCTATCATATAGAGCCATTTTTTTTTTTTCGAATTTTGACATTCTCATTATCGACATAACGGATTTTAATGACATTTAAAAAAAAATCTTTGCAAAGTTTCAAAAACATTGCATTACAAAACTTCATTTTTTGAATTTAAAAAAAAATCATTTTTTTTTAAATTCGATACAAAAATGGTTCAATATTTTTTTTTATACATACAATAATATTTATACAATAATAAAAACTTAAGGTTGGTGTACCTACCAAGTTTTTTTTTTTAAAATGCCTTAGGAATGTTGTATAAGCAAGCTCATTTTTAAGAAACCGCTACAACGACTAAAAATTTTTGTTTTTGCATAAATTTATATTTGCTTGAGAAATCACATGACAGAAAAATTAAAAAAATTAATTTAATGCTTATGAACAGTTTTCTCTAATAACATTAATTTTAAAATTCTTAGTCTTTTACATAAGAGCAAGCCCAGTCGTGCATTTTATTTGATTTCGTCGCTTTGTAAATTTCGATTTATTCTAATTCTGTGAGTTCAATGTTATTTTTCTGTTTTCTTGTTTTCATTTTATAAATAGAATTTGATTAATTAAATCGCTGAACCCGATCCCATCGCTGAGCTACTCTAATTGCTGCCTGTTGTGAATTCATCAAGCGCCAGCATTTCGTTTGACATTAGTAAGTTTATCATTAATCAAGTAGTTGTATGTTGTCGCTACGTACCTCAGTTTCCTGCCCTTAAAATCCGTCTCTTTGTATCTCGTTTTAATTATATTTACTTAACTCAGTTCGAGGATTTCAATTCCGCCATCATAAATTTAAAACATAAATCATAAAATTAAATATTATCGCTTTTGATAATTTTGCAACAGAATCAAGGTTCGATAGGGAGTTAGATTTTGTTCAAATATTTTTGACTAAAACGTAAAGATCCTTGAATGCACTATGAAAAATTTCCGTTAGAAGATTTAGAACGATTTATGTTTTTTTTTGTTTTTTTTTTTTCAAAATATCAACATATCGAGCAGTTTTATTTTTTTTTATATATGTACCTAATGTCAAACATTCTACAAAAGAAAGGACGTGCGACCCAATAAAATTCCTCTCAATCTTGTTTTAAATAATTTTAAGGACCTGTCGTAAAATGTAACTAAGAAATAAATCACTTGTGTTAGCTTTGTTATGAGAAACAAGACCACAACCACCGAGAAATGTTCCTTTCTAGTTGTATCGTTACCCCCATCTGCCCATAAGAGACATGCTTTTTGGTCACGTCTATGTCCTTAAATCAACACGGTTACAGAAAACAATTATTATTTGTTTGAAAATCTCATACAAAATCAAATATTTCTCTATAGTTATGCTTGCTCAGCTCCGGGGAACCAACACAAAAAAAAAAGAAACAAAATTGAGATTTTCCTAGAATTCGGAATCATAACCAAGTTCTAAGTGAAGCGAACCCCCAAACGATGCGATCCAAACAATTGAATGGAAATTTCCCTTGAGGCCTTGGCTTTAATTTTATATAATATTTTGACACGAAATTCTGTGTTGTTGGAGTGCTTCTGCCATTCAGTTCAGCAAAAAAATAATTGAATTGCTGAATGGATAAAATTTTAGAAGTCCATCTATATGCTTCCAGTTATAGTCCATTTGATTAGAATTTCTCTGATGACAATCATTTCAAGTTTCATACCAAATTACAAGCCATTAGAATGCTGGCCCGCTGCTGGCCGGCAGAGGGCGATTTTCATATTACATTCATGGAAAACTGATTTTAATTATAACTATTGTTTTAATGAAATTCGTGTGCTGTCCTATAATGCGTGGAATCAAAGGACTTTTGTCTAGACAATTTAATTAAAATATTTAAAGCAGGTTGAGCTATTTTGGGAACAGGCATGAATATTATTGAGGATAATGGATTGGACAGATGGAGAAGAGTAAGTTGGGATTTGTTTGAAATGCGGTTGGATATTACGAGTATGTAATACAATAATGTTGTAATGTTACTTTCCTACCGAATTAATTTTGAACGTGTATACGGGAAAGAGGGAGTCTTGGGCCGCTTTTTGTTGAATTGATGATTATGAACTTGGTTGATAATTTTAGCAGAACATGAGATACATTTTTGAAAAATTATGTAGATTCATCTATTTTAAGATTTGTTTTTATAGGCTTCATTTAAAAAATTTATGCGTAGCGGCAAATATTGTGAAAATTGAATTTCGGGTCGATTTCCCCAGTTGCTTCCTTGAGAAACTTAAATATGCCAATAACTCCCCAGTTAGACTAAAAAATAATGATAATTACCATATAAGATTTTCAAGAAAAAATAACTTGAACTTCAGGGCGAGCAATGATTTAATGTTATGATGTTGAAACAGCCCACCGTCTGCCCATTAGTGCTTCCAAGTCTGTTTGTATGTGTGTCCAGCATGAGTGTCTCCTGAGACTCTGGTCCAGAGCGGAAAATTTGTACGGGAGGCAAACATTTGTATATGGCTCGCAAGAAATTATGCATTAATTGTTAACACGTTGTACTTTCGATAACGCTTTTAAGAGCATCACATCAAATCTTCTTCACAATTCGCACCTATTCTATAGTACTCTGTCTATAGTTATACGAACTTAATGCTTCCTGCTGATGCGAATGCAGACTACTTGAAGAGAATTGAAAAATGAGAAGTAGGAAAAGCAAAACAATAATTTGCGTCTTTTCGGTCTAACCACAATCAAATATTTTTTTGGCAAACTATTTTTTTTTGGTATTAAGTTAAGTGAAAGGTACCTTTATATTTTCGGTCTTACCTAAAGTTGCAGAACTTTTTTTTTGTTTTTATTACAAACTTCTATAATGGTGATGATTTTGCCGATGCTAATGATATGAGTACAATGAAAAAATGTATCTATGTACGTTTTTATAAAAATTTAAAAGAATTTTTGATTAAAAAAAAAATAATTATCTGTATATTTCCAGCTTCTGTAAAAAACAACGGTGATGATTTTGAGCCCATATATTGATTTCAATAAAATACAAAATTAATTGAATTATTAATTCAACAAAAATTTAACGTTTGTTTTTATTTCCAACTTCTCATAAAGAACAATGGTGATTTTGTCGCCCTAAAAAATTGAATCGTATAAAAATTTAGTTAAATTTTAAATAAAAAAAATTACTTTTGTAATATTGGTTTACAACTTCCAATGTACAACGAAGATGATTTAGCTACCTCTAAAACCTGGCGCCAGGGATGACCACCCAGGCACAGTGTGAAATTTTCACAATCTAGCGAAAGTTAAGTATTGGGTTTTTCAATAAGAGCGCTACAAAAGTTTTTTTAAATAAAACAAAAATGGTTTCGGATATCAAGGAAATTCTTTATTCCTGTGAAAGTAAATTTAATGTTATTATGTATGAAACTCGATTTCTTTTGCTTGGCCACCAGGGGCACGCTTGCAGAGGTACAGACGCTGAACCCAATTTTCGACGGTTTTCAAGCATAAATCGGCCGATACTGCTGCAATTTCACGTTCGATATTCGTACGAAGTTCATCAATCGTCGCTGGCTTGTTGGCATAGACCATAGATTTGACGTAGCCCCTCAGGAAATAGTCTAACGGCGTCAAATCGCACGACCGAGGCGGCCAAGCGACCGGACCATTTCGTGAGATAACACGTTCTCCAAACTTGGTTTCCAATAAATTGATTGTGACATTCGCTGTGTGGCTTGTGGTGCCGCCGTCCTGTTGGAACCACATGTCCTCCAAGTACATATCATCCAATTGGGGCCAAAAATATTCGGTTATCATTGAACAGTAGCGATCCCCATTCACAGTAACGTGCCGGTCTTGATCATCACGGAATAAGTACGGCCCAATGACGCCGCCGGCCCATAAGCCACACCAAACCGTAATTTTTTCGGTATGCAATGATGGCTCATGGAGAACGTGTGGATTGCTGCCTGACAAATACCGCATATTTTGTTTATTGACGAAGCCATTCAGCCAGAAATGAGCCTCATCGCTGAAGATGATTTTTCGATGAAAATCCGAATCATTTTCAAGTTGTTGCTCAGCCCAATTCACGAACATACTCGTACGACGCTTCTGGTGGTCAAGCGGCTTCAGTTCTTGCGTCAATTTAATCTTGTACGGATGTAGGCCAAGATATTTTCGCAAAATTCGCCACAACGACGTCACAGAGATGCCCAACGCTTGAGAACGACGTGCGCGAGACACATTTGGGCTTTCTGCAACTGAAGCCTCAGCGGCAGCAATATTCTCGACACTACGGGCACTTCTTTGTATCAATGGCACGGGAACATTTTGTACTGTGCCTGTGGATTCAAATTTTTCCACTAGACGTTCAATTGTTGATCTGCTAGGACGATTATGACGACCATAAATTGGACGTAGCGCTCTTAACGTTGAGGCCACTGACTCCGAATTTCGGTAGTAAATTTTAATAATTTCGACTCGTTGTTGGCTCGTATATCTTTCGATTATGAAATGGCAAACCTTACTGAAGAGAAATGTCAAAAGAGCGGCAAGAAATATGGCGTCATTTGCTGTCCATGTCGCTCTACTTTTGTAGCGTCCCTGTTGAAAAACCCTTTATTACGAGTACCATCTGCTTGCTTGTACCAAGCCCAACTTAGTACAAATTTTAGATTAACGAGTACAAAATTTGTCATTTGAAGAACAAAGTAAAAAGAAAGAAAGTTCAGAATATGATCTTCACCAAATCTCCTCAAGAAATAGCACTTGAAAAATGAGCCTATAATCTTCAGGAAAAAAGGATACAGCAACCTTAGTACGAATTGAAATTGAAATTGAACCAATTATCTCTCCTGAAAGAGCTATAGGTCTTATAATAGACTCCAAATTAAGTTACCAACAAAACAAAATTATAAGACGAAATGCTAAAGATGCTGGAAGTGACTTATACCAACCCTACTATCAGGTAAATAAAGCTAATGCTACAATGCTAACCCTCCAAAAGAAAGTATTTCCATCGCAGAAACTTCTAAGGCTTCGGCCACGCACTGAGCGACGAGCGACTGAGCGATTGAGCGACGAGCGATTGAGCGACGAGCGATTGAGCGACGAGCGATAGAGCGACGAGTCTGAGCGATGGGTGGCCATTTACTGAGCGTCATGGCTGAGCGATTAGTTGCGAAAATGCAATTGTCAATAAGTGTAGTTCATCGTAGTCTGTTAAGTTGAAAGTCGCGTTCATATTTAAAGAGCTACGAGTATTATAAGATCGAGAAAACGAAGGTTTGATATTTATGTATACCCAATAAATCGAAAGGCCAAATTATGTTGAATCTTCGCAAATATCCAAACCCATTTTATCAATACTGTCGTATGTCAATAGAATCTTTCAATTTGCTGTTGGAAAAAGTTCGGTCAAGATTAACAAAACAAAGGAAGCCAATTAGTGCAGAAAAGCGACTAATTTTATTACTAAAGTTAGTTTTACTTGCGATATGTACATATGTAGGTAGGTACTATAGGGCTAGTTCTGCATTTGGAAAAAAAAATCAACTCGAGATTTTGATCAAAGTTGACATTACGATGATAGCGAAGACAAAAAAAGTGGGTCCGGAAATTCCGTCTGTCTGTCTCTTCCTCGATCTGCAGCTTAAGCTACTGGAGTTATTTTCTTCAAACTCGGTACATATAAGGTTCTTCGATGATTCCCTAGAGAGGAAATTGTTTTTTTTTTAGCTCCAAAAGTAACGGTATGGGGCCATACACCCGTAATGCAAAATCATATTTAGGCATGGACTACATTGAATGAATGAATGAACCGTTTATTTGATTTTCGAATTTCTCATCAACGGCTCTAACGGTTTTAACTAAAATTTTTATGCAGGACCTCCTTTGAAAAAATATGGTCTATAATGGTCTACAAATTTTTTCAAAAAAATAGTTTTTGGATTTGAATATCTTCACCGTTTTACCTTGAATCTATAATCTACTAAATACTTACTTAAAATTGGCATCCCAAATTTCGTTCTGGAAAAATTTTAAAGAAATTTCTTGTATACAAAATTATTTTAATAATATAACGATTTTTGAGCTTTGTATGCATTAATTCATACTTTTCTGAAAATCAGACGACAATTTCATGCATTTGAACATTTTTAGCTCATTAAATCCATGCTTTACATATATTTATTTATACAAACATTTTAAATTCCAAAGTACTTTTACATAAAAGCAAGTTTGTGCGATCCAGTCGTGCATTTTAATTACTCTTTATTTTTATTTTTTAGTTTTGCCAAAACAACATTCTGAATGTCGCTTTTTATCTCAAGTTTTTTAAACTCGTTAAATTTTGCCCTAAATGGCAAAAGACTTTTGAAAAATTTCATATTTTAAACTTTCTGTGCTTATTTTCTCTATGGACTAACTTTGACGCTCAGCGATCGACTGAAAAATTAAAACAGATTTGATTGCAGAGCGACGTCGCTCTGTCGCTTAAAAAAATCACAAGTCGCTGGTCGCTCAGTGCGTGGCCGTAGCCTAAGGAAGTTAACTTCAAGCCCTAATCGACTTAACAGCTAAGAGAATTTTGTGAAGCTCAATCGGATGTTTTTGAATTTGATAAGTTCGAGCAGCTACGGTTGATCTATTATAAATGCGGATGTGACACAAGTTCTGCACAAAGCCGGCTTAGGCAAGTTTTAGCTGAAAGCTTTAGCGATGAATATTTGTTTTCCGTTTATTTGGCGTCTATAAGGTTGGTGTGTGTGAAACAACAAATAACCTTATTTAGCAGAATCATAGACTGGATTCTACAAAATTTTGTAGACCCGTCCGTTTTTCCGTAAAAAACAAAAGATGTCATAAAATTAAAGACCTTATTTTCAGTTGCATTCCGATCAAAAAATTGAATGTCAAAATAACCGACGTTTTTCTTATGGTCATGGTGGATGGTAAAGTCTGTAGTGCTTTATCGCAGTACAACACATCACAAAGATGCTACATTATGTAGACTTTCAAGGTCTGTGGCGATGTTCTCGGTCGATTACCACGTCTACCGTAAAATTCATTTTGATAATTATTAACCTTCTGATGGCAAGCGGAGTTATACCCATCACTACTTGAGAAAAATCCTAATATCTTTTATTTCTGTTGTCTCTTTCTCTTGACTATTATTTTTCAGTTCAAATATTTTTTTTATCTAAAATAAAAGGTGGTGGGGTGATGAACAACCTCACATTGGAAAAAAAGCCTTGCCTTCGGAAGGTTAAGTTTTGTCGTTAGAACTGAACAATAAACAACAGATTCAAAAGATGTTACCAAAGCAACATGGCCGCGCCAGGCGATAATTGAAAAACCCTTTATTAAATGACTTGTTTTAGCCATTTAAAAAAAATATTTTATCCATTTGAATACTTTTTTTTTCTAATTACGTCCATGTTTATATAAATACATACACACTGGTTGTACGTGTCTGAGGCCGCGCGCGCCGGCCTCACCAGTGGCGCATATTGACTTTTTTTGTTGCAAAATTCATAGCTCGTAAACAAATAAAGATATCGTTATAATTTTTTTTTTTCAGCAAAGTCCGAGGTAATTTTTAATAAACTAATTATTTCTGGAGAGTATCGTGCTTTGAGGTTTTTTTCGGTTTCGATTTTTGTAACATGCCTTAGCGAGGAAATAAAAAATGTTAAAAAGGTTTTCATTTACTCCAGTTATACACGCCGCCACACAGTGGTTCCGTTTGTATGGGAGAGATGGTCAAAACCCTATAAAATCTGAAGTACTGAAAAAATTTGAATGAAATTTGGTACACGTGTTAAAATTGACTTTTTACATATTTGATGAAAATTTTGTTAAGAAAACATGATAAAAAAAAAGTTATTGACATTTTTAACAATTTTCTGGATTTCGATACCTATTTGAAGTTTTTACTTGCGACTTATAGGTACTATATAAGGCAAGTTATGCATTCCTAAAAAAAATCGAACTCGAGATTTTGATCAAAGTTGACATTACGATGATAGCGAAGACGAAAAAAGTGGGTCTCGCAATTCTGTCTGTCTGTCTGTCTGTCTGTCTGTCTGTCTGTCTGTCTGTCTGTCTGTCCGTTAGATTGCAGCTAAACGGCTCGGCCGATTTTCTTCAAACTTGGTAGATATGGGTTTTAATTTTTTCCCCCCGGATGTTTTTAGATTTGATTTTTTAAGACCAAAAATAACGGTACCCCCCATACGAATTTTTTCGAAATTTTATAAACATTTTTTTTTCTCAAAAACTGTTCGACCGATTTTAAAAATAAAAACACAAAAAAATTTCATTTAATTAAAGCTAGGTATTGGATGAAAAAAATTTTCTGAAAAATGGTTATTGAGGGTACCCCCCATGGAACCATTTTTTTTGTTTTTGATTTTTTCAAAAACGGTACAGCCGATTTTGATCATTTTTTTTTTTGCTAGGGCTCCCCAAAAACCTGAATAGAATTGTGTACTCAAATTTTCAAAAAAAAATTTTTTGGATTTTTAAAAAAAACTTCAAAATTTTTTTTTCAAAACTCAATATTTCGAAAACCCCATGCTAGATTTTTTTCAAACTTGCTAAATAAAATTTTTTCAATATAATCTACAAGATGTGATAAAAAAAATTTTATTTTACCTAAAAATAAATGTACCTACCATACAAATGCTAAAAAATTAAAAAAAATGCTTTTCAAAAATCGCATTTTTCTCGAAAACGGTTCCGAGAATTTTGATAAAATTTTTTTTCTTTCAATTAATTTTTACGATCTTTAATTTAATAAAAAAAATTTTGAAATTAAGACATTACAGCTTGTACCTACCATAGAACCATTTTTTCGAATTTTGAATTTCTCTTTATCCACATAACGGATCCTAATGAAATTTTTCAAAGAGAAGCTTCTAAAAAGTCTAAAACACATTGCATTTCAAAGCTTTAAAATTAATATTTTTTGAATTTTTGAAAAAAAAAATCTATTTTTTATTTTTTTTTGAAAATTCGATATCTCAGGAACGGCTCAATATTTTTTTTTGTAAATTTTATTTTTATTCGAACAATAATAAAAACTTTAAATTGGCGTACCAAAATTTTTTCTTCAAAAGCTTTTAAAAAGTTTGTACATAAAAGCTTTTTTTAAGAAACGACTACGACTTATAATTTTTGTTCTTGCATAAATTCATATTTGGATAGCATTTTGTTTTTGTCTCTTACTACTAAAAGAATTTAAAAAATAATTTGATCCTTATGAACAGTTTTCTCTAATAACATTCGATTTTAAAATTCCTAGTCTGTTACATAAGAGCAAGTTCGTGCGACCCAGTCGTGCATTTTATTTTTTTTCAAAAACTGACCCACAGAATTTTTGAAAAAATTTCATTTTGTTAAAACTAGCTAATGGTTAAAAAAAAAATTCCAAAATACTGTTATTTTTGGTAGCCCCCTTGGGTCCATTTTTTTTGTTTTTGATTTTCTCGAAAACGGTACCACCGATTTAAATCATTTTTTTTATGCAAAAGCTCCTCTTAAGTTTGAATATTATTACGTATTCAAATTTTCCATTTTTTATTTTTTGGATTTAAAAAAAAAATTTAAAACTTTTTCTTGGAAACTCAATATCTCGAAAACCCAAAGATCGATTTTTTCAAATTTGACAAATAAAAGTTTCTCAACATAATCTACGAGATTTGAGAAAAAAAAATTGTTTTATCTTGAACTAACGGTACCTTCCATACAAATTTTAAAAAATGATTTTCGAAAATCGTAGAACGATTTTTTCGAATTTTGAATTTCTCATTATCGGCTTAACGGATTTTAATGAAATTTTTTATAAAGAAAGTCCTAAAAAGTTTAAAAAAATTGCATTTCAAAACTTAAAAAAAAAATATTTTTTCAATTTAAAAAAAAAAGTCTTTTTTCTTTTGAAAAATTCGATATCTCAAGAACGGCTTAGTATTTGGTTTGGAAATTATGCTCTTATTCGTACAATAATAAAAACTTAAGGTGTGCGTACCAAAATTTTTTGTTAAAAATGTTTAAAAAATTTTGTACATAAAACTTATTTTTTAAGGACCCACTACAATGACTTATAGTTTTTGTTCTTGTATAAATTCATATTTGCATAGCATTCTGTTTTTATCTCTTATTACTAAAAGAATTTAAGAAAATCATTTTATCTTTATGAACAGTTTTCTTTAATAAGATCCGTTTTTAAAATTCCTAGTCTATTACATAGGAGCAATTTCGTGCGACCCAGCGGTGCATTTTATTTTTAATGAAATCTGAATTATTGATCGGATTTTGATAAGATTTCGCACACAAATTTAGATTGGTCTTATACATATTAATTAAGAATTAGGTTAAGAAAAATATTATTAGAAAAAAATTATTGATATTCTTTGATAGTTTTTAAGGAAAATGGACAAAAAAAAACAGAATTTTCATTTAGAATTATTTAAAACAGCTTTCGATAATTTTGATTTTTTATTTTTTTTTTTAAGATTTCTTTCGGTAGAAAGCAGCGGATCTGATGTTATTTAACTAAAATGTATTTGTTAAGACTCTATAGATGTTTTTCGTGTATTGTGTGATCTGAAAAATTTACCTCTGCTGCCTCTTCTTGGCAAAGCATGGAAAAAAATAAACTTTAGTCTTTTGGTTTGACAAGTTCCGGATAGCTTAGTACTGATGTTTTGACAGTTTTTCCTCAACCAAAAGTTTCAAAGCATCATTTGAATTAAGCTGTTTTACTTGGAGATTTTTTTCAATTTTCAATTTGGTAAGGCTCCTTAAGAATTGTTCATGTCTTATTAATTTTGCCAACACTATCACTTTTCTTCGCCGTATGCTAATATTAAAAATGTCAATACGCTTGATCATATTGCTACAATATAAAAAAAAAAGTGGAATACCTACAGTGTTTCACTTCGGTTCAAAATTTTACGATTTGCGCAAGTTTACGCAAAAAAATAATAAACATACATATATCCTTAAAGAGCAGAAAAACACGAAATATGAAAACAACACAAATTATGAACTATTTTCAATACAGGTCAAAATAAAAAATATTTATATTTTGTTTCAGAAAATTATTTTAAATTATCGTTATATATACAGGGTGTCCCACAGTCACCTCCCCAAACGAAAACCATAGATTCCTGAGGTCATTTTAAGTCGAAAAACTTAAGAGGTCATTTTCTCGTTTTCGTCCCGTTTTCGAGTTATAGCGGTTTTTATGATTTTTGCTCTCTTTTCCCTTAACTGGCTTTATCTTTGCCAAACTACGTCCGATTCGTAAGATTTTTTTTATAACCAATCAAGAATTTATTACAGTTTTAGTTTGTCTGTTTGTCGTGTTTTTTTGAATAAATTGATATCAAAGTGAAAAAAACTACTTAAAAAACGAAAAAATTGGGTTTGATGCAAAATTGCGGAAAAACGGTTGTTCGCAGAAAAAAAAGTCTTTGAACAAACTAAAACTGTATTAAATTCTTGATTGACTATAAAAAAAATCTCACGAATCGGGCGCAGTTTGGCAAAGATAAAGCTAGTTAATGGAAGAATAATAAAAACTCGAAAACGGGACGAAAACGAGAAAATGACCTCTTAAGTTTTTCGACTTAAAATGACCTCAGGAATCCATGGTTTTCATTTGGGGCGGTGACTGTGGGACACCCTGTATTATGTTATTAATCACATCAACTTTTTTCCAAAATTAGCTTTAAACAACAGACCAAAAATGATGAAACCACAATGTCGTATTTTCAGGCTAACATTTTTAATAAAACTGCGAAAAACACTCCAGGTTGTGAGGCGACTGACTGCCAACAACTAATTATAGAGGAGAAACCTTACAGCCATCTTATTGTCCCAATATCAAAAATAATTATTCCATACAAAAAGTAGTTTTCTTAATCTTGAAATGTTGACTTTTGGCCTATGGGAGAAACCACTGTGCGCCGATGAAGAGTCGTATGCATTTGTGCAGTTGAATTTGACATTAACTATTATGTGATCAGAGCATGGCATAGAATTCTTTAATATACTCAGATTAGGTATTAGGTCATTGAGTTTCATTTCTTCACAAAAGTAAACTCATCATCTGCTTCAACTTAGAAAGTCTTCTTTTAAATTTGACAGCCCAAAGCACACATCGGGGATTCTAATCGATCTACGACATCTTAGCCATTTAGATCAACTTGACCACTTATAATATCTACATATGTATCTATTAAATTATTAACACATCTACACTATCTAGAGTAGACCATCTACACTGTCTAAGAAATTAAATGAATAGAACAAATACCACATGGAATTCCTAGTCAAATACACTAATACAGTGAAGGCATACTCGTATAGCAGAACTGCCATGCTTTAAAACAAATAAAAAATAATCCAAGTTATATAAATAAAACCTTCAAGCTTGATAATCAGATGCCTTGGACACAATTTACATAACTGGAGAATCCATTGGAAATTTGATTGACTAGATTCTGCCTTAGCAAAAATAATAAACCTCAAAGTAAAACTAACTACAAACTGAGAGGAAATCTCAAGATAAATTTCTCGTTAATTGTAATATAAATTTGGGAAAATATTTCTGACAATTCGCCCAATTAAACTGGATTCCGAGGTTAAGACCTAATTCGACATTATTTTTCCTTAATCGGTGGACTCAAACCAACCACGGACTATGTCATGAAATCGTGTTATTGTCCACCAAAATTAGCCACACTTCAATTCCTCATAAAGCTAAAGCATATTAAATTCAGCCTTAGCCATATATTAATTCAATGTCACCCGAAAACTGTGTCATCTGAATCCCAAAATCGCTTGTTACCCTCAATTAATATTGAGCATTGACACCGTAAGGCAAAGAAGATAACAAACAGGAGTTCTACAGGAAGGAATTATTAACCAAGCCTTCGCATCTTGATATGATAATTGTCCATTCACTCGCCTTGAATTAGCATCACAAAATTATGCTGACCTCATCTGCAACAACTGTCCAAAGATTTGGCTCTTAAGGCAACGAAACACAAACATAAAAGTAACCAGCATCAGACAAGACAGATACGACAGACAGAAAGACATGAGTCTTTTGATTTATTCCAATCTCTGATGCAGTACCCAAGAACGAATGATGCTTAAGATCTACCTACACCCCACATGGGCATGGGGCATTCATTGTAATTGCATATTACCTGCGTTGTAAATGTTTTAGTATGTGTACTCAGATTTCGGCTAAAGACCACTTAAGGTCCCTTAAGTGGACTTACTGTCTGATCACAATCGGTTTTTTTGTTGGTTTTCTTACAATTTGTCCAGCTACTTGATGAGCCAGGGTGCGGTCTTGGCCATGTTGGGATGGAGGCACACAAAATCAGAAGAACATCATGCAGTCAGGTCTTAACCTTCACGGCTGATTTAATGACAGAAAATCGATCCGTTTTATGCCCAATAAACACAAAATAAATCACCAAGTTATCTTTGAGACGAAGAAGATGTGTGTGTGGTGGTGGTGACTTGGGAAATTTATTTTTCTTTTTGCTGCTGGTACTCGTAGTTGGGAGCGGGGTTTTTTGTCTGTGGGACCATAAAAAGGAGCACCGTCTCAAAGTGACGTTCGAGCTGGCAGAAGAAGCATGCGAATGGCATTTCAGTCTTGACAATATTGTACATGTGCTTTTCTACAGCTTACATTCGGAATTCCTCTTGTTGGACAGGGTGTATCTCGGCGGAGAACCATCAATCAATTTCAATTTGTCAACGATCTGTCAACGAAGATTATCTGAATTAAACAGATTTTTTTTGCTTTTGTGAATATGATTACTCTTCGCACTGTGTTATCTGAGGATTCCATTCCAAGTAGAAAAAAGCTGGAGAAGACGAATATGAATATAAAAAGGTCCCTTGACGCAAGTCTCATTTTTTATTTGAGTATCAGTTGGTATAAATTTTAACAAGGAGACGAATTTAAGACAGGTTCTTTGGACGATGGTTGGTACCTAAGGATTCACTTTAAATTGATAAAAGCTGCATAAAGATTCATTGGCCAATAATAATAGGTCTGCAGTAATTTGAGAAAATCCAGTCCAGCAGTTTTGAGTTTAAGACAAAGTATGGCTGATTCTCATTTTTTTTTTTTTTTTTTTTGCCGTTGGAAATCTATAAGACACTTGGTAATATTTGGTAACTAGTAGTGTGGGATCAGAACCAAACTATGAAAGATCGACAAATGAGTTTTCTTTATTATTGTTTAATCACTTTGGGGAAAGTTTATACTTTTAATACTTTCCTATAGCTTTTAGACCATCAGCTCATGAGGCTGGGTTTTCTAGGTCTCCGCTTATTGTATCCTGCATTAAAATCTCGGCGTTGGTATCACTTCGCATGCGCTGATTGTGTGATACAGTATGTTTTTTATAAACACTTTTGTGACCATTTTAACATGAAGGTCACGATGTAGATTGTTATTTCTTATATTGTACCAAGGGACATTTATTATTCCGCGGAAGACTTTGTTTTAAAATTTTTGGATGCGTTCAGCATTTTTTTCTTTGTTCAGCTCTAAAGCTGGATATACGTCCAAAAGTGTTTCAGCACTTGCTTGTATTACATTATTTTGTTCTGGATAGATAGGTCAGAGTTCTGTCCTAGTAACCAGTACATTTTTCTGTACTTTAAGTTCAGTACTTCTCTTTTCTTTTTGATGTGATTTTTCCACTTTAGATTTGAATCCAAAGTCATTCCAAGGTATTTGACAGTACCTATTTGCGTAAGGCAAAACAAATTGGAACATTATTTAGTTTTTTATATGTAAAGCTTGCATATGTACATATATATTTTGATACGCCATTGTTGTAATTTGATACGCTATCGTTGCGTCCAATCTGTAGCCTTCGTAACGAATTTATCAGCCACCAATATCACAATATCATTAGCCAAAGTGGCCATGATAGCTTTGATGTCTACTGGCGTATTCCTATAGTATATAAAAAATACATGGCTGATCCTAGGACACTTCCACGGGGTACACCGGCTTCAATTTTTCTTAGTTCAGCTTAATTTTAGTTGTTTTGTAATCTAAAGAGTCGGTTAGAAACTTAGGATTTCAAAATTCTTTGTACTGTCTAAGAAAGTCTTTGTGCAGTTTGTACTTAAGTTCTAGTTCCACTCTTATTGAGTGGAGCTATGCTAGTATTGCGATATCTGATGTTATCTGCTCAAAAACATTGAAGTTCAATATAGTTTTGGTAAGGGCAAAGGCCCCATTTATAAGGCTTAATACACATTAGTTCCTAATCTGACTTAACAAAGAACCTTATTCTTACTTTAAGCCAAGAAGAAACTTCGGATTATAGAACGGATTGGGAGGTAGTTTGGGATGATGAAGTTGTATGGAGGTTACTAATATGAAACTAATAAGATGTCAATTTGTATAAGGGGATTTCCAACTTAGTTTTAGGCTTTAGCTGCCAGAGTAAATACTGAATTTTACAAAAATTATTTTCTTTTCGTAGTATGACAAATTTAACATCAATATTCAAATTTCCTAATAATTTAACACCTTGTAAGCCCTCCACTATGAATATGAAGTAATGTTTAGAGCTAGTCCTGGTTGCAAGGAGTTAGGGTGTCCGACCAGAAGCGCTAGGCATGCTTGCATTGGCACGAAGTAGCTCGAATAATTAGACAAGGGGTTCCTTGGTGTTGTTAGGTCTAGACGGTGATTACGAGTTTCCATGGGTGTTAAGAAGAGAGTTTTAATGTTCTGTATGCATGAAGGAGAGAGAGATTGGTGCGGTTACTCTCAGAGAAGGCCCGCTCGAACGCCACCAACTAATGGCCCATATATCATAATAGGGAAATTCATCCGGCATCCGTAGTTATCACGTCCTGTTGTTTTGTCAAAGCCCTTCATCATTCAAGGTTTTCAAGGTATTTTATTGAAATTTACATATACATAAACATATAATTGGAAAACTTAAACTTAAGGATAATATGAATATAAAAATTTGTTGGCACATAGGGGGCCTCACTTATGTTATAACATTGTTTCTAAAATTATAACAATTATAATGAATATGACTAGTTATCTAAAATTAAAATTATGGCTTGGTTTATCTCTCGGTTTGTTCCGTCCCGGTTGTTCAGTTGGTGGGTTTGTTTTTTAGATGTTTTCAGCCACTTTGGTATGCTGACTCCGCATCAGCGTAAAATCGAACTACTTCTTCGTTGTCCTTTCCAACATATCCAAGAAACTAAGGTTACTAGGCTCTGGATGTCGTTCCTGGGTGGTCATCCTTCTTATCAGCGGGTTTGGGTGGTTGGCTGTGTTGTGAATAAGCTTCCTTGCCAATTGCACGAGAAACGTTGCTGTAGTGCTTCTTTCGCTGTCGATCGAAGATTGATTAGCCCGGTGCTTATCCTCAGAATTTTCCTTTCGAAGAGTTAAAGCTTCTGCATTACTGTCTTCTAAATGGTGTACCATGCAGGAAAATTATAGCTGATGACAGGTCTGATTAGCTGCTTATATATCAGTAGTTTCACTGGCTGGCTTAGCCCGGTTCTTCTGCCTAGCAATGGGTGCAAGCGGTGAAACGCAATGTTGGCCTTCCTTAGTACCTGCCTTGAGTGAGGGTTGAATTTGGACAGCTCGTTGGAGAGGACTCCGAGTTATTTAACATTTCTTTTGGCTGCTATCGTCGACCCATCGGGGAGCTTCAGGATCAGATTTCTGCAAGTAGCTGCAGAACGACAACGGTTGCCATTGGTGGTGGGTCACCTGAAACACACAAGCTCGGATTTGGCAGTGTTGATTCGGATACCCAACTTTCAGTAATTCTCGTACAGTCTGGAGACGTGGGCTTTCACTCTCCCAGCTGCAATTGCTGGCGCTATCGATGAGACGTAGCACAGTGGGGAAAACGTGGAAAAAAATCAATTTTCCGAAAGTGGCAATTTTAATAATTTATTTTTCGTTTCTCATAGTGAATTTGTTGTAAAATAAGGAAATCATAAACATTTGTCAAATAAAAAATATGTAAACCTTGATTTTATCGCCCGAAGTTGGAAATTAGTAAAAATGTATAAAAATATGTGATTTTTTGCACAATCCGTTCACAGTCAAATCTAAACTTTTTTAAATGGTTCTTTTTTAGTAGTGTTAAGATATATCGATAAGTAATATCAATACAATAATTGCCCAGAAAAAAATGAAAGAAGTAGTGTTTTGAAGGAAAAACACTCATTTAGAGATTTTTTTTAGTCTCATAAGGTTTTAAGTACTAGCGCCATTCGGCGCTGTTAACCCGTTGTTTTCGTTGAATGGTTTAGGGTACAAGCAAGAATCTGCAGCAAAGAATGCGTCCGGAACCGTCCGGATTCGACTTCTAGAGCAATTTGAAGTGCTCAAGTCATACACCTAAAAAAATACATAAGTATAAATTACAATATTGACATCGTGATGTGGGACCTGACATGCATTTATGTTATACGTACGTTTATAAAATATGTTTGTTTATATTTTAATTATTGTAATTTTACCACGATGCAGTAATTTTTATTTAGACTGCACAAATTTTTGAGTGTAGTATAACATTTAACATTTGTCTAATTGGCTCGCTTGTGTAGACACAATCGTGTTACCGTTACCGACATTATAATAATTCCAAAGGTCAACTTGACGTGTCAAGCAGCGTTTACGCGTTGCGATGTCATGTGTTTTTTCTATACCCCGTTCAGTATTAACTGACTTAATTTTGGAAAAAGAGGAATCATTTGAAGTGTTTTTAAATAGACAATTTTCATATCTAAGTGAAAAAGAGCTATTTATGTTGGCGGCGATGAGTGCAGATCATAACTTCAAAAATCATTTGGCATCACTATACCATGGCGGCCAACCTACGCCGAATAAAACCCAACGTAAAAGATACTAAACGAAGCTATCTTCGTTCTTAATATCTTTGAAATAACCGCCGAGACGAGTCGAGTCGCCAACGCCCAAGAGAACAGCAAGCGGAGAAAAACTATAAATTTTAAAGTTCTTAAAAAGTTCTTTTACATTCTTTAAATTCTTAAAATTCTTTATATTCTTTAAATTCTTTACGTTCCTTACATTTTGCTTAACTTCTTTCCTATTCTTACATCGTTACGTTAAATAAATAAGTACTCTTAAAATATAGTGTTCTTGCATTTCATTTGTTCTTGGGCCGGCAACAATATATAATATAAAGCTCTATTATCAGAGATTACCAAAAATTTTTTAAATTTATTTTTTACCTTTACAATTTTTTTTTTTATTTATGGCAAAAAGATTTATTTTAAGGTATTTTGTAATAGAACTTGTAAGGGTTTACCATGAAAACAGATACCTACCTATCGTCTCAGATAACTTTTAAGCTAATGGAAGCATTCTAAAAATTCAGATTCAAATTCAGCACTCAAAAATTCTCAGGGAAAGTATATTTCTTTTCCAGCAACAACAACCCATTGAAGTATATGAAGTTTTAGGTGAAGTCTAAAAATTAACTAAGAATTTTTCCGAGAGGAAAATATATATCGGGAAGATTTAAAATGTATTTTGAAGGAGAAGAATTGTACTTTCAGATACAGTTATAAATTTCGTAAAAAAAAAATACCTCACAATTTTACGAGACCTCAAAATGTATATATTTTGTTTTATTTTCAAACAGAATATCTCAAGAATTAGAGGTAACTGAATAATTCTGAGCTTGGAAGAAAGTATGTTTTTCTCCGGCAACAAAAAAATCTTTATTTTGTTGACCAGTGTGATTATCATGTGTGAAAATTTAAAAAAAAATCGGTCGAATGGTTTAGTTTTTATAGAGTTTTTTCCACTCTCCCATACAAGGTGCCCCACTGTGCGTAGGTCAGTGAGTCGTCAGCAAAAAGCAGATTCTTGCAATCAGTTGGCATGGGTTGATGAGACGTCATCAGGCTATATAGGTAGGGACCCAGCCTCGATCCTTAGGCGACACCAGCTTTGATGGATTCGATTGAACACTTGCAGCTGTCTAGTTGAACGAAGAATTTCCTGAAAGAGAGAAAAGAAAATAATATTTTTATTAGTGGCTAAGGTAATCCAAGTACTCGAAGCTTATGGATAACGGCTTCTATCCATACCCTGTCGAATGCTCTTTCGACATCCAGAAATCATCCTACGGTGGCACTATAGCTGTTGAGTGCTGAGGAGACGTCAGACTGGAACTTTAGTGTTGAATGCCCTTCCCGAAAGCCAAACTGCATATCTGGGATGATGTTGTTTTCATTGCAGTACTTCTTAAACCTCCTTAGTATGACTTCTTCCAGAATTTTGCTGATATTGTTGAGAAGGGATATAGGCCCAGTGGTACCACTTTATTTCAATTGAAGTAGATCTACTTCTTTTTTCCAAAATATTTTAAAATCTACTTCCTACTTTGCACCAACAGCAAAATATTGAAATCTACTTCATTTTAAAAATCTCTGTTTCAATCTACTTCAATTTTACAAAATAAAGCCCAAATCTACTTCTTTTTTCTATTGCACTCTAAGTAGTAGTATATAACCTCATAATTACCATAAAATAAAAGAACGTCAACACAATACAAATACACAAATGAGTAATTTTATGCGAAATTTCTTTGAAATTAGAAGAAATGTATTGACAATTTTAAATACATATTTAATAGGTAGGTAATATGTATTCATTTAAGGAAAAAAAATTTTGTATGCAACATTTTTTCTAAAAGCAAGTAAAAAGCCATTTTGAAATCTACTTCGATTTTTCTCAATTTACTTCACTTTTTTCTTCAAATCTACTTCGACTTTTTTTCCGGAAGTGGTAACGCTGAATAGCCCTATAGTTGCAAGCCAGGTTGTGCCTTTCTTCGGGACTGCCACGATTTTTGCCGTGTTCCACTTATGAGGGAAGTAGCAGTTGTTGACGCAGTTGTTTATGATGATTGTGACTAGTATCATCACATGTGGCATGATGACGTAATTGGATACTCCATCCTGTTCTGTTCACTTCTTTGGTTTGGAATTGACGATGATTTCCGCGATTTCCTCTGGTTGGCATAGTTGAGGGTTGCCCGGTCATCATTTTCAATTTCAAAATATTGTATCTCGGATTAGGTATTAAAATAAAAAAAAAATGACACAAACTTGCTCTTTCGTTTAACCCATTAGCGCCTAGACAAAGACTGCTATTGAAAATTATTTTTTAACTTTATTTTGTTTATTCCTGTAACTACAAAAATAGTAATCAATTTTCATATCAACGGTCAACTTTTTTTTATAAGACACAGCAACCGGTATTTATTTAAAATTCAAAATACAACTTTCCTGGAAATCATATACAAACAGTAATAAAACGTTGATTGTATAGGTGTACTCGCGCGAGTACAGAGGGCGGTAATGGGTTAATATACTTAAAATTAAAGAAATGAAGGTGAACGACTTAAACAACTGCTTAAGTGGTTGGAGCTTGAAACAGGATGCCATGTGATTTCTCGAACAAATATTAATTTATGCTAGAATAAAAATATTTTTAGATATTTCAAAATATTTTTTTATTTTAACTTTTTGTAATTTTTTTTTTCGAAACTTAGAAGATTCTGCATAAAAAATCATTAAAATCTATTTTAATGTGTTAATCTTAAGATTTTTCTCTTTAAATTATAATTCGTAATAATTAAGGGGAACAGTAAAAATTCATGAGATATTCCAGTTTGAAAAAAAAATATTTTTTGACATAGGCAATTTTGACAATAACAATTTAGTTATAAGTCTTGTAAATAATATTAAGAAACTGTTAATTGTCAACTTTCAAATATATAGACTCGAAATATTAAGTTTTCAACAAAAAATAATTGCTGGATGGATCGCTTGATTTTCGTATAGTAGATCGTAGTAGAATTTAAGATCAAAAATACAAGACGTAAAATACATTTTCTTGGAAAATTTACATATTTTTTTCTCAAAATATGTTTAACAGCTTTCTTAAAAGAAATCATTTTGCAAAAATTTTCTAAAACTTGTTATTCTTAGTACCTCACATAGAACCAATTTTTCATTTCAGACTTTCACAAAAAATAATCAAATAATCAAATAATCAATTTTTTTTACTCTATAGCTCCTAAATAGTTGAAATAGTATAATGTGTGTTAAGATTTTCAAATTTTTTCTTGCGATTTTTAGACTATTTTTTTAAATTAATTATGTCTTTAAGATATACGGAGGGCACACCGTAACTAAAGCTCATTTAAGGACGTATAATTTTGAGACGAATTTTTAATTTATTTTTTGAAAACTCATTATATGAATATAGAAATCCACATGAAAACTAATATAATTTTATCTTAAAGCAACGGTACCTACCATACAAATTTTTCTTGCAAATGGTATATAGAATTTTGATAAAATCTTTTATGATTTCTAATTCAATAAGACAAATTTTGGAAGTAAGATATTATTAACTGTAGTGTTATAAAAAAAAAATTATAAATTTTGTTCTTCCTTAAATTAAGTTTGTTTAAGAACTCACATGGCATTCTGTGTTAGACTCCAACTACTAAAGGATTTATTTTAGCCAATTCAAAAATGAATTCCATGCTTATGGGTATTTTTCTCAAATAACGTTCAATGCTAAAATTGTAAATTCTAATTGCATTTACTTATGAAAAAAAATCGTGACTCCAAACTTATCTTATCTTATAATTATTGGCTTTTGTCTTGGTGGTTTCAAGATTTCGAAAATGAAAAGACTGAGCAGTCTTTTCATAGGCTCCTTCGACGAGTTCGTCTTAAAATAATCAGTTCAACATTTTTTTCATTTTCAGTGGTCAAAATCAAAAATTAAAAGATAATTTTTCATTCACGATATACATTCAAATCTGTAGACTAATATTGGTACCTTGCTTTGCGAAATGATCAAGATCTGTGAATCCTTCTCTTAAATGAACTCTCCATTTTCTTATGTCAAAATGTTTTTCAAAATCTGAAATTTGATGAGCTACTTTATCATTTTCTTACAGTAGTTTAATTCAGATTTAATTCGAAAATACGAGTAGCATTAAAAAAAATATACACAAAACTCTTAAAAATAGTACGCATACGCCATAGAACACTTAAAGAAAATTTGATATTCTATGGTAGCCTGCGTTGGCTTTTGCACAGAGTGAACTGGATATGAATTGGAAAATTGGTTCTACCTAAGAAACTTTCATAAAAGATTGCTTTCGGACATGCTGAACTGGTGCTAAGGTTGAAGTTTGCATTACCCCCCCCCCAAAATACAAGATAAAGGTTCGTTGAAGCCATATAAAGTGTGGTTAGTAGGCAGTATTGTTAGTAGGCAGTGTTGAAATTTATAAATATTTGTGCAGTCAACATAATCTAAAAGAGGTCGACAAATGAATTAAATATGATGGTCTTTTTCTTTTATTTTTCCAGGGGAGCGTGAGAGTTTTTTGGAGCAGCATTTACAAAATCCAAGAGCTGAGTTGGCTTTGAGAAGTGTAGCGTTAATGTGTGCCAGGAAGTAGAGCTGTTGTTCACATTACTTGGAAGGGTATCAAATCGACACCACGATGGAAATGGATTGATATTGGAGAAAAAAGAAACATGGCGGGGACTTGATGTATCCCAAGTGCCTGCCTTGCAGGGGGAGGGAGGTAGCTAAGAAGGAGCTGGAGAAGTTAAATCTGAAATGAACTTTGTAATACCTATCAGTTTTTCAATATAATCTTCTTTTCCGTTCTGTACCAACTACATAAATGTTAATTAAAAGCGTATTCTCAAAGTATCATTTTGTAACTGTTTTAAAATTAAAACAAAACAATCTAGAAAAAATCAAAATAATTTTATTCTTAATGTTTGGACCTTTAAGCAATTAAATCCTCATGTTCCCATGTATCATAAAATGGATGGGTTTCCTTACCAACAAAAAAGCCAAAAATCCATTTTAAATCTTTTATGATTCCTTTACTTCCCATTGCAAGCAAATAATCCCCCCAGTAAGGAGCAGATCAACAACAAAGAACTTAGTCAAACGCTGCAGGCCTAAGGTATTTTAGGACGTTAATGGAATGTATGTATTTGCTTTTTACCTTTGTCAAACCATTTAACAAAGCTTTCCGGTCTTTGATCCACTTTAAACTTAACGCTGTTAACAGCTTAAACTACTTTTAATTTCATGAGTTAAATCATAATTGAAAGAACACTTTTATATTACAACTAATTGAATCTGACCATTCAAAGAAACCTCTGGAGTTCCACAAGGCAGCCATCGCAGGCCTCTTATTTTCATTTTGGAAATCAATGACGTCGAGTGTGTTATTAGACACTCATTGATCTTAAAAATAATCCAAATAATCTATTAGCTCATATTCTCCTCTCAAGACCTTGAACTACTCCAAAATTATCTCATCATATTTTGTACCTGGTGCTAAAACGATTTCCTTGAATT
This sequence comes from Chrysotoxum bicinctum, assembly GCA_911387755.1. Lineage (NCBI taxonomy): Eukaryota > Metazoa > Arthropoda > Insecta > Diptera > Syrphidae > Chrysotoxum > Chrysotoxum bicinctum. The sequence goes on along the minus strand of OU426989.1, from coordinate 59,093,333 downwards.
CAACGCCAATAAGTGTCAAGCTACGACCATTTCCCATTAACACATACCTCTTCCTTCTAAAACATATCTTGTCTACGTAAGCTAAGTGTAATCGTTCGCTTCACTTTTTCCGCAACCTGACTTCTTGTAATGATAAGAACAATCTCGCTCTCTTTTTAAATCCTTAAATGCAATCCCTTGAATTAACTTATACTATACAAAATCTTTTTGATTCCACCAGCTTATTCATGTCTACCCCGGACTTAGAGAATGATCGACTTATGCTGTAAATAGAAAAGTTAAAAGAACACTTTATGAATTTCTTAATATTTCTTTGCTAAGACATAATCTTCTTTAGTACTTTAACTGCCTTACACTTTAGCTGTTGTTCTTTTTTTGAACAACAAAAATGACTTATACACTCGACTATACATCATCATAACCATAAAATATTTCAAACTATCCCATAAATCCTTACAAAGCTTCTACTTATTAAGGACCAACAACAATGCTTGAGTCCGCATTTCAAAGCCTTGTCTGAATTCATCTGAAACTTGCCCTTAATGCAATTTGTTTCACTGCATGATTCCTTTAACTTTTTACAAGAATAAATGATTAAAGAAGTTTTCCATAACTCTTCGCTGCATAAATTATTCATGGAAGAATTAATTAACTTTAGCATTTAAAGAATCAATAAGAAAGCCAGCTTAAATACAACAACAATAAATTATTAAACCTAAGATCTTTTGTTCATTAAATCATCTCTTGAGAGGTTCGTCATCTCTCCGCCCGTGCGTGCGTCGGTCGGAGCAATCCATCTGACAATGATTGAATGGCAAGGTCATAAATTCCATTCAACTGCCCATAAAAACTTCCGAATACAAAAATGTTTTGACAACACAGCCACTTACTACATCCACCATAATCACGAGAGTTCAACAAAAAAAAAAAAAAAAATCTTAAAACTAGTTCATCAACCTGCGAGATACATGGAGTTTTTTTTGACAATTTGTTTCCAACCAACGTCCCTCTCAACGCACAAAAATCCATCTCCAGAGATGTTGGCACTTTATGCCGTGATAAACAAGCCACACAAAGCACAATTGTCCCCAACCAAAGGTGCTTTAAGTCACAATTTTTTGTTAAAGGGGATTGCCCCATACCCATTTTTTGAAATAAAAAATAACCCGCAACCAACTGCCAAAAAAGTGTTAACATTAAATTTTTAAATGAAAACACCACATTTCAGATTTAGGGATCCGTTGCGGAGCAGCAGCGATGACAATCTCTGGAAAGCCAACAAAAAACCAAGGTGCGACAAGTTGAGGGGAGTCGCGCGGTTATGAAAGTGTGTCTTTGCCATTGCGCGGGGTATAAATTATGCTTGGTTTTTAGGTCGGGCGTGCCGCATTGAAGTATACCCTAGTTCATACCTGTTCATTGAACCAAACCAACAGCGGACCTAGAATTTATGGAAAGGTAAGAAGTTAAGGGGGCGACGGCGGCGACGTGATGAAGAGTAGTTAGTTTAGATAGAATTCTCCATTTGTTGTCTAATCAAAATGAAAATGGAGGAAGAATATTGGCCAGGAAAGAACACTTTGTGTTAAGCTTTTGAGTTTTGTGTTGTGTTATACATCAGTCTACATATTTCTTCTCGTTTGGCACTTAAAATGGGAAATTATTATTCAAAAAATATTTTTTTTTTTTTTTTTTTTATAATGTACTCACGCTCAAGGGATTATGATTACCCTTTAAATGTTTCAACACAGCGTGGGCGTGAAGTTACAGAAGAGAAAGAACGATAGGAAAGATGTGTGGCACGATGTTCTGAGACTGAAGGTGGTTGTCTCAGATTTTTATCTCCAGGGATGGCGGCTGAACTAAAGCGAAGAATGCCGTGTCTTATTTCTATGTCGCTTATAATTCACATTATTTTATTCGTGTTCATCCTTGTTGGGCATACTAGTTTAACTCAATCACATGTTGTTAGTGTTATGCCTGAACAACATGTAATGAGTAAACCAGCAACCCATTGATGACAATTTATAGAAGGTTTTTAATGGAATTAAAGACGACATGGACGACGGCAGGGATCGAACCTGTGATATTGAGGTTGACAGGCGAACACACAACCATCGCGCCACGGATAAATCTTATCTATTTTCATGAATCAAGTTATTTTAATGGGTAATATTTGTGAGCATGTCTTTTAAGTCTGTGACTCAAGACATTCCAACAGAGGGACAGTGTGACAAAATGAAATTTCACTCAACTACACCGTCGCACTTAAAAAGAGAGGCACTTTAATACTACCGCACTTAAAACCAAAACTTGCAATAATTTTAACTTGCGATATAATCTGTCATAGAACAGTCGTGCGACCCAGTCGTACGACCCAGTCGTGCTACCAAGTCGCACTACCCAGTCGTACGACTGTCGACTGCGACTCAGTCGTGCGACCTAGTCGTACGACACACACACACGCACATACACACATAAGCACACATAAGCACACATAAACAAAAAAATGAAGGAACATAAATGTCCCCCTTAACAATCACTAAGATTGATAGATGACTTCCTTTATCAAGCTAATTTTATATCACAATTTATTATTTGGAGTTAAAATTCAATGTTATACACCGGACAAAAAAAAGATCAACTTGAATTGAGTTGTATGTTGATCATAATATAAGCTGCTAACTTTTTATTTTAATGGTTTAATTCCATTTATATTCCATTTGTTTGCGTTCAAGGGCTTATTAGACCCTTATCATTTTAACCACAACTCGAGCAATGCAATTAAGGAGGAAGAAAAAGGAGGTGTCGATGAAAATTTGATTTGAAAGTTTGGAAATCTTTATTTGGACCTTTCCAATTTTTGTGGAAGTTTTTCGCATTTTCCATGACTCCGCAAGATTTCTTGTGATAACTGTTTGTGCTCCATCATACCTGTCATAGAACAGTCGAACGGCCCAAGCGTACGACCCAGTTGTACGTCCCAGTCGTACGACCCAGTTGTACGACCCAGTCGTGCTAACAAGTTGTACGACCTAGTCGTACGACACACACACACACACGCACACACAAACACACACACTCACACAGACACACACACACACACACACTGTGTCTGTGTGTGCGTCGAAGTCTCTGCTAAAGAAATAATTAATCAAATAAATATTAACGGATATAAAATAAAAAAATAACATTAATAAACTTGATAATGATAAAAATTAATTGTATTATAATTATTAATTAAAAACACAAATGATAATAAAATTAAAGCTAATCTAACTTTGAGCTAAAGAACGTAATCCTCCTAATAATGCATAATTAGAATTTGACGATCATCCAGCAATTATTATAACTGTATAAACACCTAATCATGTACAACATATAAAAAATAAAAGAAAATAATTTAATAAAAAAAGGTATAAATAATCATAATAATAATGATAAAAATAATGAAAAAATAGGAGAAAAATAATATGAAATATAATTTGATACTAAAGGATAAGTTTGCTCTTTTGTAAATAATTTAATTGCGTCACAAAAAGGTTGAGGAATTCCTATTAAACCAACTTTATTTGGCCCTTTACGAATTTGAATATAACCTAAAACTTTACGCTCTAATAATGTTAAAAAAGCAACTCTTACTAAAACACAAATAATTAATATTAAACTTATTATTAAAAATAAAATAATTTCTATATAAAACAAGTACTATTTGTAATATAAATTACATTTATAAATTCTAAATTTATTGCACTAATCTGCCAAAATAGTTTTAAATAATTATTTATATTCTATAAATTAAAAATAAAATCATTTAAACATTTAATCCTTTCGTACTAAAATATTTTAATTAATTAAAGATAGAAACCAACCTGGCTTACACCGGTTTGAACTCAGATCATGTAAGATTTTAAAAGTCGAAGAGACTTAAAATTTAAACGGCTACACTTAAACTTATATCTTAATCCAACATCGAGGTTGCAATCTTTTTATCGATATGAACTCTCCAAAAAAATTACGCTGTTATCCCTAAAGCAACTTATTTTTATAATCATTAAAAATGGATCAATTGTTCATAAAATAATGATTTAAATTTTAAAAGTTATTTAAATTTTAATATCACCCCAATAAAATATATTTTTTTTATTATAATTAAATTAATCTTTAAAATTAAAATAGTAAATATATAAAGATTTATAGGGTCTTCTCGTCGTTTAATATAATTTTAGCTTTTTGACTAAAAAATAAAATTCTATTATAATTTTAAATGAAACAGATAATATTTCGTCCAACCATTCATTCCATCCTCCAATTAAAAGGCTAATTATTATGCTACCTTTGCACAGTTAAAATATTGCGGCCATTAAAAAAAACATTGGGCAGGTTAGACTTTAAATTAATTTCTAAAAGAGATGTTTTTGTTAAACAGGCGAACATTATTTTTGCCGAATTCTTTACATAAACTTATTATGTATAAATATAATTTTATAAATAATTTATATACGCATTATATCATTATAACTTTATTTTTTAAATTAAAATAAATATTTTAATAAAAATTTAACATAAAATAAATAATTTAATTATAAAAATTAATTTATAACAAATTTATTAAAAAATGATAATTCTAAACATATAATATTTTATATTTTATTTATTATTTATAAAAAATTATTTTATAGCTTATCCCATAAAATATTAGACTTAAAAATTATTTAATTAACTATTAATTAAATAAATAAATTTTTAAACTTAAATTAAATTTATTTCTTAAAAAACCTAGATATATTTAAAAACGAATAACATTTCATTTCTAATAAATTATTTAAAATAATTTTGTTACATTAAATTTTATAATTTATTAAATCTTTTAAAATCAAGAAAAATATATAATGTATATTTTTTATTTAATAAGCTCTGATGCACAAGATACAATAAATAAAATTTTCTTTATTATTAAAAATTTTTCATTATATTTCAATATTATTTTACAATACTAATATACTATTATTAAAATTTATTTATTCTAAGCACAAAATTCTTTTCAATGCAAATGAAATACTTTTCTTTATAAGCTTTAAATTGATTCTAGATACACTTTCCTACTATGTTACGACTTATTTTATTTTAATAATAAAAGCGACGGGCAATATGTACATATTTTAGAGCTAAAATCAAATTATTTATCTTTATAATTTTACTATCAAATCCAATTTCATTAAATTTTTCATATTTAAATTCATAAATATATTGTAACTCATTTAAACTTAAAAATAAACTACACCTTGATTTGATATTAATTTTTATTTTAATTATAGAAAATTATTATTCTTATAAAATTTTCTAATAACAACGATATATAAATTGAATGACATTTTTAAGTAAGGTACATCGAGAATTATCGATTAAAAAACAAGTTCCTCTGCATAGACTGAAATACCGCCAAATTTTTTTAGTTTCAAGTATATAGCTAATACTACTCAAATAAATTTAATTACATTTTAAATAATAGGGTATCTAATCCTAGTTTTTAATTAAAAATTTTAAGCTTCAATAGAATTTTATTATAAAATTATTATAAATTTAAAATTTCACTTAATAAATTTAATAATATTTTATTTTAAATTATATATTTAACTACTCTTAATAAAATTTTATTATTATTTGTATAACCGAAACTGCTGGCACAAATTAAGTCAATATAAATTAATATTTCTATTTCTAAATTTCTTTAATTAATAATATTAATTATTGTAAATATATTTATATAATTTAAATAATAGTTACTTTTAAAATAAATATAAATTCACAAAAAAATTTACATATAAGAAATTAATAATAAATCATTTAAGCTAAAATAAAACTTATAAAGTTTATGATAAAAATAAAAGTAACAAAAATATAATTTTATTTATAAATAATTTTATTAAGTATTTTAGTTTATTAATAAAAATTTTATAATTAATTAATACAAATTACTAGTTAAGTAATTCCTCCTTAAGTAAGAATTTTTAAAAGATTAATTATTAGTATATATATAAATAATAATAATATCCCCTTATTATTATTATTATAAATATGTACTATCATAAATTTAAAAAAAAACTTTTTTTAATAAATTAATTATACAATAATTTTTGAAAATAATTTATACTTATTATTTAATATAAATAACTAATTTTAGGTAATTCCTTCTTAAGTAAAAATTTTTAAAAAAATATTTATTAGTATATACATAAATAATAATAATATCCCCTTATTATTATTATTATTATATATGTACTATCATTATAAATTTAAAAAAAAAAAACTCTTTTTTTAATAAATTAATTATATTTTATAATAATAAATTACATAAATTTATAATATTAATTTATATAATTTAATTTAGTTTAAATAACAAAAAATTCAAACAAACTTATAAAAAATAATGAAAAATGAAATAAATTTTAGAAGCTTAATATACTCGTATGATATTCGCGACCAAACTCAAACAAAACAAATCTGTATTTAATTAAAGTATCGATTTTTAACCACATTGGAAACTTTTAACGCAAGACAATTTTATTTGAAAACGCTTGGTACTTGGTAGATATCATTTTTAAATCTAACAACCCCCCCCAACATGTTTTTTTCTTTTTTTTTTCAAGACCAAAAATAATGATACCTGCCATTCTGGTTCAATTGTTGTTCAATTCAATTCAATTTTTCAATGTAGAAACTTCAGTACAAGCACAAATTTTGTATTTTGAATTTAAAGATATAACGACGTTAATTTGCCACTGTGTCTTCTTCGTCAATGAGATGCCTCTTTTGCCTGACAACTTTTCTTGGATGGATACTCAAACATGTTTTAAAATTCCATTTCTGAAATGAACGAAAAGTTTCGATTTATATAATCACTCAGTATTTAATGTAACTACTCAGATGTTCAAATTTAAAGCTATTTATATATAATTGCTCATAAGGAAGAATTGGTTTCTTTTAATTACAATCAAAACTTAGCTTAGATGTCACCAAAACAACTTTACGGTATACTGTCCTTAAATCTGTGCACCTAAGAGTATATTTATTTTTGTACGTCCGTTGTGCATCAAGCTTGAGCCAAAACGGTTGGACCGATTTTCTTCAAATTTGTTTGTGCTTCGATTCCAATTGAATCCTTGTTTCAGCTCATCCAGAACACTTTAAACCACATAACGATTTAATTTTTCAAATTTTCTCGAAATCGATATAAACGATTTTTATTAAACTTATCATTGCTGTCATAAATAATAATTGTATTCAATGTTTTAACAATTTTCTTAATTGCCATATTTTAAAAGCTATTCCGGTTTATTTAGTTAAGGGTTCAACAAGTTCTAGTCAACCGCCCAAAACCAATATGTAAACAGGGATTGCTGAGAGCTCTAAGTCATTAGGACGTAGTTCTCCACAAGCTGTCGTACCACCAAATTTATTTATTTTTTAAAAAGCACTTTCATCATTTTTCTCAACATTCGAAAAAAATTATGGAAATATACGGGACTTGGCAGTAATGTGCATTTCTCGCGAAAAAAAAAAATATTTGTATTAAAGTTACTCAGAACTCATCATACTTATACTTAGTTTAGTCAAAATCCTTAAAGCCATTCTCTGTAATATTTGGAAACACCAAGAATGGTATATGGCATTACCAATTCAACAATAAATGGGAATTCCTCCCTAATGGAATTACGAAAAATAGTCTGTATCAACTTGAAGCAGATGGGTTCACGTGTTAAGGCTCTAGCTCCATGTACGGTGACAAAACAGACGCATAAACACACATACGATTGGTCCCAGAGAAGCCCCGGTGCACAGACGTATGGATGGTATGCCAAAATCCTATTTTTTTGAATATAGCAATTAAAAATTGAAGCAAATGGTGCAATGCAAAAGACGATAATGTCAAAATCATCATTGCACGCCCTGTGATTCAAAAGTAATAGCTTGCGTATTTTCCCAGGGGCGACGAATTCGAAAATCCACCCCAGAACTTATGTACGCATGCTAAAAAACTTTTGAATGATTGGAGGTAGAGTATATATAGTTGCGGAGGTGATTTGAAGAATATTCCCAAGCCATCTGTGTAACGACCGGTTTTTGTGGCCAATTTCGGGCTGCGTGCTGCAGACATGCATCAAAAGTGACATTTGAACTCTTCGTGGTGATTTTTAATTAAGTAAAGGCGTTGAATTTCACACTTTAAATTTTAAAGGTCCTCTGATTTTATAAGAAAACGCCATCGTCACCTAGTCTTGTTACCTGTTTTTTTGCGTTTAATTATATTTATTGCCGCAAATGGTGAATCAATTATGTTGCTTAAAACAAGAGTGCACTGATTTTGGATTTGTTAACGATGTCGTCAGTTTTATTGGTTCGCGCTAAGCAGATGTTCTTGAGAATTCATTGATGATGATTGATCGTGATCAAAACCCTTGTTGTCTTGGCTTGATTTTTGAGCACGAAAATCGGTTAACTGGTTCGTAATTATTTGGGTCAGTTTTAAAGATGACAAAATAAATTGCAATTTACATTTTGTTTTAATATAATTACAAAGCTTCATTATTCATTTTTTGGATGACTTGATTCAAAGATAATTAAGGGCGTATAAAGCTCAAGGAGAGTTCTGTCCATTCTAAATTATATCAGTAGGCTTAAATAATATTTTGAGTGAGAATGAATTTAAATTTTCACTTTCAAAACACAATTAAAATAAAATGCACGAACAGATCGCGCGTACGTGGTCTTATGATTCAAGGCTATAAGAGGTCTCATAATTAATGGTCAGATGCAGAATTTTTGATCGAACAAGAGCAATGACTGCTGAACCACCGCAATTGCTCCGATAACAATTTGAAATTTTTGTTCACATTTTTCGATTTAAAAAAAATTGTTTACATGATATTCTTAACGCAGTTTTAAGAAAAATTTTGGTGCGCCAACTTTAAGTTTAAATTACCGTTTAAATATAAAATAAATTATAAACGAAAAATTCACCAGTTTCGAAACTATAAAAAAAAGGAAAAAAAACTATTCGAAAATTTAAGTTTTCGTTTTCTCTTCTAACACTTTCTCAGACGATCTGTTAAATACCAGCTCTTACAAAAAAGTCCATCATCGCGACCTCTTTCGTTCATTCTCACTCCCACCATTAGTGACCATTCTTTCTCGCCCATTAGGCAGAGGTGCTATTCGGTCACGAATTACAAAAGCTTCGCCGAATGACTGAAAGCTTTTTTTCGTTTTTGGATTTGGATCTTTTCAATTCTTTCATTTCATGAACGAATTCCGTTCTCATCCGTTAAAATCCACTAGTAGTTAGAGATCTTTGGAATTTGGGGAATCACCTAACAAAGTCATCTTTTTACTTGCGACTTATAGGTACTAAAAGGCAAGTTATGCATTCGGAAAAAAAATCGAATTCGAGATTTTGATCAAAGTTGACATTACAATGATAGCGAAGACTAAAAAAGTGGGTCTCGCAATTCTGTCTGTCTATCTGTCTGTTCGACTACAGCCTAAGCGGCTCGGCCGATTTTTTTTTAAGCTTGGTAAATATCATTTTTAATTTTGTCCCCCTACACGGTTTTTTCCTTTTTTTTTAGGACCAAAAATAACGGTTCCTGCTGTACGATTTTTTTTCCAAATCTTATAAACATATTTTTTTTCAATAACTGTCCAACAGATTAAAAAAAAAGATTGTGTGTACTGACGTACGCGCGGTTGAAGTTAAACTTCTTTTTCCTCAAGCAAAGCTTCTGTAAGATTATAACCTACTAAACAAACATTTTGTATTCTAAAAACATGTCGCTGTCTTTGACGGATAACGTGACGTTTTGACATGTCACTGACAGCTGCATAGACATTTTTTTACCCCCAACGCCGGAAAAGAAGTTTTACTTCAAAAATAAAAAAATTTCATCGAGTTTAAGCTAGCTAAGTGTTGAAAAAAAAAATCCAAAAAAATTGTTATTTTTGGTACCCCGTTGGAACTATTTTTTTGGTTTTTGATTTTCTCCAAAACGGTACGACGGATTTAGATCATTTTTTTTCTGCTAACGGTCCCCATAAGTTGAAAACCCCATGCTCGATTTTTTTAAAACTTGATAATTGAAACTTTCTTAATATAATCAACAAGATATGGGAAAAAAATTATTTTACTTAAAAATAACGGTATTTTCCACACAAATGTTTAAAAATGGTTTTCGAAAATCGTATTTTTCTCGAAAACTGTTCCTAGAATTTTGCTACGCTACATTTTTTTTCTTTCGATTAATTCTTACGATGCCTACCATCCCAACTAACAATTTTACTTCTATATTCATCTAGAGAAGCTTCTTATTACTATTTCTTGCACATGTTGTATAAAACTCCAAAGAGTTAAAAGGGCGACTTTTTTTAACTCCTATTCCACTTTTATGGAGTAAATTGTGTTACTCCGAAAAACATACTTATCGTTATGTTATAGAGGTAATATAATGCTTTATTGCAGCAATTGCATCGATAGTGGAAATGAAAAGAAGATTTACTGTGACAAGAATAAAATACTTATAGGAGTATGTTGAAAATAAAAAAAAAATATTTATTTTTGTGCTTATTTGATTCCATTTTTATTTTGGTGCTTTTCTTGCATGTTTTTCGGCTTTTTCCGCATGATTTCTGTAAAGATCTTAGAGTTGATTATTTTTTATGATTTCATTTTTACGTTTATTTTTGAAATTAATTTAAAAATTACTTACACGTGAAGGCAGAATGTGGGAATCGAACTCGGGCCCTCTCGCACCAAATCTCTTGCTCGCTAACAGCACGACCAAACTAGAATATGTAAAACCTAGCGTTGAATTGGGACCACTTTTATCATGAATTTAATCCTATAAAGTCACATAGGCTTCCTTTATAGGTGCTTTTAACACTTAAATATTAGAAGGAAGCGATATTTATCGCTTCGTAATTCGCATAAGCTGTGAAAAAAGCTAGAGTTCTGGTATACCTAGCATATGTTCCAGTATTAATTTATTGATAAATTGATTATTCTCAGCTTCTTCATCGAAAATCTAGCTGTTAAAAATGTGTCGTGTGCTGCAGTTGCAGTAAGAAAGTCTCGTCAATCAATCGACAATACAAATCACTGTCGCTAAAATAATTCATAAAAAATAGTTTTTTTTCTTAAGAAACAACATGATATATTTTTAAATAAACTGCACTATTGACTTTTTACTTGCGATATAGGCATGTGGCAATTTATCTATTCGTAATAATAAGACAATGCTTAATTTTTGGAAAGCTTAAAATTTAAAATTTTAAAAAACAATCTACAAGATATATGACAAATTTTTTTTTTTTTTGAAAATGTCAAGAAATGGTTTTCCAAATTGTATTTTTATCGAAAACTTCACCTAGAATTTTGATAATTTTTGTACCTTTCGATTAATTTTAACGATCTATAATTTAATAAAAATTTTGAAATTATTAGATATTACTGAATGTGCCTACCGCATTCAAGTATTTTTTTTAATTTTGCATTTCTCACTATCGGCTTGTCGGATTTTAATAATATATTTTTAGAGAGGCTTGATAAAAGGTTAAAAAAAACTTCTATCAAAGAAAAAACTTAAAATATTTTCTTGGTTTAAAAAAAATAAAGCTTTTTTGAAAATTTCATCTTTTTTCAGATTCAATTTTGTATCCGTTCAGTAATAAAAATTCAAATTTTGCTTATCAAAAAAACTTCAATTTTTTGAAATTGTCATTTTTTATATTTAGGCAAGTTTGTTCGACCCAGTCCTACTTTTCATTTATAAGGATTTACTCAGATTACGCATTTTGTTGTTGTAATTAATTCATCCTTAAATGTGCAAAAGCATGTGGTGTACATGCCTATTGCACAGTTTTATAAGAGTACTATAGGAACTATATTGCACTATAAGAGTCCAACAGAAAAATTGATCATGATTATAGAGTCTTGACTTAAACTGTCCAATAATGATTCTATAAAAATAACGAATAATAAATTAAGACTTTTATAGCAGTTTTTTGGGATTACTATAGGAGCATAAACTGTCCTGTGATTTTATAGTATCTCTATAGTATGATTAAATGAAAATTGAGCATTTACGCCTATAGATGTGATAAAAACTGCTCCAGAGAATGTCTAGGCGATTAATTATATCAAAGTTTACTCCTATAGCTATTTGACTTTCAGCAAGAATGGTTATATGAGCACTATAGCTACGAATGATTCTTAATTTCAGAAATAGGAAGCAAAATTGTTAATTGGGATAAAACGATTTTTTCGAATTTTGAATTTCTCATTATCGGCATAACGGATTTTAATGAAATTATTTATAGACATGCTTCTAAAAAGTTTAAAAAGCATTGAATTTCAAAACTTAAAAAAAAAAATATTTTTTTGAATTTTGAAAAAAAAAAAATATTTTTTTCTTGGAAAATTCAATATCTCAGAAACGGCTCAATATTTTATTTTGTAAATTTAATTTGTATTCGAACAATAATAAAAACTTTAAATTGGCGTACCAAAATTTTTCTTAAAAATATTTTGAAAATTTTGTATACATACTAAAAGCTTATTTTTTTAAGAAACCAGTACAGACTTATATTTTTTGTTCTTGCATAAGCTAATAGTTGCTTGAATCAACTACTACTGTTTTAGTTATTTAAAAAATTTATTTTATGCTTATGAACAGTTTTTCTCTAGTAACATTAATTTTTGAAATTCTTAGTCGTTTACATAAGAGCAAGTTCGTGCGACCCAATCGTGCATTTTATTTTTGTTGAATAAATGTCAACACAAAAATAGTAGTTTATAAAATTCAACACAATAAAGATCATTATACCAATTTCTTATCTAAAGTAGCAGTGGTGTGTAAAAGATCTTACTTAACCAAAAATCTGTTGCTGTATGTTTTGCGCCCTTTTTTTCTGAAAATCGTTTCGTATTTCTTTAAATATATTTTTTTTAAAGTTTATTTCTTGGTTACATTTTTAGAAAATAAAGCTTTCCAATCACGCAAAAGTTCAGCTTTATTTTTGCATCTTATTTTCCTGGGCTAATTACAGTACCTACTAATCAAAATTAAAATCAACAAAGTGGCTTTAATTGGTTACTATATCCCCGCGCTCCCAGTTATACATTTTATTTTTCTTGTCTGATTTTTTTAATGGACACTTAGTGAATGGCAGTTTAAAATATACACATTGATTAACAAGAATAATTTGTTTGTTCGGCTTGTTAAAACAGGACTAATAAAATGTTAAAACATCCACTCTTTTAATGAACCTTCTGAATCACTTCGAATTTTTGGGATTTGTATACTTCGTGCATCTGTAAACGTAATACTATATGCACTTGGAATCGCCTGGAAAATAAATTTTGGTTCTTATATTCAAAATTGTTTGGACCTGTTCTCACTGCAAACTTCCTTATGGACCTAAAAACATACAAGACACCATACCTAAGTAAACATTGAAGGCGTAAAGTAAGTGTTGTAATATGAATGCGCAGCTTGCACAGAGATATGAGATTTAGTTTATATCTTACAAATAGAAAATACATTAAAAACGATGATAAGGATTTTCAAAAAGAAAAACGACTTTTTTAAAGGACTTTATTGGATATTTAATTAAAAATTGCTAATAGGTTTTTTAAAATTTTGCCCCATAAATATTTAAGATACTAGACTTAGGTCGACATGCAAAAGTATTTTTTGTTAACAGAATTCATTGATTAATAATTTCTTATAACCAATATCCATAAATTAGTGATTACTGTTTCCAAAAAAATGCAAGTTGACATTGACATAAAATTCACAAAATAAATTGTTTAAGGATTTAAATAACTTATTTTGTACTTGGAGTTATGAACAACATGCCATGCCATTTATTAAATAAATACCTATAAACTTATGCATAATGGACTAACGAAAAATCTAATAAATAAGTTTCAAATCTGTTTTTCATTCAACAAATAAGCATTATATTTCAAAAAAAAAACTTACTAGATTTTGAAATATCGAATTTTCAAAAACAAAATTTTTTTTTAAATACAAAAGATATTTTCTTTTGAGTTTTGATATGCAATGTTTTTTTAAGATGATTATTTATAAAAATAAAATGCACGACTGGGTCGTACGAACTTGCTCCTATGTAATAGACTAGGAATTTAAAAATGAATGTTACTAGAGAAAACTGTTCATAAGGATAAATTTTATTTTTTAAACTCTTTTGGTAGTAAGAGATAGAAACAGAATGTTATGCAAATATGAATTTATGCAAGAACAACAATTGAACCGCTGAGAAGAAAAAGGAAAACATTTCACTAATCATAGTTTTTGGGAAATCAAAGAAAACTGTTTATTTCTGAAACTGAAAGTTATTCTTCAAAACATTCTGAAGGACAAATGTAAAGCTAGTAAAGACGAGTGACATACCAAACAATTGAAATTAAAAACTTTAAGGTCGGGCTTAATAATTCCTGTTAAAGTGAGTGGAATGTTTCCTTTTTCCACTAATTGAAAATAATCAAATAAATTATTTTAAATTAAGCTTTTTAATTCAAATAATATAAATAATGGTTACAAAACATTTTATTTAATTAATATTAAATAATTCTGCAAAATTCTAAACAATATTTTAATAATAATTCAAGGGAATAAAAATAAACAGAAATAAAATGCACGACTGAATCGCACGAACTTGCTCTTATGTAAAAGTACTTTGGAATTTAAAATCCATTTTATAAATATAAAACATGGATTTAATGAGATAAAAATGTTCAAATATATGGAATTGCCGTCTGATTAATCCTTTAAATATTAAAGTAATTTTTTATATAACAAATTTCCTTAAAAATTTTCGAGAACAAAATTTGGGATGCCACATTTTAAGTATTTAGTGGTATAGATTTTAGAAATAGTTTCAAAAAATTATCGTTCACAAGTTTTAAAGATATTGGCTTTTTCAAAAAACACTTGGAATTTTTTTTTTTAATTCCAAAACAAATTTTTTCGAATATTTTTATATACAATATTATTTTAAACTTGAGGGGCTTCCTGCTGAAAATGTTTGGTTAAAATCGTTAAAGCCGTTGATGAGAAAGGCAAAAAATCAAAAAACGGTTCTATGACAGGTACATTTTACCCCAAAAAGGAAAGGAAAAAGGAAAATATTCCTGGAATCTTTTCCTTTTTCCACTCAATGATATTTTATAATCGCATTTAAAAAGTAGGTTTACATAAAATTTTTTCGTTTTTAGGCTTATGATGTGCGTTATAAAAATAGCTACGCTTTTGCATCATTACTTCAATTTCCCATTTCTGTGGAATGTTTTCCTTTTTTTTCTCAGCGGTTCAATCGTTGTAGTGGTTTCTTAAAAAAATAAGATTTTATATAAAAAAATTTGAAAACATTTTTAAAAAAAAAAATGGTACGCCAATTTAAAGTTTTATTTTTGTTTGAATAAAAATTAAATTTCCAAAAAAAAATATTAAGCCGTTTTTGAAATATTGAATTTTCCAAAAAAAAATAGTTTTTTTTTTCAAAGTTCAAAAAAATATTTTTCCTAAAGTTTTGAAATGCAATGTTTTTCAAAATTTTTGGAGGCATCTCTGTAAGAAAATTAATTAAGATCCGTCATGTAATTAATGAGAAATTCAAAATTCGAAAAAATGGTTATATGGTACATAGGTACAAGATGTAATATCTTAATTTCAACATTTTTTTTTAAATTAAAGGTCATAAAAACTAATTGAAATAAAAAAATTTTATTAAAATTCTAGGCGCCGTTTTAAAAAAAAATAGGA
Organism: Chrysotoxum bicinctum; assembly: GCA_911387755.1. Classification (NCBI taxonomy): domain Eukaryota; kingdom Metazoa; phylum Arthropoda; class Insecta; order Diptera; family Syrphidae; genus Chrysotoxum; species Chrysotoxum bicinctum. The sequence continues at coordinate 59,077,491 of OU426989.1, read as the reverse complement.
TTTTTAAAAACCATTTTTTAAATTTTTTTTTACATTTGTATGTATTTTTTTATCACATTGTAGATTATATCAAAAAACTTTTATTTATCAAGTTTAACAAAAATATAGCATGGGGTTTTCGAAATATTGAGTTTTGAAAAAAAAAAAAATTTGAAGTTTTTTTTAAAAATACAAAAAAAAAATTTTTTGAAAATTTTAATACACAAACCTATTCAAATTTTTGGGGAGCTTGAGCAAAAAAAATATCAAAATCAGTGGTACCGTTTTTGAGAAAATCAAAAACGGAAAAAATGGTTCCATGGGGGGTACCCTCAATAACTATTTCTCGCAATTTTTTTTCAACTACTACTTTTAACTAAGTCAATTTTTTTCGTATTTTTATTTTTTAAATCTGTCGAGCAGTTTTTGAGAAAAAAAAATATTTATAAAATTTCGAAAATTCGTATTTCAGGTACCGTTATTTTTGGTCTTAAAAAAAAAAAGAAAAAAACATGTGGGGGCAAAAATATAAAAATGATATCTACCAAGTTTAAAGAAAATCGGCCGAGCCGTTTAGGCTGAAGTCGAGCAGACAGACAGAATTGCGAAACCAACTTTTTAAGATTCGCTATCATCGTAATGTCAGCTTTGATTTGATGCATAACTTGCCTTATAGTACCTATAAGTCGCAAGTAAAAAATGCATTATTTTTAGAAGCTCTCCTTAATGTCTGAATTTCAATTTATTTAATAAGTTTTTAATGATTATTTAATTATCGTGAAGATTAAGCTAAAAGTCAAAATCATTTTATCAAAGTTCTTCTTGCCGATTTCGAGAACGAATTTCGAATCGCACTTTATGGTTAGTTATTTTTAGATAAATTAAAAACGTATCCGACATGCTGTACAAAGTGCTCAAAATTGCTCAATCAATTATTACTTGGGACTTATAGGTACTATAAGGCAAGTTATGCATTCGTAAAAAAAGTCGAACTCAAGTCTTGATCAAAGTTGACATTACGATGAAAGCAAAGACTTATAAAATGCACGACTGGATTGCACCAACTTACTCTCATGTTATAAGTATAAAACATGGATTTATTGAGATAAAAATGTTCAAATGCATGGAATTACCGTCTGATATCCGGAAAAGTATGAATTTACGCAAATACAGTTTAAAAATCGTTTTACTAAATAAATTTTTTATATAACAAAATTCTTTAAAATTTTTCTAAAACAAAATTTGGGATGCCAATTTTAAGTGCTTAGTAATATAGATTAATATAGATTTTAGGAAATAATTTAAAAAATAATTGTTCACACGTTTTCAAGATATCGATTTTTCATTTTTTCGAATATTTTTATATACAATATTATTTTAAAATAAAGGAAGCTCCAGGTTAAAATTTTTGGTTAAAATCGTTAGAGCCGTTGATGAGAAATTCGAAAATCAAAAAAACCGTTCCATGACAGGTACTTTTAATAAAATTTTGCCCCAAACTTTTTTTTTACAAAAATGTAGTCAATGTGCATAATATCACGCCTAATTTTTACTTGCGACTTATAGGTACTATACTATAAGGCAAGTTATGCATTCGAAAAAAAAATCGAAATCGAGATTTTGATCAAAGTTGACATTACGATAATAGCGAATACCAAAAAAGTGGGTCCCGAATTTCTGTCTGTCTGTCTGTCTATCTGTTCGACTACAGCTAAACGGCTCGGCCGATTATCTTTAAACTTGGTAGATATGGGTTTTATTTCCCCCCCCCCCCGGATGTTTTTTGATTTGATTTTTTAAGACCAAAAATAACGGTACCTGCCATACGATTTTTTTTAGAAATTTTATAAATATTTTTTTTTCTAAAACTGTCCCACAGATTTAAAAAAAAAATATTAAATTTCATGTAGTCTAACCTAGGTAATGAATGAAAAAAAATTTTCGAAAAAATTATTATTTTTGGTACCCCCCTCGGAACCATTTTTTTTGTTTTTGATTATTCAAAAACAGTGCTACCGATTTTGATCATTTTTTTTTATGTTAGGGCTCTCTAGCAGTTTCAATATTATTGTGTTTTCAAATTTTCAAAAAAGTTTGTTTTGGATTTTTAAAAAAAAATTTCAAAATTTTTTTTTGCAAACTCAATATTTCGAAAACTACATGTTCGTTTTTTTTAAAAGTTTTTTAATATAATCTACAAGATATGAGGAAAGAATTTTATTTTACCTAAAAATAACTGTACCCTGCATACAAAAGTTAAAAAATGGTTTTCAAAAATCGTATTTTTTTTCGAAAACGGTTGCGAGAATTTTGCTTAAATTTTTACTCTTTCGATTAATTTTTAAGATCTAGAATTTAATACAAAAAATTTTGAAAACAAGACATTACTGACTGTACCTACCAAAGAACGATTTTTTAAAATTTTGAATTTCTCATTATCGACACAATGGATTTTAATGAAATTTTTTATAGAGATGCTTCTAAAAACTTTAAGAAACATTGCATTTCAAAACTTAAAAAAAAATATTTTTTGAATTTTTGAAAAAAAAAATATTTTTTTTTGGAAAATTCGATAGCTCAAAAATGGATCAATATTTTTTTTAGAAATTTAATTTTCATTCGTGCAATAATAAAAACCTAAAGTTGACGTGCCAAGTTTTTTTTTTTAAATATTTAAAAAAAAATATATATAAAACCTTATTTTATTACGAAACCACTACAACGACTTATAATTTTTGTTCTTGCATAAATTCATATTTGCATAGCATTCTGTTTTTGTCTCTTACTACTAAAAGAATTTAAAAAATTATGATAATTTTATACTTATGAACAGTTTTTTTCTAGTAACATTCGTTTTTAGTCTATTAGTCTATTACATAGGAGCAAGTTCGTGCGACCCAGTCGTGCATTTTATTTTTTATCAAAATTGTAAGAGCCGTTTTCGAGATAAATAAGATTTTAAGATTTTGCAATACGGGTGTATGGGGTCTACCGTTAGTCTTGGAGCTAAAAAAAATTTCAATTTCTCCTCTAGGGAATCACAGAAGACCCTTAACCACCGGGATTGAAGAACATAGGTCTAGTGGCTTATGCTGTAGCGAGAGGTACAGACAAACAGACACACTAAAACATGTTTTTTGTGTACTAAATTTTCATTAAAACTTTTATAAAAAAAATTTATATGCAAGTTATTAGTATTCAATAAAATACATTTAAAAAATTAAAAAAATTACATTTTAAAACAATTTTTTCGAAAAAATTTTTAGATTATATTTTTTCAAATGCATAAAAAGTTTGGTTGAAATCGTTAGAGCCGTTGGTGAGAAATTTGAAAATCAAAAAAACCGTACTATGACAGGTATTTAATAAATTAACCAAAACCAGGCGTACCTTTCTTGATGTAAAATTGAACACAAAAAAGGTTTTAATTCATTTTTAAACCATCAGCTAAAAAAAATTTTTTGTTAGTAGTTAATAAAAACAAATGTTTTTTTTTAAATTTCGAAAAGAAAATTTTAGGTACTGTTATTTTTGGCCTTAAAGAAAATAAGAAAACCGTGGGTTTTTTTAAAAGTAAAGAAAATCTGCCGAGCCGCTTAGAATGTTGTCGAACAGACAGACAGACTTGTGAGACCCAATTTTCCTTATTCCGTTATATCAAGTACAACAATGCTGATGCCACAATGAACTTTCGACTCAAGTAGTTCCCTAAGGTTACCTCACTCAGAGGCGACGACGTGAAATATCCACCGAAATCAGACGATTTAACCTTGTTAGAATATTCCTGTGAGGTATCCTCTAGTTGAACTCCAATGCCATTAAGCCACTTCAATTTCTTGACTTGAAATTAATCAGTTTTTCGAAAAAAATTTTTAAAAAATGTGCTTGCAAGTTGCCAGATCTGAAAATAATACTGATAATGTCCTTTGGAGTTATGTCCCCAACGGACGGTCCTGTGTCTATACTTACACGTAATTATTTTATCTTTTTGTATTTTACATCTTTTAAATTAAAAGCGATTTTAGTTAAAAATGTACACACGTTCTTCAGTGGCATACTGTCGCTTTTTCTTCCTTCCTAGAAGTGATGATCTCAGCTTTCAAAAATGAGATCAAATTTTACACAAGGTTTTACGTAGATACATAAGTAGAATAATTCCAATATTTTTACATTTACGAAATCGGGTTATAAGAGCAAGTATATACGTGAAATCTACATATCTATGTCTGCATACACAAATTAGCATACATATGTATATCTAATAGCTTAACTTTTGAGCTATTTGGGCAAATATTTGCGACCTAGTGTCGTGCATTTAGTCTAACTTGGTTTCGTGTTAATGAGCTGCTTTTGACCGACAGATCGATTCGTCACTGTCATCAGATCGTTAGTGACCCTGAGTATTGTGTCATCACCAAGATTTTACAGTTTTTTATTTACATATCACTTCTGAATGGCTCTCTCGTCATTCACTAAATTTTGCCAAAACCCACACAACCGACAATAAAAATATGAAATCGTGTACAAAATGAGTACGAAGAATTTCATTCTGCAGCTTTTTCCTTCTCCCAATCGAGAATTCGGACTTTTATCTTATTAACGACATCTCAATTTAGCCAACAAGAAATAAAACAAAAAAAAAACAAATAAAATTTCCATTTGGACTGACACAGATTTGTACATACGTTATGAGCCATCTTCTACGTTTCAAAGTGCGACATCAATCTCGGTTCTCGGAGTAAATTCATTGTTCTTTTGATTTTATGTGACTGTAAAGGAGGGAAGAAGAAATAAATTTGGCATTTTGTGTGTTCTGGATTAAGGAATTTCATGAAGATGACTCCTCTGATTTTTTGCTTTGTGAGATCAGAGATCTGATTAGCGGAGAAAAGTTTAAACACATAAGTACATCTGCTAAATGAAACTTCTATAAGCTGGTATAAAAGCTTGAAACATAAGCTCTGAAGTCATCATTAGCAATTGAAGTTCACATCAGGTGAAATGTATCTGAGAAATATTTGCATTATTCTTTTGGCCTCTGTCGGTCCTCACTTCAGTGAAGGGGTTCAAGGTTTTGGTGGTACTCAAAGCACACAGCCATCTTGGAATCATGGTCATCACGCAGAAACCGAAACGCATAGCCAGCATCATCTGCAACCTCAGTTTCCAACGCAGCAAAGTCCACAATATACATCGGGATATCCTTCGGAGTACACCCCATACTACCCACCTCAATACACACCGCCATATCCAACACAAGGCCGACCTCAGAATCCGTCGCAATTTAAGCCACCATTCCCAACCCAGAGTAAGCCTCAGCCATCATCAACATCAACAAAGCCACCACCACCGTTTCAACATCAAGTTCTTCATACTCAAGTTTTTAATCCGTCCATAAAACCGACACCGACGGCAGCGGTGGGGCTTCCGACCGTAGCTATTGACCGGTACAATCATAGATTTCCCGATGGCAGTTACGAATTTAGGTAAGAAATTCTATTCTTAGCTCATGTTTTTCTTTGCTTACCATAAAGCTCACCCAGGTATGAGCTGCCCGATGAAACCGTGCGCTACGAAAGAGGTTACTTCATCTATTTCCATCACAAGAAAAGCCTAGTTGTAAGAGGATTCTTTTCATATAGACTTCCTGGTAAGGGATATTTGACAGTGTTTTACACAGCCGATCATTATGGATACCGACAAGATTCATGTAAGAAGAATATTTGTGGAGTTTTTTTTGTTTTTTTAATTTGATTTATTTTTCAAAAGCTGGAATCACTCAACATCGCCCGCACCTGCCACGTACTTTGGGAGAGAGGAGAATTTTACCAGATGAAGAGTCTATCAATCTTGTGTCAAGTATTAATGAAACTAAATTGCAATGATAATTTTCCTAGGAAGTCATGTTCGAAATAAATTATTTTAATTATGAATGGATGCAGTAATTCGTTTTGTTGTACCCAGATTTTAAGCCTATCTAGAATGATGCCAGTGGATATTTTCATTACAAAGGTTATAAACGATATGCCACGATAGTTGTTGGGATCGTTTAACACCACCCTTCTTGAAAAGTTGAATATTTTTTCGAAAACTTTGTGTAACGTTTTTTCTATTAAATATGAGGTTGTGCCTAGGTTAGTTTTTCAATAAAGTTCACCGTGGCATATTTGAAAAATTCATAAGGCACCCGGTCTTCTCCTGGAGCTTTGTTCAGATTGCGTCGGTGTATCACTTTTGAGATTTCTTGAACAGTGAATGCACGGTCTAAGTCTTCATTTTCCAGAAGTGGAATGCCTAGAGTATCAACTGATTTGAATTTACTGGCTTACTGAGTAAACTCTCGAAATGTTCGTCTAATAGATTCGTACAAATTTTCATATTTTGAGCGAAAAGAATACCATTGAGGGAACGGGCTATTTTCCAGAATGAACGGCTGTTGTTTACTTCAGATAATTTATGGATTGAGTAGTTCGAGTATAAATTCTGTTTTTCTTTATAAATCCTTTTAAAATCCTATTTCACCTCATGGTACATGCTTTTTTAAAAATTTGAGTTAGATGCCCTCAGGAGTTTCAAAAGGCAGAAAGATTTCTTCCTTGCTGCTTCACAATCTCTGTCAAACTATGGTTCTTTCCATTTCTGGTTTCTTACAGACTGAAAAGGCTTTGCTGCCACCAACTCCGCGACTTTTAAATCCTCTACGCACTCCAATCATCTTCCACGCACAAGACAGTAATCCATAATTGAGTAAGACGTTCCTCTGATGAACGTAAAATGGCCATACGGATCGCTTTTAGTTCGTCCATTTAACAAATTTAGACTGATTGACTCGCACATTTCGATGAATTTTTTCCCGTTGCCGTCAATTTTTGTGTCCATTGTAAATCTTGTGACGTTATATGGGCCGGGTATAAACTCTAGTTCTAGTTGTTAAAGTTGGGAGTTGCCTATACCCTTGCATTGCAATCTTCGATTACCAGGACATTTTCTTGTTGTTGTTCAAAAAGAAAGTCGTACAAGTTATTGAAATCATCCAGCCATTTATTGCAATTGATATAGACAGGAACTATAAATCATTTTTCATTTATCATTTTCAGTTCGACCACAGTTCTGTCCATCTCATTTACAAAGCGACATTTTAACGTTCTACTAAGTGATTTTTTTATTCCATATAAGCATCCTCTACTTGCTCTTCTATGGTTATGCGTTCTTGTTGCTGAAATCCATTTAAATGTAAATTCTGGGAAATATGTCTCATAATGTGAAGTTTCTCGTTCAATAAAAGTTTCGAATAAATCGGGGGACTATAACTCACTTTTGCAATTACCCATTACGTTTTTGAGAAATCATCAACCATCCAAGCTGTATACAAATATTTTGCTTTCATATCAGTGCTTTGAATGGAAAATACATAGATTGATTTAATAGATACGCAACTATCTTTACAAAAAACTGAAAGGTTCCAGAATCTCCATGAATTAATTTAAACAAAATATTATTAACACTCTTCGTTTAAAGTTTTCCTTGAAGATGTTTTTTTTCAACATCTGAGTAAGCTTTTACATCTGAACTACCATTCTAGTCTCTTTCTGAGTGGATGGAAAACAGCATTGGTCCAGTTCGTGCATCAAAAATACGAATCTTCTTCCATCTATTACCATCTTCTAATAGCACTAACGTCCGTTCTTTCCAAGATTACCCTTATAAATTTGCAGTTCAAGAAATATCTCCAAGAACGAAAGCTTCTCAATGACCGGTACTATGACTTTCGTAGCAATCTGGCTATCTAATGCTTTATCTCCTCGAACAGTGTCAGAAAGTAAGATTATTGCACCTGATATTTCAAAAACATAAAGCATAAAGCCCCCTTATCTAAAACGCGTGCATAAGGTCTGGATGAATCTCTTATTGGTTGGATTACCTTACGAACCGGTCAATAAAAGTTGTATTGGACTGCTTAAATTGAAGACTTAAGACTTAAGTCTGTAATTCATAAAATAAATACTAGTGTGCCATAGGCAGAGGCGGATCGTGAATTTGTGGTGCCCTGGGCTGAAACTATTTAGTGGCCTACCTAGTGAGTACGATTTTAATTGAACGCACTCATTAACTAAATGCTCGTCTACGTCTTCTGGAAAATAATCAATAATAATATGATGCGCACTTTCCAAATCTATGTTTTCGATATTTTTGTTTTGCAAATTTGAATTTTTTGCTATATGTCTCTTTCTATTCATATATGACACAGTAACATTAGCAAACTTTATTAAAATGACTCTGATTAAAAAAAATACTTTGCACAACTGTTTTTTTGCTCATAATTACACCATCCTATCAAATTTCACCTAATTTGGTCCTAAGTGAGGGCGCACGAGTGATCATATAAGGGTATCGTTTTTCATTTTTTTGTACAGAACCCTAAAAACACCATAAAGAAGAAAAACATGATTAATAAATATTTTTACTTACCAAATAAAAGCAAGAAATCTTGTATTAATAAACAAATGTTACTTATCTAGACATAACTTCTAAGTTATCACTTACTCATTAGTAAACTGACTCATTAAACACAGTTCTAACAATTAACACTGTCAGTTCGTCACTTTGATGACGAGAACAGAAGTGCGGAAGAAAAAACAAATTCACGTCAGGCGCTACGTTAAGCAGCGCGGCGGGAAGTCCCTCGTAAGAGTAGATAAAAAGGTAGTAGTAGCTTATGCTGATGATCTTGCGTTATTATCGAATACGCCCTTTCTAAGGTTAGTAGATGGACTAGAAAGTGCGGCCTAATGGTTAACCCGTCAAAAACAGAATTAGTCCTTTTTACAAATAAGAGGAAAATACCAAGCTTCAGAATACCTTCAATTGAAGGCACCCCACTGAAGATTTCAGATCATGCAAAGTATCTTGGTGTGTTTTTAGATAGGAAATTAAACTGGAGTCGTAACACTAAGGAAAGAGCGAAAAAACGAATGATTGCATTCTCTCCTGTAACAGAATCTTTGGGAAATCCTGGGGACCTAGTCCAAAAATTATCAGGTGGATGTATTTGGCGATAATCAGACCAATACTAACCTATGGTAATTTGGTATTTTGGAATGCAACGGCAAAAAGCACGAACCTCAAAACTCTGGCAAAAGTACAGAGACTCGCGTGCATTGGGATTACGGGTGCCATGAGATCCACACCAACTGTAGGGTTGGAGGCGATACTCAACCTGAAACCTATAGACCTTTTCGTACAAGAATCCACAGCATATAGCGCCTTAAGGCTAAGCCAGACTAATACCTGGAAAAACAGCGCAATAGGAAGTGCTCAAATTCTTCAGAAATATTTGGGTGATAGTATCATTACAGATTATACAACACCCGAACTTGACTTTTATAAACCATTCCAAACTGCCTTTCCAAGCAGAGAAGAATGGCTGAACAACCAACCCTACGCCAGTGAATCAGCAATAGCAATCTATACTGATGGCTCCAAAATGGACACAGGTGATGGTGCGGGCTTTTTCTCAGAACCTCTTGAGCTAAACAACTCTGATATCACCTTTTACATTGACAGCCAAGCGGCAATAAAAGCGATTTCTACCACTGTGATAAAATCGAAGCTTGTCTCTTGCTGTCGCGAAGAGCTTAAGGTTCTTGGCACGCAGCACAATATTAGACTCTGCTGGGTACCGGGGCACAGCGGCATACCAGGTAATGAAAATGCCGATGAGTTTGCAAGACAGATGGTAAGTATCCCACTCTGCAACATTAAACAGAAAATTTCAGATTTAATCCTAAAGAAATCTAATAAAAGGTCGAGTCTACTTGACACCTGTGATACCACTAGGAAAGCATGGCCTTGCTTTAACAAACAGAGGACTGACCAAATTATGCAACTAAGTAAGAAGTCCCTTCGCTCTTTTACGAGCATAATCACCGGACATAATTTACTAAAATATCATAAATTTAAAATAAAACTAAGTACAGATGACCTATGTAGAGGATATGGTGATGAAGAGGTACCTACATAAAGATACATCACACTTTCTCTGTCATTGCCCGTCACTATACCACAAAAGAAGGAAATGGCTTGGTAGTTACTTCTTTGACAATTTAGAAGATCTTTCTAATATTCAGAAATTCACATACTGAACTTCGTCAATGCCTCAAAATGGCTTGACTGATTAACATAGGTTCTTATCAGAAAAGAGTGATTACACTCACGGGTAACACAATGGATCTACATTGATCTAAGTGTGACGATAGTTACATCAATTGTCAGCCCAACAACCTAACCTAACCTAAGAGTAGAAAAAATACACCGATCAAAAACAAACGACGGAGAATCCCCGTTCCGTTCCATAGACGCGCACATACACTATTCGGCATCAAACTGAGCACGATTTTAGAGAGAGAGAGAGAGAGTAAGTTCGCGCAGCGCTTTTTCCAGGTAAAAGCGACGCGCGAATTTACTCTCTCTCTAAAATACAGCCATCTAGCTAGGCGGGGACTATGCATTAGTAGATTGATCTCAGGGTTGCCATTGCCAACCTTATGGTAGTTTTTTTTAATTTTAATTTTTTTTTTAATTCAATTTAACGCCTATTGTTTTCAACGGGGTCTGGGGGCCCCTTGTGACCTCGGGGCCCTGGGCGGCAGCCCATACAGCCCTTATGTAGATCCGGCCCTGGCCATAGGGGTCGGTCTTGTCTCCATATCTCTTTCCTATATTCCTATAATTATTTAATTGTTCTACTGATAACTGTGTTCGCAGCCTTTTCTTTACATTTCCAGATTCATATCCTATTTCTTTGGATATTTAACAAGAACGTCAGCGTATGATAAGCTCATTTAATTCTGATATCGATAGCATTGTCCAATGCTCAATGTTGACTACTGTCGTTGAAGTGGAACACAACCCACATGTCCCTATCGCTATCTATGAGCGGCACTTGCATTGAGGAAACGGAATAGCTTTCAGTTCTTGGTATGTTATCACAGATTACCTCGTACATCATATATTCAACGTCGAGAAAAACCCTGAACACTGCTAAGTGCTTAGGTTTCCTTCGACGATTCAAGAAGTTTTTTAACCCTTCAGATGGCTGTAATCCTAAGAGGTTTCAACTAAAAGTTTCTTTTATTTAAATATAAATAAATAAAAACTGAGTATGCTATCTTTAATGGTTTTTTATTTATTTGGAAGCCAAGGTCCATTTTTGACTTTCTCTGGATGCATTGTAATTTGGTGGATCTCGTGTGGATTGCGATTCTACAATTTTACTAGTTGATGAACCCACTCGCATAGCTGTTGGCAGATTGTTCTCTGACCCGATCGACTTCAATTTATACATCAAGTTGCGAATGGTTCTCTGATAAGGACGATGAAGGCCACGGTAGTATGGGCGAAGCCCGCAAAATGTGGCTCGAACAAAAGGCCCACTTTCATAAAAGAATATAACCGTTTGTACATTTTATTAAATGGTATTGCTCTGCACGTTGACTTGGCAAGACAGTCTTCACAAATGACAGCCTAATTGAAATATATGGCAGCAATCACCTGTCAAAGTTCAGAAATCTTTTTTTGAAAAACTACTTATAAAGCCTTTATTGGTCCAAAGCTTGGGTATAATTCTTATTTTTGGGCAGGTGCTTCAATAACCCACTTAAGTCCTTTGGATAGAATCTAAAAACGAGCAACGGCACAATGCTTCATGTCTTTTATTATGTTACCTTTATTTTTATAAGCAGTGTTCTAGTGAAATAGCCAGTTGTATTCGTCCCCTTAAACAATTCAACCATAATAGTGACAATTCAGAGAATGCCCATCTGTTCACCCTTAAGCCCAACTTCGGTCGTGCTGTTCAGTTCAGATATTATTTCTTTAACCGCACTACACGGATGTGGAATGCCTTATCGGTCTTAATGTTTCCATACCCTTGCGACACACAGGCATTCAAAACCATTGTGCATCAGTATATGCCCTTTTAAATCGTCTCCTATGATTTTTTAAGATAAATTCTTTGAAGTTAGGCAAAAATGTCTTAAATCAGAAACTGCAGTTTTTCGTAAAAGCAAAATTAAATCGGGATTAAATTTGTTTTAAAAAAATGATAGTAAATATGCTCTTAAATGAAGACCTATGATGATTGAAGCAGTTGTGTTAGACTTAAGTCGTTAATACCAAATGATAGAAAAAAAAATGATTTGAACCCAATCAAAAACCCAAAATTGTAAAATGGCTTAAGACCTTTTTGCCTTACGTTAAAGAACTGTTCCTAAGAAAAACACTCCAAACTCTAAAAAGCATTTGTTTCAAAAAAAAAGACTTTCATATTTAAAGATTTTTTTTTCTCTCTGAAGCAGCGTCCATATTACGATGATTTGTGTAAAGCAATATACATTATGTACATTATGTAGATTATCAATAATATTAAGTAAGTGTGGTTGCGCTGATCAACAGCGCCAATAAAATTTTTTGGTGCCGAATCCAATTCGATTTAAGCGGGTGGTTAGGTTAGGTTAAGGTGGCTGCTGACCGGAAAAGCCCACACTTAGACCAATATTTTTTCCGTTGTGATACCACAGGATTTCAAAAATCACCCTTACTCGTTAAACCATTTGGGGCTAACAATGAAGTTTGAGACAGTGAATGTGGGAATTTCTTAAATCACTAGGATCGTTATAGTAGAAATCTCCCAAGTGAAGTCTACGTTTTTGTGCTAGGGCGGGACAAAAACATAGAAGTTGAGAAACCGACTCCTCTTCTTGTTCATCCATGCAGCTTCTGCAAAAATCATTTGCAGGAACTCCAAGACGGAAAGCATGTCTTCCTATTAGGCAGTGTCCAGTAAGGACACCTATAACGGAGATAATATGCAATCTACCAATAGAAATAAGTTGTTTTGAGCATTTAGCATCAAACAATGGCCAAATTAGTTTCGTAAACTGGCAAGTTGGGGTGCTGGTCCATCTGTGGTTAGCTTTCTTTATGGTATCATGCTTTAGCAAAAGCTTACAAGTAGCTAGGGGTAAACCGATGTTAGATTTACTATCCAACAAAGGTAAGTCGGATTTACAATAACCTAGAATGTCCCTATGCCCCGGCACCCATATAAGGTGAATGTTAAACTGTTTTGACATCTCCACCAAATATCAGAGCTGTAAAAGAATGCATTCATTTGGTAATGCATTGCAAAAAGTCCCATTCATTTAACTTAATATTCGGAATGCATTCACATTCCTTACCGCAGTACTTCAACTTACAAAAAAAAGTCCCAGTTAATTTTGAAGTCTTTAGTAATGAAATATTTTAGAGCAATCAAAAAACTTGAAGTCAAAAGATTGCAATACTTTTTAACTGGTTGAATTCTTGGAAGTGTTTTAAAAGTCTTTTACATTCCTTGCAGTCATGAAGTCTTTTGATTGCATTAAAAGTAATGCAATCATTTGGCTGCTTTGGAGTCTTTTAACTGCTTGAATTCTTTTTTACTGCTTGAAGTCTTTTAACTGCGTGCATTCTTTTTTACTGCTTGAAGTCTTTTAACTGCTTGAATTCTTTTTTACTGAAGTCTTTTAACTGATTGCTTGAATTCTTTTTTACTGTTTGGAATGCTTTGACTGCTTTAAATTTTCTTAACATCACGCAGTTAAAAGACTCCAAGCAGTAAAAAAGAATTCAAGCAGTTAAAAGACTCCAAGCAGTAAAAAAGAATGCACGCAGTTAAAAGACTTCAAGCAGTAAAAAAGAATGCAAGCAGTTAAAAGACTTCAAGCAGTAAAAAAGACTTAAAGCAGTTAAAAGACTCCAAAGCAGCCAAATGATTGCATTACTTTTAATGCAATCAAAAGACTTCATGACTGCAAGGAATGAAAAAGACTTTTAAAACACTTCCAAGAATTCAACCAGTTAAAAAGTATTGCAATCTTTTGACTTCAAGTCTTTTGATTGCTCTAAAAGATTTCATTACCAATAACTTCAAAATTAACTGCGAATTTTTTTTTAAAGTTAAGTATTAACATGAAGTCAAAATACTCAAAAAATAAGTCTTTATTATTATTTTACTGCAATACAAAAAAGAATGCGTTTTTTACAGCTCTGCCAAATATGATCAAGAATTTTGGGCTGTTAGTGAGGTAATGGAGACACCGCCTTGCGGCGTACCTCTACGAGTACTGACAGTTCTTCGAGCAGTAAAATCGCCCAGTTTTGAATTTATAATCCTGCTTATCAGGATATGATTTATCAATTTACTGATCGATTTATCCACCTTCAGAGATGACAGCGCAGATGTGATTGCGGATGCGTTAAAAAGCTCCTTCTATATCTAGGAAAGCAACTAAAGTGAACTCTTTGTGATGAAGGGAATGTTCGATAGTACGAACCAGCAGCGTATGTAGACCGGTTTCTACAGATTACCCTTTGTTATAGGCATGTTGAGCATTGGATATGGATAGTAAAGACTTATCAATGTTTGCCCTCAAGTGGATTTCAATCAAACGTTCAAATATTTTAAGAAGGAATGATGAAAGGCTAATAGGTCTTAGAGCTTTAGGGTTAACATGGCTAGGTTTGCAAGCTTTGGGGATGAAAATAACATTGACTTCTCTCCATTAGAAAGGAATGTGAGCCAGAGTGATACAACCATTTAGGATGTTGACAAGAATGCGTATCTATTAAAATATCGCAATTTTTCTGTAATTCAGCTGGAATTATTCTACCTGGCCGAGCAGCGGGTGACATCAACAAATTTGTGTCGACTGGATAATAATTTCCTAGTATGGACGTGTTCATGAATACAATTGTCAGCTGTCAGATTTGTTTTGTTTTAAGTGTTTTGTTTTTTTTTTGCAAGTTTTTGAGCTGCTCAGATGAGAAGAATACGAGTATCATCTCCCTCAAGAAGAACAAGAATTATTGTGAAATTACGTTGTGAACACAAATGACACTATAGACGTCAACATTGGCAGAAGAATTATTTGAACGTGGTGTTCCCACCGCACAAAAAAGATTAGAAAGAAGATTAACATTGATAGTGCCTTTCAAAATTAAACTAGTGTTTGATTTCTTTTTATGAAGTAGAAGTGAGACAAAAAATGTCATTAATGTCAAATGGTATAAAAATATCGAGTATCGAATAAATTACTTGAGCAGAATATGTAGGTCTGTTCGATTTATAAAACTCCTGGTCCCATGAAGATTTAACAAGATTTATTTGTAATCTCTTAAATTAACTACATAACTAACTACATAACATAACTACTATGCATATGTGCATCTTAGATATTTGAAAGAGATAAATCACACTTAATCTTGGTTTAGTGGTCATAGGAAAAATAGTATAAGGCTATGTAAAAATAGTAAAATATTGCCCATGTTGCTAGACAATGTAAAAAAACAAGCATAGTATGGACACAGCTGAGACCTGAATTTATCGCTTTTGTTTGTTAAAGTTTAAAACTAAAAAGTAAAATGAAACTCACCTTCAATTATACCGTTGCATCGTCGATTAATTTTTATAAATGGTAAATACTATTGACTTGACGTATGACGTATGTATTATGAATTTATTAGTAAGAGCAGACATTCTCATTAACTATGAAACACAACATCGTTCAAATACCTGTCTCAGGTAGCTTCGAAGTAGCTCCTCCAATTTTCTAAGCTCTTGTTGATAGTCTTAGGCTGTAGCTCACAGATTGCTTGGATAATATTGGCCTCAATTGCTTGAATCGTTTCCGGATTTTTGACATAACAACGGTCCTTCACGGTTTCCACAAATAAAGGTCCAAAGGAGTCAAATCGCAGCTCCGAGGCGGCAAATTGACATCGCCAAGGCAGCTGATAACACGATTTGTGTATTTGCCGCGAAAAAGATCGATAGTGTCATAGTCTTCAATTTCAGTAAAAAAAAAGTCGACTAACATTGCTCTACAACGCCTACCGTTGACCGAAACGTTGTTCCCAGCCTCATTTTCGAAAAAAAAACTAACTAACAACATGAGTGTTGTCTACTAGCATACCAGTCTCACGAACTTGTTGCACAAACTTGTGTACAGCAGGCTCGGTGAGTGCTTCATTTCGGCCAAGACTTCTTTTGAAAAAACGCACTGTTTGAGCTTAGAAGCAATCATTTTGGAAATAAGTTTTCAATATTTCAGAACGTTGTTCAAGTGTAAAACAACTCATTTCGTTCGGCAGAGGTATGATACTGCTTTCTGTCAGGAAATATACTGCTTTCTGTCAGGAATTCCAGTACGAGTGACGATCTGCATCCCACCGTGAGCGCACGCGTAGAAGTGTAGTACATTTTCACCCGTGTGTTATTTATACAAAATTAACAAAATTAGCAATAAACCAAAACAAAAAAAATATAACAAAAAAAAAAGTGCATTATACTAATTATAACACAGCGATCTTCATCTGTGCTCCATCCCTCTCCGTTCCATCACCGCTCACAGTTGCTTAGTGTATCTATTGTATACATGGTATGGTAAGCACCATACGGTGTTGTATTATACTATACATAGCAATATTGGATAGATTGCGGTTGTTGATTTTGGTTGTACAGGAGCGGATCAGTGTGATTTTCCATTAAGGCATAACACTAATGGTAAATTACGTTGTGAAGTTTTCTGGTGCCCAAAATTAATTACCTGCATAGTTAATTGTCTAGTTTTGGTTTTTTTTTTTGTTTGTGTATTGCAATGGCTGGTAAGTTTTGCGTCGAGTATTGTAACATTCGGGGGCTCCGAAAAAATTTCTGTGCTGTGTACGTTCACTCTGTTTTAAACAGGCAAGCTGTTTTGGCACTAAGCGAAACCCAGGTTTGTGAAAACACTGATCATACGGAGTTTAACCTACATGGGTATAGTTTAGTGCCATTATTCTTTTCTCACCATGGTCCCGCCGTATACGTACGTAATGATGTTGCCTATCAGCTTCTTTCACAGTATGGTCCCTGTGTAAATACTAATTTTAATTATATGTGGTTCAAATTCACAGTCCAAAGGCGCATCATTCATACATGTTTTATTTATGGCAGTCCAAGTTTGGATAGTAATTCGACTTCAAATGAATTCGTACCCTGTCCGGCTCTATCCAGAGAATTGTTTCCCATTTTCCGCACAGTGAGATCGTTGTTACGGGCGATTTCAATGTACACAATTCTTCGTGGCTGCGCTATTCTGGTCAGACAACACCCGAAGGAAGGTATGTCGAGATCTTTGCTGAGTTAAACAATCTGACCCAGCTTGTTGACGAGCCAACTCGGATTCCTGACGTTGCAGGTCAATCGGCCAACACTCTAGACTTGTTCCTTACCTCAAACCCTGATAAATACACCATAAATGTTTTATCGCCTCTAGGCACTTCAGACCATTGTATCATATCTGCGAATTTCTCGTGTCAACAATCCCCAGACCCCAGTTAAAGAAAAAAACCCTGTAAGAACCGTTTGGCTGTACGAGAAAGCCAACTGGAACGGTCTCAATGATTTCTTCGGGAAATTTAACTGGTCACTATGCTTCCTCGGTAGTGATGTAGATTCCAGTGCAGATATGGTCTCAAATCTGATTCTCTACGGTATGAGAAATTTTATTCCGAATAGGACAAAATCTGTCAAACCGAAAGAAAACTCCTGGTTTGATTCGAGCTGTAAGGAGGCTATCAAGGTAAAAGAAGTAAGTTTCCGTTGTTTTAAAGCCAATCCCACTGAGGAAAACCGGAATAAGTACAAACAAGCTAGAAAGACCTGTAACATCCATATCCGATGAACAAAATTTGTACATGATCAAAAATTACGGCAAAAAATACTACAATGTCCCAAACGTAGTAAAAATTTTTGGTCATTTGTAAAAAAAAATACGAAACACTACGTCATCCTCAGTTCCAACGCTCGTCTTCAATGACATTCCTGTTGTAAGTTCGATAGATAAAGCCAATTTGCTTGCAGCACAGTTTGCTGTTAATTCGACACTACCAGGGGAGTGACATGACTCCTCCTGTATTTGAGAGCGTAAACGATTATATGGGACGAATCTTCTTTCGCACTCGTGTAGTTGCTAGAGTACTAAAAGATCTTGACATTCACAAATCCGCTGGCCCTGATAGTATCCCTGCTATTGTTCTGAAGAGGTGTTCTTCAACGCTGGCAAAACCACTGCGTAAGCTTTTCCACCTGTCCTACTCTTCAGGTCTCTTTCCGAGTAGATGGAAAACAGCATTTGTCCAGCCAGTCCATAAAAAAGGCGAATCCTCCTCCCCCTCTAACTATCGTCCAATTGCACTTACATCCCTTCTTTCCAAGGTCATGGAAACGCTCATCAATTTTCAGCAGACCGGCAGTATGGCTTTCGTAGCAATAGGTGCACTGGTGATCCGATGGTATATCTCACCAAAGAGTGGAACAAATCTTTACATCGTTTTGGAGAAAGTAAGATTATTGCACTTGATATTTCAAAGGCATTTGATAGAGTTTGGCATCAAGCTCTCTTATCGAAAATGCGTGCATTTGGTATCGACGAATCTCTTCTTCGTTGGATTAGAAATTACCTTTCGGACCGTTCTCTTCAAGTAGTATTGGACGGTTTCAAGTCTAAAATCCACAAAATAAACGCTTGTGTGCGACAGGGCTCCGTTTTGTCTCCGACACTCTTCCTTATATTCATAAATGATCTTTTGTCTGAAACTTCTAATCCACTTAATTGTTTCGCTGATGATAGTACCCTCAGCTTCTCATATTCGTTTTTAGATTCACATCCTTGAACCTTCGGATGTGGACTTCCAACGGCAGCGTATGATAAGCTCATTAAATTCTGACCTTGACAGCATTGTCCTATGGGGAATCAAAAACCGTGTAGAATTTAATGCTTCAAAAACTCAATGCTGTTTACTGTCATTAAAGCGCAACCCTCCCCTAATGCCACTTTCTATGAGCGGCACTTGCATTCAGGAGACTGATCAGCTTTCAGTTCTAGGTATGTGCATCACAGACCATCTTTTGTGGAGTGATCACATATTTGACGTTGCAAAAAATGCTGCTAAGTGTTTAGGTTTTCTCCGCCGATGCAAGAAGTATTTTACCCCTTCTGATATGGTTGTTATATATAAAGCCTTTATTCTTCCGAAGCTCGAGTACAATTCCCATATATGGGCAGGTGCTCCAAAAACCCACTTGAGTCTCTTGGACAGAATTCAAAAGAGAGCTATAAAAATGATAGGCGACCGTTGTCTAACTGAAACACTTGTATCTCTCGAGCACCGCCGCAACGTTTCATGTCTATCATTATTTTACCGCTATTTTCATAAACAGTGCTCTAGTGAAATAGCAAGTTGCATTCCTCCCCTTAAACAATTCAATCGTAATACCCGAACTTCTAGGAATGCCCATCAGTTTACCCTTGAGCCCAACTTCGGACGTACTGCCAAATACAGAGATTCTTTTTTTAGTCGCACTACACGAATGTGGAATGCTTTACCTGGTTCAGTATTTCCCACTCATTTCAACGTGCAGACATTCAAAACCAATGTACATCGGTATCTCCTTTCTAATCCTCTACTAATTTCCTAATTGCTCGAACTTTGTTTTTAACATTATAAGGGTATTTATAACAACTTGAGTGCGGGTATAATATAAAAAAAAAAAAAACAGATGTCAGTGCTAAAATAACCTATGATTAAAAATGAAGTCACTAGATGGCCCACCCTTTACATGGAAAAAATTTATTTTGTTCATTTTATTGCATTTTTAAAAAGGAACTTGTACTTGGATCACCCTTTAGACATTATAATAATAAAAAGACGAACAAAATTTGACCTCGAAATTCTGTCTAATTTCGACTGATACTGACCTAAACGACTCGGCCGAATTTATTTTAACCTGGTAGATAAAACCTTTCGGGTGCTATTCCAGTGCACTTTTTTCAAAAGTAACAGTACCTACAATATAAATTTATTTAAAAATTTAAGAAAATATTTTGTTAATTTTCGATCTTATCAAAAACCGTTCAACGGATTTTGATCAATATTTTATTCTAAAAGATCCAAACAAAAATTTATTAAAATTTTCAAAAACCTTGTTTTAAGATATTTAAGAAAAAAATAACTTTTTTTTTAAACTCAGAAACTCGAAAAGTTATCATGAAAAGCAGCCCCCTGAACTGCACCAACTACAGAAGCATCAGTCTCTTGAACATTGCATACCAGCTCCCCTATGCACCTGATATCAGTGCCGATTTAGACCAGGACAGTGCTACATCGAACAAATATTCACGTTTTTACATACTTGAAAAAAACCCAGGATCTACCTACCACCTTTTCAATGATTTCAAAGATTGTATCTAGGGACAAACTATAAAAAGCATTGTCTAATTTTGGTATTCATGGCAAACTTTGTGCATAATGACCACGGAGAACAAACGCTGATTCATCAAATTCAGAAAAGATCTAACCGATAAAACTTATGTCAAAAAAGGTCTTCGTCAAGGCTATGGCCTGTCATGCGCTTCTTCCAACATTGATTTTGAAATAATAGTACAAGCCTCCCACGTCAACACTTTACAAAAATTCTCTATAAAGTCTGTCTGTCGTTAAGGACTTTTTCCACCTGGATGCACTGCTATTAACTCAGCGCTGAAATAGCTGCTTCTTCGGACTGAAAAGGCAATTAAGTAATGAAGTCCTCTCCATATGCAAGTACTCTTATCATCCTGGTCCATGTATATGGTGCCTTGTTAAATGTGAATGTAAACACTTAAAGATGTTTCGAGAAGAAAATTCGAATCCAATCCCGAGGGATTCAATTTAAAAGACATTGCACATCAAACTTTTCAAAATATATATTTTGCGTTTGTTGTTTTTTTTTTTTGAAAAATTCGATATTTCAAAAACGGCTCAGTGATTTTTTTTTGAAATTTAATTTAAATTGTTCAAATCCTTCGTAAAAATATTTTAAGTCCAATATATAATTTTTTTTTTCATTTTTTCTTTAATAACGTCCATGTAAAGTATTTTTAAAATTCCAAGTATCTTAAAAACAAGGGGAAGTTCGTGGGAACCAGTTGTGTATTCCATGTTCAACTTATTAAGAATAACCCACAACTGTACGAATTAGAGTGCACTGGAGCCTGAACGCATGTTCTTAAACTCATATTGCAGGGGAGTTTTTCAAGACTTCAGCGAACCAAAGTACATGCGATTTTTAAATTTTTTTTATCAAAGTTTCGAGGTATTTAATCTTTTAGGAAGCACTTGGAATAAATAAATGTCAAGAATGTACAAGAAAAGTGTTGCATGAATAATAAAAGGAGAAACACGAAAACAATCAAGAAATTTTCGACTAGTGCGTTAATACGGTCCCTTAAACACATCCAACTATAATTATATTAAGAGGCACTCGCTGCCGGAACTTGGACAGTCTAGTACTGTAATTGAGAAAAAGGACAAAGAACTCTGAAGGTATATAGTTATTCCTAGTGTTTAGTTCTTCTTGACTTCAGCCTACAATGAATTTAGGGCCTACATTATATTGAGTTTTCTTGAAACTTAAGTGTTGTTAGCCATTTTGATGTGGGTATGTATGTATGTCACCAGGTACTTGCTTCAAGATGATAAATATGGTACACAAAAATTTATTGTTTAAGCTTGAACTGTCTTTAATTTCACATTGCGAATATTTATGTCTCTTACGGCTTTTAAAAAATACATTTTTATTGGATTCCCCCTAAGAAACATACTCGAGCCACTCTGTGTTCTCACGGTATCGTTTAAAAAAACATAAACCTTAACTGCCAGGCTTATAACTTAAATTCCAAAAAAATCTTAAGCGGCTTTTAATAGCTGCACTTGCAAGTGATCAAGAGGACCCAACAAATTGGATTGTAAATTCATCTGCTTATCTCATCTGTCAATCCTCGAACAATTCAGGAACACTGATATCTTGAAATTCCACAACGTTCCCGTCCGACAGAGCCGGGTGATTCACACATTTCCGTATTCAAAAAAAAAATATCTTGGAAACTGTCAGCTAAATATAGCACTTTGATGGGCAATCCCTTAGACACTATAACATACATTTTATTCGCCAAAAAAAAAAGTGCCAAAAAATCTTAACGACCCGTCACCCTACTTTACAAATTGCGCTGCCTCAAGTTCTTTGTCATTAACAACACACCGATGACACTCGTTCACCCGCCTGACCATTTGGCAAAAAAGAAGTCTCCCAAAAGTCAGTTAGGTGCATACAGACATACATTTATACTCGTATATGTCCCCAATCATGTTCATTGCAATTTATTGCACCGAAAATACTCCACATAAATTGCAAATAAAATACCGATGTAACACATCGTTCTGACAGGTTACCGAAATCCCCTTTTGACAGGCAAAAAAGGGGCAGGTACAACTCGACTCATCAAGAGGGTATTCTTGTTTTTACGAAGGTACATATGCATAGCGCCGAAAATTGGCACAGTGTTCCGATATGAAGCTGCCGCAGTAATAAAAAGCTGCCTTATCTGTAACATATTGCTAACGTATGTATACCTACTACATTCACTTTTTATTTCGCTGACAGGTTCGTCAATTTAGGCATGAGCAACCAACAAAGCAAGAGCGAGTCTTTAACTAGAAGCCGCCAAAGGGCAAAACGCTCTATCGCGGTGAACAATCAGGGCGTTTCTCTTCGAGTTATGTGCGTAACTGGTTGTGCTTGTGATGTGAACATAATTGAGCTCTTTAAAATGAAGAGTCAATGTTGGATGGAAATTTAAGAATATGGTCTGGAAGAGCCGCATAGATGATGGTGTTACCAGTTTACGTTTTTCGTCATGGATCACGGTTTAATTTTTACTTGCGACTTATAGGTACTAACTAACTATAAGGCAAGTTATGCATTCGTAAAAAAATCGAGCTCGAAATTTTGATCAAAGTTGACATTACGATGGTAGCGAAGACTAAAGAATTGGGTCCTGCAATTCTGTTTGTCTGTGTGTGTCTGTTCGACTACAGCCTGAACGGCTAGGCCGATTTTCTTCAAACTTGCTAGATATCATTTTTAATTTTTTCCCCCCACAAGTTTTTTTCTTTTTTTTTTCAAGACCAAAAATAACGGTACCTGCCAAACGAATTTCGAAATTTCGTAAATATTTTTTTTTCTCAAAAGCTGTTCGACAAATTAAAAAAAAAGACAAAAAAAAATCATTTATTTAAAGCTAGGTACTGGTTGAAAAAAAAATTCCGAAAAATGGTTATTGAGGTACCCCCCAAGGAACCATTTGTTATGTTTTTGATTTTATCAAAAACGGTACCACCGATTTTGATAATTTTTTTTTTGCTAAAGCTCCATAAAAAACTTGAATATGTGTATTCAAATTTTCAAACAAAAATTTTTTGGATTTAAAAAAAAAATTGAAATTTCTTTTTCAAAACTCAATATTTCGAAAACCTTATGCTACAGTTTTTTTTTTAAATTTGGTAGATAAAAGTTTTTCAACATAGTCTACGAGACGTATGAAAAAAAGTTGTATTTTACCTAAAAATAAAGGTACCCACCATACAAATGTTAAAAATGGTTTTCAAAAATTGTATTTTTCTCGAAAATGGCACCTTGAATTTTGATAAAAAATTTTTGTTTCAATTAATTTTAACGATCTTTAATTTAATAAAAAAAACTTTTAAATTAAGATATTACAACTTGCACTTACCATAGAACCATTTTTCTAAAATTTTGAATTACTCATTATCGAAATAACGGATTTTAATCGAATTTTTTGTAGAGATGCTTCTAAAAAGTCTTAGAACCATTGCATTTCAAAACTTAAAAAAAAAAAATACTTTTTGAATTTAAAAAAAAAATCATTTTTTTTTTGGAAAATTTGATATTTTAAAAACTGTTCAATATTTTTCTTGGAAATTTAATTCTCACTCGTACAATAATAAAAAGTTAAATTTGGCGTACCAAATTTTTTTCTTAAAAATGTTTGAAAAATTTTGTATAAATAAAATCTTATTTTTTTAAGGAACCACTACAACGACTTATAATTTTTGTTCTTGCATAAATTCATATCTGCATAGCATTCTGTTTTTGTCTCTTATACTACTAAAAAAATTTAAAAAATTTATTTTATCCTTATGAACAGTTTTCTCTAATAACATTCGTTTTTAAAATTTCTAGTCTTTTACCCAGTCGAGCTTTTTTTTTCTTAACGGTACCTGCGATACGAATTTTTTTTGGAAATTTTATAAAAAACGGATCATAAAATTTCATTTAGTTAAAGCTAGGTAATGGTTGAAAAAAAAATTTCCGAAAAATGGTTATTTTTGGTATTTGGAATTTATATAAGTTTATTATCGTTTCCTATAGGAAACAACAAAACTGGCACTGTCATTCAAATTTTAACTTGCGATAAAGGTACCACAGGGCCAAGTTTTGCATTTGGAAAAAAACAAACCCGATGTTTTTATCAAACTTGACATTACTATGATAGATAACACGAAAAAGTGGTTCCCGGAATGCAATCTGTCTTCCTGTATTGCTGTATCTCGACCTTCAGCCTAATCCACTAACACTATTTTATTCAAACTTGGTGCTTAAAAGTCTTCTCCGATTTCCTTTAGGAGAAATTTAATTTTGTCTTAGATCTCAGACTAACGGTTCTTGCCATAAAAAGTTATTAGTAAAAAATGTTCAACAGCAGAGAATAAGTTTTTTAAAAGCTGCAAGAATTTTTTTAATAGTTGGAGCTTAAAACAAAATGGCAAAAGCAAATATGAATTAATGCATAAATAACAATTTTAAATGGTTTCAATATATAATAACTAAAACAAATTGGTACTCCAATTTTAAGTTTTTATTATTTAATTTAAAAAAATTATGAAATTATTATCGCCTTTAAGATATCGATTTTTAAAATATAGAAATTCGAAATTTTCTTCAAAAATATTTTTTTTAAGTTGTAATAAACTTTAAAAAGATTCTGTAAAAAAAAACTTTTAAGAAAATCCGTTAGGCCGCTAATGAGAAATTGAGAAAGCAAAAAAAAAAAAACTTAAAAAATATCTATTGTAGGTATTGTCAGTAATATCTTATTCTCAAGAAAATTGCTCCCTAACATTTGTAGATAGTGCTAAAACTTTTAGGTATCAAGCTTAACAAAATCGAACATGTAATTTTCAAAATATTGCGTTTTAATAAAACAAATTAAAAAAATATTTTTTTTTTAAATCTGAAACAAAAATTTTGAAAATAATTTAAAAGAAAATGCTGTTCAAACTTCTTACGAGCTGTTGGATAAAAAAATTATCAAAATCCGTTCAACAATTTAATAACCACTTTTTGTAATTTTTCTCCACTACTATATAACTTTTACAAATTTGAATTTTTGATTTTTTTTTTTGAAATAATTCGTGGACAAGACAATAATTTTTTTTTAATTTCAAAAAAGTAACAATTTAACTATGCAGAACAGTTTTTAATTTCGAACTTCGGTAGGGTGAATAAGCGTAAGCAAAAAAAATGCTCAATAGTCTGGTAATTCGAAGCGGTATGTGAATTCATTTAAATTGTTTTAAATGAAAAAAATTGCAAATCGATAGAAAGTACATTTGTTTGAAAAAAAATTGACCAATGATAATGGTAATCTCTTTCGATATCCTCGTGGGAAGCTCATTTTAATGAATATTCTACCATTAAAGTTGCTCGGCTAATAATTGCATAATTTGAAGAGTTCGAATTAAATTGTTAGTTTTAATGTTGATGGTGTTGACTTGAAATGAAGATATCCTCAGTTGTGGGTTATAAAGTCTAAGGTTCGAAGATACAAATTTTCAACAAAATGACAAGTTTTTTACATTTTTCAATGAAAAAATCACCCCCAAAATAACGTAGATATTAATCAACCCGCTATATCGTAGATACACATCTAAATAAGAATTTCAAGCAGGGTTACGATTTTTTGAATTAAGAACACAGTAAGTCATAAGTCTGTAGATGACTTGTGAATTAAAAAAATTAAATTCATGTTAGTTAGTGACTTATGATTTAAAAAAAAAAAATTAAATCATAAGCTAGTTGGTAGATTAGAAATTTTTAAGCTTGTTTTGACTACATAATTATTTAATTATTGACGAAAGCTTTTGTGTGTCATAAAATTATCATACTAGCTTTTAAATTTTCCAACTAATAATTTTTTAATCAGAATTCATCCATTAGCTTATGAATAATTTTTTTTTAATTCATAAGTCACTTAGTAGGTTGTGAGTTAGATTTTTTTAAATTCATAAGTCACCCGCTAGCTTGTGAATTAAAGCCATTCTTAAGCTAAAAAGTGACTTAAGCTTTTGCAGCCCTGATTTCAAGTTAATATATGTATGTATAACTAACTCTCTGCAGTTTGTCGTTTATTAATAGAGATGTAACAGTTCCCTGTTACTCTATTCCTTCACTTTTTAAATTAATTTTTTACTAAAAACAAGTATTTTTCAAATAAACATCAATTTTATGTCAAAAAGCTAAACTTTTTCGAACCGTATCAATTAATATTATCAAAATATTGTCATTTAGAAAGTGTCATTAGGCAATATTAGGATATATGTATATGACCTTATGATTTTTAATCAAGAATGCAATGTGTTTTGGAGATACATTTACGTGACCTTATGTATGTCATGATACTACGAGTACCATCACACATTTTTAGTCTCTTAGAGAAAACAGCGAAAATAACTTTGGAAATGATTTAAAAAAAACCGCTAGAACCACTATAGAAACATTTATGATTCTCGCTCGACCACCTTAATAGGTGTTATTATATTTAATCATATCTACTATCGTTTTTCTTTTAGAAGTTTCCAATAAAATAGTCAGATGTTGCATTCCTCTCCTATAACAATTCACCCTTAACACTCAGGATCAGTGGTTGAACTAAAAATTACAGATATTGCTTCTTCAGCCGTACTCTACGAATATGAATCAATTTTTCGCCCGCTTTGTTACATAGGTATTCAAAAATGGAATCTACTTCTGGATGTCCTATTAAATCTGTCTTCACTTTTCAATCATTTAAAGGTTATCCATAACCACTTGATTAGGCGCATATTAAAAAAAGAAGACAAAACAGACCTACATTTCTTATACTAACCAAAAGATTCTTCAAATTTGACTGTCATACTAAGGAGCAAAACTAAAGTAAGATCAACAAAATTGAAAGATTAAAGTTCTCAACTGTGTCGACTCATCATTCAAATTAATTTAAGTAGTTATACATCTCTCATTAGAGGTCAGAAATAGACGGCAAGCGCTCAGCGCCAAGCCAAACCCAACCGTTTACTCATCATTCAACAGATACCTACATTTTTATCGCCCTTCCATCTCGACAAAAAAAAATCTACCCAAACCAAGTCAATTGCGGGTTTGGTCAATAAAATTCGCATATACGCGTGCGCAACCTTTGGGCTCTCGCAAACTCAACTCAAAACCAAGAGTATGTACCTTAGTCGGGAATTGATATAAAAACCATCGCACGGTACTAAGAACTCGTACAATACCATCGGCAACTTCAACCGGGAATAACGTCTTTCAGCTTCATAATAATGGATAAAAGGATTTGTTTTATTTTGCTCTGTTTGATGGGACTGAGTGTCGCGGCACGTTCGACCTCGACGCCTTCATCGTCGCCGCCGCCGCCGCCGACGACGAAACCCTCAATTAACCCTTATAGACATCATGCTGCCCAGACAAATCCTGATCGACGAGATTACAGCAATCAGCCGAGGATAATTGAGCAATTCAACCATAGGAATCCTGACGGCAGTTATGAGTTCAGGTGAGATTAACAGGTGTTAAGAGTGTAACTGGGATCGTACCGCAACATCACGGATATGCGTGTCGCTCTTTGTTTTGCAGGTACGAGTTGAGCGATGGCAACACACGCTACGAACGTGGATACTTTTTGAATCGCAACAACGCACCGAGTCTGGTTGTTACAGGTTACTACGCCTATCGTTTGGATGATGGAAGATACACGACTGTCTTTTATAATGCAGATCACAATGGCTACCGACAACAGGCTTGTGAGATCATCTCTCGAATTGACGTCGTGTGTGCGATGTTTTATTAATTGAGAAATTTGTCTCGTTTAAATTTAGCCACAACCTCACAGGGTTGGCCAGACCTCCCAAGGACCATAGATGTGCAGGACGAACAACTTGTACAGAGTGCTGGGAGTACATTATCCTCACTTGGGACAAGGCAGGATGCCGGAAATTATCAAAAATACAATAGGAAGGATAACTGAGATGCAGGGGTGTTAATGTTAAAATCGATTTATAATGTTGTTTCAAATTGCCAAAATCTTGTGTAAAACTATAAATTATTGTGGAAAATAATAAAAATAGTGTAGTGAATAAGAAAAGTCTTGAAGTGTTTTCGGGTGGAGCTCGACAAATTCCCAAAAACGAAAATGATTGAAACTTAAATCCATCAACGGCATAGGACACTGTTGTTTATCATTGAAAGCGATTAACATTTGCATCTAAAATTTGGCAAACAAAATCTGAACGTTTCTGTTTTTGGCCACTTTAGTTTTGAGCCTTCTAGATTTGCGGGTTTGTAGTTGGTTAGTAAGGCGTACTTACTTTAAAGTAATTCTGAACTGACGTGCTCGTCTTATTTTGTCATGTTTGAAGCCCTGTTACATTCTGACAACACTGATTGGTATAATAAAAGTAATTACAGCAAAATTTAATTAGATAAGTCAACGAGGCGAACTCTAAATAAGAGACGGCGAGTGCGAAGTAGCGGGGTAAATACCCAAGGCCAGCTGGGTTGACACCCCCGACGGCCCACCGAGTGTTATATAAAACAAAAATTGAGCTATTGTCAATAATAAACATTTTTCTGTTTTTTTTTCTTTAAGAACTCTTTTGAAAAATATAGATAGGGATATAAACAATTAATAATAAGAGTTTAACGAAAATTTGCGTGGAAACAAGATTTAGATTTCTTTGCCTCCAACCACCAACGCAAATACCAAAAGATTTATTTAAGACGTGACATGCACATACACATTTAGGCTACACTCAAATCCACTCGCCAGAGAGTTTAACTAGGAGTATTAGGATCACAACTTTCAGGAGTTATTCCGTGTGACTAAAATTCCGATAATGGATCAAAAACTGTACGATTATAATTTTGTATTCATTTATTCTGTAATTCTATTATTTTGTATTCAAAACTTCTAAAAATCCGTTATTGTGCTTTTCAAAATTCTGGAGATCTAAACTCTTACTTTAAAGTTATGTAAGATCATAAACGGGTTCTTCTGTATTTCCTAAACAATTTTTATTAAAAAATTAAAAATTACATGAATTTAATTAGAAAAAAAAGTAATATAAAATTTCCGTATGATTTTTAGAAAAGTCTGAATTCTTGCAAACAAAGATTAGGAAATAGTTTTATTTTTAAATTTATTTTTGTATACGAAATTTCCTTAAAAAAAATGGGAATGTTATTTTTACTTGTGACTTATAGGTACCTACTATTAAGCAAGTTATGCATTCGTAAGAAAAATCGAACTCGAGATTTTGATCAAAGTTGACATTATGATGATAGCGAAGATGAAAAAAGCCTGTCTGTCTGTCTGATCGACTACAGCCTAATCGGCTCGGCCGATTTTCTTTAAACTTTGTAGATAGTGGCGCAAAATTTTAAACAGTTCTCGTTTAAGGAATTAAACCGGCTCTACTTGACGCAGTCGTTTAGCTTGGAGACTTGGTCTAACTTTTGCATAATTTTAAACACGTTAGACAACTCTTCTAACTGATTTTTTTTTTTTTTTTTTTTTTTACACTATCAGAATTGGTCGAAGAAAGCTTATAGCAAGCTCCGTCTTTCGACCAATGGTTTGCCAACACAGAGAACTGTGTTATACCACCGGCTCATCATTTAGTGCACTGATGTGGCTTTTACAACAGAACCTAAGCGAATTTGCGTTGAACAACCCTTAATTTGACAGATACATAACTCACACAACTACAAAAACACAAAAAAGAGCAAAAAGAACAGACAACTTTAACCCAAATAATTTTTCGCCGAAAAAAGTACATTTTTTATACTACCTCGGTACAGATTTTGATTGTTTATAGGTTATTTACATTATTTTAGATGGAAATAAAGTATAAATCGTATATTCACAGCATAAAAACTCAATTGAGGCATTGAGAGCAGAAGTGGCGTAACCCTCATTTGTTTCAATTTTGACTTTATAATGCACAATGGTCAAAAATAAAATTTCTTTCAACGCAGAGGTGACGTTACTTATATTTGCTCATAAATCAATACAAAAATGCTGAAACATTGTTTCTCCACGGAACTTTTCCTAGAGCAGAAATGGTGTAACCCACTTGGGCAAAATAGAAACCGTCCGTTTTGTGCCAATATATAGTGACTATCTTGTCAATCAAATCGATCACAAAATTCTTATGAGTGACCAGGCTTACTTAAACCTTGTGACCAAGACTTTGGTCTTATCGAAAAGCAGAAAAAGTATTTTAAAGACATTTTTGGCCCTATGAATTGGCAGACGGTTATAGCAGCGGCAAGAAAGAAGAATCCATTTCAAATTATTGTTATGGATGAATCTATGATGATTTTGACGAAAAAATTGGAAAAGAATATAACAAATCGGAAAATTAATGTTAACAAAGGGAAGGTGGAATGGCTTAAAATTCAATGGCTACAATTTCTGAAAAAGACACCTTTCAATATTTTTTACAAGTACAGTAATAACGAAGGCGTGCTTTTTGACACTGTGTTTTTGAAAAAAAGAACACCTGCACTCATCACAGATCTCGGACTATTGTTTCCAAAATGGAATGCCGTAAGTGAAGCAAAAAAGAAAAACTTATTGGAGTTACTTAATTTAATCTCACCGAATTACCACGACTTTTATAAAAAATTGAAAACTGTTTCTATGGACAGAGACGTTGGGCTGGTTGAGTACGTAGATGACGAAGAAGAATGAAAGTACCTATCATAGTAGTGTAAACTTAAACTTAACTTTCTAACTATTTTGTACTTAAAAGCGATAATAATTTTTTTTTCATAACCTGTTTTTCAAATTATTGGTGTAACCAACTTTCTTTTTTAAATTTATTCCAGTATCTAAGAAGCAGT
This sequence comes from Chrysotoxum bicinctum, assembly GCA_911387755.1. Lineage (NCBI taxonomy): Eukaryota > Metazoa > Arthropoda > Insecta > Diptera > Syrphidae > Chrysotoxum > Chrysotoxum bicinctum. The sequence goes on along the minus strand of OU426989.1, from coordinate 59,046,350 downwards.
AGTGGTGTAACCCACATAAAATCCAGTAATTAATAATTTAAAGAGAAAATTAAGGTCTTAAATACAAGATATCCCACTAGTTTATGACATAACTGAAGTTTATGAACTATTATTTTAAATAGGAAGCTAATAACAAACATTTCTTTTTCGTTAACTTTTTAAATCGTGATTTTCTCAATAAGTGAATATTGGGGTTACGCCACTTCTGCTCTCAATGCCTCAATTTGTTGTTGCAAGGTGCAGATTCATTTAGCTATAATCGTCTCGGCCGGCGGCGCGCGTGCATACATAAGATATGTATATGTACCTACATACATTTAAATTTACAGATTTGTTCATCGTAGAGCACTTTCGTGTACGATTATTTCGAATTATAATATTCAGTTATTCAGTCTATTTACAAAAAACATCTTTAAAAAATTGAATAAAACATCAGTAAACATTTTTTCTTCCAATTGCTTTGGTATGAAATGACTATTGTCAATATGGATAAAGTATACTTTTAAAAGATAAACTAGCTATTTGCTGCTGTTAAAGTAAACGAGCTCTTTAACGTTAAAGTATAGTTTATGTACTTTAAAATTAACAAAAAGTCGGTTCTCGTTTTATACTCAATATTTAGAGTCGACTCCCATTCTAAAATTGATTTAAAGTAGGTTTTAAATGTTTAAAATTTTGCGCCAGTATTTTTAATTCCCCCCCCCCCCCCCACACATTTTTCTCTTTTTTTTTAGACCAAAAATAACGGTACCTGCCATACGATCTTTTTTCGAAATTTTATAAATATTTTTTTCCCAAAAACTGTTCGACAGATTTAAAAAAAAAAGAAATAAAATGCACGTCTGCGTCGCACGAACTTGCTCCTATGCAATAGACTAAGAACTTTAAAAACGAATGTTATTAGAGAAAACTGTTGATGAGGATAAAATTAATTTTTTAAATTCTTTTAGTAGTAAGAGACAAAAACAGAATGCTATGCAAATATGAATTTATGCAAGAACAAAAATTAAGTCGTTGTAGTGGTTTCTTAAAAAAAAGCTTTTATATACAAACTTTTTAAAAGATTTTTAAGAAAAAATTTTGGGATGCCAATTTATAGTTTTTATTATTGTATGTGAACGATCAAATACTTGACCGTCAACGGGAGATCTCTATTTATTCCTTTTATCGAAAGGATAGACCGATCTTGGTTGATGCGTAGACAATTTTCCACGGTAGCAAAAAGAGCGAATTTAATTCGTATTAAAACCTTACTGGTTTATTTCCGATTGCTTTATATCTTCTATATATTTAATAAAATAACGAAGGACTTTTAATGGCTTACGAAAAAAGACCATAAAAGCGAGCGAAAACAACGACGAAAAGATTTGAATAAAAAAGCAAAGATTTTCCACTAAGGTTTATGTAACAATCAGTACGAGTTTATTTCGTAGTATATACAATATTTATACAATTTTTCAGTAAATTTAAAAAGAGAGATTACGTTATATTTAACATTTAAAATCTAAAGCGAATTCAAATATATAAAAATTATGGCGAGTGGTATAATTTAAGCGCCAAGCTTAAAATTAAAAACTGAAATTTGGTAGTTACAAAAATGTGAACTGCAATCAAGATATTTACAAATTATTTGGAATTATTGAATTTAAAGTCTTTATGATGATGATTTTCGGCTCCAACAGTATGAATAAAAATTAAATTCACAAAAAAAATATTGAGCCGTTTATGAGATATCGAATTTTCAAAAAAAGAAAAAATGAATTTGTTTTTTCAAAAATTCAAAAAAATTTTATTTTAAAGTTTTGAAATGCAATGTGTTTTAGATTTTTTAGAAGCTTCTCTATAAAAAATTTCATTAAGATCCGTTATGTAGATAATGATAAATTTAAAATTCGCATAGGGTTTTCGAAATATTGAGTTTTAAATAAAAATTTGGAAGTTTTTTTTTTAAAAATCCAAACATTTTTTTTTTTAAATTTGAGTACACAATTCTATTTATGTTTTTGGGGAGCTTTAGCAAAAAAAAATGATCAAAATTGGTTGTACCATTTTTGAGAAAATCAAAAACAAAAAAAATGGTTGCAGGGGGGGTAACCTCAATAACCATTTTTGGTAAAATTTTTCAACCAATACCTAGCTTTAAGTAAATGAAATTTTTTTGTGTTTTTATTTTTAAAATCTGTGGAACAGTTTCTGAGAAAAAAAATATTTATAAAATTTTGAAAAAAAAAATGCGTATGGGGGGTACCGTTATTTTTGGTCTTAAAAACAAAAGGAAAAAAACGTGTGGGGGAAAAAATTAAAAATGATATCTACCAAGTTTGAAAAAAATCGGCCCAGCCGTTTAGGCTGTAGTCGAACAGACAGACAGACAGAATTGCGAGACCCACTTTTTTTGAATTCGCTATCATCGTAATGTCAACTTTGATGAAAATCTCGAGTTCGATTTTTTTACGAATGCATAACTTGCCTTATAGTACCTATAAGTCGCAAGTAACAAAAATATTTCATTTAGCTAAAACTGGATAATAGTTGAAAAAAAATTTCTATAAATGGTTATGGTCATGAAATTATTTTTTTTGTTTTTGATTTTCTCTAAAACGTTATTTTTATCATTTTTCTTATGCTAAGGTTCACTAAAAATTCGAATGGAATTGCTTATTGAAATCTTGCATTTTCTTTTGAATTTTTAAGAAAAGTTTAAATTTTTTTTTTTGAAAACTCAATATTTCGAAAACCCCATGCTCGATTTTTTTTTTTAAATCGATAAATAAAAGTTTCTTAATATAATCTCCAAGATCTGAGAAAAAAAAACAATTATCTTACCTTAAAATAACGGTACCCACCATACAAATGGTTAAAAATGGTTTTCGAAAATCTATAATTTATTAAGAAAAATTTTTAAATTTATGTATTAATGACTGTACCTACCATGGAACCATCTTTTCAAATTTTGAATTTCTCATTATCGGCATAACGGATTTTAATGAATATTTTTGTAGAAAGTAAAAAGTGTTAAAAACGTTGCATTTCAAGACTTTACAAAATTTTTTTTTTATTTTTGAAAAAAAAAATCAAGTTTTTCTTGGAAAATTCAATATCTCAAAAACGGCTCTTTTTTTTGGAAATTTATGTTTTATTCGTATAATAATAAAAACTTTAAGTTGGGGCACCAACATTTTTTCTTAAAAATGTTTTAAGCATTTTGTATAAAAAGCTTATTTTTTCAAGAAACCACTTCAACGACTTATAATATTTTTATTCTTGTTTAAGCCATGGAATTCCGTTTTTAGCTTCAACTACTAAAGGAGTTGAAAGTCATATAAAAAATGAATTTTATGCTTATGAACAGTTTTTCTCTAATAACTTTCATTTTTGAAATTCTTCGTCTTTTAGATAAGAGCAAGTTCGTGCGACTCAGTCGTGCATTTTATTTAGTATGTATACACATTTAAGAACATAATATCAAAAACTATTCGTTCACTCGTTTTCAAGATACATATTAATTTTTCAAAAATTCAGAAACTATTTTTTAGAAAATTATATGCAATGTATATGCAATATTTTTTCAAATTTAAAGGAGCTCCTGTATATTCAAATTGGGAAAAATCGTTACAGGGTGTCCCAAAAGTCAACGTCGAAACGAAAATAGGTGATAGGGTATGTGTATATGAAGGTTTTTATAATACAAACTCTATATACTAGAAGACCTAGCATGGGATATGTGGTGAATGTTATCAGATTTATGTAATATTCTCAAAAATGTTATAAATCTTTGTTTTACACTACAGTCCATTGAATTAGGGTCATCGAAAAGTTTTGATTACTTATTTGGGCTAAAAAGTGATATTTTCTTTGAAACTGATGCGGGTGTTTTTAAATTTTTGAATGCAATTGATGGCCAGGTTATTCAAGGTTCCATAACAAAAAAAAAATTGAGATAAATTATGATTTCTAATCACGGCATTTGAAAGACCGTCACAGGGTGACCATTTCTTCGATTTTGTACTTGCGATATACATATGTAGGTACTATAGGGCAAGTTCGGCATTTGGAAAAAAAATCGAACTCGAGATTTTGATCAAAGTTGACATTACGATAATAGCGAAGACGGCCATTCCGTCTGTCTGTCTTTATGTCTGTACCTTGAACTACAGCCTAAACCACTGTATCTATTTCTTTCAATCTCGGTAGTTAAGGGTCGTCGGTGATTCCCCAGAGGATAAATTGAAATTTTTTTTAGCTCCAAAACTAACGGTACCCCCATACACCCGTAATGCAAAATCTTATTTATCTCGAAAACGGCTCTAACGATTTTGATAAGAAAAATTTGGTGTGAAATTATGGACATGTACTACATTTTGGTAAAAAAATGTCTGGGGCAAAATGTTATTAACGGTACCTGTTATAGAACCGTTTTTTTTTTATTTTCGAAGTTCTCATTAACGGCTCTAAGGATTTTAACCAAAAATTTTCAGCAGGAGTACCCTAAGGCTTAAAATAATATTGTGTATACAAATATTCGAAAAAATATTTGTTAGGTTTTTTTGAAATTTTTTTTTTTGAAAAATCAATACCTTCAAAACCTATGAACGATTATTTTTTGAAATTATTTCCTAAATTCAATATTATTAAGTACTTACTCGTAAAATTCACATCCCACATTTTTTTCTTGAAAATGTTTAAAGAAATTTCTTATATAAAAAATTATATGCATAAATTCATAATTTTCTAGAAATCAGACGGCCATTTTATTCATTTGAATATTATTACATCATTATATTATTATATCATTAAATCCATGTTTTGTACTTATAAAATGTATCTTAAATTTCAGAGTACTTTTACATAAGAGCAAGTTCGTGCGATCCAGTCATGCATTTTATTTTCGAATGCTTATAACTCACAAGATTATTTTTGTGATAACTGTCACCACCTACCCTTTTACTCGTTTTTGTTTCGACATTGAATTTTGGGACTCCCTGTATTGTATATAATATAAGAATTCCTCCAACAGAAGTTCAATTTAATCGGTAAGGCTAGGGAAGAAACACAATTTTTTAACGGGTAGTGGCTACATAATTCGGTCCATTACTTCCATTCCCATAATGACTAACCAACTCTATACTTTGAACGTCAAGAACATCAGAAGGTTCAAAAGAAGAAGAATTAATCAGCAAAGAAATCACACAAGCCATTTCATAAGTTTTCGGAATATTTCAAACAGTTTGGAAATCGGAAGTCCTCTGGCTTTTCGTTAGAATTCGTTTTAATTTGAGTCGGCAACTTTGTACGCTTTTCCAATTTTTATAAATATGAACGCCTTCTGTTAAACCCCTGATGATTGCAACTATTTAATTTTTTTAAATATTTATCTCTAAAATTCCATAAAGGGTCATTGCGATTTTTCAAACACATGATTAAGAGTAACATTAATTAAAGTACAGTCAGTTTACAGTACAGTACAGTTTAAAATGTCTTTACACTAAGGAATTAGTGTTTTTTTTTATAATACGAGCTCTCCTAATTGTCATATTATCTGAACTCTTAACTCCAATATTATCGTGGGTAATCTATTTTAATTCATAATTTCCATGCTAACTGATTTCATCGTTTAAATTTATTCAACTCACTAATAATCTCAAATTGTTCAATAAAAACAAGACGCATAGAAATAAAAAGCAACAAGCGTTAAGCTATAAATCATTAAATCTATTTTATATCACATTAGTTCCACTTTCAGGCTAACAAGGTATACGGTTTAGTCTATAAACCCCTAATTTATTATTCCGTTTGTATTCGAAATCTACATGTTAAGCGTCTGCTGTTGCGATGCGATGCTAACTGATTTTTATTCTCATCATAAGCCAAAGCCCATTGGCCAGTGTTTACCTGTTCGACGTGACAGACTTTTACCATCAAAATGGATGATATTCAAATTGAGATATAAAGTTGAGATTTATGATTGTATACCAAACGTAATCATAGGCCAGCAGTGAGCCATTTTTGATTTATACAAATTTATTATGTGTTTAAGATTAAGTTTCGAAGTGCGTGGGAAACTTTCGTAGGTTAGGCGGGTATTTAAATGATTAAATCTATGTTGAGGTTTTTCGTTTGTAATAAATGCAGATCAAAGAAAATCTATCGAATGTTCTTGGTTGAACTCTGTAAAATGGTTCAATTTTTTTTGTGTTGGTTGTAAGGGTATGAACTGATGAACGGAATTGCTTCAAGTTTGTTGAATGTATGAATAATTATGGGGCTTAATTGCACTGGGACTTATACGAGTATAGTACTTTTGTATCCCGTCAAGAGCTAAATGATATTGCTAATTTTACAACTCTTCCTTCAATTTTGTTTCCTTGAAAAACTGAAGTAAATGCAGTACTTTGAAAGATTGAAGTTCGGTCTCTTCTGTATGGTGACGTCCCAAAGTACCTTTGTCTTTGATGGATGAGTGCATCACATGTACCTACCTAATATGTAGTCCGGTGTTTCTTCATGGGAATTGCAGACCTGCATATGGAACTACTCACTAGGCATAGAATATGGAGGTGTCTTCTCAGTTTGCAGTGAATTGTTAGAAAACTCGTAATTATTCAAAAGATACCTGCCTTATCGGATGCATCGTGTTAAGTGATCTTTGTTGTTGCACCTGCTTTGGTTTTCGGAGTTCTGTTCATATTTTAGATCTAAGATTTTTATGGTTTTACCTTCTGGGTTGATTTTGTTTTTATTCTCATTTTTTCCCAATCTGCACTAGAGCTCTGGTTCTGTTAGAGGTGTTGCTGCTCCTTATTTTACAAAATAGTCTGCCTCTTTATTTCTTATACCACCCACGTGCCCCGGTAGAAATTAAGTTTGACACAAATATTCTTTTTGAGGTCCTTTAGCCTGCCCATACTATTTAGATTGAATGGCATAGGAGTTTAACGCTTTAAGCCCCGGTTGGCTATCACGCATGATGACAATGATTTAATTTGACTGTTCCTTTTGAAATTAAGGCCAGAAAATTTTTCTATGGCATTCACTTCGGCCTGCAAAATGCTCAACAGAGAAAGTTTGGTTGGGTCCAAAAGTTCATATAACTGTACTCTGGCATGTCCTAGATGCATCGGTTTATAATTTGATGGCATTTGCATGCAATGGAAAATTAAAAATTATCAGTTTTAATACACCACCATATACATCACAAGTCCTACCGTTTTACAAAATTACAAGGATCTACGGGTCCTGTATCTGAAAAACCCACTCAGATCAGCTCAGTAAATGCTGTGACTTTGAAGTTTTCTTGTTAAAAAACATTTTTTTTTTTGATTGCCGACAACAATTTCATATAAACATTTGTTTCCGCATTTTAAGCCATTTTCGTGCCTGAATGTAAAAAAAAGGTCGGGATAAATTGCCAGACAATTTTTTGTTTGTTTTTTTTTTTCTTAATAAATAATCTAGCTTAATTCCGGTAACCTTGAACTAAAATTTGCCCACTAAAGCGATTTTATTTTAACTCGTTGTTAGATCATTCTAAAGGGAAACATTATTTGCTAAGCTTCAAAAACAACAACACGTACACAACAGGTACAACAAACACTATGAAAAAGCTTTTTGATATTTATCTCAAAAACAGCTCTAACTTTTTAATTAAAAACAAAATGGATGACTGGGTCGCATGGGCCTGTCTTGGTTATGAGAAATGGGTTGGATACGATATCCCGCTTTTTATAATCTCGTTTTTTTAAATCCCGTTTTTATAGTCCCGTTTTTTGTAATCCTGTTTCTTATAATCCCGCTTTTGTATAATCTCGCTTTTTATAATCCCGCTTTTTAAAATCCCGTCTCTTATAATCCCGTTCTTTATAATCCCTTTTCTTATTACGACATATGAGGTATGTAAGGGGGCCATGTTGCCCCCTGCAACCCCCCTGCTTGGGCACATTATAGGATTTGGGGTAGGTGTGAGGTTGGGTGTATGCTAAGTTTTAAAATTTTAGCTTTGTATTTAAAATAAAATGCACGACTGGGTCGCACGAACTTGCTCCTATGTAAAAGACTAAGAATTTCAAAAATGAATGATATTAGAGAAACTGTTTATAAGCATAAAATTCATTTTTTAAATGACTAAAAAAACTTCTTTAGTAGTTAAAGGTAAGAATAGGATGCCATGTGATTCAAGCAAATATAGATTTATGCAAGAACAAAAATTATAAGTCTTTGTAGTGGTTTCTTAAAAAATAAGGTTTTATATAAGAAAATTTTAAAACATTTTTAAGAAAAAATGTTGGTACGCCAATTTGAAGTTTTTATTATTGTATGAATAAAAATTAAATTTATAAAAAAAGTATTGAGCCGTTTTCGAGACATTGAATTTTCAAAAAACAAAAAATTGTTTTTTTTTTTTCAAAATTCAAAAAAATATTTTTCTTAAAGTTTTGAAATGCAATGTTTTTTAAACTTTTTAGAATCTTCCCTCTACGAAATTTCATTAAAATCCGTTGTGCTAATAATGAGAAATTCAAAGTTTTAAAAAATCGTTCTATGGTAGGTACAGTCAGTAATATCTTGTTTTCAAATTTTTTTTTATTAAATTACAGATATTAAAAAATAATAGAAAGAAAAAAAATTTAAGCAAAATTCTCGGAACCGTTTTTGAGAAAAATACGATTTCGAAAACCATTTTTAAACATTTGTATGGAGGGTACCGTTAGTTTTAGGTAAAATTAATTTATTTTGCTCATATATTGTAGATTATTTTTCCAAACTTTTATTTATTAAGTTTTGAAAAAATCGAGCATGGGGTTTTCGAAATATTGAGTTTTCAAAAAAAAAATTTTTTTAAAATCCAAAAAATTTTTTTTGGAAAATTCGTATACACAATAATGTTCAAACTGCTGGGAAGCTTTAGCATAAAAAAAATTATCAAAATCGGTGGTACCGTTTTTGAGAAAATCAAAAACAAAAAAAATAGGGGGGTACCAAAACTACTAATTTTTTTTGAAAATTTTTTTCAACCATTATCTAGGTTTTACTAAATTAAATTTTTGAATTTTTAAAAAAAAAATCGCAGGGACAGTTTTTGAGAAAAAAAAATATTTATAAAATTTCGGAAAAAAATCGTATGGCAGGTACCGTTATTTTTGGTCATAAAAAATCAAATCAAAAAACATCCGGGGGTAAAAAATCAAAACCCATATCTACCAAGTTTGAAGAAAATCGGCCGAGCCGTTTAGCTGTAATCGAACAGACAGACAGACAGACAGACAGACAGACAGACAGACAGAATTGCCAGACCCACTTTTTTCGTCTTCGCTATCATCGTAATGTCAACTTTGATCAAAATCTCGAGTTCGATTTTTTTTACGAATGCATAACTTGCCTTATAGTATCTACCTATAAGTCGCAAGTAAAAACACGGGATAAGCGGCATAAGACGGGATTTTAAAAGGCGGGATTATATTAGAACGGGATTTTGAATAAAAGGGATTTTAAAAAGCGGTAATTAAAAAAAACGGTATTATAGAGGACGGTATTTTAAAACTTTTTTTGCGGGATTTAAAAAAAAAAAACGAATTATAAAAAGCGGAATTCCGTTACGCTCCCATGAGAAATAATTTCACAAGCATAAGACAAATTTTAAAATAGCTTAAACAACTTATTTTCATAATTGTTGGAGTTTGACCAAATTTTTCGTGTTCTCTATTATCGTAATGTCTATTTGATCAAAATATCGAGCACGATTTTTTTTACAAACAAAACTTGACTTTAAGTACCTATAACGCTGGTAGGTCAGTAATATCTCAATTTTAAAATCGTTAAAAGTAATCGAAATAGAAAATTTATATCAAAATGCTAGGTGCCGTTTTGGACAAAATACGATTCTCGAAAACCATTTTTTTAAATGTGTATGTTGGATTCGTTGTATTTTTGTTCTCTTGTAGAAAAAAAAAACTATAAATTATCAAGTTTGAATTTTTGTACCCAAATTTGAATGCACGGTACTATATACTTAGTATAAAATCGATCGTACCAATTTTGAAAAAATCGAAAACCAAAAAATGGTTTTATGGCAGGTACCACTAACATCCATTCTTGGTATTTTTTTTCAGCCACTTGCTAGCTTTGACTAGATTATTTTTTTTTTCTTAGTTTTTTTTTATAATTTTGCTTGGAAAATAAAGTGGGGGTAAAATTTAAATATGCTATCTACCTATTTAAGAGGAAATCATGGAATCGTGAATTGCGAGATCCACTATCGTAATGTCAAGTCTGATCAAAATTTTCAGTTAAATATACATACATATATCATAATATCAAAATTAACAGTCGATATCAATCATCGCGTAAGCGTAGGGTGGATGAAGTGGCGGGAAAATTCTGCTATCTTCTGTGACCGAAAAATGCCCCCTAAGCTGAAAGGAAAGCTCTACACTTCAGTTGTGCGTCCAGCACTCACATACGGTTCACAATGTTGGACAATGTACAAAAAGTATGAGAGTAAGCTTACGGCAGCTGAGATGAAGATGCTTCGTATGACAGCAGGAGTTACAAAGCTTGATCGAATTAGAAGTACGAAGATCCGAGGAAGCCTTCATGTTAAGAATACCATTTCCCAAAAAATTGAACACGACCGACTCAGTTGGTATTGCCATGTTCAAAGGAGAGATCCTGAGAACCCCGTCAAAAAGGCAATATCATACAATGTTCCAATTCGGAATAAAAAGAAAGGTAGGCCTAAACACTCCTGGTACAAACAAATGCAAAAACACCAGCATTCAGTTGGCCTCAGAAATGGAACAATACAAAACCGGGAGGCTTGCCGCCGATTTCTGAGGTCAACCCGGCGAACCCCACAGGCGGATCACTAGTGTGAAGCAGATACGTGGGAGAGTTATGATCCCCTCGACATCGAGATCATAACAGCGCCGAAGAAAAGGAAGAAGAAGATCAAAATTAACAGTCTGTGTAGCATATCAGGAATGTTCTCAATTTAAGTCAAATAAATTTTTACAAGAGATGTTATTAACGATGGCTGCCATAAAACAATGGCGCAAAATTAAATTCGACTTAATACGATGTTGAACCTGTTTTAGTATGAAACTAAGTTAAAACAAAGATTTTGCAATTTGTAATCGAATTAGCATTTACTTCCTTTACCCTTTTATGAAAGGTAAAACCATAGAATACCTATTTTATATTTTTAGTATCGTGCTAACATCTTATAATGATTCTATGACATTTACAAACATCAAAACAGGTCTGTTTACTTAGTTTTTTTGCCAGAACTGCCATTACTTTAGGTGTGTTAAGAAGCAATTAATTAATTAGTACAATACTTGTTGGAAAATGTTTAAAATTAAGAATGTGTTAGTAATTTACTTTAAAGTTAGCAAACTGTTGAGTAGTATTATACTAAAACCTTAATAATAGGCTGTTTAAAATCTTGCACCAATGTGTTTTTAATTTTCGAATTTTTCGTTAACGCAGCTTTTCAATTTTATTTTAAATTTTCAAATATATCTATATATTTTATTAATTTTTTTTTTTTTTTGAAAAAAAAAACTAATATCTCCAGAAAATGCAGATGACCACAGGGTGGTCCAAAGAATTCCAACTAATTTTAAAAACTAATAAGTTTTTTATTTTTCAATATGCAAAATTAGTTTTATAACCTTGCAAGTAATTATTGAGTTAATACTGTAGTATACATAAAGTATACACAATAACGCGTTAAAATTATAATTTTTTTCTTTTCTTGTCACCGGTCAATTGTACAACAATTTCTTAAGCAAATAAATAAGATCCAGTAGTGCAATTCATTTTTTAACTAGAGAGAAATAAGAGCGATTTTATTTTTTTTATTAAACCACAATTAACGAAGTTTTGCATTTTCGAAATTTTGCGTCTTAAAAATCTCAAAGATTAAAATTTCACAATAATAGACAATAAATTCATTTAATACAAAATGTTCGTACATATACCTTTAAGGCTTTTAATTTATTTAGAGAACTTAGAGTATGGATAGCTGTGGCGTCACATCCACATAATACGATTCTTACTATCTTTATCTTCCCTTTTTTAATTTCACCAAACAACAAAAAATTGTAATGTGTGAAAAAATTAAACGTCTTTTTTTATGAGGATAACTTCAACCGGAGTACTAATGATGAGTTAATGATGTATTGAAATTTTAAAACCCAAAAACTTTGAGAATTTTTCAAGATTTGTCTGTAAAAAATATTTTTTTTTTAAACAAAATATAATATGGCCTACAAAGGCTTTTGAAAATAGTCTATTTTTACCTGCGATAAAGGTACTATGGGGCAAGTTCTGCATTAGGAAATATGGAACTCGAGATTTTGATCAAAGTTGACATTACGATGATAGAGAAAAAAGTTAGCCCGGAAATTCAGTCTGTCTGTGTGTACGCCTGTACCTCGACTTACCAAAGCCATAAAACCGTTATGCAAAATTCTAATTATCTCGAAACGACTCTTACGATTTCAACAAAAAAAAATAGGTGTGCTGTTATGGTTACGCTCTACATTGGTAAAAACAAATTTTAGAAAAAAAAACGTTATTAACGGTACCTGTCATAGAACTTTTTTTTTACTTTCGACTTTGTAATTAAGGCTCTAACGATTTAAACCAAAAAACTTGTACAGGACCTCCTTTGAATTCAAAAAAATATTTTTTATAAAAATTTTAGAAAAAAATACTTATTTAATATTTACAAAAATAATAAAAGATTGAAAATCGCCTCAAATCACAGTCAAAAGAGAATATTTTGAAAACGAGTACACGATTAAATTTTGAAATTACATACGTCCAAAAATTTAAATCATTACTAACAATTAGCATATCATATTTAGTTGCGATATACAAACTATAGGGCAAGTTCTGTATTTGAAAAAAAAAATCGAACTCTAGATTTTAATCGAAGTTGATATTACGATGATAGCGAAGACGAATAAAGTGGGTCCGACAATTCCGTCTGTCTGTCTGTATGTATGTATGTCTGTATGTCTGTATGCCTGTAGGTCTGTTCCTCGATCTGTAGTCTAAGCCACTGGAGCTATTTTCTTCAAACTCGGTACTTAGGGTCTTCGGTAATTCCCTACACGAGAAATTGAAAATTTTGTTTAGCTCTAAAACTAACGGCACCCCCCATACATCCGTAATGCATGATCTTATTTATCTCGAAAACGGTACTAACAATTTTGATAAAAAAAATTAAGTGTGATATACTCGTAATAGACATGAACTAATTTTGGTAAAAAAAAAATTTAGGAGGGAAATGATATTATCTAACGGTAGCTGTCATAGAACGGGTTTTTGATTTTCGACTTTCTCATTAACGGCTCTAACGATTTTAACCAAAAATTTTCGAAAGAAAATATTTTTTTGTTTTTTGAAAAAAAAAATTTCAATTTATTTTTTTGAAAAATCAATATCTTGAAAATGTGTGAACGATTATTTTTTGAAATTATTTCCAAAAATCTTTATTACTTAGCACTGCATTTAAAATTGGTATCGCAAATTTTGTTCAAGAAAAATTTGAAAGAAATTTTTTATATAAAAAAATACTTTAACAAAACGATTTTTTAACTTTATTTACGTAAATTCATACTTTTCCGGAAATCAGACGGTTTTATATTTATAAAATGTATTTTTAATTCCAAAGTACTTTTACATAAGAGCAAGTTCGTGCGATCCAGTCGTGCTTTTTATTTTTTATAGAAATGTTAAGGAAAGTTTAGTACAAAAAAAAAAACAAGAAATTGTTTAAATTTAAAATAATATTTTATATATGTACAAATATTCGAAAAAATTTATTTTGGGTTTTTGGAAAAAAAAACTCCATTTTTTTTTTTTTTTTGAAAAATCAGTACATTCAAAACCTAAGATCTATATTACTAAATGCTTTAATTAGCAACGCAAAATTTCTTCTTGAACATTTTTAAAGAAAAAAAAAAATGTATTTAATAGTAAACCGATTTTTATACTCGTACTTTGATTGCAAAAATATATACTTTTCTAGAATTACACGGCAATTTATGTATTTGAACATTTTTCCAGGTTTTAAATTTATTTCTTAAAAATTTTTAAATTCCAAAGTAATTCTACATAAGAGCAAGCACATGCGATCTAGTCGTGCATTTTCTTACTTGCAAAATATACGTATAATGCATGTTCTATAAATATCCATTCGAAAAAAAATCGGTGAAAGGCAAGGCGAAAAAAACATAGATTCTCCCTAGAAAAATTGCTCAGTCGATAGCTTGGCAAGAGTACGATAACTTAGGCGCCAAGAAATTATAACGGTTTTTTGTAGAACAGTTCAATACAAGCACTTTTTACTATGGGAGGGGGGGGTCTATCTCCCCCCGTTTGGGCGGGAGGGGCAATTTTATAAAAAAGGTACTAAAATGGAAACAAAAATATTAAAAAATAACGGTAATACTTACAATTAAGTATTATATCTTTTTTTAAAGCCAGTACTCTGATCTATTAGATAATTTTTAAATCAAGTGGAATCTATACACAGTTTTTGAAAAAACGAGTTTTAAACTCAAATTTTGGTGAAAAAAAACATAAAAAAACAGTTTAAAGTTTAATTTTTCAAAACTGCAAAGTTACATATTATTATTTTTCCTAAAATTTGTTGCTCTAATTTATTTTTATTCAAAAACTGAAAACTAGATGATTTTATGTTGTCTAGTTTTTGAGAAAAATGAAAATAACTAAAACTACTTTTTTATGGGATATTTGCTTTTTTTGCTTGCTTACGCATTACGGTGTATAAACAGTGAGATATGTATGGGGGGGCATGCTGCCCCCCTGCAACCCCCCTGCTTGGGCACACTATAGGATTTGGGGTAGGTGCGAGGTTGGGTGTATGCAAGGTTTCTTTTGCATTTACAGAATCTGCATTTAAAGAAACATTTAAAATGTTCAGACATGTACGAATGCAGCAAATTTATATAATTCCTTAATTAATATGTATGTTTATTGTTTGTGTCTAACATTTTTAATGCTAATGTGGTACAGGTTATTGTTTACCAAGGTCATTCGTTATTCAACCTTTGTAAGAGTGAAGTATTTTTTTCTTTGAATAAAGAATGGCGACTAAGCATCCACTATTTCATCCTAAATTAAATAACTTTTCAATATTTCAAAAAAAATATTTCAAAAGCATCGCGTTCTTAGAAGAAATTGGTCTTATTCCAACTAAAGCGTCAACTCCCCTCAACTCCAACTCAAAAAGGTGACAAAAATTGTAAGAATACAATATTTTTATTCCTCAACCAGAGCATATTATACTCTTACAGACTAAGATACATAAGTAAATATATAGTTACAAATTTGTAGGTGGGTATATAAAATTCAAATTACATTTAAATGATTTACATAGTTAATCTTTTATTTTAAGAAATAACGTTACTTAAATTTTGCTTAAAACTAATGATTTAAAAGTTTCTCTGGTGCAATCCATATAAAAGTTAATCTCAGAGCAATAAACCCATCTATCGGCACATTTTTCCATGGGCCTCAATATTGGCTCGAGATTCGGGAGGTGCTTGCTATAATTATCTCTTTTGTGATCAAAATGCCTGTAAACACGGTTTTAATGCATTGAATATTGAAAAATTGACTTGACTGTTTTTAAGTAACACCTGACTTACTCACAAACTGACTGACTGAGACGCAAAATGCCATGCAATTCTACCTCCTCTGATGCATTCTTGGTAACCCTAAATGATTTGCTGTACTTTACCTACAAATGAACCACATTAACATTAATCCTCACAATGAAATCACCGTAGTTAAATACCAAAAATCAAAAATTTCATAAAAAGTAGTTTTAGTAATTTTCAATTTTCTCAAAAACTAGAAGGGACAAAACCATTCGGTTTTTTGTGTTCGATTCAGAATTAATATAGTAGCATTGACCACAAAAAGCCAATTAAGCACTTCATTTCACAATTTTGAAAAAAAATTGGTCTAAACTTTTTTTTTCATTTTTTTTAACAAAATTTTGAGTTTGCATGCAAATTTTTCAAAAACTATTGACATAAATCATTTAATTTAAATTTACGATTATAGAACAGACTTCTGGCTTTCAAACCCGGTATAGTACTTTATTGTAAGTGTTGCCGTTGTTTTTAAATATTTTTTTTTTTCAATTTAAGTCATTTTTTCTAAAATCACCCCTACCTCCTAAATGGGGCGAGATAGACCCCCCCCTCCCATAGTAAAAAACGCTTGTATTTGACCCTTCTACAAAAATCCGTTATCAATTTTTGGCGCCTAAGTTATCGTACTCTCCCCGATAGCTTAAACTCAGTAGCTTACCCTTTTAATTAATTTAACTGGCACTTTTATTCTCCTTTTTCAAAAATCAAAAATAAAATAACGGTAAAACTGTATTGTAAAATCTTATTTTTCTCGAAAACAACTTCAAGAATCTTTAAAAAAAAAAACAGCGAAAATACATAATTACTAGTAGTTTTTATTGTTTATCGATTGCATAAAACCGATAAAAATTTAAAAAAAAAATTGTGTTTGTTCAGTCAATTTTTTTTTCCATCGTAGTCAATTTATAATTAAGAAATTCGATTGAAATATATAAAACGAAGAAGGTTAGTAGAAAGATTTATGAATCTCTTGAAGAATTTTATTTAAACAAAAATATAAACGTTTGATTTTAATAATTCCACTGCTTGAAAACATAAAACAACTTATTGGAATTCAAGCACTTGCAAATCTTCGTAAATTTTTACTTGCGACTTATAGGTACTATAAGGCAAGTTATGCATTCGTAAAAAAAATCGAACTCGAGATTTTGATCAAATTTGACATTACGATGATAGCGAAGACCAAAAACGTGGGTCTCGCAATTCTGTCTGTCTGTCTGTCTGTCTGTCGGTTCGACTACAGCCTAAACGGCTCGGCCGATTTTCTTCAAACTTGTTAGATATGGGTTTTAATTTCTTACCCCCGGACGTTTTTTTCTATTTTTTTTTAAGACCAAAAATAAAGGTACCTGCCATACGATTTTTTTCGAAATTTTATAAATATTTTTTTTTCTCAAAAACTGTCCCACAGAATTATTTAAAAAAAATTCAAAAAATTTCATTTGGCTTAAACTAGCTAATGGTTGAAAAAAATTTTACAAAAAATTGTTATTTTCGGTAGCACCCCTGGGTCCATTTTTTTTGTTTTTGATTTTCTCGAAAACGGTACAGCCGATTTTAATAATTTTTTTTATGCCAAAGCTCCTCCAAAGTTTGAATATTATAACATATTCAAATTTTAAATTTTTAATTTTTTGGATTTTTAAAAAAAAATTCAAAATTTTGTTTTGGAAACTCAATATTTCGAAAAGCCCATGCTCGATTTTTTTCAAACTTGACAAATAAAAGTTTCTTAACATTATCTATAAGATTTGAGAAAAAAAATTGTTTTATCTAAAACTAACGGTACCTTCCATACAAATTTTAAAAAATGGTTTTCGAAAATCGTATTTTTCTCGAAAACGGTTCCGAGAATTTTGCTAAAATTTTTTTCTTTTGATTAATCTTTACGGTTTATAATTTAATAAAAAAAAATTTTTAATCTAGATATTACTGACTGTACCTACCATAGAACGATTTTTTCGAATTTTGAATTTCTCATTATCGACTCAACGGATTTTAATGAAATTTTTTATAAAAAAAGCTCCTAAAAAGTTTAAAAAACATTGCATTTAAAAACTTAAGAAAAAATATTTTTTCAATTTTTAGAAAAAAAAGTAATTTTCTGCCATCATATTTTGTATATTTGTTTTGTTTTCTTCTTCTTTTTCTCTTGGAGGTTTCCGAATTTTCTACATCTAAGATTAAAAATTATTAAATTAAATTAAAAATTATAAAATTCTATTGATTCAAGAAATCTGTTATCAACCTCTCTCCATCAATTTTGGTTTAGTTAGCACAATTTTATTTTATAATCTTTAAACTAAGCTCACTTTTTAATAGTTCCTCTTTCAAAATTTGATACCTATTGTCAAATAATTAAACTCAAATGGATGTGAAAGTTCACCTGAGTCTGTATAACTCCAATCACAAATAATTAAATTTGTGATGCATACTTATAAAATTATTACTGTCACGTAATAAAAGGATGGCCAAGAGCCGTCATTATTTCCCTAAAACATCATCATTAAAAATAAATAAAAAACAAAAATTTGTAGAAACAGTAGAGATATGCCCTCAACATCAAAGGACTCTCTAGAATTTATTTGCATCCTTATTTTCTTATGAAACAAACTTTTGTACCTGCCATATACCTAAGTGTTTTGATTCAAGAGCAATTTTTTCCAAGACGTCTTTCTTGAAAATATTTCCTTACTCATAAAAGTCGCACAAGAACTCCTTTCAAATTCTTAAGGATTTCTAGTGTTTCTCGAAAAACAAAATTAACAATTTAATTCATTCACCTTTCCTCGAGTTGAGAATTTTTATGTCACAGCATAAACAAAAAACATCCCCAAGTTAGTTAAATATTTTCTAGAGGACTTTTCTTTTGAAAGAGGAAAATCCCTTTGGTATAAACTATAAAGCCAAGTCATATCAAGGTCATTTAAAATGAAAATCCTTGAAAAATTACCACTAATCTTGACCTAGCTGCGAGTGTTTCCCTCCTCTCCCAAGTCCCTTTATGTGGGAAACAGCAAACAAAAAAGTCGCTTTTCATTTCCAACAAGCCCCAAGTGGTCTCTTTTAACTTTCATGTAGCGGAAGGTTTTTTTGTATTTGAAGCAAAGAATTGAATAACATAAGGAGAAAAGAATTTTTCTTTAGTAATTCCTTGGTCTTTGCGGGAACTATTTAGACCACATCCTTACACATTTTCACAAAGACTTGTTAAAGTCATCAGTTTTTTTTTTTTCATTTTAAATTTTTAATCAATTTTTCTCTCGATTTACTTCTCAGGGACGACTTTAGATACGCACTAGCCATGGGTGTTGGGCCTTGGTCTAGAGCAAACAAGCCATAAATCATTAACACCCTATACGAATGCGTATTTATAAGAACTCCTGAGCAATAAGTATACATACAAAGAATGGGTCTTCCTTTTTTAAATGTCTGAAATTCTTTTTTTCCTTTCACCCCCGATAAAAGTGGTCAAGGTAATTCAAATAAGATGTGTGTAAAAATTTGTTGAAATCGGTATAGATAAACACGTAACACGGAGTACTTGAAATTTCCCATACAAAATATCGGTGATAGTGTAAAAACTACTGGATAATCTTTAAACTTCAGACATTATTAGCCCATTTCGTGGTAATGTTGCGTAAAAAACGTAACGTCTTATGAGTCCACGGTTGCGTCTTTGAAGATAAATTTTAATGAGCAAACATCCGAAGTTTATTTAATAATTTAATCGAACTGTTCAAAGGATAGAAGTGATTTCAAGACCACATCAGTGTAAAAAAGTCTTTTTTTTAAACTAAACTAATTCTATCAACTCTTAAGCTCTCACCACCTTCCTGTAGTTTCTGTTGGATATCTAGTACCCCAATCTCTGTTTCAATCCATGGGGGAGACGTGTTACTTCTCAGGCACTATTCCTTGGCACCAGAAGATTTCTCCAGATGGAATCAACAGTGGCGTCTAAAGTTCTAGTCTGAACTTATTGAACACCTTATATGGGCTACTAAATCTTCCCAGCATAGGCCTATAACGAGTGGTTTATCTGGTTCCCCATCTTTGTAATTATACGAAGTCATGTCGTCTGGATGACCCGCCAATGTTAAGCTACGTTAGCTCCGAACAAGCCTCGGATGCGGACGGACAGTTGTAAGACCAACCAATCACACTAAGAACAATTAACTTCAGGTCTGTGCGTACAATGACCTAAAAAGATTATGTGCAGCTACACAATTAACGAAGGCCCAAGACCAAGACTCCTGCAAGGCAGATATGACCACAATCCAGGAAATAAGTTAGGATGGCTTAGATTGGCGAAAATTGAAAAACTGTAATATAAACTATGGCGGGCGGCTTTTACTTAGAACAAAAGCATCGTCTACGTCTATTTGGGAGCGAATTTGTGTTTGGAGGAAGACTTATAGGTAAGAAGATGACTACACAAAGACATGGTATTAAGGCTTCTGAAAAAGAAATTTGAGCAGTGTCCTGCTATGTTAAAATTATCTAATGTGATTCCAATACCAACCTTAAATGTGAAGCCATCTTTGGTGGCACATTCGGCTTGTAATTCACAATGTCCAATTACGGAACCTCCAGGGCGAGATTGTTGCTAGTAGTTACGAAATGGGTTCCACATCTCACCAATCAATCCTGATCAATCAAATCAACAGTTAACCAACCTAGTCACATTAGCTATTAATTCAGGGTACACATCCTGCATCAAATTCTTAAGAATGTTCTGAGGGGCAAATATTGACTTGGAACACCCAGGCCTTGCTTTAGTTTATACTCTGCTTCGTATATTCCGACAGAAAAATACATGTCGTTTAAGGTACTGTTAGGTACCTGTTATGCAGTCCTTTATAACCCTTATAGTGTCATAAGAAGTTCTTCAGTTCAATTACACTAGTTTACACAAAAAAAGTACCTCAAAAAAAAGTATTTTCTAGACTAATTTTGACTCTCTGAACACGAAAATGGCACTCATTTATTTTCCAAAGAAGCGTTTTCGAGATATGAGCAAAAAACCGTTTTTTTTTATGCTCCTTTTCCATGTATGAGCCTAATTCTCAAAAAGAGGCTGGGTGCGACCCGCACTGATAACTTCCCATTTGTGGTCTTGAAAACTTTATATTTATTTTTTTTTTTTTAAATAACCAAATTTTCAGCGAAACAAACTTTAGCTGTACAACTGAACAACCTTATTCATATACGTATGTACAGTACATACATTCTTCTAAAAAATAAGTTGATAATAAAATTATAAAATTATGTATTATATATATTATAGAAATTACTTTATTATTTCGGTTCCAAACATTTTAATTGAAAAAAATTTAAAAACGAAATATTTTTGTTAAAACTGTCAATTCGATACTTGTCAAAATTTAACCATATATTAATAATTGTATTATGTCGATACCTTTCCGTAAGAATGTTTGTACTAAGCGACACTTTTTTCGAAAATGACCAACTGCCATGTTTTCTCATTAAAATAATGTTGCCCCCTGAAATTTGTATTATCCACCAAAAAAATTATGCTAAGCGACATTAATAAAGATCTCATTGTCGTCAGCAACAAAAAATTTTGTTAGATGTCACTTAGTTTAACCAAAATTGTCTCTTAGCACACTATGATTCAACTAGAACTTTCTTCGTTTTTTTCTTTTCCTGAACAATTTTAGAAATGTCGCTTAGTATACTTTCTTACGGGAAGGTATCGATGTATAAAACAACATACTTTAGAAGGCACTATCGGTGTTCATTCCCAAGAAATTCGACTTGAAATACAATTTTAACTAGTTTTCACTAGAATTTTTGATAATTTTTTTATTAAAAAAAAAAACTATTAATTCAATTTTTGTCAACATTTTACCAATTGTACAAAATTATACTATGTATAAAATAAACTAAATTAGAAGTCAATATCACTATAGCTCTTTAGAAATTTGAGTCGAAAAACAATTTTTACCAATTTGCAATAGAATTTTATATAGTTTTTTATTTTTTGTAAAAAAACTGTAAACTGATTTTTTTTTTAAATTTTCACCAGTTGTCAAACACATTATTTTTCGTAAAATAAAATTATTTGAGTTTCAAATTGTTTTCCGTTCTTAGAATATCTTGGTTATGAAATTTTTTTTACAGTTTTTTGTATTTAAAAAAATAACGGTATGTTCATTTTTTTCCAAATTCATACCAAATCTGTATGACCTTATAATGAGTACATTGAATTTTATTTCAAATCAATAGCATTATTTTTTCCTGAGATATTTGAAACTAACCAAAATTTTTACTTTTTTTTAAACCGTTATAGTGAAATAACTACTCACTGAATTTTAATAAACGCCCTTTCAGCCTCTTTCGAAGTTATTATCTATTAAACAAAATTTATTTGAAGTCGATATCTTTACTCGTTCTTGAGATATCGACGACGAAAAATGGTACAAGAACGTATGGACGTACGAACGTACGAACGTACGTACACACACACACACAGACATCTCTCTAAAAATGATTGAAATAGCCTCTAGGGACCTTGAAACGTCGAGAAATGTCAAAAATTCCAATTTGACAAATCGGACCGATTACAATAACTCCCTATGGGAAGTTAAAAACGATCGAACTAATTAACATCTACTTTATGTTTTTAAACAGATATTCTGTTTGTCTTTCCAAAAGTATACGACTTGTGTAAATCGGCCCAACAATCATCAAGAAAAAGCCGTTCAAAGTTTCAAAAAACACAATTTTTCGCCGTTTTTAGAAAATCGCTTGTTTTAAGTCATTCCGTAAGGAAAGACAAAAAAATATTTAAAATACTTTTAAGATTTCAGGTGGAAGATATTGCAACTCCACGAAGATTCAACGCCACATAAAAGAAGAAGTGTAAGCAATACGTCATATTTACAATAAAAATTATGAAAAAAAGAAAAAAAACTGAAATGGTCTGCCTTCACGTACTGTTTCATAACTTCGACATTTATTATTCGATTTCATTGATCTTGTGCGTTTTAGCTTTGTGTATCTTCCACCTGAGATCTTAAAAGTATTTTAAATATTTTTTTGTCTTAAAACAAGCGATTTTCTAAAAACGGCGAAAAATTGTGTTTTTTGAAACTTTGAACGGCTTTTTCTTGATGATTGTTGGGCCGATTTACACAAGTCGTATACTTTTGGAAAGACAAATAAAATATCTGTTCAAAAACATAAAGTAGATATTAATTAGTTCGATCGGTTTTGAGAATTAGGCTCATACATAAAAAAGGAGCAAACAAAAACGGTTTTTTTCTCATATCTCGAAAACGCTTCTTTGGAAAAAAAATGAGTGCCATTTTCGTGTTCAGAGAGTCAAAATTAGTCTAGAAAATACTTTTTTTTTGAGGTACTCGCTACAAACCGAAAATATGTAAACTAGTGTTATCAGTCACTGCAAACATTTTTTTTCAGGGTGTACTGCCTCTTGCTAGGGAATGACAAATCCTCTAAGAGTACATCTTGTCATGGAAACTGCTGCTATATTGCTATATATAGCCGTTTGGCTTCAGCAGAAAATTAAAGGTCCCCTCCGTTTGTTGGTAGAGGATTGCAAGTCACTAGGTTTATTGCCTCCCATCGAAACGTTGCCAAATTTAGCAAATAGAGTTCCCACGCCTGACTGATGAGCTTTATATAAAATGAACACCAGCAGAACGAAACTTTTGGTTAATCAAAGCCGGCAAACGCATGCACCAAAACAAGAGCCATAAAAAGCGAGCCAGCTCTCCGAATATTCACAAGCAGATGAGGACAGACAAATACTGGGATCCCAGATGGAAACAAATATTGCAATATATAAGCGAGCGATAGAAAAAAAACGGCGTTGTTATAGCATAATTTATTAAGGTTCGTTAGTTTTACCAAACAATTTTCAAACTAAGAAAGTCGTAACGGAAGCCTAAATCGAAGTCGACGCTGAGAGTATAAAATAAAATGCACAAATGGGTCCCACGAACTTGCTCCTATGTAATAGACTAGGAGTTTTAAAAACGAATGTTATTAGAGAAAACTGTTCATAAGGATCACATTTATTTTTTAAACTCTTTTAGTAGTAACAGATAAAAACAGAATCCTATGCAAACATAAATGTATGCAAGAACAAAAATTATAAGTCGCTGTAGAGGTTTCTTAAAAAAATAAGCTTTTACGAGTACATATATACAAAATTTTTTAATATTTTATTATTGTACGAATAAAAATTAAATTTCCAAAAAAAATATTGAGTCGTTTTTGAGATATCGAATTTTCCAAAAAAAAAATGATTTTTTTCCCTAAATTAAAAAATATTTTATTTGTAAAGTTTTGAAACGCAATTTTTTTCAAAATTTTTAGAAGCATCTCTATAAAAAAAAGTTAATTCGAATCGGTTATGTCGATAATGAGAAATTCAAAATTAGAAAAAAATGGTTCCATGGTAGGTATAAGCTGTAATATCTTAATTAAATTTTTTTAATTAAATAAAGATAATACAAATTAATTGAAAAAAAAATTATCGAAATTCTGAGCGCCGTTTTCGAGAAAAATACGATTTTTGAAAACCATTTTTGATCACATCTTGTAGATTATATTGGGAAACTTTTATTTATCTAGTTTAAAAAGAATCTAGTCTGGAGTTTTCGAAATATTAAGTTTTGAAAAAAAAAAAAATTGAAATGTTTTTTAAAAATAAAAAAAAACATTTTTGAAAATTTCAAAACACAATATTTAAGCTTTTGGAGAGCCTTAACAAAAAAAAATCATAATCGGTTGTACCGTTTTTGAGAAAGTCTAAAAGAAATAAATGGTTCCATGGGAGGTACTTTTAATAACCGTTTTTTGGATTTTTTTTTCAACCATTAACTAGCTTTAACTGAATGAAATTTTTTTGTATCTTTCTTTTTTAAATTTGTCGAACAGTTTCTGAGAAAAAAAAATATTTATAAAATTTCGAAAAAAATTGTATGGCAGGTACCGTTATTCTAAATTAAAAATGATATCTACCAAGTTTAAAGAAAATTGGCCGAGCCGTATAGACTGTAGTCGAACAGGCAGACAGACAGACAGAATTGCGAGACCCACTTTTTTAGTCTTCGCTATCATCGTAATGTCAACTTTGATCCAAATCTCGAATTCGATTTTTTTCCGAATGCATGACTTGCCTATAAGTCGCAAGTATGAAAAGTTCTTCTTATCGTAGGTGTTCGGACTCAGCACAAAGTTGTAGGTTCCCTTCAATACTGCTAATGTTATCACAGGAATGGTTGTACGCCCCCACACTAACGCTCTCTTCAAGCCATATGACCTCCAATTTATTAATTTCTAACTTAGGCGGCGACGTAGACCAACAATTCCGATATCGACAAAGTGAAGATATCTGAACTTGAATTGTCTTTTACAGAAGGTTATCGTTACTAAGAGTGGGTCAATTAATTGGCGTCACGATCTCAAATCCAATATTTTGTTTTCAAATAAGCATCTTTCAAAAGAACGCACCCAAATTTTCAGTTATGTCAAATACTTGTTTTGTGGCAGTCATTTTATTTAGAAGCCTATATGAGCATTGTAGTTAAAATGAAATTTAATGCATACTTACTATTTCTGACGAGAAAAACCATCACGCTATACAAACTACAGATTCACAAATATAATTCATCATGATTGGAACCATTCACCTTTGGATTACTCAATTTCTGCGCGTGCCTTCCAGCCAAGTGACTCCTAACTTTTATTCGCCCAAGTAAGCACCACACCAGAAACGGTCTATAAAATCTCCGGTTTGATAACGAGCTGAAGAGTAGTAAGGAAAGCAGCAAAATACTTAAACTAGACCAAAATCAAAACTATAATACGGCCATTTTACATACAACCAGGCGATTTTAAAGCCATTGATTTGGCTCATAATTGGTCCAGCAATGCCGGGAAGAGCTTAAGAGCCTGGAAATTAACTTATCTTAATTCCGGGCACAGTGAAATAGCAAGAAATTAACAGACTGACAAGCTAGCCAGGCAAGAATCAACCCTTCATAACTCACTTGGGAAAAGAGTAAACATTCAATCTTCTCAATTTTCTCACAGAATCCAACTGCAGTTAAGCCAGTTTAACCAAATGCATTAGATCTAGAAAGGTGTAGCCCATCTATAATTGGTGCCAAACAAATGACCTAATATTCAGACCATTCCAAAACAGAGCCAGAGTAGTTGCACCATGCACTGAGCACTGGCCAATAGCGTAACATTCGGAAAATTCTGGATTTTCTTACAATACTCATTGTCCTAGTTGTGAGTATCAGCAGAAAATGGAAACAGTCATTCATTTCCTCTGCAAACATCCCACCTGTTCGGAAAGTTATTCCTCGACGACTATCTGATTTGGATCTCTTTTCTTAACACGATGAGGTGGCCCAAGATGAACCTTGACAACTTCTGCTCATAAATCCTTCATGATATGCCTCAAATCCACAGGTCAAAGGAGTTTATGGTATCAAAATGGCGCACTCCAGCACTTATTGGATCATTGAGCAAGATTACACGAGACCGGCATTTGTACCTGCCTATTTGAGAGGTGGATTAACTATTGCATAGATGCATCTTTATTATGAAACTCAAAGGACTTCGACAAAAAATCAGCAGAAAACTATGTATTTCTTACACGGATTTCAACTTAGGGTTTTTCGTTTCCATAACTTGAGATAAGTCAAAATCACCTTGAATTTTAACGCAATCAAAAAAAATATGCAATTTTTATTAAAACGTTTTAGAAGCTTCTGTATAAAGAAATTAATTAAAATCCACAATGCCGATGATGAGGAAGTCAAAATTTTGAAAAAAAAAAGGTTCTACTGTAGGTACAGTCAGTATTGTCATAATTTACATTTTTTATTAAATTAAAGATCGTAAAAATTAAGCGAAATTTTTTTTTTTCAAAATTTTAAGTGCCATTTTTGAGAAAAATACGCTTTTCGAAATTAATTTTTTAAATTTTTATGATAAGTACTATTATGGTACATATTTTTAGAAAACAAAACATTTTGTAGATAGAATAAAAAACTATGAAATATCAAGATTCCAAATATCGAGCATTGTGTTTTCGAAATATTGAGTTTTCAAATAATTTAAACTTTTTTTTTTAAATTCAAGAAAATTGTTTTTTGAAATTTGGAATACACAATACTTGATCATAATCAGTTTTTCGTTTTTGAGAAAATCAAAAGCAAAATATAAAAAAAAAGATTGTGTGTACTGACGTACGCGCGGTTGAAGTAAAACTTCTTTTTCCTCAAGCAAAGCTTCTGTAAGATTATAACCTACGAACAAACATTTTGTATTCTAAAAACATGTCGCTGTCCTTGACGGATAACGTGACGTTTTGACATGTCACTGACAGCTGCATAGAGAATTTTTTACCCCCAACGCCGGAAAAGAAGTTTTACTTCAAAAAATTGAATGTGCGCGCCTAGCCTTAAATGAAATCGAGAAGAAAAGTACAAAACTCCCATGCCACTTGACAAGCAAGTTGCCTCGCTTTGTTTGTATTACCCTAAGACTGCATGTGCAAGTATTGGCAAGCATGTTGTAATCTTGTAATATACACAAGCATTTCTTATTAACCCGTAGAAACCCGAGCAACTTAGTAGTCACCTGGCATTAATTCAGTATCCAGGCAACTTGGAAAGCAAGTACACAGACAGCGGCACTCTTTGTTAAATTAATTATTAAAGTATTTGATTGATTAGTCGGGTGACGTTCAAATTTATAAATACCAAAACAAATTTCGGTGGCGTGTGCGATTAAGCGAATAAATATTATTAAAAAGTATAATTTCAAAACTTTCAGGCAACCTGATGGTCATATGGCATGCCGTCTATGACAGCAAGAATACAAATGGTAGTGGATATACCCAACTTTTTGGCCAGTACTTTGTATGCGAGGGTTAGGTGTTGGTAAAATTTATTTGGATTGCAATATGCTTGTCAATAATTATTCGTGTTGCATGGCCATTGCGCGTCTGAACCTATAGTTTTATGTTTATCTTTGAATGCAGCCATTTGAAATATGTAAATTCTAAATCGTATCCAACTTCATGTTATAATTACTTTGTATTCTAAAAACATGTCGCTGTCTTTGACGGATGGCGTGACGGTTTGACATGTCACTGACAGCTGCATAGAATTTCTTTTACCCCCAACGCCGGAAAAGAAGTTTTACTTCAAAAACTGTTCTATGGGAAGTAAGAAAATTAGTTATAAATCCATTTTTTGTGAATTTTTTTTTTCAACCATTAGATAGATTTTACTAAATGAAACTTTTTTAAGATCTTGTGATATGATTTTTAGTTTCCAGGTGAGGTCTTGCTTGCCGTTCTCGCCAGGGTCTTTCTAAAGAAACACAAACTCAGATAAAAGGTTGAGAAATTGTTAGGAAACAACTGTTATATGGATGTATGTAAACAGATAATATTCTCTTTAATTCAAGTACTTCAAAGATGAATGCTTTCTGGTAATCAAGGTTTCGGGTGAAGGGCATTCTTGCACTTCTTGTTTCAGTCCCGGAATCTGGTTTTTGTTGAACTGCGTTCAGGTACCTTACACTGATGGCTTACTTAACTGGGATCCACTCCTGATGTTCTAATATCGGGAAAACTGACTTCGGATAATTCTGGCAACCGAGGACAGGTACTACGCCCCTGATGGCACTTCAGAACAGCAAGCTAAACGCTTTGGTACATCAGCAGGTACTACGCCCCTGGTGATCTGGGGGATCAGCAGGTACAAAGCTTCTGGAGACAACTGGCAGCCGAAACACTCTGGTAGATCAGCAGGCACAAGGACACTGTGTGGCAAACGGTTGGTGGAACGCTCTGGTAGATCCACAGGTATAAAGCCCTTGGTGGCAATTGATTTATGTTGACCAAACGGAATCGTTGCTGAACGACTGGTGGGTTTCGTCTGCCAAAACATTTCTGTGAAACAGTTCTCTTGATAAAAGAAAATATTTTCTAAAATTTGGAGACAAATTTTTATGATACCGTTAATATTGGTCGTCAGAATGTACCAGTCCATATATACAAATAGGTTTTCCTTTTTACTTGCGATATAGGTACTATAGGGCAAGTTCTGCATTTGGAAAAAAAATCGAACTCGAGATTTTGATCAAAGTTGACATACGATGAAAAAAGTGGGTCTGACAATTCCGTCTGTCTGTCTGTATGTCTGTATGTCTGTACCTCGTACTACAGCCTAAACTACCGGACGTATTTTCTTCAAACTCGGTTAAGGGTCTTCGGTGATTCCCTAGAGGAGAAATTAAAATTTTTTTTTAGCTCCAAAACTAAGGGTACCCCCCATACACCCGTAATGCAAAATCTTATTTATCTCGAAAACGACTCTAACGATTTTGATAAGAAAAATTAAGTGTGATATTATGGACATGGACTGTACTTTCGTCAAAAAAAAATTTGGGGGGAAATGTTATTAGGGGTACCTGTCATAGAACGGTTTTTTTGATTTTCGAATTTTTCACCAACGGCTCTAACGATTTTAACCAAAATTTTTATGCAAGAGCTGCTTTGCATTTGAAAAAAATATAAACTAAAATTTTTTTCGAAAAAATAGTTTTTGGATTTTTAAAAAAATAATACATTTTTTTTTTGAAAATTCAATATCTTGAAAACCGATACAAGATTAAATTTTTAAAATACGTTTTAAAATGTATTTTATTAAATACTAACAATTTGCATATCAATTTTTTTTATAAAAATTTTAAGGAAAATTTAGTACACAAAAAACATGTTTCAGTGTGTCTGTATGTCTGTACCTCTCACTACAGCCTAAACCCTTGGACCTATTTCTTTCAATCTCGGTAGTTAAGGGTCTTCGGTGATTCCATAGAGGAGAAATTGAAATTTTTTTTTTGTTCCAAAACTAATGGTACCCCCCATACACCCGTAATGCAAAATCTTATTTATCTCGAAAACGGCTCTAACGATTTTGATAAAAAAAATTAAGTGTAATATTATGGACATGGACTACATTTTGGTCAAAAAAAAAATTTAGGGCAAAATGTTATTAGGGGTACCTGCCATAGACCCGTTTTTTTTTTATTTTCGACTTTCTCATTAACGGCTCTAAGGATTTTAACCCAAAATTTTTAGCAGGAGTCCCCTTAAGTTTAAAATAATATTGTATATAAAAATATTCGAAAAAATATTTATTGGGTTTAAAAAAAAAAAAAATTTTAAATCAATATCTTCAAAACCTATGAACGATTATTTTTTGAAATTATTTCCTAAAACCAATATTATTAAATACTTAAAATTCGCATCCCACATTTTTTTCTTGAAAAATTTTAGAGAAATTTCTTAAACAAAAAATTTATTTAATAATAAAACAATTTTTTAAGGCTTATTTGCATAAATTCATACTTTTCCGGAAACCAGACGGCAATTTTATGCATTTGAACATTATTATCTCATTAAATCCATGTTTTATATATATAAAATGTATCTTAAATTCCAAAGTACTTTTACATACATAAGAGCAAGTTGGTGCGATCCAGTCGTGCATTTTATTTATTGTTGAACT
Organism: Chrysotoxum bicinctum; assembly: GCA_911387755.1. Lineage (NCBI taxonomy): Eukaryota > Metazoa > Arthropoda > Insecta > Diptera > Syrphidae > Chrysotoxum > Chrysotoxum bicinctum. The sequence continues at coordinate 59,016,058 of OU426989.1, read as the reverse complement.
AAGCGAACGTCAATGTTAAACTTTTCATTCGATTGATTTCTCTTCGACGCTCTGTGTTTGGCCACCCTGAAAAAGTGCTATCGGGAATCGCACAATCATGATGAATGATAGCATCGTTTCTATACACACTTCGAAAAAAGGTTTAAAATTAGTCGTACTCAAAGCCATGGACATCAACAAACTATACTATAAAGCTCTTCATTACGCCGAATGCCTGTGGCTGTTTTCGACTAAATCATTTGCTCTCGCGCTTCCGGATGGCAATCAAACTCATACACTCTACACAGTTTCCTGTACCAAGAATTAAATTTGCTTTTCAGCAACATTTTATTTTACATTTTTAAATTCTTTTATATACGAGAATTCATATTAATTATAACATACTGGTATGTTGTAATTCAGCCAACTAGGTAGAATCCTTAAAAAAAATACTGCAGCGCAATTTTTCCTGTCCTAACTATTGTTTTTGTTTGGTAAATTTAGCTTCCGGCATAGCTTGGTGCTTGCTGTTTGCATGGATTTGGACATTGGGATGCCTTGTGGGTCTCGTATTTGAAGCCATTTTCAATTAACCATGTCCACTTTGTGCCAACACAGTTACCCTTGACCGGACTCGTGCAATTTTTATGAATGCAAGAGTGTAGGATTCCTTCAAGCAAGAATCTTGTATTCTCTGGCTTTCGGGACAATCATTCCGACATACGGGATTTTTTTTTGCCAGAATTCTCTGTCTACTCTCCCAGGGGACAATCCATGTTATGTTGATATGACCACGACCAGGCCGGCCATACAGAAATGAAAGGACGAGATCATCCCTTTGTGGTTTGTGTATATATGCAGCTCGCATTCACTTCAAAAAAAAAAAAAAACAAACAAAACAAAACATAAAAACTCTGAACTGAATATACTGGTGGCCTAGTCGGTCCTGGATGAGGCATGAATTCTATATGGAAAAGAGGCTTTCAGGATGACGGGTTGTGGGGGCTATATCCAGTCCAGTCAGGCAGCCACTGGAGCATTTAATAATCATAATTGTTTGCAAACAGGTTGAATAAACGGAATTTGTGAAACATAAACATGAGATTGTATCGTTGTTTGGTGTCCTAGTTCGAAAATGCTGGCGCATGTGGTGAAAACAGTGTTTTATTTTTTTTTTGTTTTTGTCAATTTAGAAAATAGGCTAAAGTAAATTGTTTGAAAATATCCCAACTAGCCGGGCTTTTGTTTCCATTTCTGTTTTATGTTAGGCCGTTTAGTTGCGTTCTATTTTGTTTTTATAGAAAGCTAATGGTAGGCAAGTAGTTTTCTGACTTATCTCAGAAAAACTGGAGCGTGATTGGTAATCTACGGCCAGGAAGCTATAGACTTCGGTTCAATATTATTGTATTGGATATTGGGGGAGATTTGTTTTAGAAGAAAATGTGATTGTCTGCTTCATGCATACCTACAAAAACATAATGGTTATTAGCAGGGTAGCTGGAAGACTAATTGTCTCAGGGCAGAAACAACCCCGGCTTCCTAAGATGTATAAGAGAGTGCAAAAATCGTTAACACCTTATATCTATTAGATATGTGAATTCTAAGTAGTACCTTTCCCATTCAAGGTACCTCTTAGCATAATGGTTAGTATATAATAACGAAGACAAAAGATAGTTTTTGGATTTCTTTATAATTTAACTTTTTTCTTAAATAAATCAAAAAAATCATTTCAATAAAAATATGTATGGAAAAAATATTTTTTTTCTTAAATATAAGCGCTTTTTTAAACTCTGTTTTGCTTAGATTACAAGTCCTCTTTATCTTGTCTGTGTAACCTTATTATGTGGATAGGGAAAAACCTATCAAACCGAAAGAGAATTCATGGTTTGATTCGAGATATAAAGAGGTCATTAGGTTCAGAGAAGTAAGTTTCCGGTATAATAAAATCAACCCTATCGAGGAAAACCGGAAAAAGTTCAAGCAAGATAAGAAAACCTGTAATGATCACATCCGACGAACCAAATTTTTGCATGACCAACAATTAAGGCAAGAAATACAACTATGTCAAAATTCTTGTTTATTTGTAAAAGCCATTCGCAATATTACTTCGTCTTTGGTTCTTACGCTAATCTTAGATGGCACTCCTTTTGTTGGCTCACAAGAAAAAGCGAATTAACTTGCAGTACAGCTTACTAATAATTTGTCGCTGCCAGAAAGTATCATAATTCCTCCTGTAATTGAGAACGTAAGCGATTTAATATGAAACAGATCTTCTTCCGCAGTCGTATCTATACTTGCAGGAGTACTCGATATAATCAAATTGGCTGATCCGGAAAGTATCCACCTATTGTTCTGAAGAGGTGTTCGCTGGCAAAAACATTGCGTAAGCTTTTCGACTGTCTTACGCAAATGGCCTCCTTCCTAGTTGATGGAAATCAGCATATATTCAGCCTGTCTCTGACTATCTCCCTTAAACTATCGTGCAATTGCACTTACGTCTCTTATTATTACCACGCTGATGACTTATCAGCTGAAGAAATATATTCAAGAAGAAAAGCTTCTCAATGATCGGCAGTATCACAAATCGTTTTGGAGAAGTGAGATTATTGCACTTGATATTTCAAAAACATTTGACAGAGTTTGACATCAAGTTTTTTTTATCGAAAATGCGTGCATTTGGTATTGATTAATCTCTTCTACGTCCTGAACCACTCAGTACGGTCTTAAGTCTGTAATTAAAAAAAATAAATACTGGTGTGCCACATGGCTATGATTTGTCTCCAACTCTTTTTCTCATATTCATCAATGATCTTGTTTCTGAATCTTCTAATGAATTGAATTGTTTAACTAACGACAATACTCTCAGCTTCCAGATTCACGTTTTTGTCCTTCGAATAAAGATTTAGTATTGTCAATTAGAGAACCATAAACCGCGTACAATTTAATACTTCAAAAACTCAGTGGTGTATCAGGTTGATAAAACACAACCACCACACAGATCACCTTGTGTGGAAGGACCACATATTCGACGTCTCCAAAAACGCTGCTATGTGTTAAAGTTTCTTTCGACGATGCAAGAAATTTGTCACCTTTTCTGACCTGGCTGAAATTTCTCGAGTACAGCCGCAATGTTTTTTACCATTCATTACTTTACAGTTATTTTTATAAATAGTGTTCTTATGAAAAAGGCAGTTGCATTTCTCCCTTTCAACTATTCGACCGTAATACACTTACTTCAGCAAATGTCCATCAGTTTTCACTTGAGCCCAACTTCGGACGTACTGTCAAATTCATAGGTTCTTTCCTTAGCGGCACATCTTATTTTGATATTCAAACATCCAACACCAATTTGAGCAACATATAGATACATAGAAGCCTCTTCGCTTTACAAACACGACCCTGAATCGAAAACTACATATTTTCAATTTTCTACTTTTTATAATAAGGTTCTGTGACATAAGGGTAGAAAATCAGTTCCTGCAAGAAGTGTGTAGTGCCGCATTTTTGGCTGGGCATTACCGTGCTCTGTGTTCGTAAGCTTTTTACGTTTTAATGTAAAGTCCGTGAACACCCCTTATACTTTGGTGGTGCATATTATCATCCCCGGGACCAGAAATCATCGGGAAATTTTTGCTCTCAAAACAGCCCTAAACGTTCTCATCATCTTCATTTTAACAAGAAACATAGCTCTACCTCATCTATCTGCACCAGGATTATTAGTTGCTTGGGATAAAACTTAACTATTTTTTTTTCGCAGCACCGATTGGTACTTTTCTTTAAACTTGGAAGATAGTTTTTTTTGTTAAACAGGTTTTTTTCTTTTTTTAAACATAAAATAACGGTACCGGCCGGCGATACGATTTTTTTTTTCGAAATTTTATAGATATTTTTTTCTCAAAAACTGTCCCACAGAATTTAAAAACAAAACTTCATAAAATTTCATTTAGTTAAAGGTAGGTTTGGTAGCCCCCTGGAACCAGTTTTTTGTTTTTTTTTTTCAAAAACGGTACAACCGATTTTAATCATTTTTTGTATGCTAAAGCTCCTCTAAAGTTTGAATATTATTGTGTATTCAAATTTTCGATTTTTAAGAAAAAATTCAAAATTTTTTTTGGAAAGTCAATGTTTTGAAAACTCCATGCTCAATTTTTTTTAAACTTGATAAATAAAAGTTTCTTAATATAATCTACAAGATTTGAAAAAAATTGTTTTACCTAAAAATAACGGTACCCACCATACTAATTTAAAAAAATCGATTTCGAAAATCGTATTTTTCCCGAAAACTGCTTCGAGAATTTTGATATTGTTTTTATTTGGTTTAATTTTAACGATCTATAATTTAATAAAAAAACTTAAATTAAATATTACTGACTGTACCTACCATAGAACCATTTTTTCGAATCTTGAATTTCTCTTTATCGACATAACAGATTTTAATCAAATTTTTAATGGAGAAGCTCCTAAAAAGTTAAAAAACATTGCATTTTAAGATTTTAAGACAAATATTCTTTGAATTTTTCAAAAAATAAAATGCACGACTGGGTCGCACGAACTTGCTTGTAATAGACTAGGAATTTTAAAAACGAATGTTATTAGAGAAAACTGTTCATAAAGATAAAATTAATTTTTAAATTCTTTGAATAGTAAGAGACAAAAACAGAATGCTATGCAAGTATGAATTTATGCAAGAACAAAATTTATAAGTCGTTGTAGTGGTTTCTTAAAAAAAAAAGCTTTTATATACAAAATTTTTTAAAGATTTTTTTAAAAAAAATTTGGTATGCTAACTTTAAGTTCTTATTACTGTATGAATGAAAATTCAATTTTCAAAATAAAATATTAACCAGTTTTTGAAATATCGAATTTTCCAAAACAAAATTATTTTTTTTTTTTAATTCAAAAATTACTTCTTTTTAAGTCTTGAAATGCAAAGGTTTTTAGACTTTTTAGAAGCATCTCTACGAAAAATTTCATTGAAATCCGTTATGTCCATAGTGAGTATTTCAAAATTGCAAAAAATCGTTTTATGGTAGGTACAAGCTGTAATATATTAATTTAAAAATTTTTTTATTGAATTAAAAATCGTTAATATTAATTGAAAGAAACAATTTTTTATTGAAATTCAAGGTGCCATTTTCGAGCACAATACGATTTTTGAAAACCATTTTTTAACATTTGTATGGTGGGTACCTACCTTTATTTTTAGGTAAAATATATGTTTTTTTCATACATCTAGTAGGCTGTATTGGGAAACTTTTACTTATCAACTTTAAAAAAATCTAGCATAAGGTTTTCGAAATATTGAGTTTTGAAAAAAAATCTTGAAACTTTTTCAAAATCGAAAATTTTTTTTCGAAAATTTAAATAAACAATTCTATTCACGTTTTTGTTGAGCTTTAGCAAGAAAAAATTATAAAAATCGGTCGTACCGTTTTTGAGACAAAAAAAAAATATTCCTTGAGGGGTACCCTCAATAACCATTTTTCGGAATTTTTTTTTCAACCAGTGCCTAGCTTAAACTAAATAATTTTTTTTTTTTAAATCTGTCGAAGACTTCTTGGCAAAAAGAATATTTACATAATTTAGAAAACAATTCATATGGCAGGTACCGTTATTTTTGGTCTTAAAAAAAAAAGAAAAAAACGTGTACGGGGACAAAATTAAAAATGATATCTACCAAGTTTGAAGAAAATGGGCCCAGCCGTTTAGGCTGTAGTCGAACAGACAAACAGACGCACAGACAAAATTTCGAGACCCACTTTTTTAGTCGACACGCTTTCATCGTAATGTCAACTTTGATCAAAATCTCGAGTACGATTTTTTTTCCGAATGCAAAACTTGCCTTATAGTACCTATGTATAAGACGCAAGTAAAGAGTCTTTTTTTTTAATTCTATATCTCAAAAACGGCTCAATATTTTTTTGAAAATTTAGTTTTTATTCGTATAGTAATAAAAAGTTTGAGTTGGCGTACCAAAATTTGTTCTTAAAAATATTTTAAGAATTTTGTATGTAAAAGCTTATTTTTTAAGAAACCACTACAACAATTTATAATTTTTGTTCTGGCATAAACTACTATTAGCTTGAAACACATGGCATCCTGTTTTTAGCTCCAACTACTAAAGGAGTTGTTTTAGTCATTTCAAAAAATAATTTTATGCTTATTAACAGTTTTTTCTCTAATAACATTCATTTTTGAAAGTTTTATCTTTTACATAAGACCAAGTTCGTGCGACCCAGTCGTGCATTTTATTTCGACTCGGTTCCAAAGATATTATGATTTTGAGCTTGCATCCGGCTCATCTGTGGACATTGATCTCGGAATAACAGGAAAAGTTTAGTGGAAATCACCAGCAAGCGAGAATAAGAAAGCCTTCTCATCGGTTGATTTCTTCCTCGAAAATTGTGCATATTCCAGACAAGCGCTTCAAGCGTTATCATATGCGCCACTTTGCATTCATCCTAATTGATAATTTTGCACATTTTAACACTTGGCCGTGCCTGAGTTTTTGCTGTAAATTAGTGTTTCTGTCTGGTTCAAAGCTGAGTGCTTCCGCTCTCCTAAGCGTTGATGTAATAATACGACTAATACCCGAATCAATGAGCTGAAGTCAATATCAAATTCATAGGGGATGACCGTTCCTCATGGTGCATCGAGAAATAGTGCGCACTTTGCTTTTCTTACACGTTGCATGAGTTTGTCGTAAGAATTTTTTTTATCAGCAACCAAGCATCTTGATTGAGCCTACACATATTGTTTTTCCTGGTTAACATCGAAATACGGTTCTCGCATCAGGTCTCTTCCTGTCCCGCATGGATGGATGGATGGATATTTACATCGCACATATCTTCAAGCGAGAGTTTTTCTTGTAGCCCGATTAAACCATGGGCGTGTGGCATTTTTACCGCTCAACGCCGAAGAAAAGCGGAAAAAATGTCTGTTGATGCGATCGCTGCACGATCACCCGCTGAGTTAATCTGAAGATTGACTAAAAATTTCATCAAAATCGGTCTGCCATTTTGGGGTCCATATTGGACATATACACAGCCATGTTTCTATAGTACAAATAGATTACAATCGCCAAATTTCCTTTTTCCTGCGAGCAAAAATTATTCTGGTAAATTATAATGTTATAGAATAATAGACAATTGCCTCAATTCCCTGATCTAACTGGTTTTAATTTTAACGCTTTATAGTATGTATGCACATCAATCTAATGTTTTATCTTCGTGGATCAGCCCGATTTCAACCCTTGTTTTTGAATCTCGTAAGCAATTTTTACGAAGCGACTACCATGTCTATATACCTCAATGTGTTTAAAAGACGGCCGCTTACAAGGAGACTATTATGGTCCTACATACAAATAGCTTCATAGATACGGCACGTGTTAAGCATTTTAGTGGTATCATGTAATAGCCTCGCATTCGATTGATGACTGGCCTAAGTTAAGAACCTAGCACTTTTTCATTGAATATGTTGAATTATTGATTTAAAATATTGAAGTAAAATTCAGTATTTCGCCCTGTTAATAGCACTTACAATCATGCCCGCCCGTAGAACGAAATTAAAGGTCTTGAAAAGCTGCGGTGATTTAAAGCTTGCCTATCGTTCGCAGCCTCACTTTGGTAAAATTTCAATAAAATATCCTGCAACCCAGCTATAATGAATCTCCATCATTTCACATTAAATACCACCTCAAGCCCTCAAGTACTTCATTAGATGGGTTAATAATACGATGGAAAACACCGGCCACCAGCCGCAACTTTAATCTATCCCTCTCTATATCTGGGAAGGGATATTCTCGAATGCCCATCTGCTAAACGATAAACAGGAACAATTTATGCCAAGCGCACACATTTAGTTTGTCCAAACAAAACGTACCCTCAGACATCTGTGCCTAGGAGAAAATCCCACCACTATCACAATATTAACATCATCAATTGAAGTGAATACAATAGGTCGTTCTATGGCCACTTCTGGAACCTCGAAAACATACATCTCCTTAACCAACATCCAACCTAGCTGGCTTTTCAAAAGTTATAGAGAACTAAATTTGCATTCCAAACCAAACCGGATGAGTAGGCAGTCCTCAGAATTATTGGGCAAAATTTCCAAATTCAAATAAATTTTGCAAATAATCGTATATATAGATAGACATGGATGTGGAAATGGGAAAGCGGATATCCGTTTCTAGCCACATATTCGGGACCAGTGTAAACAGCCTTTTGCACACCAGTCGACCGCTACTATGGCCAGAATGCGGTCAGAACGGCAGATGAATGCATCGGGAGCGCCGAGCACACAAACAGAGAACACTCTTCGTATCGATTTAAGGTTTGGTTACGGCGCATTCGGTGGTAGAAGCGACTTAGGGTTATAGCAAAGTCTTATTCTGGTAGCTCATTCAGGCAGATGCCTTCTAGGAGTCACTTTCTATAGTTTTGTTATAAGAAATTCACCAGAAAAGTAGTTCCGTAATTAAATAAAAGTATTTATGTTTTGTTTTTCAAATAAAATATACGTGTATTTGTAGGGGAGAATGGGGTATGTAGAGTCGAAATTTATATTTATATACCTATTAAGTTGTATTGAACACATTTTATACAAAAATATTTCGTAATGAAATGATACTTTTTTTTTAATTTTGCTAAAGAACCTGCAGGTGGTCTAATCATTGCTCTACCGTAACATACAAAAAGTAAAAAAAAAAACTGGACTAAGCAAGAAAAAAGAGAAATGCAATCAATAAGTTATGTTTTGAAGTTATCGTCAGTTAGTCAACTTGGCCCCTTATGTTTTATGATGTTGTCCAATTAATATAAAATAATATAACAAAATTTATTTATTTTTGATGTTTAACGATTTTTTTAAGAAAAGTAAGATTTTGTAAAGGACAAACAATATTTATGTTATTTTTGGACCTTGATTAGAAATGACCAAAAAAGCACGACGATAAATTTTAAGGTACTAGTACGGTCTAGAATGCAAAAAAAACGCACGATTTTTGGGAATTTTTTTCTCGGAAACCTTATTAGGTTATTAGGTAATAACATAATTTTTTTTTTTTAAATAATGAATGCATGTATTCGTCAAGAGTACAAAAAAAATGTTTTTTATTTAATTTTCGAATTTTGGCCGAATTATAGAGGACGCAAACGTCGACTCATCAAAAAATACATGGTCCCATTACGGACAGTTAATCTCAGAACTGGCTGGACTGAAACAAAAAAAAAACAAAGTGGGTTCTCTTACGAGACAATTTACCGCAATTTGTTTAAAAAGTCAAAACACAAACAAAAAATATCGAGCTTTGAAAAAAAATATTTTTTTTTGTGAAATTTGTTTGGCCATTTTTGGGTCGCCATATTTTTTTTGTTCATAATGTTTTGGTGAAATTGTGATAAATTGTCTCGTAAAAAATCTTCCTTTAAATAACCCACTTTGTTTTTTTTGTTTCAGTCCAGCCAGTTCTGAGATTAACTTTCCGTAATGGGACCATGTATTTTTTGATGAGTCGACGTTTGCGCCCTCTATAATTCGGCCAAAATTCGAAAATTAAATAAAAAACATTTTTTTTGTACTCTTGACGAATACATGCATTCATTATTTAAAAAAAAAAATATGTTATTACCTAATAACCTAATAAGGTTTCCGAGAAAAAAATTCCCAAAAATCGTTCGTTTTTTTTGGCATTCTAGACCGTACTAGTACCTTAAGGAAATCACCCAAGCCTTTAAGTTGTAACGTAATAGATAGACAGACATATTTGCATCAGACATTTTTGTAGAAAATTGTGTAACGCAAAAAGTTTTCATGCTTTTTTTTTTTAAATCTTACCTTAAATAAATGTTTTACAGATGTCGGAATGATGGAGACTTTTTAGCGTTGTTCCACAAAGATGAATAAAAAAGTTAATGATCGATTCATCTTTCGCATCGGCTGTAAAACTTAATTGTAAAATTCGCCGGATGAACTACATTGTCGATTCCTAATATTACCTTATCATTTAAGAAATTTCCTATTGACACTGTGAGTTTCTGACATTTAAACGTCATACGTATTAAGTCAATAAAAAGTGTAAAGTATAAACAAAGTGATAAAGTGAAATAATTAAATTAATTTATTTAATGAATTTAGAAATGAACAGTAATGGATTCGATTGCTTTTTTCCTCAATTTTCGAAACCAGTCTGCTTTAAGTTTTGAAATGCAATGTTTTTTAGACTTTTAAGAAGCATTTCTTTAAAAAATTCCATTAAAATCAATAGTGAGAAATTCAAAATTAGACAAAATGGTTCCAGGGTAGGTACAATCCATTTTTTTTAATTTTTTAACATTTGTTTAAACTTTTTTTTCTCACATCTTGTAGATTATATTGAAAAGATTTTATTTATTAAGTTTAAAAAAAAATCTAGCATGGGGTTTTCAAAATATTGAGTTTTGTAAAAACAATTTTGAAGTTTTTTTTAAAAATCAAAAAAAAAAATTGAAAATTTGAATACACAATTCTATGTAAGTTTTTCGGGAGCTTTAGCAAAAAAAAAATTATCAAAATCGGTGGTACTGTTTTTGAGAAAATTGTATGAAGAAATACTAAAAAGCCTCGCATTAATGCACCGCCTTTATTAATTAGAATCTGATAATTGTATGAGTCTTTCGAAATATTCCCAGTTTAAAAATAAAAAAAAATGCCTTAAAAAAGAAAAGGTCACGAAGAAAGGAAACATTTACATTGATACATGTTCTACTTGTGATACATTGGTTTCGAAGATCAAGGTTTCTTTCTTGAAGATGAACAACTGCTTTGATTCAACTAAAAAAAAAAAACACTTGAATAAGGATGAGTTGGCTTATGAAACCAAACAAAACGACAAAAAAGATGCAAGATAATCGATGTACTTACAAACTTTTTTTTTCGACCTACAACAATGTTTATGAACGCCGTTTCTCAGAAATTTAACAAGTTTTGATAAGAGACATTTAATGGCTTTGAATTTGAAGATTCATAGTATATAGAAAACAACTACGCAAAATGTTTCATTAAATCAAATTTCGTCATGTGTATAAACTCTAAAAAACATAACCAAATGAAACAAGGAACCTTTTGAAGAGGTCCTGAACAATATTTTGCGGAATAGTAGAAATTGTCATCAGAAACAAAATTAAACAAGAAGAGGAGGCAAGCAGATTCAAGAATTGGAAAGAACTCCTAGGGCTGAAACAGGCGAAACTACTACAGGGCAATTACAACCAGTAACGTTTCGAAAACTACATTATCTTAATTATAAGTAACCTAGGAATAATAAAAGGGATCCTTACTTAACACTGCAAGCCTAGAAGACACCTAGGTTTACTTGGTATGGTATGGTAGGCATCTATATTCTGCAACATACGTGAGAAAACACCAGAACACCGGAACAGGAAAAACCATCTGGGAGAATAGCATGTGGAAGGGAGAGACCTATCCTCACTGTCTGAAGGTGCCCCAGATACTAAGATTCCTAAGAGCAATAGATTTGTAGGAAGAACTATAAGATGAGCAAGCTCATCCATTTTTCAATATCTCAACTTGAGTTTATCTATAAGTTTCATTTATTAACTGTTTCAGTCTGGCATTTCATTTCTGTATTATAACTATTAAAACATTCAATGAGATAGTTGTTTTACCCATTTACACCCTAAACGAACTCCGCTCAACGAACACTTTTCATTTGATATTTCTATGTAAGTATGTTCAAAAATCTCCCAGTGATATTTACTGGTGAAATTCTTCTGCATTTAATTCAGTTTAGGGATGTTATTCCTTTTCCGATGCCCAGTCCCTTAAGCAAGATTAATCACATGGAATGCGTAAACGAAGTTATTTGACCTTATTCCTCTGACCAGTGATTTGTTGGCTCTTTGCTGCTTAGGTACAGTACATTAAATCGATACTGGCATACTGGTCAGAGACTGTGCCCGCTTTAAGGATCTCAACTGATATCTTCGATGTCATTTCGGCTTGTAATTTATGGGCATTTATTAAGGCAGGTGACGCCTTATATGTATTGTAATAAAATGGGTTTCCTTGTGTTCAGTAATACATTTTGCTAACGCAACACTTTTCATCTGATGCCACCTTTAATATGCATCAAGAAAATTGCTCATCTGGCTGTAGATACTGAACTTATCCTTCAAATTCCGTTTATCGATTAACCTTCAGTATAAATAAAGAACGTGTTCAGTGGTTATTCTTTTTCGCTTACTCACAGGCATTTTCCTCCAAATAACTAGGTATACGAGTATGTAGCAGAATTATGATTTATTGCCTTTTGCTTCAGACGAAGACGGGTCTACTTGTGCTTAGAGCTGAACATGACCTTATCCTTCGGAGGCCATTATATCGCTTGATAACTTAATTGTTTTCAGCAGCAGGCTATGGCGCTGCTAAAATTACGGGGATACTTAATCTTAAGTTAAGTGGACTCTGTGGCGGGTAATGAAAGAAGTGCTACACACTTTTGGTATTGCCGCCGCCACTCATTGTTAGTGATGAAAAATTAGTTGACCGCGACTTTAATATAGAAGTCTTTTACACTGGCTTCGAAATATTTTGAAGTGCCTTTCTTAAAGCTTAATTGGATTGGAAAGAGAGTCATCAATTTGGAAGCCAATTTGGATTTTAATTGTATTATATTTCAGACGTCAGAAAATTCTTTTATTTGTTACATTAAATGACGGCGAAATTAGTTTGCTTCTATTCGTGAAGAGTCATATTTCCTTTGAAGCTTTTAGGCAAAATGTCTTATATTATAGATATTATTGTTTATAAAAGAAACCAAGTTCAAACAAAAAATTTTGCAAATGGATTGCATGAAATATTAAGTGACTTTGCTGATATAAGACCAGACGAATGGCTAAGCGTAAGTTAGTAGAGTTGTAATGTGCGTCGTTGGTGTGACTTCGGGCCACGTTATGATAAAAACCTAGGAAGTAATTGGATAACGGGTATTATCCAGAAGATAATCATACATCTTTCTCAGAATAAGCGAAAGGACAGTTTCAATCCTGTGAAGCTCCTGTCGATAAGTCTTCTTGCGAGTATCATTAACGGATTCAAAAAGGTTATTAATAGAACTTTGTCTAAATGGGCGGAAGATAAATTATTATACCGGATACCAGTGGCGTAGATAGCTTTTCGCTATGGGGGGGGATAGATCTAGTTTGCTCATTTTTTTTAAAGTTTTAATAATTAAAAAAAAAAAACAGATAACAAGACTTCATTGAATTCATTATGTATGCCATACAAAAATTATATTTTTTAAAGATAATATACTATACGCATTAATTTGAATATGAACTGGAATAAATATTGATATACAGTGCCTTGCATAAGTATAACCCCACCTGTAAAAATGCGTTTTGTAGAAAATTAAAATGAGAATGGCACTTTACTATTTTTTATTGAATGGCATCACTAATCAAGTAAATTGAGAAGAAAAAAAGTTCCGTTATTTTCTCTTCTGGTGTTTAAAAATTAAAAACAGATTTTTATATAACCGCACAATGCAAACCTCTCTGAAGCTTCATTCAGTTATGTGCTTCGAAATGACAAGCAACAATGTCGCGTTGTAAACATTTAAGCGATACGGAAAAGGTCAAAATTCAAGCTTTTTGGTTAACTGGCCTAAGCTTAAGGGCTATTGGTACGAACATTTAAAGATCCGATCGTGTCGTCCGAAATTTCTTACAAGATCCAGAATCTTATGAGACGAAAATAAGACCCGGGCATCTGCAGAAGCTGACACGTCGAGATAAGAGGCGTTTAATAAATGCTGCATCCGATTCGCCGCATTCTTTGCCGGACGTTCGTGACGAATTGGGCTTAGGAATTTCGGTTTCAACGGTTTTTCGTGCCTTAAAAAGCAGTAAAGTGATTGTTCGGTGCAAAATGATGCCAGCTCCAAATTTGACAACAGTCTACAAAAAAAAGTAAGAATTTGCCCAGCAAAACATGAAACGAGATTGGAAAACCATAAGTAACATTCCATTAATTTAAACTTAACTCTTGTTATTCCAAATGGCATAATTCAATGAATGTTTTTTTTAGATTATTTAAGATTATTTTCAGTGGCGGAAAAAAGTTTAATCTTGATGGGTCAGGTGGTTTTAACGGATATTGGCACGATCTGAGAAAGGAAAAAAGTTTGTTTTCAAGAAGAACTTTGGCGGTGGCAGTTGTACCTAAGGTTTGGGGGGCCTTCTGCGACCGTGGTAAGGTTACACTTGCCTTCACCTCTGCAAAGATGAACAGTTCAGCTTGCACACAGGTGCTTCAGGATAATTTGGTACCCTACTTAAGACGATTTCGTCGAGTTCGGCATGTCTTCCAGCATGATAATGCCCCAATTCACGTTAGTCGTCAAAGTTTGGGATGGTACGAATCGAATAACATACATTTTATGGTGTTCCCGGCACGTTCTCCAGATTGTAACCCTATTGAAAATCTTTGAGGAATTTTGACCCGCAAAATTTATGCCCATAATAGGCAATTATACAGTGTTGCTAAGCTGCGAGAAGCGATTGTGGAAGAATGGAACTGTATAGACGATTCCATATTAAATAACCTTGTCAACAGTATGTCAAAAACAATTTTAGATTGGTCGGCAGCAATGTCCTTTACTAATTTAGCCGAAAAAATTTACTTAAAATAAAAAAAAAACAGATCAAAACAAAAAAGTGGTTATACATTTGCAATACAAAAAAAAAATCTGTTTTAATTTTTAACCACCAGAAGAGAAACCAACGGAACTTTTTTTTTTCTCAATTTACTTAATTAGTGATACCATTCAATAAAAAATAATAGGGTGTCATTCCCATTTAATTTTCTACAAAACGCATTTTTACAGGTGCGGTTTTACTTATGCAAGGCACTGTAGTAAGTAAAATAATATTAATTTAAAAAATAAATCACAAAATAAAATCCAGCTTTCTGTTCTTTTTAGATAAAACACTTATAATCGGCCCAACAATCATCAAGAAAAAGCCGTTCAAAGTTTCAAAAACACAATTTTGCACCGTTTTTAGAAAATCGCTTGTTTTAAGTCATTCCGTAAGGATAGACAAAAAAATATTTAAAATACTTTTAAGATCTCAGGTGGAAGATATTGTTTTTACAAAGCTAAAACGCACAAGATCAATGAAATCGAATAATGAATGTGGAAGTTATGAAACAGTACGTGAAGGCAGACAATTTCAGTTTTTTTTTTATATCCTTACGGAATGACTTAAAACAAGTGATTTTCTAAAAACGGCGAAAAGTTGTGTTTTTTGAAACTTTGAACCGCTTTTTCTTAATAATTGTTGGGCCGATTTAGACAAGTCGTATACTTTTGGAAAGATAAACAAAATATCTGTTCAAAAACAAAGTATATGTTAATTAGTTCGAACGTTTTTGAGAATTAGGCTCATACATGGAAAAGGAGCAAAAAAACGGTTTTTTGCTCATATCTCGAAAACGCTTCTTTGGAAAAATAAATGAGTGCCATTTTCTTGTTCAGAGAGTCAAAATTAATCTAGAAAATACTTTTTTTTGGAGGTACTCGCTACAAACCGAAAATTTGTAAGCTAGTGTTATCAATTGGTGAGAGACGTAAAAAAAAAATTCAGAGTGCGTTTCTTTAACTTATTTGGCTCATGACTGGTTATGTTGAACAGTTATCGATCTCAATGGGGGGGAATATATCCCCCTGATCCCCCCCCTATCTACGCCACTGCCGGATACTCAGTTCGACTTTAAAGTGGAACATGAAACAATTCATACTGCGTCCAAACTGGTATCTGATATCCAATGAAACAAATCTAAAAGGCAGTGTACTGGTGCCTGTTTGGTTTATGCAGAGAAAACTTTTGACACTATACGGTTAGCGGGTCTCTATTTGAAGCTGACAAATCTCGGCATGAGTAAGCCACAATTAAATATGCTTTATGACTTTATCAATGGTAGAAATATTGTTGTCAGAAGGGGCAATGTAACTTCTATCGAAATCTTCGATACAAAAAATAGTCTTCAGCAGGGAGCGTTCAACTCGATAACACCAGCGATCTGATGTATAGTCTAACTCAGGCAATAACCTATTCCGACGATCTAATAGCGTACAGAAACGCTCCACAAGTCTAGGTTAGGTTAGGTTAGGAGGGGTGTGCACAGCCCAAGGGCTGTTGCGTACACGGGGGCCTATTGGTCCATTGTGATCCCCTATTAATAAAAGCAGAGATGCTCCTAACTAATTCCTTATGTAGACTGGTTCATTTTCGAACCAGCCTGAGCTTACAATGAATTTTCTCATATTTGCCATTGAGACCTGCGTTAGATCGTCTAGTTCTCCAACAAACCTGTTTCCGAAGTAGCGAAGGCGATTTGTTTGGAGGTTCGGACAGTCACAGAGCAAGTGTTTAATGGTTTCAGTCTCCTCGACATCCTGGCAGCTCCTACAGAAATCGGGTGCAAATGCACCCATTCTAGTGGCCATTATGCCAATGGCGCAGTGACCCGTTAGTACACCTATCAGGATTCTGATGTTCTTTTTACTCAGCGATAAGATATACCGAGTTTCTTTTTCATTAATTCTAAGCCATAAACTTCTAGAGATAACACAGTCGTCCCTGGAGGACCAGGAGTTGTTGATTTGCTCTTTCGTTATTAGGTCTATTTTCCTTTTAATCACTCCAATCGGGATTTTTGGTTCTAAATTTAAATGGCTACTGCTGTTTTTATTTGATAGTGATATCCACAAGTCTAGGTAATCAGTTTTCTTTTAGAGCTTGATCTCGTCAAGATTTGATAACTGGAAATGTAAATCAGCTTTAAGAAATCAGAAACTATTCCGTTTGAGACTCGGGTATGTTGAGCTTCAATGGATACGAGCCACCCACTGGCGAGTAAAAGAACCTTGGCAACTGTTTGGACAGGGTTAGGGGAGCCTTTGCTCTGACGAAAAGGTTGTTTTACAGCAGCTGCCTTGACGGCAGAGTGAAGGTGATTTTCTAAATGTCCCTCATACGGCTGATAATCGCCAATAGGTGACCGGTGTGGTTCTATGTTACCTCATATCAAATGGAAAAAAATCGAATGTTTGAAAGGCAGTGTCTTAAACGTTGCCTTGGATTACACAAAACACCAGAGTCGGAGTACAAAGATTATTATTCCAACCAGGTTCTATATAACGGAGCCAACTTAAACAGAATAGACAGTTTTTTGTTTAAGCTAATTTGGGGTCACATTACAAGAGCGATGGCCTCGACTAATATTACGAGAGTAATGGGTCTTAGCGAATTTATCCCTCGCGATGTATTCTTCTTCTTCCTCTTTTGTCAAGAGCTGATCAGCTGGCTGGATAAAATGGCGGTTCAGCTAATCTAAGAAGTCGAGCGTAGAACCCTGGATATGCGGCTTATTTATAATCGAGATATCCTCGGGATCGAAAGGATAAGATATAACAGGAGAACCAGTTGTACTGGCTAAACTGTGATATTTTAAATTTGACTAAGACGTTTATTGCATTGCCCTAACCCGAGACTTTGATCAAACTTGACATTACGATCATAGGGAAGACGAAAAAAGTGAGTTAAAGCTAAAGTAATGCTTAAAAAAAATCCGAAAAATGGTTACTAATGGTTTTCTGCATCGAACTTTTTTTTTTGTTTTTGATTTCCGCATAAACGGTAGAACTGATTTGAATCACTTTGCTTGAGTTAAAACTCGCTAAAAATTTGTATAGTATTGTGTATTCAAATTTTCAAAAATTTGTTTTTTTTTTTTTTTCAAAACTCAATATTTCGAAAACCCCATGATCGATTGTTTTAGAGCTAAAAGCGATTTACTACAGTCTACAATATGTGAAAAAAAAAATATTTTATATAAAATAAGGTTTAAAAAATGGTTTTCGAAAATCGTATTTTTTTCGAAAACTGCACCTTGAATTTTGATGAAATTTGTTTTATTTCGATTAATTTTTACGATCTATAATTCAATACAAGAAAATTTAAATTAAGATACTACTGGCTGTACCAACCATCTAGCAATTAAAAATTTTGAAAAACATTTAATTTAAATACCAAAAAAAAAATATTTTTTGAAGTTTTGTAAAAAAAACAACGATTTTGCTTTTGAATATCTCAAAAACGGGTCAGTATTTTTTTTTAAATTTAATTTTTATTCGTACAATAATATAAATTTGATAAAAAAGAATTTTCCTAGATCATGTCTTTGGCAGATTTTCTGAATTTTCGGCGGATTCTTTTCTTGGTGTAAATTTTAATTAATATATTTCTGATCACTGCATGGCTGAGCTCATTCTTAAAACCAGGACCTAGTGACTTACAACTCTCAACCATTCCTGTGTGCGTGTTACCAGGAACGGAGGGGACCTACAATTTTGTGCCGATTCCGAACGGCTAATGACAAGAGATACTCTTGGAGAATTTGTCAATTCTTCGCAAGAGGCAGTACCTCGCTGAAAAAAACTTTCTTGCAGCAAGTACTAATAATATTGAAGTATGTAAATTAAAATTTAGTGGTCTGAATAATAAATCTACGTTTTGAGAACTGAAATGATGTTTAGGTTAAGGCATATGAAAAATTACATTCTAAAATAATGGGTGCTGTAACGAAAACGCACGATTTTAATTTTAAATAAAACAAAAAGTTTTCAGAGATTATCTTAATATTTTTTTTTTACTCTGATAGAAGAATCTATGACAATATGTGTGAACTAAAATATCGACTTTGGTGGCATACCTCTATCCGATGGTCCATATTTTCAATGACTCTGAGACATAATTGAGGTTCAATGTTGTTAATGTGCCGAATTATCTCATCCTACATACATATCTTAAATCTCTAGCATTTATTGTTCGTTCAGTTCGAGTAGCCCGAAGATGGAATTCTAATTCCGAAACGCGTTGCCATTATTATTAAAAATTAGTTGTGTAAATAAAACTGAAATAAAAAGAGATTTAAATTAAAATTTATATTTTGTTTTATTCAATTTTCTATTTATTGTTATCATTGCCGTTGTTTTCTACTAGCTTAATACAAAATTTTTAATAAATAATAAAAACTTAAATCTTAATATTAACTTAATAAAATGCACGACTGGGTCGTACGAACTTGTTCCTATGAAATAGACTAGGAATTTAAAAACGACTGTTCTTAGAGAAAACTGTTCATAAGGATAAAATTAATTTTTTAAATTCTTTTAGTATTAGGAAACAAAAACAGAATCCTATGCAAATATGAATTTATGCAAGAACAAAAATTATAAGTCGTTGTAGTGGTTTCTTAAAAAAAGCCTATTTAAAGTTTTTATTATTGCTCGAATAAAAATTAAATTTACAAAAAAAAAATATTGAGCCGTTTCTGAGATGTCGAATTTTCAATAAAAGAAAAAAATAGAATTTTTTTCCAAAAATTCAAAAAACATTTATTTTAAAGTTTTGAAATGCAATGTGTTTTAGCCTTTTTAGAAGCTTTTCTATAAAAAATTTCATTTAGATCCGTTATGTGGATAATGAGAAATTCAAAATTCGAAAAAATTGTTCTATGGTAGGTACAAGCTGTTGTATCTTAATTTCAGAATTTTTTACTTTCAAATTAAAGATTGTAAAAATTAATTGAAAGAAAAAAAAATTTTATCAACATTCTATGCGCCGATTTCTAGTAAAATACGATTTTTGAAAACCATTTTTTTTTAATTTTTTTTTCGCATTTGTATGGTAGGTACCTTTATTTTTAGGTAAAATAAAATTTGTTTTTCACATCTTGTGGATTATATTGAGAAACATTTACTTATCAAGTTAAAAAAAAATTGGCATGGGGTTTTCGAAATATGGAGTTTTGAAAAAAAAATTGAATTTTTTTTTAAATCCAAAAAATCTTTTTTTGAAAATTTGAGTACACAATTTGATTTATGTTTTCGGGGAGCTTTATAGCAAAATAAAAATGATCTAAATCGGTTGTACCGTTTTTGAGAAAATCAAAAACAAAAAAAATGGTTTCATGGGGGGTACCTCATTGAATTGAACTGAATTGAAATTGGTGTTCCAAAATATTTTCTCAAAAACGTTTTGAAAATTTTGTTTACAAAGGGTGGGGCAAATACCCGTTTCTTTTTAATAATGCAATAAAATGTAATATAGCTTTGTTGTTAAGAGCAACTATTTCCATTCCTATTAATTATGGAACACAACGGCGTCGTTCAAGTGGCTGGTCGTACGCCTTCAATTTCTGATTCAATTGGCGAATAATCCAAGATCTTGTGCAAAATTCTCCTTAGGCTAGTGCATGAAATGTCCCACTGTCGAGATCGATGGCGAGGTGATGTTCGTGAATTGAGTCACACACTCTCGGCTACAGCAGCCACATTCTCCTCTGTGCGCACCGTAGGATGGCGGAAATCATGAATGTTATTCACTAGCATACCAATTTGGGCTGCACCGCACTCACTTTGGAAATAAGTTCTCAATATTTCCCAAAGTTGTTCGAGCGTCAAGCAACGCACTTACACTGACTTTCTGTCAAGATTTCGAGCGGAAAACAGATGTCAGTGTCTAAATAACATAAACATATATGATTTAAAAAGAAACCACTAAGTTTAATTTTAAGTATGAAGACTAAAGTGGTGCGATTAACACCAAATTTTCTAGCAGTAGAAAAGTTGCGTAACAAAACAAGATTCAAGAATCTGTTAATTGCTCCTTCAACAAAGCGGCCAAAACCTCCATTTAGTTCACTTTTGAATTAGAAAATATTACTACATACACTTGTCTTTAGTTGTTAAGGCTATTATTAATTATAGAATTAATAAAAAAGAAAGATTTAGTACATTACACTTTTTATATCTTATACTACTCGTACTTTCTAAATGAATTGCAGTTGGAGTACTTACCATAAAAATTACATTAGTCTGATCCAAAACACAAAAAAACACTTGTAATTCCTTCAGCTCCGAATACTTACACAGATTATTTATTAACCACTGAAACCAATCGTTATTGTCTTTGTTTTCTTATTAGTTATAGTGCTGTCGAGGTCTTAGTTCTTTAAAAAAGTACTGATGTCAAATGATGGAGTCAAATCCTCCCAACCTTACCCAACTACAGCCACGAATTGCAATTGAATCAAATATAAAAATTCTGTTTTCCGAAAATGTAGTATTTTATGAGCTACAGCTTATAGTTTTATTCAGAGTCATCCCTTAAAAAATCCATTTACCTATTTATGGTTCTGATACTGTTCATAATTTTAGCAACCGACTAGTTTGGCCAGATTAATACCGCTCTGATGAGAGTTGTCAACCGCAACCATTTTCAATCATTCCTCACCACTTAATCCTTTAAAAATAAACCATCCCCAAATTATGTTGTGGTTTTTCCTTTTATTGCGATGCGAATTGCAGAGACGCCTATAGAAGCAAATTCAGCTGCCGTAAGCCTGCAAAGATTCGGTTTTTCTATCCGAGAAATAATATTGGCTTCAAAATCAACCACTAGTGTGAAGCCACATAGCTCGCACCATCAATTTCTGGTTGCGGTTCTTCAGTTTTTCGTTCTACATACATAAGTACTCGCATATCTATGTATGTATAATATTATTTTGGCTGGTTGTAGGCAAAACTTTTAGTCAAGCCTTTTACCTAAATTATTTTATCACCAGGAAACGCTTCATTGCTTCAAAACCAAACAACCCAATTAATGCCGAGTGAGGTTTAATATGGTTTGGCACCTTTAACACGTATGAAAGAGCCGACAACAACTGTTGCACAACACTTGTGTGAACCAAAAGGGGGAAATCCTTTTCGAAACTTATTCCCCGGGATCAGGGCCGCCGCTACCATATGTGCAAAATGTGCGGCGCACAAAAGGGCGCCAACGTCTAGGGGCGGAAAATTAAGAGATCGATCTAACTCGATCTATACAGCATACTCCAAAAGTTTTTATTTAGCTATTGGACCTTGTTTACATTTGACCGTTCACTACGTAGTTCCCACACACAATCTACTACAAATCTTTATTCATATATATTTTGTTTGTGACTGTCGCCTCTCAAACCAAATAACCTCTTGGATTGCAGTCATTGGGAAAAAAAACCAACGGTAAAAAAAATGTTTCTAAATATTTATGTTTCTTTTTAAATAAGGGTTTACGAATAGTTTTTAATTAATTTTGGAATTGAATTGATAAATAACTTAAATGTCAACGGATTGAACAAAATCAGAATAACCCAGAAATTTAACGTTTCATTGGTTGTTCGAATTTAAGCCTTCAATTGACATTCAGAGTTCAGACTCTTTTTATATCAAAATATAGTTCCCATACAAGCCACAAAATGTCAAATTTCATCAAAGCATACCTAAGATGTCAAGGAATTATATATAATACTTCCAGATCCTGAAGTAAATGATTAAGTGTTTCAAAAAGAAAGTGGAAACAAAAACCACTTTGTCTTCTTTCCGTCAAGCTATAAACTATTGTTTTTTACCAAGGGATTGATTTGACATACATACATAAATTAAAAACTGTGCTAGAAACTCGAATCTTTGTATTTTATATGAAAATGGCTTTGTTGAAGAAAATTATTCGCAATCGCCATATTTTTTATTTCCTCTTAAAATAAAATGCACGACTAGGTCGCACGAACTTGCTCTTATGTAAAAGACGAATGCTATTAGAGAAAAACTGTTCATAAACATAAAGTTCACTACTCTTTTAGCAGTAGCTGGAGCTGAGAACAGGATGCCATGTGATGCAAGCAAATATCAGTTTATGCAAGAACAAAATTTATAACAAAGTTATAAGTTATAAGTCAAATAATCTTTTTATATACAAATTTTTAAAACATTTTTTTTATTACTTTACGAATAAAAAATAAATTTCCAAAAACAATATTTAGCCCTTTTTTGAGATATCGAATTTTCAAAAAAAAAAAAACATAAAAAATGTCATTAAAATCCGTTCAGTCGGTAATGAGAAATTCCCAAATCGTTAAAATGGTTATATGTTCGGTACATTCAGTAATATATTGATTTAAATTTTTTTTGTTTAATTTTAGAACGTAAAAATTTATCAAAATTCTCGGAGACGTTTTCGAGAAAAACACGATTTTCGAAAACTTTTATTTATCAAGTTTAAAAAAAATCAAGCTTGGGGTTTTCGAAATATTGAGTTTCGAAAAAAAAAATTGAAATAAAAAAAAAAAAGATTTGAAAATTTTAATGCACAGGAATATTTTAAATTTTGGGGCGGTTTAGCATAAAACAAATTATCAAAATCGGTTGTACCGAATCTTTAAATTTTTTGATTTTTGTTTAAATACGAGTATATTGAACATTGTTTAAGAACAAAAAAATTATAAAATTTCGAAAAAATTGTATTGCAGGTACAGTTATTTTTGGTCTTAAAAAAAAGAAGAAAAGTAAACGTGCGGGGAAAAAATTTCGAGACCCACTTTTTTCGTCTTCGCTATCATCGTAATGTCAACTTTAATCAAAATCTCGGGTTCGATTTTTTTACGAATGCATAACTTGCCTTATATGTAGTACCTATAAGTCTCAATTAAAAAGAGTAAATAATCTTAAAAGGATGCAAAAACTGTGCATATATGTATTATACTTTAATGTCTACGTTCATTGTATAAGAATTTGGTGTAGCTGGGAATGCGACAACAGCAATGCACGTTTGCTTAAATTTTTCAACTGCGAAATGGAGAATAAATAAAACTTTCATTTATTCAACGTAAATACCTCCGTGCACCCGAGACATGGGGCGCTAATTTAAGGTTCTTGCACAAGGGCGCACGAACACCCAGCGGCGGCACTGCCCGGGATTCAATTCAAAAAATACATCCTCTCCTTGTGTTGTTTTATTCAATGGTTTCTCAGTGAAAGAGAGGGGAGGAACGATGATTGGCAACCACTCAGTACTATAAACCTGAAATCAGTGAACATTTTATTTTCGGAAGTCCTTCCTTTGCTTCTGCCAAGCCAGGTGCAGCTATGTAACCGATTCATTAATTGGGAAAAAGTTTTTCAAACTTTTTCAATGGAACATTTCAGTTAAAGTGCACTTGCAGGTTGCAAACGGTAAACTAGGTAGGTATGTGTGATGTTTATAAATTGGCATACCCTGTGTTGTACTGGGTGCTGGCTGTGTGTGCGGAAATTAATTTTTAAAATCGTAAATTGAAAATTGTTGCACGTTAGCAATTTACTGATGAGCTATATACGATTGCAGGTAGTATGTATGTAAGTTGTAGGAAGTGTCGAAAGTTTCCGAAATCGACGAAAAATATTTGCCGAGAACTGTTTCAATTTTATGATTTCCTAGAAAATTGTTGTTTAAAGTGTGCTTATTTAAAAGTTGGCCATTTCGTTTACTTTCAGTAACAGTTGATTTTTTATGATTTTTACTTAAATTGCAAACTTGTTTCAAATATAGTTTTCACGATGAGGGGCAATAATTGGAAATTTCCTGAACGAACATTAGTATTCTATGATGCCTTGGCAAAGTTTTGAGTACAACTCATATTGCTTATTAAGTTGACAAAACAAAATTTCCAAAAATGTTTGTTTCGGAACCGTGAATAAGTACGGAGTAGACAAAAAGCAGCAATAGATGAACTGAAGAAGAATCTTAGAGTTGCGAAAAAGAATACAATACAATCTGATTACTTTCAAAATACCTATGTATATTTAATTTAAAAATCTCCTGGTTACCGAGAAGTTTGTATTTTGTTGAATAAGTCTTATTCTGCCAGATTCGCTAAGAATATCGATATTTAAGTCAGTTGGTGACTTGTGAATTAAAAAAAATTTAATTCATAAGTCAGTTGGTGACTTGTGAATTAAAAAAATTTAAATCATAAGCTTCTCAGTGACTTATGAATTAAAAAAAAAAAAATTCACAAGCTACTAAGTGACTTATGAATTAAAAAAAAATAATTCACTACCTATAAGTGATTTATGAATTAAAAAAAAATTAATTCATAAGCTAGTTGGGAAATTAAGCTTGTTTTGACTACATAATTATTTAATTATTAACGAAAGTAGATTTCAAGCTTAGCTTATAAATTTTCCAATTAATAATTTTTTAATCAGAATTTATCCATTAGCTTATGAATTAATTTTTTTTTAATTCATAAGTCACTAGGTAACTTTTGAATTAAATTTTTTTTAATTCATAAGTCACTAACTTGCTCATGACTTAAATTTTTTTAATTCATAAGTCACTTAGTAAATTCTGAATTAATTTTTTTTTTAATTCATAAGTCACTAAGAAGCTTATGATTTAAATTTTTTTAATTCACAAGTCACCAACTGACTTATGAATTAAATTTTTTGAATTCATAAGTCAGTAACTAGCTGCTGAATTACATTTTTCTTGATTCATAAGTCACCCACTAGCTTTTGAATTAAAGCCAAGCTTAAGCTAAAAAGTGACTTAGGCTTTTGCAACCCTGATCTTTGGGTAAGGGCAACATTTACATAGTAATAAATTTGTGTTCTTTCAAAATTTTGCAGTTCCTTAAGAACTTTTGCATTGATTACAAAAACAGAAATACTGTGGCAACACTTCCAGAAGAAAGAATAAAGAAAAACAATTGAATAAATGAATGTTCAGAAAGAAGATTTAATGAAAGAAAGATATAATGATTGGCGCAAAATTTTAAAGAGTTCTCGTTTAAGCAATAAAACCGGCTCTACTTAAAGCAGTCGTTTAGCTTGGAGACTTTGTCTAACTTTTTCATAATTTTAATCAAGTTAGACAACTCTTCTAACTAATGTGGGTTTTACAACAGAACCTAAGCGAATTTGCGTTGAACAACCCTTAATTTGACAAATTTGACAGATACACAACTCACACAACTACAAAAACACAAAAAAAAAGGAAAAAGAACAGACAACTTCAAACCAAATGATTTTTCGCCGAAAAAAGTGCATTTTATATTACCACGGTACAGATTTTGATTGTTTATAAGTTATTTACATTATTTTAGATGGAAATAAAGTATAAATCGCAAATTCACAGCATAAAAATTCTATTTGTTGTTGCAAAGTGCGGATTCATTTTGCTATACTCGTCTCGGCCGATGTGCATAAATAAGATAAGTATGTACATTTGTATGTAAGATTTGTTAATCGTAGAACACTTTCGTACGATTGTTTGGAATTCATAATATTCAGTGGTTGAGTCTATTTACAAAGAACATCTTTAAAAAATCGAATAAAACATCAGTAAACATTTTTTCTTCGATTTGCTTTGGTATATTGACCATTGTCAATATGGATAAAGTATAGTTTTAAAAGATAAACTAGCTATTTGCTGCTGTTAAAGTAAGACGAGCTCTTTAACGTTAAAGTATAGTTTATGTCCTTTAAAATTAACAAAAATTCGGTTCTCGTTTTATACTCAATATTTAGAGTCGACTCCCATTCTAAAATTGATTTAGAATAGGTTTTAAATGTTTAAAATTTTGCACCATTGTATTTAATAGAAAGAGTCTGCCGGTTAGGTAGAAGAATATACTGAGAGAATAAAGATATGATGAGTTGTTGTGGATGTATTAAATAAAGTTTAACTGCTTACAGTACTTAAGTGTTAATTTTTAATTTTTACAAATTTAGAGGATAATTCGAAAATTAAAATTAAATTTGGTAGTGCAACAGCTCGAAGAGAACCAGGATCTAGTAACTTATAACTCTCAACTATTTATGTGTGCGTGTTACCAGGAATGGAAAGGGACTACAATTTTCTGCGGATTCAGAATGTCTATGATGGAAAGCAATCCACAGCTTGGATGAGGAAGAAATGTTTAACTGGTTCCTGCCCCTTATCCCCTGAGACCAAATCTTTATGCAAAATTAAATGGTAATTATTGAAACCGGTTTGTCGCCGCTATTTACTAAAACACTCAAGATTCAAATGTTTGAAAAATGCTTGATAGCAGATTGCCAAAATTTATAGCTTAGTGCACTATTCAGAGAAAAAGTCTTTAGTTCGAGAAATTAAGGGAGTTTGCATTATTCTCAGGTAAATCTTATTCTCAAACTGAGGACAACGAAAAGAATGTAAAAAAAAGTCCACGAACAATATAGGATTGACCCCATCAAGCATTCACATTTACAATATTTCTAGAAAAGCAATGTTTTACACAAATCAAATATTGAATGGATCATTTTACAAAACTAAGTAAAAAATCTTAATTAAAATCCCACAAAACTAAACTAAAAAAATCACAATAAAATTTAATGACAGACGATTCTATAAAAATTGTCTTTCATTTTTACTTGCGACTTATAGGTACTATAAGGCAAGTTATGCATTCGTAAAAAAATCGAACTCGAGATTTTGATCAAAGTTGACCTTACGATGATAGCGAAGACCAAAAAAGTGGGTCTCGCAATTCTGTCTGTCTGTCTGTCTGTCGGTTCGACTACAGCCTAAACGGCTCGGCCGATTTTCTTCAAACTCGGTAGATATGGGTTTTAATTTTTTCCCCCCAGACGTTTTTTCTGTTTTTTTTTAAGACCAAAAATAACGGTACCTGCCATACGATTTTTTTTTCGAAATTTTATAAATATTTTTTTTTCTCAAAAACTGTCCAACAGAATTTTTTAAGAAAAATTTCAAAAATTTCATTTGGTTAAAACTAGCTAATGGTCGAAAAAACTTTTACAAAAAATTGTTATTTTTGGTAGCCCCCCTGGGTCCATTTTTTTTGTTTTTGATTTTCTCGAAAACGGTACAGCCGATTTAAATCATTTTTTTTATGCTTAAGCTCCTCTTAAGTTTGAATATAATTATTACATATTCAAATTTTCAATTTTTTATTTTTTGGAAACTCAATATTTCGAAAACCCCATGCTCGATTTTTTTCAAACTTGACAAATAAAAGTTTCTTATTATAATCTACCAGATTTGAGAAAAAAAATTTTGTTTTATCTAAAACTAACGGTACCTTCCATACAAATTTTAAAAAATGGTTTTCGAAAATCGTACTTTTATCGAAAACGGTTCCGAGAATTTTGCTAAATTTTTTTTTCTTTTGATCAATCTTTACGATCTATAATTTTATCAAAAAAAATTTGAAGTCTAGATATTACTGACTGTACCTACCATAGAACGATTTTTTCGAATTTTGAATTACTCATTATCGGCATAACGGATTTTAACGAAATTTTTTATAAAGAAGCTCTTAAAAAGTTTAAAAAACATTGCATTTAAAACCTTAAGAAAAAATATTTTTTCAATTTTTAGAAAAAAAAGTAATTTTTTTTTTTGAAAAATTCGATATCTCAAAAACGGATTAGTATTTTTTTTGGAAATTAGATTTTTATTCGTACAATAATAAAAACTAAAGGTTGGCGTACCAAAATTTTTTCTTAAAAATGTTTTAAAAATTTTGTACATAAAAGCTTATTTTTTAAGGAACCACTACAACGACTTATAATTTTTATTCCTGCATAAATTCATATTTGCATAGCATTCTTGTTTTATCTCTTACTACTAAAAGAATTTAAAAAAATCATTTTATCCTTATGAACAGTTTTCTTTAATAACATCCGGCTTTAAAATTCCTAGTCTATTACATAGGAGCAAGTTCGTGCGACCCAGTCGTGCGTTTTATTTCTTAATTTGTTTGATTTTAAAAATTACTTATTTGCCTGTAAACTATATTGGCCATCATTTTATTTAGTAGCTAGCTTAAGGTTGGAAAAAAAATTCCGCAAAATGGTTATTAATGGTACCCACCTTGGAACCATTTTTTTTTTTTTGTTTTTGATTTGTTCTTAAGAACGGTAAAACCGATTTTGATAATTTTTGTTATGCTAAAGTTCCCCAAAAGTTTGAATATTATTGTGTATTCAAATTTAATTTTTTTTTTAAACTCAATATTTCCAAAACCTTATGCTCGATTTTTTTTTATTCTTGACAAATAAAAGTCAAGAATATCTTCAGTACCAATGAAGTCAGAACCTTAAAATTAAGAATATGTGCCTCACCAAATTTCAATTTTCTAGCATAAGCGGTTCCTGAGATATAAGGCCTCAAAAATCACAAATAACTGACTGGACTGACAGACTGACTGACTGACAGATCATCAAATTTTAGTCAGTAATCATTAAATAATAAAATTTCGCAATTACATTGTAGATGTTTCAATATTATTGTACTTTAAATATTCGGTATTAAACCTTCATGAAGTAAGAACTTGGCGTACTTTTAGATCTCAGTACTTTTCACGGCTGACTTGTTACACAAAAGTTTTTGTATAGAAGAACTTGGCTCTTTTTTTTTAATTTTTATGTTTTTGGTCTGATCAATTTTACTTAAAAATGTCGGTAGCCACCATACTAATGTTAAAAAATGGTTTTCGAAAATAGTATTTTTATCGAAAACGACAGCACCTAGAATTTTGATAATTTTTTTTTCTTTGATTAATTCTTACGATCTGTAATATATGGTAATAAGAAAAAATTTGAAATTGAAATATTACTGACTGTACCTACTATAGAACCATTTTTTCAAATTTTGAATTTCTCGTTATCGGCATAATGGATTTTATTTACGTTTTTTATAGAGAAACATCTTAAAAGATTGAAAAACTTTACATTTTTGAATTTTAAATTTTTTTTTTTGAAAATTCAATATCCCAAAAACGGGTCAATAGTTTTCTTTGAAATAAAATTCTTACTGGACAATAATAAAAACTTTAATTTGGCGTATCAAAATGTTTTCTTAAATTTTTTTTAGAAATATTTTATATAAAAGTATATTTTTTTTAAGAAACCACTACAAGACTTATAAGTTTTGTTCTTGCATAAACTAATATTTGCTTGAATCACATGTCCTCCTGTTTTTAGCTCCAACTACTAAAGGAGTTGTTTAAGTCATTTAAAAAATGAATTTTGTGCTTACGAACAGTTTTTGAGTGAAAAATTTTTATAAGATTTCAGAAAAAATCGCATAACAGGTATCGTAATTTTTGGTCTTAAAAAAATAAGAAATATAAAGAAAACAGGCCCAGCCGCTTAGGCTGTAGTCGAACAGACAAAAAGTCAGACAGACAGAATTGCGAGACTCAATTTTTTCGTCTTCGGTATCATCGTAATGTCAACTTTGATCAAAATCTCGAGTTTAATTTTTTTACGAATGCATAAGTTGCCTTATAGTACTTATAAGTCGAAAGTAAAAACCATCTTTCTATTTTGAAGGACTAAAACCAAATGAGTTATTTGCTGAAAAATGTTTTCAATTCAATTTATATTTTTTCCCATATGCTTGTAAATAATGTCTTAAAAATAAAAGTATATTAAAAAATTGTTAGTTGTCAAGCCTAAAAAAATCCGCTATTTGATTTTAGAAATATTGAATTGATATTTTTTTTTTAATTTAATATAGCTTTATTAACCATTTATACTTTTCAAGAGCTTTAGCTTAAGAAATTTCGAGTTTTTGAAATAATCGAAAACTAAATAATGGTTTTAATTTTATGAAAATTTAATATTTTTTTTTAAATCTGTAAAATATTTTTGAGAATGAAATATTTTCTAAGTATTCGAAAAGAATCGAATAGCAAAAACTCTTATTCAAAAAAAAGTCAAGGGAGAAATTTAAAAATACCCTGTGTAGAGTTTAAGGAAAATGGCTGCATTCGACATTTCTTATTTTGTTCATTTACTTAATTAACTTTGTAATATTTAGTGCCTTACTTAAAGAATAAAAATGATAATATTTGCAGCTTTAAAAGTTTCAAAAGTTAAGCATGCTAATCTGAAATTATTAAATTTCCTAAAGGATTCTCCAATGACGATGATTTAATGATATGGTTGTGAACAACATGTGATCCCACACAAATGATGGAACATTCTGACACTTAAACTTGCCAAATTTTTTTTAGTTAGTTTATTGCAATTGCAGGTTTATGCCTATATGGTACAAGCGACCGGTGGTCTTTTATGGGTCAAATTCAATCTGATCTAAAATTGGGTCTTTCATATGCGGGTCAACCAGTGAAACACACAACATGTTCAATTTTTCAACACCTAACCTCCATTTCTGTCTTAACACCTTTAAGTGAATGAAAACCTTAAATTTCTGGAATTTTGCTTAGTAAAGATATAGATGGCGTAATAGCAACTTAAAGTTTCATTTCATTCAGTTTTTGTCAAACATTCTTAAAACTTTTTATTAAAAAATATGTTCACTCTTGGAATTTGAGAGAAAATGTGTAAAAGTGTTTAACTTAAGTTAAGGATCAAACTACTGAAGGATGTGGTTGGAAAATTAAATATCCTAAGTGCACATACAGCTAATGCCATTTTGACTAAATCCTTAAGCCCTGATAGGGATATCACCACTTGGTTTAACATTCATCAAAGGCTCTACTCATCGCACAAAGTTTCTTTTTAAGACAAACTTCAGTCAGATGTAGATAAACGAAACCAAAACGAAGGATAGGTTAGATGTAAGTATATGGAGGAGTGTAGGTGGTACATCAAGGGAAATGCCAATCGAAATGAAAACACTCTGTAACTTAAGCGGATTTCGGTTCGGCACGCAACGTTGCAGTTTTACTTCCTATCCCATTTTCACTGTTGTTATTGCAGTGTGAATAAGTAGAAGTATCTAGATATGTATATCTCGTTCGACTTGAAAGAAGATGACAGCACCAGAAGTTTCTTCTTTGTGAGGAAATCTCCTTTCGAAAGATTTTAATCCCTACTGCTGAATATTATAGCTACATACCTACATGAACATTTAAAAAATAGCTCTGAGAATGGTGAAAAATAGCAAATTCACAAAGACGGTGACATCACAAGGAACATGAGCAGGAGCAGCATCGGAAGCAGCCGGAAATTCCTAAAAGTTCTTGTATTTAAAACAACATTCAACACTGGGTATTAGAACACTTGTGAAAAAGATATTGCTGCCAAGACGAAAGGAAACCAAACACGACACCATATAGGACAGCTTTGTAAGAACTTTAAAATTGGTTCATATCAATGCTGAAGGAGATGCCCCTCTGAAAGGAGCATCCCTTTTCAAGGAAGCTGATATTTTTTTGGAAAATATAGAAAAGAGCAGACTTTGTTTGTTTTGAGTAAATATCTGAAAATTTGATTCTTTAACAGTAGCAACAGCAGACTTATTGAATGTTGATGAGATGGATTGAAGAGCAACTGTATAATTTTCGTAGTTTGATTAGATGTTTCAGTTTAAAGCATTTTGAAAATGTAACCGAAACTTTAAGTGTAACTAATTTAGTGAAAGTTTCAGTAACTTTATCATTTGTTTCAAGGAGTAATGGGGTTTTCAAAATTTTCGATAAGCTCGTTTTGTTAGATTTGTTTAATATGTTCGGGTATAAGGGCTTGTTACGATATTTCAAAATCATTTTTTAATTTTTTGAATTAATACTTTAATTTCTGAGTCAAGTATTCAAAACAAACTTTCAATAATTTGTTCAACTTAAATATTCGAAAAACCCATGCTCGATTTTTTTAAAAATTCATAAATAAAAGTTTTTTAAAATAATCTACAAGATATGAGAACAAAAATTATTTTACCTAAAAATAACGGTACCCTTCATACAAATGTTTTTAACATTGGTTAACAATGGTTTTCGAAAATCGTATTTTTCTCGAAAACGGTTCAGAGAATATAGCTTAAATATTTTCTCTTTCGATTAATTTTTAAGATCTATAATTTAATAAAAAAAAACAAGATATTACAGACTGTACTTGCAATAGAACCATTTTTTTAAATTTGGAATTTCTCATTATCGGCATAACGGATTTAAATGAAATTTTTTTGAGAAGCTACTAAAATGTTTAAAGAACATTGCAAGACTTTAAGAAATTTTTTTTTTGGATAATTCAATATCTCGAAAACGGCTCAATATTTTTGTTTTTAAATTTAATTTTTATTCGAACAATAATAACAAAATTTTTTTATATAAAAGCTTATTTTTTTATGAAACCACTACAAAGACTTATCATTTTTGTTTTTGAATAAGCCTCTATTTGCTTAAATCACATAATGGTATCCTATTTTTACCTCCAACTACTAAAGAAGTGTTTTAGTCATTTAAAAAATTAATTTTATGCTTATGAACAGTTTTTTCTCTAAAAACATTCATTTTTGAAATTCTTAGTCTATTACATAAGAGCAAGTAATAGCGAATGGATCGCACGTATGTACTTGCTCTTATGTAAAAGTAGTTAATTTTTCTTATAAATAAATATCAAATACGTATTTAATGCGGTATAAATGTTCAAATGAAATATAAGAAATTTCTTTTAATTTTAAAAAAAAAATGTGGGATACCAATACTAAGTACATATTACGCATTATAGATTTTAGGAAATAATTTAACAAAATAAATAAAAATTAAAAAAACGGAATTTTTTTTACGAACCTAAAAAATGTTTTTTTTTTTTCGAATATTTTTGTATGTACAATATTATATTTTACATTTAAACGAGCTCCTGTTAAAAAATTTTAGGTTAAAATCGTTACAGCCGTTAATGGGAAAGTCGAAAATAAATAAAATGCACGACTGGGTCGCACGAATTTGCTCCGATGTAATAGACTAGGAATTTTAAATACGAATGTTATTAGAGAAAACTGTTGATAAGGATAAAATTAATTTTTAAGGTCTTTTAGTATTAAGAGAATTTATGCAAGAACAAAAATTATAAGTCGTTGTAGTGGTTTCTTAAAAAAAATCTTTTATACACTAACTTTTTAAAAGCTTTTTAAGAAAAATTTTTGGTACGCCAATTTAAAGTTTTTATTATTGTTCAAATAAAAATTAAATTTACAAAAAAAATATTGAGCCGTTTCTGAGATATCGAATTTTCAAAAAAAGAAAAAATAGAATTTTTTTTTAATTCAACAAAATATTTATTTTGAAGTTTTGAAATGCAATGTGTTTTAGACTTTTCAGATGCTTCTCTATAAAAAATTTCATTAAGATCCGTTATGTGGATAATGAGAAATTCAAAATTCGAGAAAATGGTTCTATGGTAGGTACAAGCTGTAATATCTTAATTTCAAATTTTTTTTTTATTAAATTAAAGATCATAAAAATTAATTGAAAGAAAAAAAAATTATCAAAATTCTTTGCATCGTTTTCGAGAAAAATACGATTTTTGAAAATCATTTTTTTTTTAATTTTTTAGCATTTGTACCTTTATGGTACCTTTATTTTTAGGTAAAATAAAATTTTTTTTCTCACATATTGTAGATCATATTGAGAAACTTTTATTTATCAAGTTAAGAAAAAATCTAGCATAAAGTTTTCGAAATATTGAGTTTTGAAAAAAAAAAGTTTGAAGCTTTTTTTAAAAATCCAATTTTTTTTTTTTCAAAATTTGAG
Source organism: Chrysotoxum bicinctum (assembly GCA_911387755.1). NCBI lineage: Eukaryota > Metazoa > Arthropoda > Insecta > Diptera > Syrphidae > Chrysotoxum > Chrysotoxum bicinctum. The sequence goes on along the minus strand of OU426989.1, from coordinate 58,981,660 downwards.
TACACAATTATATTTATGTTTTGAAAGAGCTTTAGCAAAAAAAAATTATTAAAATCAGTTTTACCGTTTTTGAGAAAATCAAAAACAAATAAAATATTTCCATGGGGGGTACCCTCAATAACCATTTTCGGAAAATATTTTCCAACTAGTACCTACTAGCTTTAATTAAATGAATTTTCTTGTATTTTTATTTTTAAAATCTGTCGAACAGTTTTTGAGAAAAAAATGTTTATAAAATTTCGAAAAAAATTGGTATGGCAGGTACAGTTATTTTTGGTCTTAAAAAATCAAATCAAAAAACATCCGGGGCGAAAAAATTACAACTCATATCTACCAAGATTTAAGAAAATCGGCCGAGCCGTTTAGCTGCAATCGAACGGACAGACAGACAGAATTGCGAGACCCACTTTTTTGGTATTCGCTATCATCGTAATGTCAACTTTGATCAAAATCTCGAGTTCGATTTTTTTCCGAATGCATAACTTGCCTTATAGTACGCAAGTAAAAAACGGTTCTATTACAGTTATATCGTTGATAACATTTGTTCCTAAAATTTTGTTTGACCAAAACGTAGTCTATGCCCATTATTATCAAAATTGCTAGAGCCGTTTTTGAGATATATAAGATTTTGCACTACGGGTGTATATGGGGTACCGTTAATTTTGGAGCTAAAAAAAATTTCAATTTCTCGTCTATCACGGAATCACGAAATAACCTTTAATACCGAGTTTGGAGAATATATCTCCAGTAGTTTAGGCTGATCGAGGTACAGACATACAAACGAAATCGCCGGAACCACTTTTTTCGTGTTCGCTTTCATCCTAATGTCAACTTTCATCAAAATCTCGAGTTCGTTTTTTTTTTCCAAAAGCAAAATTTTATTTATGTACTTACTTAGTTAAATGTATGTAATAATTGAAAAAGAATAATTTCTTTTGTTTTTGATTCCCTCAAAAAGGTACAACCGATTTTCATCATTTTTGTATGCTAAAGCTCCCCAAAATGTGTGTATTCTTTTTTTCAAAAACATTTGGTATTTTAAAACTTAATATTTCAAAAACAACATGCTCAATTTTTTTAAAACTTGACAATTGAAAGTTTTTTAATACAATCAAAAAAATAATCCAAATGTAAAGAAATGGTTTTCGAAAATCGTATTTTTCCCGAAACGGCACCTAGAATTTTGATTAAATTTGGGTTCCTAGATTATTTCTTACGATCTACATAAATAATTTAATAAAAATATATTTAAATTAGGATTATACTGACTGTACCTTCCATAGAACAACTTTTTAGAATTTTGAATTTCTTATTATGGGTGTATATTAGACAAAACATTTTTTGAATTTTTGAAAGAAAAAAAATCAATTTATTTTTGAAAATTCGATATCTCAAAAAAGGATCAACATTTTTTTTTTAGAAATTTAATTTTTTTTTTCGTACCGTTGGCGTTACGGAATTTTTTCTTAAAAATGTTTTAAAAAATATGTATGTTTTTTTAACTACCACAACAATTTTAATTTATTATTATTTACAATTTTTATTTATAGTTTAATATTTCCTTGAGAAATCAAATGGCATCTTATTCTTACCTCCAACTAGAAAAGGAGTTATTTTAGTAATTTAAAAATTGAATTTTATGTTTATGATTTATGAACATTCAATCTAGTGACATTCATTTTTAAAACTTTTAATCTTTTATAAAAGATCAAGTTCGTGCGATTTAGTCGTGCATTTTAGTTTTTGTTTTTAATTTCTTTTAGTAATGGCTAGTTTATGGTTAAAAAAAGGGTTATCAATAGTATTTTTATGAAAATGATAGCAGGAGTAGAAAATTTTCGGTCCAGTTCCCTTAAATCGATTTTCTCATCGGGCATAGAATAATTCTGTTTATGATATCTTCGAGTAAATGTTCTTAAGATATTTGCATTAAATTTGGTTATTGTAAAGGTTGTTCTTAGCGTATTTTGTTATATTTGTAACTAAGTTACGAAAATTTTCAAAATTCCCCAGCATTTCTGAAGAGTTGAAGCGTTTCTCGGTCTCCGTCATCTCTTCCCTTCGTTGCACTTATTGTTTTTTGGAAAAGCCAAGGACAATTGAACCGCTGAGAAGAAAAAGGAAAACATTCCACAAAAATGAGAAATTGAAGCATTGGCGTAGATAGCTTTTCGCTATGGGGGGGGGGGGGGGGATGGATCTATTTCGCTCATTTTTTTTCGACTTCACTAGGAAGTTATTGCTGAAAATGTTTGTCACTTGTGGAACTTTCATTGTTTTTATTCTCAATGCTCACTACATCGGAACGCGGTATTTTTTAAACCGTTTCAGTAGATGATGTTGGCTTAATTGGCACTAAAGATCTCTTCATTTGGAACTAAAATGCAACTTTAATCACTAAAACTTATCACTTCACGTACACAGTAGTTATAATATTTCGACTGCTCGCAGTTAAATACAGTACATTAGTGATTCTGATTGGTATCATCATTCATAATATAAGTATGTAGTACATTCACACTTCATTCACAAAAAAATCATGCATCTCGTAGTCGTATACGATTGTCATGTTTTTCTTATTTCTACTCCTACTGTGCCTGGTGTGCGTAAGAAGAAAAGCTTAAGGAGACATACATTTGACAATTTTTTTCAGCAAAATTGTGTAAGGCATGCTTTATGCAATGGGTAATAGCGCATTTTGCTTTCTGGTCAAAATGAATGAGTGTGAGTTATCGTTACCGTTAGGATTCGCGTTAACTAAACCGCAGTTGTGCGAACATTTGTGTTTGTGTGGATGAGTGTGCTGCGTGTTTGGGGTGGTTGTTTACACCAACTTAATACGCTATTCACACCTAATCAAAATCTAGATTTCGAGCAAAATTCTCAAGATCTCATCCAAATCTACTAGATTTCCCATACAATTTCAGATTTCCAAATCTACTAGATTCCGACAAATACTCCTCAAAATCTACTTTCGAACACAAGATTGTCAAAATAAACAAACCTATCGAAATGTTCTGCCTTGTCAGCAAGCGAAAAGGCAGATAAAAGACCGATAAAGGATTCTCTCTTTGAATTGTGGGGAGAGAAGCAGAGAAGGTTAATTATATCCGAGGAAGCAGGAAAAATGGGCAGATTTATAAAGAAATAGTTGCAGCTTTTGAAGGAATGTCCATTGTTGATGAAATTTAAATCATTGACGAGCGCCTTAAAGTAATAGTAGAAAAACTAAATGAAAGGGATGCCGACAATAACAACATTCTAAAAGAATATATTGAATCAGCTATAAGGAATTTCATAGAGGTGTATTAAAATATTTAAATAAATATATGTTTTTGTTTATACCTAAATGGATATCTACTAATAGCATTCCGTATGTTTGTTGCTGTTGAATTAAAGTCACTTACGAGTATATTTACATGCGTTGTATGTTCTGGATGTTCTCATTCCAAATTGTTTGTTAGCAATAACAACAATACCATTGTGTGTTTATGTGATCATTATTTGCATTAAATTTTGTAGAACACAACATGCTTTTAAAATTAAAGACGTGTTGTCAATATAGTTTTGAAGGCCTTTTCCGAAATCTTGTTTTTATTTTAAATGTCCGAAACAGTTTTCTACAACTCGACGGCATTTTAACAAAGAGTAATTTAATTCTTTTCTTCAGACGATTGAGACGATTGAGAAGTTGAGGAAGGATATGGCTTCTTAGGGTATCTGAAAATCTTAGCACATTTATACATATAAAGAAATCTGTTACTTTATTGAGTATACAAAGAAGATCTTTACAATTGCATTATTATATAGTGTGGGCTACAAAAATCTTACAAAAATTCCTCACTCTTACTATCAAGAATTTTTAATTATCAGGAATCATTTTTTGTTCATAGATGAAAGAAACGTCAAACGAAATCCTAATTCTGTTCAGTGCGAACGCTTCAACGAGATTTCGTAATCTTGTTGCTGAAATCCAAGATTTTAATTCGGTGTGAAAAGCTTATAACAATGTGCCACACGGTGCGAAAAAATCTAAATAATTTTAATTTTTTGTGTCGGTTTGGGCTTTTGTGCTATGTGATGGAAAGCTGGATGTAAGCTCTTTTTCTTGCACGTTAACCTATTATCAATTGGTGAGAGACGTAAAAAAAATTTCAGAGTGCGTTTCTTTTACTTATTTGGTTCATGACTGGTTATGTTGAACAATTATCGATCCCAATTGGGGGGATATATCCCCCTGATCCCCCCCATATCTACGCCACTGAATTGAAGTAATGATGCAAAATTGTAGCTATTTTTATAGCGCTTATTATAAGCCTAAAAACGAAAACATTCCATGTAAACCTATTTTTTTAATTGCGATTAAAAAATATCATTGAGTGGAAAAAGGAACAGATTCAAGGAATATTTTTCTTTTTCCACTCAACTTTTGAAAATTTCCGTTGAAATAATTTTTACTTGCGATATAGGTAATATAGGGCAAGTTCTGCATTTGGAAAAAAAATCGAACTCGAGATTTTGATCAAAGTTGACATTACGATGATAGCGAAGACGAAAAGAGTGGGTCTGACAATTCCGTCTGTCTGTCTGTATGTCTGTATGTCTGTATGTCTATATGTCTGTACCTCGAACTGCAGCCTAAACTACCGGACGTATTTTCTTCAAACTCGGTAGTTAAGGGTCTTCGGTGATTCCCTAGAGGAAAAATTGAAATTTTTTTTTTAGCTCCAAAACTAAGGGTACCCCCCATACACCCGTTATGCAAAATCTTATTTATCTCGAAAACGGCTCTAACGATTTTGATAAAAAAAATTAGGTGTGATATTATGGACATGGACTACATTTTGGACAAAAAAAATGTTGGGGCAAAATGTTATTAGGGGTACCTGCCATAGATCCGTTTTTTTTGATTTTCGACTTTCTCATTAACGGCTCTAAGGATTTTAACCCAAAATTTTTAGCAGGAGTCCCCTTAAGTTAAAAATAATATTGTATATAAAAATATTCGAGAAAATATTTATTGGGTTTAAAAAAAAAAAATTTTTAAATCAATATCTTCAAAACCTATGAACGATTATTTTTTGAAATTATTTCCTAAAACCAATATTATTAAATACTTAAAATTCGCATCCCACATTTTTTTCTTGAAAAATTTTAGAGAAATTTCTTATATAAAAAATTTATTTAATAATAAAACGATTTTTTAAGGTTTATTTGCATAAATTCATACTTTTCCGGAAACCAGACGGCAATTTGAACATTATTATCTCATTAAATCCATGTTTTATATTTATAAAATGTATCTTAAATTCCAAAGTACTTTTACATAAGAGCAAGTTCGTGCGATCCAGTCGTGCATTTTATTTTTTATTTTGTTGGTCGTTATTTAAGTTTATTAAGTTTATTATGATTTTTTGTTTTGCTGAATTAACTTTTATATTTTATTTTACCTTTTGTTTTTCTTCATTTGATTCAATTAAAAACGCATTTTTTTATTTAGTTTTTATATGTATATATATTTCGAGGACTTATTTGCCTCATCATCAGTACCAAGATTATTTTATAGAAAATTATTTGATAACAATCTGTTTTTTAGACATTTGTTTTTGAAATTTTGAAATTCATTGAAATTGATGATGAGGGAAATAAGTCCTCGAAATATATATACATATAAAAACTAAATAAAAAAATGCGTTTTTAATTGAATCAAATGAAGAAAAACAAAAGGTAAAATAAAATTTATTAAGTTTGTTAGTAGCCTATGCTTTTTGATGAGAAGTTCAATCAAACTTTGACACTTTGACAAGACTCTTGATGGCACTGACTATGAGTGGGAGATTCGAAGTCATTCAGCAATATTACCCAGTCCGAGGACATAGTTTCCTCCCCTGTGACAGGAACTTTTCTGTCATAAAGCGAGTTGTTCGCAAAAAAAGTTGAACGATATTTCGAAAATCGTTCACTATATCCCGGAGGAAATTAAACCTTTTTTCGATGAAATTCTTCAATGGCCTACATCGGACACTGCGAATAGTGATGAAGACGATGGCTAATTTTTTTTCGTTTATAATGATCTTCTATTTATCTACTTGCGAAATAGGTACTGTACTATAGGGCAAGTTCTGCATTTGGAAAAAAAATCGAACTCGAGATTTTGATCAAAGTTGACATTACGATGATAGCGAAGACGAATAAAGTGGGCCCGGCAATTCCGTCTATCTGTCTCTATGTATGTATTTCCGTATGTCTGTACCTTTCACTATACAGCCTAAACTACTAGACCTATGTTCTTCAATCCCGGTAGTTAATTGTCTTCGGTGATTCCCTAGTACCGCCCATACACCCGTAATGCATAATCTTATTCACCTCAAAAACGGCTCTAACGATTTTGATAAAAAAAAATTAGGTGTGATATTATGGACATGGACTACATTTTGTTCAAAAAAAATTAAGGAGTAAAATGTTATTAACGGTACCTGGCATATAACTGTTTTTTGATTTTTTGACTTTCTCATCAACTGCAACGGCTCTAACGATTTTAACAAAAAAATTTCAGCAGGAGGCCCCTTAAGTTTAAAATAATATTGTATATAAAAATATTCGAATTTTTTTCTTGGAATTTTTGAAAAAAAAAATTCAAATTTTTTTTTGAAAAAACAATATCTTTAAAACGTGTGAACGATTATTTTTTGAAATTATTTAAAAAATCTATACTGCTAAATACTTAAAATTTGGCATCCCAAGTTTTGTTCTCGAAAAATTTTAAGGAAATTTGTAATAAAAAAAATTACTTTAATATTAAAAGGGGTGGCCGTGGCGCGATGGTTGTGTGCTCGCCTGTCAACCTCAATATCACAGGTTCGATCCCTGCCGTCGTCTATGTCGTCTTTAATTCCATTAAAACCTTCTATAAATTGTCATCAATGGGTTGCTGGTTTACTCATTACATGTTGTTCAGGCATAACACTAACAACATGTGATTGAGTTAAACTAGTATGCCCAACAAGGATGAAAAACGAATAAAATAATGCGAATTATAAGGGACATAGAAATAAGACACGGCAATTCTCCGCTTTAGTTCAGCCGCCATCCCTGGAGATAAAAAATCTGAGACAACCACATTCAGTCTCAGAACATCGTGCCACACATCTTTCCTATCCTTCTTTCTCTTCCGTAACTTCATGCCCACGCTGTGTTGAAACATTTAAAGGGTAATCATAATCCCTTGAGCGTGGGTAGATTATAAAAAAAAAAAAAAAAAAAAAAAAAGTATTAATCAGACGGCAATTCCATACATTTGAACATTTTTATCTCATTAAATCCATGTTTTATATTTATAAAATGTATTTTAAATTTCAAGTAAAAATTGCCGGATTGCTATCCAGACCAATCAACATCTTTAATGGACTCCGACAAGGGGACGGTTTGGCCTGCCTCCTCTTCAACCTGGCGTTGGAGAAAGCAATCCGTGACTCTGGCACGGCAACAAGAGGGACCATCGTCAACAGGTCCAGCCAGTTTCTGGCTTACGCAGACGACATCGACATCATCGGAAGAACCGAACAAGCTGTACACGATTCCTTTATCCAGATCGAGCAAGCGGCACAAAATCTGGGGCTGCACATTAGTGAAGGTAAAACAAAGTACATGGTGGCGTCGAATGCGAGAGGAACAGTTGGTCAAACAATCAAGGTTGCGGAGCACGAATTTGAAGTGGTGCAATCCTTTAAATACCTTGGGTCAATAGTAGCAGCCGATAACAATATAGAAGAAGAAATACGCGGGCGGCTTCTCAAATCCAACAGAGCCTACTATAGTCTGTCAAAGCTCTTCAAATCCAGAAATCTCACCATAACTTCAAAACTGCTGCTGTACAGGACCATGGTCCTGCCAGTACTCACATATGGATCCGAGACTTGGGTGCTTAGCAAAAGGCACTCCGACCTCTTAGCTGCGTTCGAGAGAAAAGTCTTAAGGAGAATTGTTGGGCCCGTATGTGAGGAAGGACGATTCCGGAGACGGTACAATCATGAACTGTACGCAATCTACCTTGAAGCAGATATCGTGACAAAAATTAAGCTCGGTAGACTCCGGTGGGCAGGGCACCTAGCTCGCATGAGCGAAGAGGAACCTGCTCGGAAAGTTCTTTGTGGTACATTCTATGGTAGACGACAGCGTGGTAGACCATGCTTGCGCTGGAGAGATGGCGTAGACCAGGACGCCCGAAGCCTTGGGGTGCGCAACTGGATGGCGTCGGCTAGAGACCGGGATAGGTGGAGAGACTTGTTGAAAGAGGCCAGGACCGGAACCCGGTTGTCGAGCCGATGATGATGATGATTTTAAATTTCAAAGTACTTTTACATAAGAGCAAGTTCGTGCGATCCAGTCGTGCATTTTATTTCTGTTTATTTTAATTACCTTGAATTATTATTAAGATATTGTTTAGAATTTCGCAGAATTATAGAATTATTTAATATTAAATAAATAAAATGTTTTGTAACCATTATTTATATTTTTTGAATAAAAAAACTTAATTTAAAATAATTTATTTGATTTTTTTTTTCAATTAGTGGAAAAAGTAAAACATTCCACACACTTTAACAGGAATTATTAAGCCAGGCCTTAAAGTTTTTAATTTCAATTGTTTGGTATGTCACCCTTCTTTACTAGCTTTACATTAGTCCTTCAGAATGTTTTGAAGAATAACTTTCAGTTTCAGAAATAAACAGTTTTCTTTGATTTCCCAAAAACTATGATTAGTGGAATGTTTTCCTTTTTCTTCTCAGCGGTTCAATTACGATGTCTTATGACGCAATTTCATTATGTGAAGAGTCCAGTGCTAAAGTCAAAAATCGAATTTGCTTATCAAAATCCGATATCATAAATCGATAATTAAACTGTTACCAAAACATTAATATTATGAAAATCGCGAAACTCGAAGGTTAATGACATTTCGAATTCAAAATAAAAATCAAAAGTTGCGAAACTAAGATCGTGATAGGGTTGGTTAGAAATACAGCCAAACTGAGACCAAAGAATCTCACAACTAAAAGATTTAATTGATTGTACAAATATAAAACTTTTCAATAGTTGTTTATATTTTGAATAAGTTTTCCCGCCCGACTCAATTTGAATTCTATTTGCATCTTTTATTATATCCTGTCATAAAGCCAGCATTTCTACCGAATCATTTTCCAAAACAAAACAAATATCTTTTCGGAAAATATTTTCGAATGCAATCCTTTCTAGCCACGAAGAGAGAATTCCTTGGCACTTGCAAGAGTTCTATCAAACTTTTACCGTTTTAACTATCTAATAGCCTTGCTGTGCAACATTGAGAGTCCAATGTTGCAAATATTTATGCCAAAACTGAAAACCCTTATTCTTTTGGAAAGTCATTCGCTTTTGATACACTTCTGTCAATGACAAAGTGTATAAATATTTATACACATACAAATGTACCTACCTAACCTATATTTGTATGTATGTATGTGTGGTATGTTTTGCGGCAACCGCATATGAAAGTCAACAAAAATACGACCAACTTTTTCATTTAACCATCCCGATCCGGATCCGGATCCTTGGTGTGCTGCAGGGCTTAGAGCTCTTGTGCATAGCTGTAACCCACATTTGAGCAGTTTTCAAAACTTAAAAGCAATAAGCGAAAATGAAAATAATAAAAACAAAAACAAAAACAACAACAACAACAACAACACAAAATTAAACTGAAAGTCACAGTGATTGAATTAAAACTGCAAACATCCTGCGCTTAAAAGAGTGGCAATAAAAAAATTACTTGCGATACTCGAACTTCTTTGGGCTTGCATAAGCAAAAGGGATCCTTTGAGAAGTTTTTATGGGGCATTATCATAATTTGCATAGCTCTAAGCTGAGGTTTAAAGTGAATTTTACCAGCATCTTTGTGATTGAAACTTTGCCATGACAATAACGTCGATGAGTGATGATAGCTCTTTTTATATAAAAGAGACATAGCAATTTAGAACAGTTTTAAGGGAACTTTTCAACTACGTCATTTTGCGAACAGGCATCTAAAAGTTTTTGTAAATATTTTGGAAAAGTTGGGAATTGAAGTAGAACAAAGCAATAAGTGACATCATGATGATTAAGGACAAGCCCAAAAGGTAAGAGGCTTAACTGGAATGGGAACTATCAACACCAACTTGTAGAATAAATATAATGTGAACAAATTGAATAGATTTACCAACTACTAAAGTAAATCTGGCAAGTAAAAGACTAATTAATTCGACAAAGTCGTAGCTTAAGCTAGCCCCGGAACAAAATTGAATGTGGGCCATATTTGTCAATTATTTACTTCTTAAATTTTGGTTTGGTAAAATTCAATAGATAGAAATAAATTCCTTACTAAATATTTATCGGTAAAATCATTCTCTTCTTCCAAAAATAATACTTAAATGGTATGGTATGAACGATTTGGTATGAACGAAAAGATATCGGCCATATTGAAATCAATTTTTTATTTATGAAAAATTACTAAGCATTCTTTTTTAATAATTGTTTTTGACATAATTTCATTTGTATAATAGTTTTTTCGCGTAACAGATTTTTCACATGATAGTTTTTTCGCATAATAGATTTCTAGCATGATAGATTTATAGCATGTAAGTCTTCTCACATGAAAGTTGTCTCGCATGATAGCTTTCTCGCATGATAGATACATCACATGATAGTTTTCTCGTATGATATATTTCACACATGAAAGTTTTCTCGCATGATAGGTTTCTGGCGTGAAAGTTTTCTACCATGATAGATTTCTCACATGATAGCTTATTCGCATGATAAACCTCTCGCATTATAGTTTTCTCGCATATTTGTTTTTCACGCATGAAAGTTTTCTCGCATGACAGTATTCTTAGTAAGTTAGTTTTCGCGCATGATAGTTTGCTCGGATGATAGATTTTTCGTATGTAATTTTTCTCGCATGATAGATTTTTCACATGATAGTTTTCTCGCATGATAGATTTATTGTATGATAGTTTTCTCGCATCATGGTTTTCTCGCATGTTAGTTTTCGAGCATGAAAGTTTTCTCGCCTGACAGTATTCTTGCATGATGTTTTCTTGAATTATATGTTTGTCCCGTAAAGATCATTGAGAGCTCGAATTTGAGGGCATAGCTATAGCTACACAAATTTTAAGAACTGTAGACAATTATACAATTGTAATGTAATTTTGGGAGCCATTTAGCAGTAGTGACTCACAACTCTCAATCATAATTATGTAAATGAATATGGAGGACAACAACATTTTTTTTTTATTTTAAGAGGACTGCTACTGGAAACCGAACAACACCCAAATACGGACTACACGGGTAAAGGAAGACATAATTGAAAAAAAAGTTCAATACAAAAATAACCAGGCGCAAATTTTCAAGTTTAGTATTAAATTTTAAAACACTACAGCTTCATTTTTATATTTTATCCTTATAAAATGAAGTTTGAAAGTAAGTCAATGAAGATATGAAAATTATTTCGATTCAAGTGGAGCGCGTGAATTCAATTCAATTGATATTAAACTTTAACAATGAAGATAGAAAATTATTTCTGTTTAAGTGGAGTGAGGTTGAGGTCACTTGAGCTTTTAATTGAATTTAAACTGAATACACGCTTGCAATCTTACTCTTAAATTTATGATCATTTTCATTTGAGAAAATATGATTTGAAGGTCTTACCTATTCATGAAGATTTAGTTAATTTTTCAAAGCCATAGTTTTCTTTTTTTTTAATTTTTAGAACCTAGGTTTTTGTCTCGAAAATTGATATTTAGCGGTATTTTGAGCGTAGCATGTTTTACATAAATATTTTACACATGGCGACACCTAGACACGTGAGACATGAACCACCAGGTGTCGACACATGAGCCATGACTCGAAAAAAAACTTTAAACGCGTTTTTCTCGAAACCACGTTTTTCCAACTGTTGGTCACGATTACTTTAAAACTACTTGACGGATCGTCATAATTTTTTTTTAAAGCTTATTAAATTTATTGGAGTTTGGACCAAAATCACGCTGATATTATCAAAAACTTTTTTTTGTACAGCGCCAGCGCTCAGAAGAGCAAAGATAAGTGGAAACAACGAACACTAAAATTCAAGCGTCCGCCATTTTTTAATTTTTGACTTTGGGAAATTATTTTGGTCCAGACTCCAACTATACTCTTCTTTTTTATAAAAAACTTTGCTTATTTTTAATTTTCGTTCATTTTTGCAGGAGCTAGAGTGGCCAACAGCGAACAACTTTTTTTGGAGGTGGTCTCGTTCGGAGGCGCATTGATTTTTAACGGCCCGTTATTTTTTGTAAAAAAATTAGTTTTTGTACTTAATATGATAATAAAGAAGTAAAAAAAAATTTGAATTGAAAAATTCATGAAAAAGCATACGAGCTGCTGATTTATTCATCCTTATTATTGTTGCGAACAGTGCTTTATACTCCTACAGCGCCATCTGTTGGAAAATTGCATATCTACTTTATGAAAGAAACAAAAAGCTCTTCTCCAATGTCAAATGTATTTCCCCTTATTCCAACCATCCAGAACATTCCAAGACGAGAACAACTAACTTGAGTATATAAGGGACAAGGGAGTGCTCGCGGTGAGCACACGACAGTTAATTTTTGATTACGGGAGTGTGCAAAACTCTGCTTATTGGATTGTGGAAAGTGTAAAACAAGTGTGATTTTAATTTGAATAAAGTATTTGAGTTGATTATAAATTGAGATTTATTGTTGTGATTTGGAAAGTAAAATTAAAGAAGAAATACTAGAAAGAGTAATAAGTTTTATTTAACGAACCTAGTACAAATATAACATTATAATAGGCGTTTTACTTGAACGAAATTCGTCACTTTTTCTGTCGAGTCACTTTTAAGGCGTTTAAGAGTCGGTATTACGATACTGGCATTAACAAATATATAGATATTGCAAAACAATTTGTTTTTTTTTTTTTCAATTTAATATTTTGTTCGCTTAAAGTTAATGCAAAATGAATAGCATTGCATTGTTTGTGTTAGAAGATTGATTAGGTCGAAATCGAATCCTTAAGATTTGCCGCCGAACACAAAGTAATTACAATTTATATTCAAACAATATTAATTTCAAAAATGAATTTCCAGGTTCGTAATGTACTTCAGGTTGAGTAAGGACGCTTTTCTGTTCTTGTTCAATCAACTGCCAGACCAAATCCCTATAAATAAAAACTCACTATCTATACCAGCAATATTAAAACTTGCTGCTACATTGCATTTCTTCGCCGAAGGTAGTTACCAAAAGGGTGTTGGAAATGATTTCAATCTAAGGATTGCACAACCTACTATGAGTATCATACTTTAATAAATGCTTAACCTTATGGAAGCCCATCTCTGCCTTCGCGAAGCTAAGGAGCTTCATTACACACCTCGTAAGGCGATTCAAATAATAAACCTTTGTTCAGCTTTGTATAACGTTTGCATTCAGTTCAAATAGGAACCACCGATTTATTGAACATTCTCTTGATTTAGAAGACATTGGGTTGGTGAGTTTGGGGCTGAAGCGCTAACCAAAAGCATTTCCCACCGGGTCAGCCACTTTGTTCAATCCAAGAAGATCTGCAATTGCTTGATCCAACTAATTCTTTGTTTTTGAAGGGTCCTCGTTCAGTAGCTTCCAGATTTTTTTGTTGAAGAGCAGTTTCTGCTTTACTTTAAATCTTGCATCAATCCAAACCTTTAGAAAATAGACTTTTATAAAAGAATGTGAATATATTTTAAAGATTTGCTTGTACCTACTTTTTGCCATTCTTTTGCATTGCTAACTCGTGGTCCTAGTGAATTTAGTTCTGAGGAAATTGATTCCCATTATGTTTTTTTTTTCTCCAGTTTGTGAGACTCCTCTTTTAAAATTGGTCGCCAGCGATAGATTTCACTCCATCAACTCGACTTTCTGGGTTAGTTAATTTCACCTTAAAAAAAAAAACAAATATGATAAAAATTACAAATTACAAAATAAAAACATGTAAAACTTACATCTTTATCCAATTTCGCCAATGAGTCGTTTGAAAATTTGTCTTAGACAAAAAAATAGCGTTCTGAGAGTCGTAGCAGGTGAGGAAAACGCGTTACGGCTCGAAAAATAACGATAAACGACTCTAAAACGCCATTCATAATACAATTTTTTGAAAATGACACTTGTCATTCAAGTGAAACGACTACTACAATAAGGTGATTGTTTAAACATCTCCTCAAAATAATATTTTCCGCCATTTTTCATTGCTGAGCTTTTCATTCATGTGCCGCTTCATACTTTAAATCTCGGTAATGCGAACGTCTAGGTTCTTGAACTCCTTAACCATCTTAACAATTAGCTGCCCATTGAATTTCCATATTTCGTTCAAGCGATATGCCTGCCTCCGCCTTTCTTGAAGAGCATTACTTTGGACTTATCTAAATTAATAATTAATCCCCAAAGTATGCAGTACTTATGCAGACGTTTCATCATTAATTGATCTCTGGGGTATATTTATGTGAACAGTACAATATCGTCTGCAAACAGCAGTGATTCTATGAATGTCCCAGCATATTCAATACCTCCAGGCAAGCATTCAATCAAATCCTTTACATGCGGTCTCCACTAGCGATGAATCCAGAGCATGCTTTAAAGCATGCGTTCATTATCGCAAGTAGAGACCGCCATCGCAGCTATATTTCCATAGCTTGCGAAAGAAAGTATGCTCTCATCGCATACCATTCATCGCTTGCTTTATCGCAAGGAGAACTGTCATATTGTTCTGGCGTACCCAAATTTTATTTGAGTGAGTTTGAGTTTTGCGTGCGAAGAAAGCTTTTACTTGAGATTTACGTTTTTCTTCCAAGTTTAAAAAATGTCTGATTTAAAATTGTCCATAGAACTCATTTATATTAATTCCTAATTTGAAAGCCTTTGTTATTTGATCCATTAAAATTATTCACTATACTAAAAAAAGTATGCGATGAAATGTTCAGCCAAAAAAAAAATTCACAGTTCTTCTGCTCTCTGCTTTCTGCTTTGGCTATAGCGATTGCGATGGATTTATCGCTAGTGGAGACGGCGTGTTAAAAAGAGTGCGGACTGAATAACCATCCTGGTTTGATATCACCATCCCATAATGCTGCAGGTGTATTTTTATAAACATTTTCAATTATTCTGGCAAACTTTAGGGGGATTCTTGTATCGAACAGCTTATAAGTTAGTGCTCTGCAATCCATCGTTTCGAAAGCTGCTTTGAAGTCCACCAATAACACGTAGAGGGTTTTGTCCGATCTTAATTACCTTTTCATTGGAGTTCCTTCAGCAGTTAATTTTATTTAACCCAAGTACGAGTAACTAGTCGCCGTTGTAATATTGCAGTTAAAATTTGTTAAGATGCGTTGAGGACGGAAATGCCACGATAATTTGCAGGATCTGTAGAACATCCTTTGTTATATAAATACTCGTATAACGGAAAATTAATGATTCCTTAAATTGTAAATTTATAATTCCAGATTCAAATGTATTATTGGACAAGGTTGCTTAATTTTCACACAGAATGTTAACGGCATATTTATAAAACTCGACTGGTATTCTCTCGGGTCCAGCTGCTTTTCCATCCTTCATACCACCCAAAGCCTGTTTGACCTTATCTTTAATAATTAGCTTATATAAGATTTGATTTTCGACACCAAGAGCAGCATTTTGAAAGGATACACAGGGTTAAGCAGGCTTTTGAAATGATCAGATAAAATATGGTTTTTAATGGTATTTCCCATTGAGTAAGGATTTGTTTCCGAATTTTTCAAAAACGGTTCCAACTGATTTTGATCAGTATAATGTATGCTTAAGTTTAAAAAATTCAAATTGTGTATTCAAATTTAAAAATGTTATATATAAAATCTTCGAAAAGTTAAAAAAACAATGCTATCAAACTCAGAAAGGAATAAATAGCATGTTAGGGCGATAAGTCTTGCATTTTATTTTCTTAGCCTTGTCCAAGAATTGTTACTTAAAGTATTGTCAATTAATAAAGATTTATTAAAATTGAAGTAAAAGGTATAGAGATACCACTTTCTTGGAGGCATTATTTCATAGCATTTGCTCGAAAATTTATTCAGTCATGATTTCTTATTATTTTTTTTTTAATTTTTAACCAATTAATTGAGATACATTTTATAAGGGTGATTTTTTAAGAGCTTGAGAACTTTTTTTAAAAAAAAAACGCATAAAATTTGCAAAATCTCATCGATTCTTTATTTGAAACGTTGGATTGGTCTATGACATTTACTTTTTGAAGATAATTTCATTTAAATGTTGACCGCGGCTGCGTCTTAGGTGGTCCATTCGGAAAGTCCAATTTTGGGTAACTTTTTCGAGCATTTCGGCCGGAATAGCCCGAATTTCTTCGGAAATGTTGTCTTCCAAAGCTGGAATAGTTGCTGGCTTATTTGTGTAGACTTTAGACTTGACGTAGCCCCACAAAAAATAGTCTAAAGGCGTCAAATTGCATGATCTTGGTGGCCAACTTACCGGTCCATTCCTTGAGATGAATTGTTCTCCGAAGTTTTCCCTCAAAATGGCCATAGAATCGCGAGCTGTGTGGCATGTAGCGCCATCTTGTTGAAACCACATGTCAACCAAGTTCAGTTCTTCCATTTTTGGCAACAAAAAGTTTGTTAGCATTGAACGATAGCGATCGCCATTCACCGTAACGTTGCGTCCAACAGCATCTTTGCAAAAATACGGTCCAATGATTCCACCAGCGTACAAACCACACCAAACAGAGCATTTTTCGGGATGCATGGGCAGTTCTTGAACGGCTTCTGGTTGCTCTTCACTCCAAATGCGGCAATTTTGCTTATTTACGTAGCCATTCAACCAGAAATGAGCCTCATCGCTGAACAAAATTTGTCGATAAAAAAGCGGATTTTCTGCCAACTTTTCTAGGGCCCATTCACTGAAAATTCGACGTTCTGGCAGATCGTTCGGCTTCAGTTCTTGCACGAGCTGTATTTTATACGGTTTTACACCAAGATCTTTGCGTAAAATCTTCCATGTGGTCGAATAACACAAACCCAATTGCTGCGAACGGCGACGAATCGACATTTCACGGTCTTCAGCAACACTCTCAGAAACAGACGCAATATTCTCTTCTGTACGCACTGTACGCATTCGTGTGGTTGGTTTAATGTCCAATAAAGTAAACTGAGTGCGAAACTTGGTCACAATCGCATTAATTGTTTGCTCACTTGGTCGATTATGTAGACCATAAATCTGACGTAAAGCGCGAAACACATTTCGAACCGAACACTGATTTTGGTAATAAAATTCAATGATTTGCAAGCGTTGCTCGTTAGTAAGTCTATTCATGATGAAATGTCAAAGCATACTGAGCATCTTTCTCTTTGACACCATGTCTGAAATCCCGCGTGATCTGTCAAATACTAATGCATGAAAATCCTAACCTCAAAAAAATCACAAATCACAAAATTACAAAAATAGGAAACCCATTCGAAGAAATTTTTAAAAAGATTCTGTATTTTTGTGGTATGTAATTAGAAAAGCATGTAGGTAGGTGAAGCTAAATATTTAAGAGATAATTACTACGATGTGATGGCTAGTTTTTTTTTTCGATTCCGTCAAAAGTATCCCATGACAACTGCAGACATTCATGTCATGGCTTCAAGTTGATGCTTAAGGAAATTTTTTGAATGACTTAATCTTCATTGTATATATCCTGGTGGATGGGAGAGTAGGAAAACAAAATTGGTGGTAATTATAGGAATTATGATGGATAAATCTGCTCATTACTGACAGTTATTACTGTGTCATTTCAGACTTCAGAGCAATAATAGTGCCTTAGGGTTCGTAAAAAACTCACTTTTTAAGTGACGTACACGAGGAATATTGTGAAAAGTAGAGCGTGTCCTTATTAAGATGAATTAATGCGCATAAATGTGAAGTTACTCAAAAGTCTATAGCACGAGTATTATGATTTCAAAGGGAGGATTTGTGCATTTTTTTTTTTGATGCCATAATTTTGAGATAATACGCATATTGTACTTATAACAATTCAGATTTTTACTCTTTTGAATGCTTAAGTATTATTTTTTGTTATATATGTACATGTACAAATGTAGGTTCTTTGGAGTAGATGGCTCTGTAAAGTTCTAGTTTTTGATTTTTGAAGAGTCAAAACGGCTTTTTGTTGATTCTAATAAAAAAAAAAAAGAGGAGAGAATTGTAATGTTATCAAAGAATCGATAGCTATCCTCTTCAAAAATAATTGAAAAATGTATTAATTATCAATTAACCCAGTGCCCCGATTATGGAATGAATTCCTTCTTGAAGTAAAACAAAATTATTCCATCGCAACCAGTAATTACGAATAAAATGTTCTATTTCAGTTGTCATCTGTACTATAGTTAACAATTTAAAATAATCCCACTCTAGGCTACGCGTACGATACAAGAATAAGCGATGCGACAAGCGATTCGATATGCGATACCTAAGTAGATACGATATAGTGCCCATATTAAAAGCGATTTCGTGCGGTTGTGTTCTTAATTCCCTTATAATTATTGCCAATAAAATTATAAAAAAATTTCACCACACAATTACTTATGACTGAAATAAGAAAAAATTAAACTGAACTTTCTCGTATAGAGTTTAGTTTATGAGCGATTATTTAATCTTACACATTAAACGGGCTCAAAGTTCTAAAATTTTTTTAGCTTTTTAAGCAATTGTTTTACCAATGAGTGATGTTTTCATTAATTATATTATTTTATTCGAATTTTTCTACTTTACATACTTGAAAAACATCAAATAAAATGCGCTACAGGCTCGTCCGAACTTGCTCTTATAATCAAAATACTTATGAATAATAAAAACTTCTAAATAAAAACGTGGATCTTATTACAAAAAATTGTTAAGAACAATGAATTTAGTTATTATATATATGTATGTACATATCCTTGGTACTATATGGCAAATTTAGCTTTTTTGTAAGACATGACATTATATGTTCTGTCAGACATGACATTACGTGTAGTCTGTTCGACTACGGGCTTAAAGGCTCGGCCGATTATTTAAACTTGGTAGATATCATTTAAAAAAAAACCCGCCCCAAATAGTTTTCATTAAGATCAGAAATAAGTTCACATTCCATATGAAATTTATTCAAAATTTTATAAAATATTTTTTGTTCACAAAAATTGTTTCACAGACTCAAAAAAAAATTCACTAAATTTCAGTTAGTTAAAGCAAGGTATTATTTGAAAAAAAAACTTACGAAAAACGAAGAACGTTTTTTTTTATTTTTGGTTTTTTTTTCAAAAACGATACAACCGAATAAAAAAACACTTTTTTAACAAGTTAATCTGTTAAACGAACAAATTTGTGGTCTATATTATATTGAAATTGTTGAAAGTCTCTATCTTATCGACCGCAATTCTGTCTCGCGATTCTGTCTGTCTGTCTGTTCGACTACAGCCTAAAGGGCTCGGACGATCTTATTTAAACTTAATAAATATCATTTTTTTTTTCAAGACCAAAAATAACGGTACCTGCCATACGATTTTTTTTCGAAATTTTATAAATATTTTTTTTTTTTCAAAAACTGTTCCACAAATTTAAAAAATAAAAACACAATAAAATTTCATTTAGTTAAAGCCAGGCAATAGTTGAAAAAAAAATTTCCGAAAAATGGTTATTGAGGGTGCCCCCCATGGAACTATTTTTTTTTGTTTTTGATTTTCTCAAGAACGGTACCATCGATTTTTATTATATTTTTTTCGCTAAAGCTCCCCAAGAACATAAATATAATTGTGTACTCAAATTTTCACAAAAAAATAAGTTTTTTGGGTTTTTAAAAAAACTTCAAATTTTTTTTTCAAAACTCAATATTTCGAAAACGCCACGCTAAATTTTTCTTAAATTTGGAAAATAAAAGTTTCTCAATATAATCTATAAGATGTGATAAAAAAAAATTTATTTTACCTAAAAATTAAGGTACCTACCATACAAATGCTAAAAAATTGAAAAAAATGGTTTTAAAAATCGTATTTTTCTCGAAAACGGCGCCTAGAATTTTGATAAATTTTGTTTCTTTCAATTAATTTTTACGATCTTTAATTTAATAAAAAAATTTGAAATAAAGATATTACAGCTTGTACCTACCATAGAACCATTTTTTCGAATTTTGAATTTCTCATTATTCACATAACGGATCATAATGAAATTTTTTATAGAGAAGTTTCTTAAAAGTCTGAAACACATTGCATTTCAAAACTTTAATCTAAATATTTTTTGAATTTTTGAAAAAAAAACATCTATTTTTTGCTTTTTTTGAAAATTTGATATCTCAGAAACGGCTCAATATTTTTTTTGTAAATTTAATTTTTATTCGAACAATAATAAAAACTTTAAATAGGCGTACCAATTTTTTTTCTTAAAAAATTGTTTGTATATAAAAGCTTTTTTTAAGAAACCACTACAAAGACTTATAATTTTTGTTCTCTCATAAATTCATATTTGCACAGCATTCTGTTTTTGTCTCTTACTACTAAAAGAATTTAAAAAAATAATTTTATCCTTATGAACAGTTTTCTCTAATAACATTAGTTTTTAAAATTCCTAGTCTATTACATAGGAGCAAGTTCGTGCGACCCAGTCGTGCATTTTATTTCTTAAGCCTTACAATTAAAAGTAATTTAATACAATCTACAAGTTTTAAGAAAAAAAAAATATATTTTATCTAAAAATAAAGCGCATTCACCATACAAATTTTAAAAATACGTTTTTGAAAATAGGATTTTTCGCGAAAATGGCACCTAGAACTTTGATAAAATTCTGTTTCCTTCTATTTATTTGTACGATCCATAAATCTATAGAAGAAAAAAATTAAAATAAAGATATTACTGTCTGCACCTGCACCTACCATAGAACCATTTTATCGAATTTTAAACTTTTCATTATCTGCATAACGGATTTTGATGAATTTATCATATAATAAAACGGCAAACATGTTTTTTGTGGTACACTTTTCTCCAAAAGTATTTAACCGATTTCGATAAATTTTATATGGTTGGAAAGCCACAGTTACGGAGATGTGCAGAATATACTTGAGACACGCATTTACACACTGTGGGTCATTTTTGTTTTTGCACTGTCGAACACTTTGCATATTACATAAATAAAATTTAATTTAATAAATTTGCTTGAAAACACTGCCAATAATATAAATAATAAATAATAAATTGGCACTCGAATTTCGAGAGCTGGGTCGGCTAGTTTATTGAATTTTAAATTGAATTTAAGAAAAAAAAATATTTTTAATTTTATTTTTTAACTACCATACATATTGGCCAAATATCAATTGAAATTTCTTACAAAATATTTTTTTTTTGTACTTCTGTGGAACATTTTTTCAACAAAACAAAATAGATTCCAAAAGAAATAAAACTAAAATGCATGACTGGGTCGCACGAACTTGCTCTTATGTAAAAGACTAAAAATTTAAAAAATTAATGTTACTATATAGAAAAATATGCATAGCCATAAAATTTATTTTTTAAATGACCTTTAGTTGTTGGGTGCCATGTGATTTCTCAAGCAAATTTTGGTTTATGTTGTTATAGTAGTTTCTCAAAAGAAATAAGCTGTTATACACATAATTTTTTAAAAACTTTGAAGAAAACATTTTTGGTACGCCAACATAAAGGTTTTATTAATGTTGAAATAAAAATTGAAATAAAAAAAATATTAACCAGTTTTTGAGAAATCGAGTTTTCAAATAATTAAATTGATTTTCTTTTAAAAATCTCAATTAAAATTTTTTTAAGTTTTTGAAATGCAATGTTTTTCAATCTCTTAAGAATCCTCTAGTCCGAGCCCTTTAAAAGTGTGGTTGAGTTCTACTGAGTTCGATTTTCATATGCATAACTTGTCATATTGTACCTGCAACACATCATAAGTAAAAACTATTTTGTCTCAAGATTATTATATTTTATAGAAAATAGATTTATTCTTCAAAAACCTTGTATGCATTAATCGATATAGTATGACCAATTAGGAATGGACAAAATTCATTTTGAAAATGTGCTGTTTTGATGTTTCTTTTTTTTTAACAAATAATATCGGTTAAAATATCTTAACTCTCGGTACACGATTTAAGTAAGTTTTTCCTTAATAACAAACTGCTTTCATTTTTGAGAGGTTCTACAACTAAGAGTTTTGTTCAGACATAATGTGAAACTTCACTTTTGTCGACAAATTATTTTATAACTGATAAATAATCTACTGTCAAATAAATTTATCACCCCTGGAAGGAATAAATTCAAATTTAGTTATTGTCTTCTTTGCCATAACATCAAATATTAATGTAGAAATAGATATCAACCTATACTATCATTTAAGAGAACGAAAAATCACAAAAATTCGATCAATGTACATTATTTACTGTCAATGTACGTATGTATGCCCTTATGTGAATGGAGGTAAAATATGTATAGTAGAAACATCCACTTACGAGTAAGCAAGGAAAACATAAATCTTCTACCTTCTCATCTGAAATAGCTTAATACTCTTCCATGATTCATTCAATTACGAGTAGCATCGAATCTATCGTTTTGGTCAGATTTAGATTCCACATAAAAAAAAACTGGTTTCTGCTTGAAAGCCCGGCATTCCGGCAATGTTTGATTGTAATCCAAAAGATAATTAGATACGTGACTGATGGGTTGCCGCCTTCGCGGTTGATTTTCTGGTCTTTTGCCAGCGGAACAGGTACTTTTTTATGCTCAATATTATAATCAGCGTTAGCATTAATGATGGGAAACTTGTCAATTAAATGAGAGTTACCATTTTATCACTTGGTCTCATGACATTGTGAAGTTGATATGGATTATTGCAGTTGTATTTCGTGTTATTAAAAATTTAGATTGAACGGTTTAATTCCGACGGTATTTGAACTTTTTTCTCGAAAAACATTCATATTGTTATAATCTGCATATTTATACAACTTTTTTAAATTCCAAAATACTCATAGGTAGGTATAAATTTCGACCACTAAACCCTGTTGCCCAATTGGCGCTGAAGTGCGCCATTTATCTCGTGTGAACCTGTGGATGGAATTGATATGGGAAATTGTGGACATTCTCACAGAGTCATCCAGTTTTCAAAAATATAAAATGATCTAATAGGTTTTGACATCTCTTATTGTTTTTGATTTTGAGATTTTGAAGAATCTTCCGGAAATTGGATCACTTACTCGACCGGACCACCGCACTCATCCGACACCATCTAAACTGTCAAGCTAGACAGCTTGTTGATTGGTTTTCAAACAGTAGCTAATTCGATTGAGTGATTATCCGGACTATTAACTTCCGTCAAATCCCCCAGTGTGACAGCTCGGGATCTAAGGGGTCAAACGGATGACACGGCACAGGAGTAACCGAAGTTCAACCTAGAGACATTTCGTCGCGTTAAGAATATAGATCAAGTCTTTAATCTTCATTTCCGAAAGATCGTCAATGTCGTCAAAAAATGCCTATTCTACTGATTGTGCTCGATATTTGGTCACAGCAGGACATTTGCAGAGGAAAAGGAGGACTGTTTCCTTTTCCCGCTGATCACAACATCTATGACAGTTAGTTAGTTAGACAGGCAGTCATCGATGATATATGTATGCTTTGGTAAGCGCGAGCCATCATGTGATCCAACCATACGTGAGGATTGGTAGCATTACGCCTGTGTATGTCCACAAAGTCATCACCTAGATATTTTACACTGGAAGAGAGCAAAAATGTTTGGCCGTTGAGTAATGGTAGAGCAAAGGGGTTTTTTTCTTAGTTTTGGACGGTAGTAAATAGCATAAGTTCAGTTTTGCTTTGGTTAATACCTATTCCTCAACTCGTGGCCAAAATACTCGTTCTTCAAAAAAAAAAAAAAAAAATCGCTTCAGTCTTCACGCCTAGTTAGGTCTGTCTAAAAACAGTATGAATTAATGCAATATTAGAAAATAAATTATCAAAACACTTATCTTTAAAGTTAGTATTTAAATAGAAACAAATTCTCCATTGCATTTTACTATTGAACTTGATTTTTTTCCAAATTCCTTAGCTTACGACTTTTAAATAAGAATTTAGCAATACCTACCCCAAATTCGTGGGATAGTATTTGTTTTTTGTTTTTTTTTTTATTATTAAAAAACACATTGCATTGTAAGACCAAATTCCTACAACTAAGTCGTGGAGTTTTATTTGTTTTAATTTCTTTCAAATCGTTTTACATTTTGTGAGAATTTTTATATAGCTTTTACATATTTTTGTGTGCAGTCAGCATCATTCTGTGTTCAGAAAATATAAAATTTTAATGCCTTTTTTTTTTGTTTTGTATCCCAAGGATCATAAAAGGGACAAACACATCCTAACGCTGAGATTTGTATTTTTTGTCAGTGTGCACTGCGCATTTTTTCTCGGCGGAAAATAGTAAAAATGGAATACACAACTGCGTCGCACGTACTTGTCCTCATCATTCAATGATATGTTGATACGTTGGTAAATGAAAATGGAGGGTCCTTGAATGTTGTACATCTGCATCTACTGAAGAGATTTTCTTAAGGCTTGGCTCTCAAAACATTTTTGAGGTCCAATAATAACGATTCCCCTTTTTGCCTTATAACCTAAACGAAAGCCTTTTGATGGCTTTAATGTTCTTAAAGTAAAGAGATAGATTTAACTCCTGGGATAAAGGTTAGCGCACATTGCGCTGTCATGCGGGAGGTCAGGGTTCACTCCCCAGACGCTGCCACCTAAACAAAAAAATAGTTGTGAGTTCTACATAAGTCACTGGGTAAGGTTATGTTGTCTTCAAGTCGTTGTGCCTTGTATTTCATTTCCATTACCGCACAATCGTTTTTGCATCAACAGGACAAAATATTTGTAAGAAGAAGAAGAAGTTAAAACAAAAAATATAAAAAAAAAATTCTTATTGTCCTGTAATCGAAATAGGACTCACCTGAAGGAATTAGTCACATGTTTCTTTTTCTTGAAAATACTGTATGAAATGGATTCCTAGCAGCGTTGCCGCCAATAAAACATTTTTCGTGCCACACTCTTTGAAAAAACGTGCCATTTGTGACATTTTCGTGCCATATAAAAAAAAAACTCAAGTTATTCTTTGAAAATAAATTTTAATTAAATACTATTAGTTTTGCATATCGTCGTCGTTCTATGAAAACTCCCTAAGTCCATTTAAAAAAAAATGTGATTCAATTCTTATTTAATTCATTTCGGATAAACCATTTGCAAAAAAATTTATTGCACAATGGCTACGCCAAACCCATTCTACAATTGAAGCCTGAGATCGTGCTATTCTGATAATTTTTTGATTTTTTTATATTAATTTCCAAGTTTAAATGCAAATATCTCAAAAAAAAAAATGGACTTAGGGAGTTTTCATAGAACGACGACGATATATAACCTATAGTATTATCATGGAGGGTGATTTTGTATTACGAACGCTAGCCTGGTGATGGCGCAGAAATTAGCCCACGCTTTTACAGTGAAGAGTAGGATAACATACAAAACAAGGAGTAAAAAAGAGAATATTTTATTATTAAATTTAGCAAAGACAAATCTAGCAATTGCAGTCCCTAGCCTTAAGATGTCGCCACAATCTTTCGTCTTCTTGATAGTACTATAAGTTTTATATACAAAGCTATTACAAGCAAATAACAAACAAAAAATCACTTCCTCTATTCGTGTATAGGTATTTTCCAGAAATAGGAGTTTTTGGCAAGTTCATAATAAGTAATGAGTATGTATTATGTAACTACCTATATCACATCACATGATGAGTAGGGGAGACCGGGGATAGTAGACTCAAAATTTTCTTATATATTTTTTTAAAGAAAACTAAGAAAGATATCAACACAAATTAAATGCCCTTTTATAAAACATCGTTTTTGCATTATAAAAAAAATATGTTTTCTAAAATTAGTTAATATTAAGACCTTTTTTTCCTAATTTTACAAAACGACCTCAAGTGGGTCAAATAACCCCTGAACCGGGGTAAGTTGGCTAAGGCTATGGGGTCAGTTGACTATATTCTTATTTCCAGCTTTTTAGTACTAAAACTATAAGCAAATAGAATTAAAAATTAATTTTGTTTGAAACAAAAAATTATTATTATACACAAAATATAAAGCGATGCATATAAAAAAAATTAAATAAACAAATTAAATTTTTGCACATATTATCTTTGCATGGTTTTATATGGAATATCTACCATAGTCATGAGCAACAGATCGTATGCTTTTTCCTTTTCCACAAATAAGCTGGCACGCACGTTCCAAAACTGTTATTTTAGTTGCCCCTCATGATGTTTTTCTTACATATGTCCTCATTTTTCTAGAAATTACCAAACAAAAAATGAGTCAATTTACCCCCAAGAAAAAATGTCAACTTACCCCGATCGGTGTTTCAGCATTCAATGATTTTTTTTCGGTTCTCAGAAATCAAATGAACATAAAACTACCTGGTGTAATGAATACAAACACTTACTTGCTCTTTTTTCCTAAAAAAAATTTGACGTTAGGCAAAAGCACCCTTACGAAAGAAGAAAAAGAAAACAAGACAAAAAAATTACTCACGAAAGCAAAAAGTCGTTTTTTCGCGATAACCTCCGAACGACGCCGGACTCTGGCGAGAGACAACACGAAACTAAGCAAGCAGCTGTGCTTGATGTAATAAAAGGAATAAACTTGAAAGAAATTGTTTTGTTTTGAAGTTATTGGCGGTTAGTCTACTTGCCCCTGGAGCCAACTATCCCCGGTTACCCCTACCTATTATTATTAATTAAAAAATAAAGACGTGGTTAAAGCTTTGTTATAATAAGTTAAATAAATAAATTAGTTGGAGGTTTGAAATTTTGATAATTATTATGCTTAATAATTTCATTATATGACATTATAGCATTAACTGTTTTGTATTACAGTCTATTTTTGTTGTTTGTTTTAATATTATTTAGCCTTGAAAACAGTCGCCCTGCTGATGCACTTCCGTGAGGCAAACTGAGAAGAATCAACATAAATTTTAAATTATTAATGAACCTAGAACGTTTCTGAATCTTCAAGAAAAATACTTTCGACTAATGCCACATCGGCAACGCTGATTCCTAGTGCAATTATGTGAGTTCAAAATTACGATATTTAGAAAGGCAGGTGGACGATATGACCGAAATGAAAAGTGGAAATACTTGCTCTAAAAGATATTAAAATCGATAAACCAATGTGGTAGAATCCCAAAATGAAAACATCCCCGAAATATCTTCTCACAAACAAGTTTCAGCTTAAAAAAACGCGCTTAATGCATATGGATGTCCTGCATTATTACAAGTGCTAAAAGGTTATATTCGAAGAATACAATGTTTCTGGTAACTTCCAACTGACGAAGCTACAAGCAATATGAAGAATTTGAAAAACTATACAAACGTTTCTAAGAAGATTGGACTTCCTAGTTCATTAGCATCATATTAAGATTGTACGTCTTTAAATAATTTAATGTTATCAGCATATAAATAAGCTGTGTAAATAAATAACATGAGTGAGTATAATTATAATTGATATATAAAAGAAATAAAAGTGGCCCAAAATGACAACTCTGTGGAATACATACAAATCTTGAGATTACTTATAAAATTTCCTATACGATATTTACAAATTGCTTATCTATGTAGTTAAAAGTAATTACGTAAAAACGGTAATAATTTTAAACGAAAACTCACACTAGAACCAGAAGTTGCATTAAACTTTGTCATAAGCTATTACAAAAATCAGTTAATATCACACATTACCAAATACGTGGATGATATACTACTAATAAAACCATAAGTCTACAATTTATTTCTTATAATAGCTTCGAAAAGTTTTGGAATAAATGAAAGCTTTGCTATGGCCCTATAATAAGTAAGAGCTGTTTTAGAACCTGACTTATGTATGCTAATAGGAGTAATAAAGGCAAAATTTCAAGTTTGATAAAACATTTTTTAACTTGTTTAAAAAAAAAAAAACAAAATTTACAAATCTTTAAATCCGAAAAAAAAATTAATCGGTTGAAGGGAGTATATTTTTCTAATCATCCTCTGTTATACGCAGAAAATCAACAGGAGTAATAGCATCACAAGATCACTATTAAATAAAAGACTTAAAAAAGAATCCTTCCAAAGCAGTCCGGATTTTGTGAAAAACACAGCATTGTTGAGCGTTACTGACGATATAAAGCAGGCGTTGGATAGGAATGAAATAACCTTTCTAGTGTTGCTTGACTTTTCACAGGCATTCGATGCAGTCAATCATGTAAAATTATGTAAAAAGCTTATGTAAGTTAACTAGTAACCACATTTACGCTGACACGCGCCGCGCCGCTTCTCCAGTTCATTATGCTCAGATCCATAACACCTTATGCTGAGTTGCACTCCCACGGTCAATAGCATCTGAAACAAACACAAAGCTATTCCTGGAAGCAACACCAGCAACATCTGCAACATCAGCAACTTTGATGGGATACCCATCGTCACAGCGTAGGTAGAAATAAGTTATAAATAGAATGTAACGATAGAAGTAAGTTTGAGTTTTAATTTACATTTCAATAAAGCAACATTCAAAACGGAATAAAATTTGTTTTTTTTTTTAGTATCTCTTTACCAACGAAACCTAACTTCTAGCAATACAACTTTTCATTAGGCGCTGCAAAGTTACTTTTTCCCTTAAAAGAAAACAACAAACAGTTCAAGTTGGTGACAAGTTATCTGACTTTTTACCTCATGTTACTGGCATCCCTTAAGGTTCCATTCTTGGGCACTTATTGTTTTTGATGTTTGTTAATGAGCTTCCATTTCAAATGAAGAGTTGTTCATTGTATACGTATGCTGATGATATACAGTACTGTATTTCAGCTGTTCTCTTGGGCTCATTGAGCATGGTGCTATTAGTGTCAACAAAGATTTAAAGAACATAGTACACTGAACCAATCTAAATGAGCTTATTTTAAAGACAAGGAAATCTAAATGAAATAATTTAGATCTTTTTTATTTTCTTTCGATCGTGTTGAGAAATGCTCCCATCGATTATGTTGAAAAAGCAAAAATCCTGTGGTTACTTTTAA
This sequence comes from Chrysotoxum bicinctum, assembly GCA_911387755.1. Taxonomy (NCBI): domain Eukaryota; kingdom Metazoa; phylum Arthropoda; class Insecta; order Diptera; family Syrphidae; genus Chrysotoxum; species Chrysotoxum bicinctum. The sequence continues at coordinate 58,952,475 of OU426989.1, read as the reverse complement.
TCGCTATCTTACTTTGGATAATTATATTAATGTACTAGTCGGAAGAGTATATACGGTGTTCTAAGTAACTTGGGCATAACTCAATCGTTTACACCTATGCAAACACGTTTATTACTTGCAAAGACATTGGTTATACATATATTTATCTACTGGTGTGAAATTGCAACTATGTATGCAAAAAAAAAGTTGAATGTAGCCTTTAACAACACTGTACGCTACGTATTTGGACTGCGTGGATATAACAGATTGTCTGGTTTCTCTATTCGTTTGCTCGGTATGCCTTTTGATGATTATCTCTAGCTTCGCAGTTTGATCCTTATCTCTGACATATTGCTAACTTACCAACCTCAATAAAGAACCCAGCAAGCATTACAAATGTTTTAAGACTCCATTTTTTCAATTTGTGGATTCTAAGAATTCCGTTGTCAGCGCTTACATTTTTGAGTGACTTAAAGTTTATAATTTGTGCAGGTCCAAATGTTAAATACGTCATAATATCCCAGTGAAACTGATTAATTTGAGTATTTTTCATAACTTTCACTTACGCAAGCCATATTTTCTGAAGAGTGTGGTTTTTGATGAAAGATGGGCCTTCAAACATTTCTTACAGAGGCCCTCGGTATTTAAAGTTTAGCTTATTAAGGGTGGGCCAAATATAAGTTTCTTTTTAAAAATGTAATAAAATGAACAAAATAAATTTTTCCCATGTATTGTGGCTTTATTAGTATGTACTCGTAATAGCAAACATTTCATTTGATAATGGAGCACAACATCGTTCAAGTGATAACGAGGCGCATGTTCGTGCACCTTTAATTGCTGAGTCAATTGAACCTTGTTAACGAATAATCCGAGGTGCAGAATTTTCTTCAGGCTAGTGCTTGGAATGTTGAGTTGTTGATATCGATGTTTCTGGATTGAGCCTCACACTCTTGCCTACAGCAGCCACATTCTCGTCTGTGTGCACCATACGACAACGACCATGAGTGTTGTCCACTAGCATACCAGTCTACGAACTTTTTGCACAAACTTGCGTACAGCAGACGCGGTGGGTGCTTCTTTTCGGCCAAAACTTCTTTTCAAAAAACGCACTGTTTGGGCTACACAGCACTAAATTTTGAAATAATATTGAATATTTCAGAACGTTGTTTAAGCGCAAATCGACTCATACTGCAAATTACTTAGAAAAAGTCACTGTTTGATGTGAATTTTAGGCTGGAATTAAAAAACAATAACTTAATAAGTGACTTATGAATTTGAAAAAAATTAATCTAAAAGTTACCTAATGACTTATGAATTAAAATAAAATTAATTCATAAGCTAATGGATGAAATCTGATTAAAAAATTATTATTTGGAAAATTTATAAGCTAGCGTGATAATCTTACGAGTATGATACACAAAAGTTTGAAATCTATACTTTCGTTAATAATTAAATAATTATGTAGCCAAAACAAGCTTAAACATTTCCAATCTAGCAACTAGCTTACGAATTAAATTTTTTTACTTCACAAATCATCTACAGAATTATGACTTATGGTTTTTTTAATTCAAAAATTCGCAACCCTAATTCCAAGCGACAAAAAAGGTTTGTTGGTAATATTGGTGCAACATTTTAAACAACTTAGTATTAAGGTATCTATTAGTATTATACTACTTAACAATTTGCTAACTTGTAAGTAGATTAATAACTCTTTCTTAATTTTAAATATTTTCCAACTACATAGTATCGTACTAAGGCTATTTTTAATAAATTGCTTCTGAACTGATCTAGTGATCTATAACAGTATATGTAAAAAACTAAGTAAACAGACCTGTTTTGGTGTTTTTAAATGTCAAAAAGTCATGTGAAGTTAGCACGATACTAAAAAACTAAAATAAGTATTCGATGATTTTAACTTTAATAAAATGTATATGTACATATATTAGACTGGGCCAAAAAAATTGACTATTTTTTTTTTTTGAAAGATATATCGAGAATATCATTCAGAATGACAAAACAAAAAAAAGTTTGAGCCCTTAATATCAATTTTAAGAGGTCTATCATCAATCATCAATTTTCGTCAGACAAGCCGTTTTTGAGTAATTAAGCTTAATAAATTGTTATTTTTCTTCGATTTTACTTTTTTAATTTGGAATTTTGTAACTAACGAAAAATAACAATTTATTAAGCTTAATTACTCAAAAACGGCTTGTCTGACGAAAATTTTCAATTAGACCTTTTTTGTAGGGAATTTAATTTTATATAAAAGTAAGTCAAAATGAATTTTTTTTACTTCAATGTTTTGTCAGTTCTGACGCAAAACATGAAATTATGACTAAAAATCAAAATTAGCGATGATAGACCTCTTAAAATTGATATTAAGGGCTCAAACTTTTACGAAAATTTTTTTTGTCATTCTGAATGATATTCTCGATATATCTTTCAAAAAAAAAAATAGTCAATTTTTTTGGCCCAGTCTAATGTATATGTATTCTCTTACCGCTTTAACCGGTTAATTGGAATGTCTTGGATTTTGATCAACGGCATGTCAACGATTTCTCTTTGTCCTGTGATCAACAAAATTTGACACGAAACGAGTGTTGTCAGACTTGTTGGCAACAATTTATCAATACAACTGACTGCTGCTTTCAATATACATATGTACATTGTACATACGCCGCCGTCAATACGTATTTCGTAGCTTTGTTTCAATTTGAGTGTTACATGGTTAAAATTGTACCGAATTGACGTTTGAAAATTATGTCTACTCAAGTCATTCGATGGATGTGTACATATGTCAAAGTTATTCAATATTTAAACATCAACATAAAATATGGCGCCCAGTTAGATGATGATGATTCGAGTTCTCTCAAGTAGAGTTTGGCATGAAAATGACCCAAACGTATAGACATATGAAGGATATGACAAAACCACTTTTCAAGCTTCTCCCTGTACAGCTTTAATTGAAAATGTATAATTTTTACACAAAACCAATACCGGCCCTTTAGAATATGCTCAAAAAAAAAACGTGTGAAAAAATCATGATGGTGGAAAAATTTCTCTGCATCATGTGCCAAATGCACATCGTCAGACCGGATGTCCCATAAATGTTAGAGCATTCCCAGAATGTGTGTTTTAAGAATCTGCGTGCATATACAGTTGGGAGGCATTTTTTAAAACGACTTCCGCCGACACACACAAAGTGAATGAGTGAAAAGTTTGTCTTCTAGTTTAACTCAGCTCTTAAGGGGTGTTGAAATGAAAATTTCACAGAAAATATTATTAAAATTTTTTTTCTTTGTTTTTTGTTGAAGAAAGAACAATTGCAAAGTTGCAAATTTCTTTGGAACAAATTCTACAGTTAAAATATGTAAATTTTGCAGATAACTCGTTTTGCAAAAGGATTCATACATTACAATTTTCAAGAATGAAGAATATGCCAAGAAATAAAAATAAATTAAGAACAGCGATGCTAACATACGAATCCCTTAATTTTTCAATTCACAAAGTCAAGATAGATTTTGCTTTTGGGTTGTGAACTTTTTCGTTTTTTTTTTTATATTTTATTTTACCCGGCTGAAAAATGAGGAGCTGCAAACAACCCGCTTCGTATTTCTCTGATGCTGATTCCACTCAGTGATTTGGGAGTTAAAGCTAAAAAATAAATCTTTAATCGAAAAACCGTCCGGGTTTACATCGTTGGGAGATTTTATTTTTATCAATTGCGCATTCGATAACAACCGATTGTCCTTTTATATAACAAATTAGTAAAGAAGGATTTTTAAATGGCCTTTAGTGCAAACGTTGTCCGACTTGCGCCCGCCCATTTTATTGTACATAGATGTGGTGACCCTTCACTGTCGACTCTTCAATCTTTGGTGGTCAATTTTCAGACGACCGGTTCTGTATTCAATTAGCCAGCATTCTTAAGTCAAAGGAACGCAAGTTCGGCCTAGAGCATCGCCACGGACAGTGAAATCGTACACCAGAATCCGAGGCAGTATATTAATCGTCAGGCACAAAAACTCGACCTTTCGCAGATTTCGACTTTGTGAATTTTCCACACGGACTTCGGCCTACACTCTTACAAAGTCCAAATGACCCAGCAGCTCAAAGTTCATGAGCATAGACAAAACCGTTTGATCTTTGATTAGGCTTCGGAGCGTTTGGAAGACGAAAAGTCATCTTAAGCGACGAGGCACATTTTAGATGAATAGCTATGTTAACAAGAAAAATTACCATATATGAGACGGGATGCAACAACAAAAAAGTTTCACTAGGTAAAAATATACCCTCAAAACGGTACTGTTTGGTGTGGATTTCGGGGCCGTGATGGGTCATTGTTCCGTATTTTTTGAAAAATTACTTTGGCGAAGCTGTTAACGCCAATGGCCCAACTTTTTGTGACCCAAATTGAACCATATGGAACTAGACGACATATGGTTTCTGCAGCGGACATACAGCTGACGCCACGATTTACATTCGACATGGAGGATTTCAGGGTAAGGTTATCCCTCGCAGAGGTGAAGTGAATTGATACAGCTAGACTTTTTCTTGTAGGCTTTCCTAAAGAATCAAGTCTATGGGAATAAACCACAATCGATCGATACCTATATAACATAGGCCATCACTCTAATACAGGCTAATATAATGTTATTGAAAATTGAACCACTGGGAACCGTGTCACCGTAAGAAGTCGAGGGGTGTCATATGTTCATGGGCCTTTTAAATAAAAATTAGTTTTGTTAATACTTGTTTTATTTCATTTTAACATCTACCCCCCATTATTAAAAAAAAACCTTTATAAAAGCCAAATCCTATTATTGAAAGTGAGTAAAATTTTGTGTCATTTTTGACACTTCCTTGACTTTTATGTTCAATTTAATTCATTAAAATTTTGAACTTTTGATACATTGACAGGCTGAATCTGTACTTTCTCTGTTTTTCTTTAACTGACGAGGGTTAGCGTGGCTATATGACATCATTCATCAATGAATAAGACGCGAAAAAACAATTTATTTAAAGTAATTGGATTTAAAAAAGAATGCCAAGTAAAAACAAAATAACCTTTTATATACAAAATTTTCAAAACATTTTTTAGGAACAAATTATTTTATTTGAAATAAACAATCTGGTTTCAGGCCTAAGCATAGCTGTGTATCTGCGTTGATATAAAGTATCTGATGATATACGTATCATCAGTCAATAATGACTTAGTAACATTTTTAACTCAGTTGGAGTTCTCTAAGGCCTTCCATACCATTTAGTAATACAACTTAAGTTTTTTTTTTTTTCAGTTTTACTAATAGTTCAGCTAGCTTAATAAAATCTTATTTATGCTGTAGGAAGCTATCAGGGTTTTTAATTAAACATTCTAAATCACAGTTTAAAAATATATTGAGCGGAGTTCCTCAGGGATCTATACTGGGTCCACTGCTTTTTACAATATTTATTAATGATTAACCTCAATGTATTAGAGAAGAAAATATGCACACATGTCAACTGTCGATGTTTATATTTATTTTTCTTGCAAATTAGGATGGTGTCTTAAGGCTTAATTAATCCTGATCTGCAAGGCACAGTAGTATGGGCTGAAAGAAATAGTTTACAACTTAATCTTAAATAATCTGAGTGTAAAGTTGATTATAAAAATAAACAGTTGTTACTCTTGGAAGTATTCCAATAAAATATCTCAATAAAACCAAAAACTTAAGGATCTGGTTCAACAGCACCCTTAGATGGGATAATGATGTTATGACTATAATAGGGAAAGTGTACCGGTGCCTTAGGAACCTCTCCTTGTCAAAGCATTCTACACCCTTTCTCACTAGATTTTCCTATGTTTTCACGTTCATTAGTACTTTTACAGCCTACTTTTAAGACTTTGTCTTCTGAACGTTTTTTGTTTTTTGTAGGTACCATACGACTATGTAAAGAGGTTTTGTTTTCGCATTTAAATAGTGCGTAAATGATTTATAATTTCTGGATTAGCTATTTCTAATTATTTAAATTTTTTGTATGAAAAGAAGTTGTTTATGATAAAGTTAATTTTAAAATTAAATTAATCTCCTAACTTCATTGTTTAATTATCTTCCAAATTGTATACTTTTACAACCATAAAGATTTAACCATCTGATGTAAACAAATTTAAAATAAAATGTCGGTGCGTCAATTTTGTAATAAAAAAATTATTGAATCGTTTTTGAGACCTAAAATTTTCAAAAACAAAATTTTTAATATCTTTTAAAACTTTTTAGAAGCTTTTGCACACAAGATTTACTTAAATACGGTTGAGTCAATAATGAGGAAGTCAGAAAAGTGTTTATATAGTATTTATTTTTTTTTAGTGAAAGAAGAACGAGTTCCACCAACCTGTGTAAACAAGAGGTTAGGTGGTTAGGTTAGGTTAAGGTGGCTGCTGACCGGAAAAGGCCAACACACTAAGACCAATATTTGGTCCGTTGTGATACCACAGGATTTCAAAAATCACCCTTACTCGTTAAACCATTTTGAGCTAACAATGAAGCGTTTGAGACAGTGAATGTCAGAACTATTTAGATCACTAGGATCGTTATAGTAATATAGTTTCCTAAGTGGAGTCTACGTCTTTGCGCTAGGGCAGGACAAAAACATAGAAGATGAGGAACTGACTCCTCTTCTTCTTCATCCATGCAGCTTCTGCACAAATCATTTGTAGGAACTCCAAGACGGAAACATGTCTTCCTATTAAGCAGTGTCCAGTAAGGACACCTATAACGGAGCTAATATGCAATCTTCCAATAGAAATTAGTTGTTTTGAGCGTTCAGCATCAAACAATCACAAAATTAATTTAGTGGACTAGCAAGTTGGGGTGCTGGTCCATCTATAGTTAGCTTTCTTCATGTTATCATGTTTTAGCATAAGTTTACAAGTAGCTAGGGGTATACCGATGTTAGATTTGCTATCCAACAAACGTAAGATTGTTCCGTTTTTTGCAAGTTCGTCGGCTTTGCAATTTCCTGGTATGTCTATATACCCGGGCACCCATACAAGGTGAATGTTAAACTGTTTTGACATCTCCATCAGAGATGATCGACAATTTTGGGCTGTTAGTGAATTAATGGAGACAGAGTCTAGTGACTTTATGGCAAGCTGACTGACGTATATCAGTAGTCGATATAACGGTTTCTTTGAGCCAGGAGAGGACTTCTTTTATTGCTAGAAGCTCTGCCTGGAACTACAGTGGACTACAAGAAATCTTAAGAACAATAGCCATAGAATCTGTTGGCTCTTAGAGCTTTTCAAATACGATGTTGATGTTTTCCTAGGGTGGCGTGCATCAAGTCATCAAGCAAATATGGTTGAAAGGAAGCATGCCCGATGACTGGACAATCAGTTCCATGCACTCCATCTTCCGAGAACTATGGAGGCATATTTCTACGAAATGTTGGACGATCCTATAAAACGTTCTGTCTGAGAGTCTTAAACCAGTCTGTAATAATTAAATGAGTAAGTACCAGTGTGGCTTCCGTCCCGGCAGATCGGTCATAGACCAAATATTTACTTTGAGGAAAGTTCTGGAAAGGATGAACGAGTTTCAAGTCGAGATACTCGTACACCATTTATTAACTTCAAAACCGCATAGCTTAGGTTAGGTTAGGTCGGACCTCAATAGGTCCAATGTGATCCCCAGTGTGAGTGACACTTTTTTCATAATTTTCATAGGTCAGATGTGCTAAAGCCCATTCTGCTTATGTGGTTTCCCATAGAGTTCTGACCCGTAAGGATTTCAACCTTTTTTCTTTGAAATATCTAGTCAAAAATTTCCTGAAACCAGACAAATGTCAATTGTTGACGATTTGTCCTTAATACGGGAAGGGAAAATGGAGGAGAAAACACAACAAGAGAGTTTTTGAACCACAGCCCTCTGGTTCATGGTGACAAGGAACACCAAACCTCCGAATCCAAGACCAAGATATCGTAGAAACTCAATTGATCGGTTTAGATGATTAGAACCAGCGTACTCCTGATCGCAGATGATGTAAAACCGCAATATATCTCAAAAGTGACCTGGGTATTTAATTATAAAATTTTTGTTTAAGTTTCATAAAGTGTTGCCATATCGAATACTATTTATTTTCTGTGAAATAAAAAATGTAACAGTTTCATTAGTTTCCCCAAAATTCAAACAAGAAAATGTTTTTTTTTTTTAACTGTTGACTTTTTTACACTCTCCCACTTTTGTTATTGATAATCTCCTGTTTTTTAATCTTTAACGCTTTAAACAACGCACGTTTAAACCTCAAACCAAAATAACAAGTTCGTAGGATTCAGTCTTGCATTTTTATTTTGGTTGCTATCTATTTCAACTTAAAATAATTTTTCTGATAGAACTTTTCAATTGGCCATCGAAAGACCGATTTCAGAATCGAAGGATTTTCTTCGGACTTATCAATTGTAAACAACTTTGAAACAGAATTGTAGTCATTTTAATTCGTGAAAATTCGAAGTCATGTACAAGTTCCAATTGACAAAATCAACAAAACTCCAACCTTACTCAATGTCCTATTTGGATAAAGGGAACATAAAAAATACAACATTGTACACAATGGAAACGCCACTTTATAGAGATTCTCCTTACATCAGTTTTAATCCCCGATTTCAAGTGCTTCACTCTTCACGAGGCTGAAAACGTTTCAGTGAAAAATAAAACCCGGAAAATGTAGTAATACCTTTTCCATTGTTTACTCTTCTCGGAAAAATTGTATAATCACAGGCATGTTTGTGTATTTAATTTCTGGAAACATTAGAGTTAAAATTTTAATGAAACAAAATCAAAATAAGCCCAACTACCGTTCCGAAAAGGGTAGATTTAAAATGTCGTTACACATTTCTCATGAACTATCATAATAGGGTGTTGGTCGATAAAGTCAATCAGTCATGAATGCACTAGGTACGTAGGCCTTCTATCAATCATACATCTACTGGAATGTTAAAAGTCCTTTCCTTCACATTTTACTGTAGCTCTTGATGATTTATATTTGTCCATTGCTCAAACCAGTCCTATACCGAATGTATGAAGACCGAAAAACAGAAAATGTTAAAGCACCTCATGTGTACAAGTATTGGCCGACACATCACTTACATCCATGTGGCAGGACTCGATAAAATCGATCGAAAGTTTTAACCAACTCCCATGCACGTGGTGGTGGTAAGGACGCAAAAGAGAAGGATAATTCAAGAGAAGCCTTATAGGATTGGTCCTATACGATGACCACAGCTATTATGGAGTAGCTGAAGCTGATGGATTGCGTTTCACATTTCATGAGCGGTGGGTTTTGCATTGTCGTTGCTTGAACTGCCGTGTGCCAATGAGATACAAAGTAAACGAACATTTCAACTGTGAAGAATTGTCCTTTGCTGAATTTTTGGAAAGCTCAAGTTGTTGGCTCAATGCCAACTTTTGTATCTGATATAGCTAGTTGCTTTTAAATTCAACAAATTGTTTTCAACAGGACTGGAATTTCTTGGATTTTATCGATTCCATTTGCCTGTGGCCAACATGTAGTTGGGGAATAAATTTCGCACATGAATAGGCAAAAGTATCTCGATGTAATCAGCACCAGGTACACAGGTATTCGACTGATAGCCGCTGGCGACATCATCAGTATTATAGGTCAGCACCACCGCCTTATAGTGGAGTACTTGTATGACAATCATGGAGGCAGACTGGGTTGCAAATGCATTAAGGGATATGCATAAGTGAGTAAAGAGATGTAAGATGTAAGAGATAAGATATATTTAATTATTTTTCAATTATTTTCGATACAGGATGATTCAAGTTTCAGTTCAAACTGGAGCTTAATTCAAAAGATTTAAATATTGAGACATACGATTTTATATATTCGAAAACCTCTGTATTGAAAACTTGTAAAAATGATCGTGTTTATACGAAATGAACAAAAACACCAGAGGTACCATTTTTCTATAGATAAATAGGTCACATACATACATAGTTCGTCGAATTTTGACTTGCGATATACTAAGAACATGGGTTACTGGTAGCTACTATTATAGCAATTAATGGGTTCGTAATAATAAAAACTGAACAGCAGATTTTGATCAGAACATTACGAAAATAGGGAAGACGCAAAAGTGGATCTCGCAATTCTGTCTGACTGTCTGTCTGTCTATCTATCTGTTTGCCTGTCTGTCTGTCTGTTCGACTACAGCATAGCATTTTTAATTTCTCCCCCCACACGTTTTACTCTTTTTTTTAAAGAACAAAAAGATCGCACGAACTGGCTCTTATGTAAAAGTAGATTTTTTTTAGATTAGATTAGATTTTATTCATTAAATTCTTACATTTCTAACAATGTTTTGCTTATAAACACTGAATAACTATAGAGCATGGCAGAAATGCCGTCAGCCCGAGTGGTTACTACTTTATAATGTTAAAGTTTTCACATTTAAAGTTTAATTTATCTTTATTAAAGTGATTTTTTTGTTTATTATTATTTTTAAAATAAAAGGACTTTTAGTTTAGTTAAAACGAAATTAATAAAATGGCTTGATAATTTTTTTGTTTATTATTATTTTTGAAACAAAAGGACTTTTAGTTTAGCTAAAACGAAATTAATATAATAGCTTGAATTTAATTTTTTTTTATAAATTTTGAAAAAGGAATATGAACAATTTTTGTGACTTTTAGTTTAGTCAAAACAAAGAAACTAGAAGCACTTATTAATAATTTTATTTCTATAAGATGAAGCTTCAGCATAATATTGTGTGAGCCGAATCCAATTTTGACCATTAAGCAAGTTGCACACATCTACTTTCCCTATGGTGTTTCTATCAAAATATGCCCTTCTTAATTCCTTTAAGATTGGACATGTTCCAAGAAAGTGACCAATATCTTCTCGCTCGCGTAAATTACATAAACTGCAAATGTGGCTTAAATCTGGTCTGTGTGGCATATAGTTTAGATGTAAGAGCTCCCCTCTCATCTTAAATATGATACCTATTACACTGTATGACAAGCTTGAATGAAAATAATTCGATTCGTTTAGATTGTAGTTCAATTTGGAGTAAAACAATCGTTCTGTTGAAGCTCTAGCACGTTCTATAAACGAGTAGCTCTCATTTTCATCTATGGTTTGAATAGTTTCATAAAGCATATTTTTTATCTGTATTACGTCTTTTCCCTCTATGTTGAAGGTGTACCCACAATCCGCAGCTAGTTTTCGCCAATCCTCGAACCACATCTTTTTATACGTAACTGCATGCATCCAGAGTTGTTTCGGTAACCTTGCGTCTTCCATACCCATTATCTTTATGATGTAGTCTGCATTCATTTTCAACGATGTTATAAAAAGTGTTGGCAAACCGGTTTCCAGATAGTACATGTATTTGGGAGTGTTTATTGGCAAAAAGAATGATTTCCTCAGAAAGAAAATCAACAGATTGTCTACTACATCATATTTTTGAAGTCCCCACACTTGTGCTCCATACAGAAGAACCGATCTCGCAGTAGCATTAAAAACCCGGAACTTCGCATTAATTGAAACATGTTTGTTGTTAAATATTTTCTTCCAATTAATGCATATAGCAGACTTAGCCAACGCAACCTTTCCTTTAAGATATGTTTCGATATTTAAATTGTACGTTAATCCTAAGCCCAGGTAGGTATATGTTTTTACTACTTCTAAGTTTATTCCGTTGAAGTTCCAGTTTTCACCCCTCGAAACTCTCCCACTTCCGTTTTGAAATATCATCACTTTAGTCTTTAGCGTGTTTACCTCTAAGCTCCAAACCTTGCAATATTCTGCTAATCTGTTTATCATCATTTGTAAAGATGTTGGTGACTCAGCAAATATAACAATATCGTCAGCATACATTATGACTTTTATCAGCATGTCACCTAATCTTACCCCACAAGGCAGATATTCAGTCAGGTCATCGAGAAATAGCGCGAAGAGCAAAGGACTTAAATTGCAACCTTGTCTAACTCCTCGATTGACTTCTAGTTTCTTTGATATATTTTGTTCATCAAATACGTACGCCTCTGTCTGTTGATAGAGTTTTTCCAAAGCTCTTACAAATTTATACGAAATTCCCAGGTTATAAAGTTTGTAAAAAAGGGCCCTTCGGTCGATAGTGTCGAATGCTGCCTTGAAGTCTACAAAACAGGCATACAGTTTTTTATTGTGACTAATCTTAATCCGTGCCAAACTACACAAAACAAAAATATTGCCTGACGTGGAATATCCTTTTCGAAAACCTGATTGAAACTCACTAAGCTTATTGTTCATTTCAACCCATCTTGTAAGTCTACAACAAAGTAACGAAGTGTAGATTTTCAGTGCTGCGTTCAGGAAGGAAATGCCCCTATAATTATTTGGATCTAGACGATCACCTTTCTTGAGAATAGGTCAAATGAGAGCTTCGTAGAAGTATTCCGGATGGACACCAAACGTATATATAATGTTAAGAGCTTCGGATAGCTTTTCTTTGAAGAGAATTGAATTGTACTTATAAAATTCACACGGGATACCGTTAGTTCCTGCGGCTTTTCCATCTTTAAGACCATTCAAAACTAGCTCTACTTCATGCCTTGTAATTTCGGAGTCTAAAATTTCATTCTGCAATAAGGGTATCGCGTAACTTAAGCATATAGGGTCAACAGTATAGTCTAACAGTCTTGAGAAATGCTCATATAGAACATCTAAATTAATTTTAATACCAGTTTTTGAAAATTCATTTCCGTTGACTTTCCTTGTCAATGTCCAAAATTCTTTACAATCTCTGCATTGACCCAAAGACATCGCTAAGATTTCCTCGTGTTTTCTTTTCTTTTCCAAGCAACAAAGTTTGAAATTTTTCACAGCTCATATCATACCATTTATTTTTACTCTTCAAGCAAGAAGTTTGCTGCATGAAGGTTGCAGCATCACTAATGATATGTTCCAGGTCAAGCAAGGGGAAGTTTTTCAACATCATATTTGATTCTTTATATTGTATGCTACTATTTACTTTTGATTGAAACTCTGTTATACATTTATCATTCCATTTTAAGGCCTTGTAACTTTTATTGTTATCTTTTGATAATTCTTTAAGACCATCAAATTCAATTTTTATTATAATTGGTAGATGGTCCGATAAATTGATGTTTCCGACCCGAAAATCTTTAATAACGGTGTAACAATCTCCACCCACAAGACAATAATCTATTGTTGAATTGATTTTTTTAATTGCCAAAAGCGTACCACCACTTGCTCTTCCTTTGTTCGCAGTCTTCTTTGCCGGAAGCCAAAAACAGTTATACGAGGTAAAAAACTTTTCAAAATTTACATTTTTTTCTTCAACAACGTGTGTTTCAAATAGACATATAAAATTAAACGTGTAGAGAAAATTCATAAAGCCTGGAAAAATCCATTTATTATTAAGTCCACCTACATTATACGGGACTATATCAATTTTACATATATTTTTGTTTTTATCTGATTTTGCCTCAATGCCATCCCCGTGCTAATGACTAGAACTTTGAGCCTGTCCAGAGTCATTTTCTTGCAGGTTGACATTTCCTGTCAACCTTCTGTCACTGTCAGTAGAAGATGGTAAACATTTTATAAAATAATTCTCTGAAAAGCCGAATTTTTGTGAAAGTTTATCACATCCACACATATTTCCATGTCGTAATCCTGTTATATCGTCCCAAGAAAACTGCAAATCTTCAACATACAATCTATTGTCTTTTACAACTGCTTTGATGCTAGCTCGCTCTTCGTCTTCTCATGCTCGCTGGATAATCTTTTTGAATCGATATGTTTGTGTTTTTTAAATTGTGTGTATTTTTTAAGATTGAATAAACATGATTTTTGCTTTGAAAGTTTACAATAAAGTTTTTATATCTAGGATTCCATGACTTGACTTCTTTAATATCATTGGTGTTTATGTCTACTATACTGCCGTTTGACAGATTTGTACAAATCTCGACAACTTGATCTTTTTGTTCGATGTTATTATTGGCTTCGATTTTAAAAATTAAATTTTTTTCCGTGTTAAGCTTTTGTATGTATTCTATTTGATTTTCTAAAAAATTCACTTTAGATTGAAATGATTTTATATGTGTTTTAAGCTCGTTGTTTTCTTTTTTCATTGCACCTATATCCGAGCGGAGTTCATCTATGTCGGTTTTAGTTGCAAGATCTTGTTGCTTGAAATCAAATAATTCCATAAGGTGTTCTACGGTCATATCCGTAACTCTGCTGGGAATTTCAGTTTTTTTGCCTTTCTTAGTAATTATATCCATTTTTTCTGGTAAAATTTCTGATATTGGGCGCTTTACAACTTTGAAGTTCATTTACAGTATAAAGCCTTTGTCTTCGTGAATAATTTTGTTCAACAATAATTTAATAAATAAAAGCACTTGCCTTTCTATATATGAATATTTTTTTTGATTTTGATTTTCGTTTTACTTTTATGTGCGCTCTACGATCACTTTTTAAATTTATTTTTACTTTTTAAGTTTAAAACTTTAAATTTTATTTAAGAGGTAATCTATAGCTTAACCTTATGATTTCACACCAGTGTTGCCACATTTTCTAAATACAATGCATGGAATTGCCATCTGATTTCCGGAAAAGTATGAATTTACGCAAAGAAAATTTAAAAATCGTTTTATCAAGGAAATTTTTTGTATAACAAATTTCTTTCAAATTTTTCTAGAACAAAATTTGGGATGCCATTTTTAAGTGTTTAGTAATATAGATTTTTTAATCGTTCACACGTTTTCAAGATATTGATTTTTCAAAAAATAAATTGGAATTTATTTTTTCAAAAAACAAAATAAATATTTTTTTTTTCGAACAGGTACCCCTAATAACATTTCTCCCCAAATTTTTTTTTAGCAAAATATAATCCATGTCCATAATATAACACCTAATTTTTTTTTATCAAAATCGTCGGAGCCGTTTTCAAGATAAATAAGATTATACATTACCGGTGTATGGGGGGTACCATTAATTTTAGAGCTAAGAAAAAAATTTCAAATTTGAATTTTTTTTTTAAATCCAAAAAAATTTTTTTTTGAAAATTTTAATACACAATTCTATTTAAATTTTTAAGGAGGCTTTTGAAAAAAAAAATGATCAAAATCCGTTGTACCTTTTTTGAGAAAATCAAAAACTAAAAAAATAATTCTTGGTGGGTTTTCGAAAATCGTTTTTTTTTTCGAAAGCGGCATCGTCTTGAATTTTAGTAACATTTTTTTCTTTCGATTCAATAAAAAATACTTTTGATATTAAGATATAACTGACTTAGCCTACCATACAACCATTTTTACGAAATTTTATAAATATTTTTTTTTCTCAAAAACTGTCCCAACGATTAAAAAAAAAATCAAAAAATTTAATTTAGTTAAACCTGGGTAATGGTTGAAAAAAATTTTCCCAAAAATGAGAAGTTTTGGTACCCCCCTTGGGACCATTTTTTTTGTTTTTGATTTTCTCAAAAACAGTACCACCGATTTTGATTATTTTTTTTTATGCTAAAGCTTCCCAGCAGTTTGGATATTATTGTCTATTCAAATTTTCAAAAAAAATTTTTTTGGATTTTTAAAAAAAATTTCAAAAGTTTTTTTTGAAAACACAATATTTCGAAAACCCCACTTGATTTTTTCAAAACTTGATAAATAAAAGTTTGAAAAAATAATCAACAAGATATGAGAAAAATAAATTCATTTTACCCAAAAATAACGGTACCTTCCATACAAATGTTAAAAAATGGTTTTGGAAAATCGTATTTTCCTCGAAAACGGTTTCGAGAATTTTGCTTAAATTGTTTTTCTTTCAATTATTTTTTAATATCTGTAATTTAATTAAAAAAATTTTGAAAACAAGATATTACTGACTGTACCTACCATAGAACTATTTTTTAAAATTTTGAATTTCTCATTATCAGCGCAACGGATTTTAATGAAATTTCGTAGAGAGAAGCTTCTAAAAAGTTTAAAAAACATTGCATTTCAAAACTTTAAGAAAAATATTTTTTTGAATTTTGAAAATGTTTTAAAATTTTCTTATATAAAACCTTATTTTTTAAGAAACCACTACAAATGACATGGCATCCTATTCTTACCTTTAATTACTAAAGTAGTTTTTTTTAGTCAATGAAAAAAAATTAATTTTATGTTTATGAACAGTTTCTCTAAGAAAATTCATTTTTGAAATTCTTAGTCTTTTACATAGGAGCAAGTTCGTGCGACCCAGTCGTGCATTTTATTTTACTTGCGACTTATAGGTAAGGCAAGTTATGCATTCGTAAAAAAAATCGAACTCGAGATTTTGATCAAAGTTGACATTAGGATGATAGCTAAGACCAAAAAAGTGGGTCTCGGAATTCTGTCTGTCGGTTCGACTACAGCCTAAATGGCTCGGCCGATTTTCGTCAAACTTGGTAGATATGGGTTTTAATTTTCTCCCCCCACACTTTTTTTTTTTTTAAGACCAAAAATAACGGTACCTGCCATACGATTTTTTTTCGAAGTTTTATAAATATTTTTTTTTTCTCAAAAACTGTCCCACAGAATTTTTTAAAAAAAATTTGAAAAATTTCATTTGGTTAAAACTAGATAATGGTTGAAAAAATTTTCCAAAAAATTGTTATTTTTGGTAGCCCCCCTGGGTCCATTTTCTTTGTTTTTGATTTTCCCGAAAACGGTACAGCCGATTAAAATCATTTTTTATGCCAAAGCTCCTCCAAAGTTTGAATATTATTCCATATTCAAATTTTCAATTTTTTATTTTTTGAATTTAAAAAAAAAATCAAAATTTTTTTTTGGAAACTAAATATTTCGAAAATTCCAAGATCGATTTTTTTCAAACTTGACAAATAAAAGTTCCTTAACATAATCTACAAGATTTGAGAAAAAAAAAAATTTTTTATCTAAAACTAAAGGTACCTTCCATACAAATTTTTAAAAATGGTTTACGAAAATCGTATTTTTCTCGAAAACTGTTCCGAGAATTTTGCTTAAATTTTGTTTCTTTTTATTAATTTTTACGATCTATAATTTAATAAAAAAAATTTTTAAATCTAGATATTACTGACTGTACCTACCATAGAACGATTTTTTCGAATTTCTCAATATCGGCATAACGGATTTTGATGAAATTTTTTATAAAGAAGCTCCTAAAAAGTTTAAAAAACATTGCATTTCAAAACTTCAAAATAAATATTTTTTTTTATTTTTAAAAAAAATCATTTTTTTTGTTTGAAAAATTCGATATCTTAAGAACGGCTTTGTATTTTTTTTGGAAATTTAACTCTTATTCGTACAATAATCAAAACTTAAGGTAAGCGTACCAAAATATTTTCTCAAAAATGTTTTAAAAATGTTGTACATATTTTTTATTTATTTTATTAAGGAACAACTACAACGACCTATAATTTTTGTTCTTGCATAAATTCATATTTGCATAGCATTCTGTTTTTATCCCTTACTAGATACGAAAAGAACTTAAAAAATTTAGTTTATCCTTATGAACAGTTAAAAAACAGGATAAAAAAGTGTAAAAAGCCGCCATTTCACCGATGCATTATTTAGGAAATATTTTGAATGTTGGTAATTTTCAAACAGTTTGTGTTTAATTGACTTTTTACTACCAATCAAATGTAGAAAAAAATTTCTCTTTTATCTTAAAACAATGGTACTCAGCATATAAATCTTAATAATGGTTTTCGAAAATCGTGTTTTTCTAGAAATCGCCACCGAAATTTTGAGAAAAAAATTTTCATTTTCTCTTAATTCTTGCGATTTATAATTTAATAAAAATAAAATGCAAGAATGAATCGCATGAACTAGCCCTTATGTAAAAGTCTAAAATTTTGAAAAATTAATGTTTCTAGAGAAAAATGTTTTCAATGACTAAAACAACTGCTTTAGTAGTTGGAGCTATGTCATGTGATTTCCCAAGCAAATATTAAAAAAAAATTTTAAGACAATATTTTTGTACGCAAACCTTAAGTCTTTATTATTGTAAGAATGCAAATTTAATTTCAAAAAAATATTGACCCGTTTTTGAGATATTTTTTTTCAAAATTCAAAAAATACGAGTATTTCATTATAAGTTTTGAAATGCAATGTTCTCTCTTCTTGAAAGTTTTTAGAAGCTTCTCTTAAAAAAATGTTCTATGGTAGGTACAGTTAGTCATTTTGCAATTTCGATTTTTTTGTATTGAATGAATGTATCTAAATTCAAGTAGCGGTTTTTAAAATAATACCACATATTAACCGTACCTTTTTTGTAGATAAAATATAATTTTTTTTATCACATGTTCTATATCTTTTGTGATTGTTTTTTTAATTCTTTGGAACAGTTTTTGAGAAAAATTCGCATGGTAGGTACCGTTATTTTTGGTCTTAAAAAAACAAAGAAAAAAAAACGCGTGGGGGTAAATCCAAAAAATGATATCTACCAAGTTTAAATATAATCGACCGAGCCATTTAGGAAGTAGTCGAATAAGTATACAGACAGACAAAAAGAATTGTGAGACTCACTTTTTACTTCTTCACTATCATTGTAATATCAAGTCTTATCAAAATCTTGAGTCCGATTTTTTTCTTTTTGAAAATATTTTTAAAAATTTTATTTTCCTTGCCGTCTTTCCATATCTTCGATCTGAAGCATGCTTTTATAGTCATATAGCCCAAGCACTTGGGGACCCGCTATGACTTGACCTTTAAATAGGAGGTTCAGTCTTCATTGTCGCCTCGAACTCCGTGCTTAAATTCGAAGGTTCTTTTGGCTGTAGCATAGCTGCTTATTCGCTCAATTTGGCAGAGCCAATGTTGTCTACTTGTTTGGCTTATTTTTTTATATCCACAACTTGGATCAGCTCATAGAGTTCGTTTTTGGGTTTTCTCCTAGAGTCACCCTCCTAGTACACACGACCAAATATCCGCCAAGGTATTTTTATTTAAAAAGAGTTCAGCATCACTTCATGCATATCGTCTAACACTACTTCCCGTCGTAAAGCAGGTTTGGCATTATAATGATATGAGGACGGTAAATAATTTTAAAACATTCATAAACGTACTTTGAAATTCAAGTTTTATTCAAACAAAGGTTATACTTTTTGAAGCCAGGTTTTAATAAAATTTTGGCATTCTGTCTGTGATGATTGATGATTAACTGTCTATCAACATTCCAGAAAATTTTGATTTGAATTTTCTTTATTTCTCGATTTATATTTGAGTTGTAAATTTAGCTACATCTTAATTCTGCGATAAGTAGATATGTTTCTAAAGGCTACAATTCTCAATTTCTGAATCCGAATCTGAAAACAAACAATGCTCATGATTATAATGTTAATTTAGATTAGACCTAAATTGTACGTGAGTGAGTTATTTTGCTCAGTTTTTTGGATCCAAAATTTGATTTTATGTGATGTATTGATAGGTTACGATGAATTTGCGCGACTTCAAAGTACGCTACGCTTAACTTATATTTCAGAAAGAGAGCGTGGATTATTTAACCTTTTTACGAAACGCGAATTTCAATACGGCAGAAAATCGTATTCGTGCAACAAAGGTCAACGGACGTAATACTATTCTACCACACTTTTGATATTGTAACAACAACACTGACGAGCCTGAAGAAGGCAAGAATTGAAAAAAAAGGAGAAGATGCGATCAGAAAATTCCTTAAGGAGCTTACACAAGCTTGGAATTTAATTAACATGAAAACAAAGTGAAGAAATTTTTTAAGTGATACGAAAAGTTATTTATAGTAAATTTAATACATTCCTCTGATCGTTAGCTTCCAAAAATTCAAAATTGTAAATAATACGGAACTGTGATTAAATCTGACATTTAAGACCAAAACGACTCGTGCTTTGTTTTAAGTGCGAATTTAAATTGAAATTATAATGGAACCGGATTAGCAGAGTGTTTGTTTCATCGTTGGATTCAATATAGGATAAATTACAATGAAGTGTTTGATTGAGATTTAAAATGCAAATCGGTAATTGGCTTAGGGATGACATTGGAAGCTTTCTTTTTAAATTTTAAAGTTTTGACTACAGGTTCTGGGCAGGGGGTAAAACATTATATAACACCTCTTTAGGAATTATGGATCATATATTTCTCAATCTAAGCTGGCAACTTCTTCAAGAATATATACATAGGTAATACATTCTAGAGATACTTAAATACTTTTTTTTTTGGTTTCAAAATACATCTTTATAATATACATTATGTAGGTTAAGAGGGTCTATAAAATAATTCTTGTCAAAAATTGTGGGACACGTTCTTCTAGACCAAGATTCGAAATGTTGGTTCTAGTTGAAGCTTTAACCAAAATTCACAACCACGTTGCTACCACGTTGATATGTCACCAAAGTATTGAGTGTGTTTTTTTTGTGGTAAAATGTGTTTTAGTTGATGGTTAGAAGTGTTTCAGCGTTTTAAAATAGAGATGTGCGGTTTTTCAATGTAGGGACTAAGGCAAAAATGATTTGGCCGAATTTCTTTGAACGTTTCAAAAATTTCGCACCAACGCTTATTTTCTTCTAAAATTCTACATTCCAAAAATCATAAGCTTGATTTTCTTCCCTGCCACACAAAAAAAAAATATGAGATTTTCATAAATATATTATTTTATTACTACTATATTGTAGATTTTTTTTTTTTTATAATCTACCCGCGGTCAAGGGATTATGATTACCCTTTAAATGTTTCAACACAGCGCTTGCGTGAAGTTAATGAAGAGAAAGAAGGATAGGAAAGATGTGTGGCACGATGTTCTGAGACTGAAGGTTGTTGTATCAGCTATTTTATCTCCAGGGATGGCGGCTGAACTAAAGCGGAGAAATGCCGTGTCTTATTTCTATGTCGCTTATAATTCACATTATTTTATTCGTGTTCATCCTTGTTGAGCATACTAGTTTTACTCAATTACATGTTGTTAGTGTTATGCTTAAGCAACATGTAATGAGTAAACCAGCAACCCATTGATGACAATTTTTAGAAGGTTTTAATGGAATTAAAACGACATAGACGACGGCAGGAATCGAGTTTGTGGTCATGAGGTTGACAGGCGAGCACACAACCATCGTGCCACGGCTACCCCCTAAAGTAGGTACTTGTTAATTACATATTCTTTATTGTAATTAACATAAATATGTTACAACTAAACAATATTTGCTCTTAGAGATGGGACCTATCGGAACAATTTCATACAGCTTATCGCAAGAACAACAGATGCCTATTTGGCAAATTTGAATAATGTTACCAAAAGTTGGAAAATATTCACTACGAGGGCGTTCTTAGTGCTTTGCCTTTGGGCATTTTTATTCCGGAATTAATTGTTAGGTATAGACTTTTGCTATGGGCCCTGTGATGGAGGTCATTATTTGTTTCGTATAATATCAATAATGCAACAAGAAGAAAAAGAATGTAAGTGATTCCATAAGTGTACCTAACAATAGAGTTATAATAAGTTGTAGGTTCGCCTAGTCATCCAAATCTGCAAAACTAAATCCGGCATACATATATTATTACGTGAAGTTATAACTTGTTGTACTTTTGCGATCATACGAAAAAGAGTTATACGAAAACATTAGGACACCAGCAACATTCAGTTGGTACCTACGTTAACTATACTCTATACTACATAATTAACTAGCCAAAACGCTTTCAGAGGGTGCTATGTGTATGTACTACTCATCTGTAACTGTAACTTTCACACAAACGAAATGAGTGAGTTTTTTCTATTGCTGTAATTCAACACGCTCCGACCTTGAAGCCATCAATAACTCAAACTTGGTCGGTTATTCCGTTTTCTGCCCTATACATAATGTAAATTATTACAAAACGCAATTGCTGTTCGCTTCGTGTCTATTTGTTAATCATCAATTCAAATTAAGACAGTTGCGTTAAAATACGAAAACACATAAAATAAAATGCACAACTGGGTCACACAAACTTGCTCTTATGTAAGAGACTAATGCTTAATTTCACGAAGGACTTTTAAAGATTTAACAGGCTTCTAACCTTAAAATGGGATGTTTTGGTTTCACCAAGAGCTTTTAAATTAAACAAGCTTTTAAACACCCTTATAAACTAAATGCCCATTTTTGGCTCAATAAATTTTAAAAGTGTCATTGAAATGTCATCAGATGTAGATAACAACAATTGGATATAGCAGCTGAAATTATTGTTTTGTAATATTTTAGTTTTGAATTTTTTAAGATACAAATACTAAAATATTTAAATTATTTATTTTTTATTTAGAATAAAATATATTTAGAATAAAAAATATTTAGAATAAAATATAAAATAAATCTTCATCCAACGATTA
Source organism: Chrysotoxum bicinctum (assembly GCA_911387755.1). NCBI lineage: Eukaryota > Metazoa > Arthropoda > Insecta > Diptera > Syrphidae > Chrysotoxum > Chrysotoxum bicinctum. The sequence continues at coordinate 58,930,155 of OU426989.1, read as the reverse complement.
AGTGCAACACATAGTTATTCATCAAGCAAGAGTATTCCTAGGTTCACAGGAATCGATTCTCCCACTATGACTACAAAATGAGGTTCCGATTTTCCAAAAGCATCTGTGGGTCAGTTGCTGAATTTGCTTGGTCGTCATTTGGGACCAATATAAACCCGTCAGTGCAAGTGCAATAAATAAAGTGGTTATTACTTAAGCATTTTATGCCACAGAATCTTTCCAAATATATTTGTTTTTGCATTTCGTTTTTTTTTCTTGCATTTTTTCTTGACATTTTCTTGACATAAAATTCGATTTTTTACCTGTTTTAGATTTTCCCAAGTATTATAAAATGTATGGGTACCCAAAAACTCACTTATTAATGACTTTTTTTTTGTATTATTGTTTTGTTCATTAGGTACAAATAAGAAAACTTTATGTTTATTACGCATTTTTTTAAAAAAGAATTGACCTCAAAGTCAAAATTTTTCTCGGGCAAGAAAGAAAAATTGAACACCATTTAAAATTGAATATCTGTCAACCCTAAAAACATATGAGCTCAATTTAAACGTAGTTTTAAAGATAACTATTTTTACTAAAAAAAAGTCTAAAATGAGGTCCGTACCATTAGTACTGACAAAGAAATTGACCTTAACATGGGTCAGGGTACACCAAAGTAAGCCTTTTTTAAATCGTCAAAAAGTGATGTCGAAGTTGAAAATCAGACTTTACTGTACATCTATTTTTTCTTAGAATTTGTCCGAGAATCACGTCGCAAAGTATGGCAGATGAATTACCGGACACCCTGTATATTTCCCAGTATTAGTGTGTACTATTTTTTTACTCAACACTCTAAAGAAAATACATAAATAAATAAGATGTTATTAAGATCCGTAGAGTCCCTAAGCCTAGTGACTTACAAATTAGTTCAAAAGGATTTATTTCGAAACTAAGACAACTCTATAGATGTGTTTATGTCGTTCATTTCTCATATGATATTGCATTTAAAAATGTAACTCCAAGTAATTTTTTTAACAATATTTTTATAACCTTATAGTTCATGCTTAATGCTTACCATAATAGTTCTAAGCTCGAAAAACAAGTCGAACCAGTTGTGTATATATTTTACTAAAACTTTTTTTGATTCAAACTCAAACCCACACTCAAACTTTAAGTGTCATTTTATGCGAGTCACCCTGTGTATTATTCTTTTTAATATTAAAGTAAAACAACTTCTATGTTAAATTGTATATTAAACATCTTTAATATTAAAAGTCTTTATTCAAATACTATGGCACTTTCTAGCTTACACACACAACATGAGTACATTATTCTCTTATCTAATAGGGGCGCTTAAAAATGAATCACTGGTGGATAGAATTCAACTTCAACGCCACTTGTCTTTGCTTCCGTTTCTTCAGTAGTTGAAAGAACTTCAGCTTCTGTGCTATATTCAATAATCGAAGCTGTGTTGTGCTTTTCTTCAATTGACTCATCTAGAAGTTCAGTACTTGAGTCGTCTTCAGTCGATTTGTCTTTATTTTCTTCACTTGAATTCTCTTCAGAACTCGTCAAAGCTAGAATTATAGGATTTGTTTCTGTCGTATTATCATTGTTACTTTCTGAAGATACAGCCTCAAGTCCATCATTCTTCTCTGTAGATAAAACAACTTCTTCTTCAGTTATGGCATCTGCACTATTGATCTCATTAGCAGCTGTGGTCACAATGTTGACATCTTCGTTTGATTCTGGCTGTTCAGTGTTTATCTCAACTTTATTTGTGGTTTCTTCGTTAATTTCAGAAATAATTGAAGAATCAGAAATACTGTTTGCTTCCTCAATTCCACTTCCCTCGATAGAACTAGTTGTTGAATTAATTTCTGGAAGTGGTAACTCTGTCGAAAAATCAATGCTTCTACCATTCTTTTCGTTCATGTCGATAGTCTCAGGTTGACTAGGGACCTCTCTTGATGCTTCTTCATCTACACTAGTTGAATCTTCTTCCAAAGGAAGATCCATACTTTCTTCATTTTTGATTTCAGGACCAATACTTGATGACGAAAGGTCAGACTTTGATTCGTTTTCAGATAAAATTCTTTCAGTTGTTGTGTTATCAATAATTTCCAAGGAAGATTGTTCTGTAAAGACTTTCGTAACTTCTTCTTCCTCAGCAGAACTTTTTGAAATATGATCAGATGTTGATAGTGTCGTTGATTCAGATCCAGTATCTTCTAGTGGCAATGTAGAAATAGTCGATGTTTCTGCTTCAGTCTTTAATTCATTTGATGCTGGAATTTCTGTACTTGGCGCCTGATCTTCATTTTTTAAAATAGCTGGTTCCTTAGTCAAAGTAACTTCATCATTCAAAATTGTTTCAGTTATAGCTTCTGAAACTGCTTCAAATGCCTTTTCTCTTCTCTCGTCTTCTTTTAAAACTACAGAATCTTCGGTCTTTACTTCCCCGTTATTCAATTTTTCTGTTGGAAATTCATTAATTTCTGTGCTCTTGTCTTCAGTTTCAGGAGCGAGACTTGATATGGGAAGGTTAGAATTCGATTCAGTCTCAGCAGATGCAGTGTTTTCTGTGGATCTGTCTTCAATGACTTCTGATGAAGGTTGCTCCGTAAGGGCTTTCACTATTTCATCAGAACTATTCAAACTATCATCAGCTGGAGATAATGTTGCTGAATGAAATTCATCATCTTCTTGGGGAATTGATATCTCATTGTCAGTCTTTAATTCGTCAATGAGTATTTCTGGAACACTTGTACTTGGTTCCTGAACTTCATTATTAAAAGAAGTTTCATGTACAGTTGATGTCACTTCATCAATTCGTTCTTCATATGGTACTCTGACATCTTCAACGACTTCAGATAATATCTCTGAAGTAGTTGAAGGATGCAAACTTCTTCCAATCAATAATTCTTCTTCGCTGGATTGTGTGGGTACACTATTGTTTGCTTCCCTTATAGGTAGATCTGTGCTAGATTCCACAGCAAGTCCGATACTAGAACTCTCTCCTAATGCTGGTAGTGTTGTTGACTCTGGTTCCTCGCTCACTTTACTAACATTGTTCTCAGATTCCGAAATGGATGGCAGTTCCGTACTTAATGGTAGGTCTAAATTTACTGGAAACTCGGTTTGAAGACCTTTGAAATTTTGTGTAATTGCTTCTTCTTCATTTGACTTTTCCGATATTTCTTCCTTTTCTAGATGCTTCAATATTTCTGACTCGGTTGTCGGAATTGAATTTTCATTGGCAGTATTTGACCCCAGGTTCAAGTTTGACAGCTGCTCTTCTTCAAGAACATTTTCGAGTTCTACTAAATTATCAATAAGTGTCTTCGGCTTAGTTTGAGTACTATCATCATTCAATGGAGATAGTTCGTTTTGAATGTTTCGTGGCAAACTCGCGCTATATGGGCCACTCGTAGGCAGTTGTGGAGGTTCGTTCTCAACTATCACTAAAAGAAAATTAATCGAATATGAACATTTGCACCCAAAAGTAAGAAGCTGGATTGCTTACCTGATGAGCTACGGTATCCATTTTCATCGGCAGCATAGTATCTAGTTCCATAGCGACCATCCTTGTACTGCTCAGAGATATAACCTTCATAGACTTGAACTTTATCTCCATCTACAACCTTTGAACTTATTCTTTGGTATTGGACATGTCCATTGCTCAAGGCCATTCTACAGAAAGAATAAAAAATCTTGTAAAAAAAAACCTTTTATAAATCCAGTTTTCAAAGAAAAATTTACTTAAATTCGACTGTCCCGTTTTTGTAAGTTCTGTGAAAACGCTCCATTTCCTTAACTTTTTTCGGTGAATCAATATTAGGATAATTCACATTACGGTCGCCTTCAATTGTCTGTGGAGGTCCGAAGAATTCCGTTACTGGCGCTGCTTGTGAAGAAATCAAAACCGTAGTAACCATCCAGGTTAAGGCCACAAAGACTGTTAGTGATTCCATTGTTGTGTGACTCGATGTTAAACTCAAACTGATTTCTTGGATAAATCTTCTTCAGATATTTATACTTAATTTATTTCGTTGTCCTTACAAAAGCCCCAAACCTTAACCGCGTAATAAAATTTATATATTTAGTTACAAAGATATTTATAAAACTGCTGTCTTTTTTTGCAAAACAATGACTAACAAATGAGAGGTATTAAGTGTTTTTAAAAATCTTCAACTTTAGGGCTCACTCTTTCTTCGTTAAGGTACTTTTGGTTGAACTATTTTATAAAGACTAATGACAACTATTTCAAGTTCAACAGTCTTATAGTAGATCGATTTTCAAGACGTCATATTTCTGGGGAATCTCAAAAGATGAAACACATATTATGAATGAATAAAAACTCAATCTGATTTTAATTTCATTGAATTTTGCGGGGCTTTTCCATTTTTTTTTTTGCATTATTTTCCAAAGCAATGATTAATAATCCAGCGAGGCTATATCATCCCATCAGTGTTGACTCTAGATGACGCAGAAAACCTTCTATGCGTCATCATTTATGTAAAGTCGGTAATGTATGAATTTCATGAATTTTCGGAACTCAAATCGGAGGTGTTAATTATGACGTAACATTTTCACAAACAAAACGCAAACCACTTTGGAATCATTTTCTTGTGTTGCGTCTCGCGTCGCGTCACGTCGGTCGTTGTTAACATTTTTAAGTACCCAATCACTTGTTCAATGACCCATGGGCCTTTTGGTCATGTTCATTAAACTTGAAGTAGATTCACGTATTAAGACTGGCTTAGGTGTCATTTAAATTGTAGTGTGTGATTTCCAAATGTTTATTAATTATTAAATTATTTTTTTTAAGTAAATCACATATTTTTTTTTTTAATTGGGCTTAAATAGCTTTAAAATTAGTAATAGGATCAAATGAATCAAAAATTCAGAAAAATACTTAAATCGGAAGTTAAAATTAATGTTATGTTGAATTTATTAATACAAACGGTTTAGTTGAATAAATTAATTATTTATTCAACAAACATGATAAGTTTGATTAGTTTTCTATGCGCATAAATCAAACGGAATTTTAATAGATGAGAACTGGAAAATACTAAAAAATTAAATTAAAACAATTATTCATAACAAGAAGAAATTAATAACAACAAAATAAACCTCTGAAATTCCTACATACATAAAAGCTCGCGTACAGTTGTAACAGAAATTGAAAAAAAGATAGTTAATATAGACAAATAATTATTTTTTTTATTACTTTCGCTGTTAATATTTGGTCGGATACCCTTTTAGGCTTATAACTTCTTTCAAACGGTTTTGCATTGACCCTACCAGTTTTTCGGTATAAGAACTATGATCTTACTCCATTCAAGCAACAAGGCTTATTTTAAATGCGCCTTTTTGCGGATATCGTGGGTTCGGATCTTTTTTTCCAATTCATCCCAGCAGTGCTCTGTGTGGGGTTCGTAGCAGATGGGGAGTGTTATATGCCAGCCACATGCGCGTATTATGGGCGTTATGTTTGGGGTCATTATCTTGCTGGAAGTAGATAATAGTCATTGGATATACCCAGAATTTCAGCACTTGTTTTTAAATTTCTTTTGAGGGTATCGATGTATACATATTGATCCATTGTTCCATCTATTACTTCCAGCTTACCGACTTCTGAAGAGGCCATACAGCCCCAAACCATAACACCTCCACCACCGTACTTGGCAGTCTTAATTGTGCATCTGTGATTAAGAGCATCGTTTGGTCGTCGCCACACCCTCAAACGACCGTCAGAACCAAAAATGTTGTATTTTGATTCGTCGGAGAATATAACCTTACGTCATCGCTAGAAGTCCGGAGGCTTGTTAACATACTCTTTTGCAAATGCTAGCCGTTTTTTTCTGTTTATTTTACTGACTGGGTGTGCGTGACTAACACCCCTCTGATCCCCCTTGATCAATAGCTTATCCCTTTCGGAGAGCTTCGAAGTTCAGCCAGATCTTGTCTTCGATTTAATCTGTCCTGCGTTTCTAAAGCGATCTACCATTCTCTGTACCGTTGACCGAGCTCTTAAGGTTATTTTTGATATTTCACCATACTACTTTTTTTGTTTAACGTAAAGATTAATAATCAACTCACTCAAACATAACTCTTTATTTGCCATTTTGTTGCCTTAAAAAAAGAAACCAAAGACAATTATTTGCAATACGCGTTAGAACGATTAAAAATAATAAACAATCATATTATGCAAATACCGACACGTAAACAGTGTGTAATGCAAGAAATATTCACCTGTACGCAGACTTTTGTGAAAGAATTTCAGAGGTATATTTTTTTTATTAATTTTTTGTGACACGAATATTTTTTTTTATTTTTTTTTTTTGTTGAAAATAAAAACGTGGTAAATTTCTTTTAGTGAAAAATAACTTTTTTGAAAATAGATCACTTTACATTAGTAAATAACAGCAATTTTTTAAAAATATCTTCCTTGTACGCAGACTTTTGTGGATCACTGTAGGTTTATGCAAGAAGAAAAATTATAAGTCTTTGTAGTGGTTTCTTAAAAAAATAAGCTTTTATATACAAAAATTTTTAAAACATTTTTAAGAAAAAAATTTGGTACGCCAATTTAAAGTTTTTATTATTGTTCGAATAAAAATGAAATTTCCAAAAAAAATATTGAGCTGTTTTCGAGATATTGAATTTTCAAAAAAAAGAAATAGATTTTTTTTTTTCAAAATTCAAAACAAATATTTTTCTTAAAGTTTTCAAATGCAATGTTTTTTAAACTTTTTAGAAGTTTCTCTCTAAAAAATTTCATAAAAATCCGTTATGCCGATAATGAGAAATTCAAATTAAAAAAAAATCGTTCTATGGTAGGTACAGTCAGTAATATCTAGTTTTCAAATTTTTTTTAATTAAATTATAGATCTTAAAAATTAACCAAAAGAAAAAAAATAAGAAAAATTCTCGGAACCGTTTTCGAGAAAATTACGATTTTCGAAAACCATTTTTTAATATTTGTATGCAGGGAACCGTTATTTTTAATTAAACTAAATTTTTTTTCTAATATCTTTTAGATTATTTTAAGAAACTTTAATTTATCAAGTTTTAAGAAAATCGAGCATGGGATTTTTGAAATACATATTGAGTTTTCAAAAAAAAAAAAATTTATTTTTTTTTTAAATCCAAAAATAGTTTTTTGGAAAAATTTCAAAACACAATAATATTGAAACTGCTGGAGAGCCTTAACATAAAAAAATTATCAAAATCGGTCGTACCATCTTTGAGAAAATCAAAAACAAAAAAAAATGGTTCCAATATATGTATATAATTATTTTTTGATAATTTTTTTTCAACATCTTGAATATTTTTTTTTTTTTAATTTGCCACAGATTTTTTTAAACAAAATTAAACAAATTTCATTTAGTTAAGGCTTGGTAATGCCTAATTCGAAAAAATAGTTATTGATGGTATCCCCCATTTTTTTGTTTTTTGATTTACTAAGAAACGGTACAACCGATTATGATAATTTTTTGTATTCTAAAGCCCCCCAAAAGTTTGTATAGTGTTGTGTATTCATATTTTAAAAAACAAAATTCTTTGAAAAATACAGATTAAAAGATTTTTAATATTTTCTTCAGATGTAAGAGAAAACTTGTATTTTATTTAAAAATAACGGTATCCAGAATACAATTTTAAAAAAAATAGTTTTCGAAAATCGTGTTTTTCTCGAAAACGGCTACTTGAATTTTGATAAAGAAATTGTCCTTTCGATTAATTTTTACGATCTACGATTCAATAAAAAAAAATTTTTAAATTGAGACATTGTGAACTGTCCCTACCTTAGAACCATTTTTTCGAATTTCAAATTTCTCATCGTTGGCATAACGGATTTTAGTGAAATTTTTTATAGAAAAGCTTCCAAAAAGTTTGAAAAACATTGCATTTTAAGACTTAAAAAGAAAATATTTTTTGGGTTTCTAATAAAATTTTCAAAGTTCACTTAAAAAGTTTCGACATTTTTTAACTATATTTGTTTTTTTTTTTTTTGTATTTTTTTTAATTTAAGCTTTAGATCATAATCCATCTAAGCGCTGTTATTTTTGAGTGAAATCAGTTTTATAATTGAATATTTAATTAAAGAGCCCCTATTACCTTTTCCGTTAGGGTTTTTAATAGAAGGACAATGCTAAATAAAATAATTCACGCCAAATAATTAGGTAGGCTATCAGTTTGTTCCTTCTGAAACTCAAGTGTCATTTGAAGTAGAAATATTGATTCAAAACATCTTTAGCATATAATTTCAGAAAAACAAGTTAAAAAATAAAGGCCAGTGATTCATATTTTCGAAACGGAATATTTTTTTTTATTCAGTTCATCTTAAATCGTTGAGATTCAGAAGCTGTTAAAACCTATTTTAAATCAATAATTCAACAAGTCCAATTTAAAAAATTGCTAATTGGTCCCTACTTGTTTGATTTTATGAGCAAACCTTACATAGAACTTTTTTCAATAAGACTTTGGTTTAATTTTAAATAATTATACACATGATGTAATAAAACACCCAACAGAAAGAGAAAATAATTTATTCAAAGCTAGCTAGTTCAATTTATAAGGCTCTATTTTGCGATAAGTTGTCTTTCTTGTTATAATTATCATTATAAATAACATTACTGACTAAAAAAACTATATTTTAAAGGTAATTCAAACTGGTTTCAAAATGTGTGTTACAACGGTTGAATTTTTGCAGTTTAAATTCCATAAAAAATCGCATTTAACAATAACATTTCAAACGGCTTAAACTTAACTTTCTTAATTGTTTCAATATAACAATATAAACCTAAGTTTGTTTTGTAGATTAAGACAATATTATTTTAATCCAATTTGTGGGAGACAGACCAAAAACATTTACACACCATTAACATTAATTTAAACGCTTTAATACCTTTTTATATTTCTACCTAACTTTAAAAAACAGGTTTCTAACAACAGTTGAAAATGAGATTGGTTTTTCAAGAATTTTGTAAATGTTTTTCAAAATAACATAGCGGTTTCAAAAAGTGTTCGTTTATTTCAGTACCTGTCAAAACCCTCATATCCTTTTCCGTTTCCTTAAAAGTTCTCAAATAGAGTTTGGGTTTCGGCTTGGGTTATAAGGCCTATGTGAAAAATTTACCTAACAAAAATGGTATAAAAGATTATAAAACGAAACTAATTCATCAGTTTAATTTTTAACGCCAAGGCAACACTCCATTAGAAACGCTGATTGAAATGTCTACATTTACAAATCAAGAATACGCTGAAAAATTTTTTAGTTTTTGGGCTGGGCGATGGAACTTTAACTAGAGCGCCGCATAGATACCAGGAACTTTATCCAAACCGACGACTTCGTAATTAAAATACACGACCTAACGCGGGCAGACAAATTAATCGGCCCTTCACACTCCCCGTAAGCTGAATTCTACAAACTATCTGAATTTTGTGCGCAATGACTTACCAGAACTATTGGAGGACATTCCACTTATGCAACTATTTTCATCATATTTTTAACAAGATTGCGCTCCAGCCCACTATAGTCGAGAGGTTAAGAATTTGTTATAGATAAAGAGTACGATAGGAAGTTGGATAGGAAGAAATGGACCGCTTCACTTACCTGCAAGATCACCTGACTTTACAGTATTGGATTTCTTTGTATGGGGAAGAATGAAACAATTTGTTTATTCAACCCGAAAAGCAAATTTAGGTGAATTAGAAGACCGCATTCTCAAAGCGTCATCAAAAGTGAAGCAGCAGTTATCATCAAGCATGTATACAAAAGCAAGGAGGACACTGAACACATTTTACATATAACTGTTTTAGTACACACAAAAAATGAAAAAATATCTTAACCCATACAAAATAATTTTTTATTCATAGATCGTTTGGAGTTTAAATAGATGTGCTCCATTCACCCAACACCAGTTCGGACAAATTGGGCGGATACCACGCCCCCTAAATGGAAAACCTCAATTTGTTCCTCTACTTGCATGACAAGACTTACCGTTGTGCAAAATTGCAAGATTCTACGATGTCGGGAAGTGCTCCTTTATTTTGATGATTTGTTAATTAAAATTTTGTGAGACGCCTGTGCCTGACTAGCTTAGCAAATGTTCGGAATTTTAAGTTTTTGACTTCATTGGTATTGAAGATAGGGAGGGTTCAAAAATCGCCTGAGTTTGTTCCTGTAAAAAGGGTGTAGCGCCAGAACTTGGCTGGGCACTACCGTGCCCTTTGATCGCATCGCTTTGTCGCACCACTATACGCGCAGCCTAACACTCGACACAGCACATCTTCTTACCAGTGAGCAGTTTTGAACCCATTTGTTTTGCAAAACTGAAGTAGTAGCGGTTTCCTAGGGTAATTCTTTGTCTGATCTCGACTATAAAGTGTCGTTAGTGAAGTTAATATTAGGTCCGAGTTAGATGAATTTCTTAACATTGGAAAATTTGGCTATGAATTATGACGTTACGTCCTAATCGGTGGACAGATGCTTGTACTTGGTCTTGTCTTCAATTAAGACCAACAAATTTAGCCTGATTTTCAATCTCCGTTAATGATTCTATTACAGAACGTTGGAAACGACCGATGATGTCGATATCGGGCACATGTTGATCTTAAGATTTTTTGTAGCTTAATCCACCTCTGTTATACTGGGTGGTGGATTGGAAATGCTTCTTGAAAATATGGACTAATCCATGTGCTTCAGGGACTAGGTTTCCTTCATTGTTTCAAAGAGCTTGCATTCTGATCTTAAAACTAGTTACCAGATGCTTGGCTTTATTTTTATAAAATTTCAATATGTGGTTTCGACAGCGAGGCTGCGTAAACGTTGCTCTTTCTATGCCAAATAATCGTTCCTCTGTTCTATTTACTCGATACTCTTCTCTCGCTGCTCTTATTTTGCTCTCCAGGATATTTGCATGTATGTACATCTTCTGTCACTATCACTAGTTGAACGAATTCATCCCGTGGTATGGGTTCTTTCTCTGGGTTTGTTGGTTTCCTACGTAGGTTTCGACTCCCTCTTTGATGATATCGCGATACAAACTAAATTCTTCGAGTAAAACAACAAAACGAATAAATAAATCAGTCCATATCGTATTAGAATTCATTTTTATTATATGTATTTTTGTTTTTGGACAAAAAAATTGTTTGACGTTTTTTTGGTAAAACAAACAAAAAACTAATTAATTAAAACTTAAAACATAACGATCTTTCATAGTAAGTAGGAATACTGTAAAGTAAAAAAGTATAAAAAGGAACATAAAAAAGCTATTCATCCTTTTAACATATTAGTTTAACATAAATAAAAATAATAAATTAACTTCAAGAACATAACAATATAAATAAATAAATAGTTTAATTTAGCATAAACCTCTAATTGGTATCACAGTTGGGACATATAAAGACCTCATTGTCACTTTTGGTCAGTCCAACACAAATTTCGTGCACATATTTCTCACATAAGGCACAAAGACTCATATTCATCATATCATCGGTCTTGCACACAAAACAAAACCATGTTTTGTCATATTCTTCTATCTCCATTTGGCTGTTTAAACCCTCATCGAAATTAACTTCAGAATATTCACTTTCACTTGACTGTAAAACTTTTTTTTTATTGAAGTAAGTTTGTTCTTTTTATCTGTAGTTTTTTTCTGCGAATGTTTTTTTGTAGGTTTTTTCTCTTCAATATTATTTTCATCTTTTTCCGGTGTTTTAGTCAAAATCTTCGTTTTTCCTGGTTGTCGGCCTCTTATGTGTCCAACCCTTGGAACAGTTTTTGGGAATGGCCGGATCATATTGGGGCTTACTATTGAATTTTCAGATGCAAATGCCAAAGAAGGAATTGATAAACCTTTCGATAACCCTCTTGACGTAGAGGGAACTGAATCTGGATCTGCCACTGATGGGACTTCCACTGGTACTGCAACTTCGATTGGGACTTCGACTGGCAATGGATTGATGACTTCGTGAAGCTGTTATTCTATCATTGGCCGATCTGTCACTGCAGAACACATAAAATAATCATCGCTAAAAATTTCGCTGTTAAAAGGATGAATGCCTGCCCTTTCAAAACCACTGCAAATATTTTTTTGATTGAAGGCAAGAGGCATTGCTTCTTTTACATATGACGGAATGTTGAAGATTGTCACAGTCTTCCCTGGATTAGAGAACATCCATTGCAAAGTTGTAGCGGGACTTAAAAGAGGAGAACACAGTTATATCCAGAGGCTGCATTTTGTTGCTGGAGTGAGGTGGTAATGTAAAAGCGTAATGCCACTTGTCTTCGAAAAATCGATAGCCTCAGTACTCATGTGGCTTTCATGATTATCTAATACAAGCAGCACTGGATTCTCCATCGAACAATGAGAATATTTTTTAAGAAAACCAATTGACGTCATCCACCCGCTTGGGTAGGCATCCCCGTCAGATCCTTCAGGTCCGTTTGAAACAAAAGCTTAACCCTGGGGAAAATGAAGAACGGGGGAATACTATTACCAATTGCGTTATTTGCAAAACACACTGTAACAAATGGCGATTTTTTTTTTTTTGATGCTAGCACCTTGGGATATTTTTGGACAGTTGTGCATCTAATTTCGTCGCAGTTATAAATGTTCTGGGGTTGGAAACCAAATTTTTCGCGAACTTCTTTTAAATTCGTAAAGAAATCGGATACATTTTTTTGTTGAAGCTTGTTGCCCTGGATAAACTAGTTGCCTTAGGTCTCCGCAAGCTAATTGAAGGATTTCTCTTTAAAAATCCTGAAAACCAATCAAAACCAGCCTTTTCCTTATTTGACCAGCTCGAAATTATTGGTTTGTTGTTGGCTTTTGCAAATTGATAAGCTAACTGCAACGCAGCTAATCTGGTTAGGCCATAATGCATTTGACTGCACGTTATGAAGTATTCCACCAATTGCTTTTCTTCCTCTATGTCAAATACTTAAGAATTTTTAAATTGGCTACCTTTACTAACGAATTTGTCCAAACTTGATTTTCCTTTTAAATATCGACTTAAAGTTGTTCTATTTATATTGTGTTTCTTGGCTGTTGCCCTGATTGATGCTCCTTGACTGATTTCTTTTAATGCAGCCTCAATTTCATCTTTGGAAACATTCCTTTGTGCTACTCCTTCTTTTTTTTATACATAAATGGCATTTTCAATAGCTGAAAAAAAGAAATTCATGCAGTTATTACACATCTGACAATAAAAAAACAGCTAAGGGGAGACTTGAACCACTGATCAAATCTCCCGCAAAAAAAGGGCTCATATCTCCCGTTCACGTTTTTTCACAATTAAGAATACAAATCTTTTCTGAAACACTAGTTGGTTTAATTTTGTTTTAATATCAACAAAGCTGAATAACTGTTTTATAGGATAAAGTTAACTATTTTTACTTACCACATTCAAGACACTTTTTATCACAGAAAAACGAAAAAAAATGTGTCTTACTTTTTACGTCGAAAAACACCTTTCCACTGCCACGATTCGAAGATAACTAACGATAACGATGTAGAATTATTTTTGTGTGCAAGTAACGGGTTACAGCTTACAGTATGCACGGTTGCCACTTGAAAAAAAAAATTGTGTCCAAAGTTGAAAATAAAAATGACCAAATGTAGTTAAAAATGACCAAAATTAAAAAAAGAAACACAAACAAACAAAAAACAGAACAATTAATTCATCATATTTGTTGGAGCATATGTTCTTATGTATATTATACAGCTTACACGTTATTTTTAAATTATTAAAAAAACAAAAACAATAAAAGATCACGATTGCGCAAAATTTTAGTTGAATTAGTACGATGTTAAGGCTGTTAAAGTATGAATCTAGGTAAAACCAACGATTTTGCAAATTTCAATCAAATTTAGCACTATACTTTCTCTACCCTTTTATTAAATACCTATTTTTTTTTTAAGTATCATGCTAACTTCATCAAAACAGGTCTGTTTGTTTAGTTTTTTGTATGAACTGCCATTACTTTAGTGTTAAGTAGTAATTTATTAAAAAATAGCCTTAGCACTACATTGGTTAGAAAATGTTTAAAATTAAGAAAAAGTTAGTAATCTACTTAAAAGGTAGCAAATTGTTAAGTAGTATCATCATAATACCTTATTACTAAGCTGTTTAAAATTTTGCGCGATATGTTTATGTATGTAGATCAATTATTGCCACCTTATAACTATACAAATAAATATACGTTTTCACAAACGCTATTTTAAAACAAATTTTTTGCAGACCAATAACCATTATTAATTTTTTGATCATCAGACCCTTTGGCTAGCATTATATTATTAAAGGTTTTAAAGTTGAGTCCAATTCTTAATTTAGTTTTTATTAAACTTAATTCGCAAAATTTTCGCTCCCAAAATATCCAATATTTTGTGCGTTATATTTTTCGAAATTCTTTAAATTTGTTGATGCGGTTGCCACTATAAGCAAAAATTGTATGTATTATGTTGCGACACTTTTTTCAACTTCATAAGGAACTTTTTGCAATAATATGCAAAGCCAAGATGCAGCGAATGGCAACTGCATTAAAAAAAATGACATTGCTTTTCAATTTGGCTTGATGGTCATTAACCTCACTAACCATAACACTAGCCTCATCAGTTGAAAGACCAATAAAATTTTCAAATAGTATATTTTATTTTTACCCAGCGAAGAAGCAACATTGCGCAAAATTAACGCACAATTTTAAGTTTTCCAGCTATCTATCATTAAATTCGCAAGTGATGGAAATGAATGCATTCAGGTTTTGTGCATTCAGTGATCGTGCTGGAGTATTGTTGTTCAATTAAACACATTAATGCACTGTTTACATCATACTATAATTTCATTTTTAAGAACATAAAAAGTAAAAAAAAAGTTTTTTTTTCAATTCGTTGAAAAAATGACCAAATGGAATAAAAAATGACCATGTGACCAAGTGAAAAAATAATGACCAGATTTGGTCATAAATGACCAAACTGGCAACCGTGACAGTATGCAACGTTTGAGTTTACTCATGAAAGGTTTGAGTGTATTTTGAGTGAGTTATTGCGAGTGGCTCAAGCTCAAGTCTCCCGTATGGTCAAGTCTCCCGCTTTCCTCCTAGATTTTATGTGATAAGGAATTCTACTCGACAGCCCAAGCCCTATTACTGAGGGACGACAGAGCCCTGGTTTTACTTATCGGATAATTTGAAACCAGTAACCTACAACGGGGATATGAGGGCTGCCGTTCGCCAATAGCAGGTTCATCCGCTACCATCTATTTTTCAGCAACCTGGATTGTACTTCTAAATATGTCGGATGAGCTTATGTAAGGTACGGCGGTTCAGCCTAACTGCAACTGGAGACACCAATATTGATTCTATCTAAAGAATTCCTCCGCTAGCCTATTTTGGAGATTGCCTTGCTGAACACACTCTTTCCTTGGAGTGTACTTAGTAGTCATATGCTACTCCACTTCGACCTGTAGATGTAGACCATGAAAGCGTAGCTCTAGGTGTCATTTTATAAGGCATCGTAAGTCTCTCCGCTAGGTCAAAGATTACCCCACCATGTACGGTAGAATGGTCTAAATATTTTTTTGTACACCCAGAGAAAAAACACGTAAAATAAAAAAAAACAACTTTGAATCAAAGTAAAACCAATATGATTTGGCTCTAATGCCGAAAATATTTAAATCAAAGTTGTTAATCAATGAAAAGTGATTCCCTACTTCATTTCAAATCAAATTTGAAACCAATATGATTTAAAGTTGTAGCATTACAGTTTTAAATACGATCCGCATTTGATTCAAAAAAATATCAATTAATTTTAAACACGCTTTGCGTTTAAAGTAAATAGAAATCGGAATCAAATCAATTAGAAACATATTTACATTAATTACTACGTAACATTAAATTGAAAAGCGCCATTATAGTTTTAAATACGATTCGCATTTAATTCAAAAAAATATCAATTGATTTTAAATACGCTTTGCGTTTAAAGTAAATAGATATCGGGAATAAATCAATTACAAACAATTTAATAATATTTACTAGCATTCATTGATTTAAAGTCATTCTCACTATATTCAAATCGATTAAAAACAATTATTTTTGCAAAAGTATTTTCTTTTTATTGTAAATAAAATAAAAAAATTCTTATAAACTAACTTAATAACAAAACAACAAACAAAATTTACAAATATTTGTGTCTTACATAATGTATGTGAGTCTTGCCATTATTAATTTGATACAAGTGTTTGGAGGGATTGTAAAGACTGGATCAATGATTTCCCTTTCGATGATGAGTTAAAAAGTTTTAAAATATCCTATAAAATATATATTACATTATAATTTTTATATTGAGAAAAATGTACTCGTATGTATGTATGTAAACTTACAATTTTAAGAAATGATTTTAAACTTGAGGTTGGTGTTGAAGGGAATCAGAATTGTTGCAATTTTGGCACTGCCAATTTGCCACTTTGGAGATCTCTGAGAGGGTTTCGTCGTCAATTCGAAACTTGAATAAAATTTATATAATAAGAAAAAAAAGAGATAGTTTAATGTTACCTTCAAATTTCTGAATAAGTATAATTCCAGATCTTCATGCAGCTTTGCGGAATCGTCGCGGTTGTTCTCGTTAGCAGGATTAGAATAAATTAAACTTCGAAGCTGTCGGCTTTCGTCCACTACTTGAATTATTTTAGTTTATTTTATTACTTTTAGGTTATAACGTTCACAATAAGTACAGCTCACAAGCTCTAAAGAGAATGGCAGATACATTTTCCTCGACCCGCAACAACGACAGCCGCGAACACACATACATATGATTTCTTTCTTATACAAAATGTTTACTGTTATCGTTCAAAAGTCAAAAGGATTACAACTTTGATTTGTTGTACTTTAACTTTGGTTCAAAGTGAATTATGTATACGATTCAAAAAGGAAAGAAAATCAAATAAGTTACCACTTTGATGTATTAAGTTTCAAGTTTGATTCAAATAAATTAAATATCAAACGTCTTTAAATGAACAACGAAAATGCCTCGACTACATTTCAAAATAGAAAAACATTAATTCAATGGTGTTTAACTATACTGTGATTAATTAAACATTTTTCTTATTTGAAACAAAGTTGATCGTATTTAAATTAAAGCGTACAAATCAAAAGTTTAGCAACGTAATTTTAAATACTTTCCTACTTAATTTTATGATGTTGTTTTTCTCTGGGTGTAATTAGTGTTTGTATAAATAATAATCTCTTTTCCCAAAATTCTAATGGATACATTTTTTTTTTTCTTGAAGAATAAATCAAATATCAATAAGTGTGGTCTATTCACTGCTGCATAGCTAGCGCAGCGAAATTTCCCTCGGGGAACAACGACAATTTGATTACTGGCGAAAAAGAAGACAGTAAAAAAATGGCAGCTGTGCTGGTGATAGAACTTCAAATTATTGAAATGAAGATGGCGCTATGCAGTCAATTTAAGAATTTTTTTTTTGTGAATATTGACAATTGCTCATATAAAAGAATTGGAATTTGGCATTAGGATGGAGAAAAGGTAAATAAATAAAATTAGTTAATTTTTTGAGTATTTTAAATTAAAAAAAAACGTTTTAACTATATAGACCAAAGCGTTGGTGCCAAGAAAAAACAAAGGCGTTGCTGCGTTTTTATACCTCTCGACAACGTGAGTTTGAAGTCGGCAGGAAGTCACTTCTTGTTGGCCAAAAGCATACAGATTCTTACATTTTCTATAATGATGGCCAACATTGAAATATAAATCTAAATTGACATATTGAGTGAGTTTGATCGTTTTATTCGCACTTGAATGCTGCGTTGGCTATACAGCAATGAATGAAACACACCTAATAATAGCCGTGTTTTATTGAAAATTGATAGCCACTCAGTAAAGAAAATTGAAAAAAAAAAACGATTATAGTCACTTTTATATTCACTCTCTTTTAATATCAAAGTTTCACACGAATTTTAGAGTAATTTCAAATTTATTTTGACGTATTGAGAATATTTTTTCCATATTCTTGCCAGCCCCTAAAATACAATTTTAATCAGATTTTGTAGATGTTTTTTAATCCATCGAAATCTCAGCCATCCTACAATGGAATTTGACAGTTTATTGCTTGGTAGATGGGTAATATTAATAGATATACTATATCTTGACCTATTTAGAGTATTTCTTTCTAGATGCTTTCCAAAAGCCCTAAAATCGATTTCGATTTTTCGGTGAAAAAATTAAGATCTTTCAGAAGTTTTTCAATCAATTGATATTTGAGATTTTTTGTACGTCTTTTACAAAATAGACATGAAGCTTTATTTCCAAATGTCTTGACACAGTAAAAATCTCTGAAAAAAAAAGATGCAATCCAGAACATATCCCAGTACCAACCTATCCGAAGCAAATGTTTTTCTGCCCTCGATTTAAGCGCCATCTACATCTCAATATATGAACAATTTTTATTCATTTTATATTCACTCTGATTGCTGACCAAATTATATTCACTCCTGATGTTTTTATGGTTTTGCATGTAAAATTTTGTTAACTTGGCTACACTCTTTCAAAAAACACGGCTAATGTGTCTTGTGTGTAAGCTGCTCAGAAGGCCTTGACTCTACACTCAACATTGAAAAAAAAAAACTCTAAATAAGGCCAACAAAATGCAATTTTCAAAATTGTGATAGATTGTGTTGGGTCCTACATCGCTATGTACTTTGAATTTTGAGTTTCGGTGGTTGTGATATTCAAGGTTCTAGATTATACTATTCGCATCCCTGACGCAAATCCAAGCCAATTTTTAAAAACATCCCTTAAACATATGAAAGTCAAAAACTTTAGTGTTTTACGAAATTCCCAGCATCAAAAGAAACAAACCATTTCTCAACTGATGCATGAAAAACTTTTCAATTATTACAAAACCTCCGATTCTCAATTGAAAAATTTAAAGTTTAAAAACTGGATCAACTCCACATACCACTTTCAATTTGGTTGAATGCGAAATTGGCTTAAGGTATTGAAAATATATATGTACAGTGATTTAAATGTAAAACCTGAAATCACTGTCGTTAATCAAATTTATTTGACAGACCACACAGACCCAAATGGCCAGTTAAGTGGTAAGTGCCATCAAATGCCGAACTTAATAGTTCGTAAGAGAGATTATTTATTAATGGACAGATAAATTCCGGATTTGTTATCGAAATTTATTTGCTTTTAATTACTTTTTCGATTCAATAAATTCCACCATGAATAGAATACTTGCGTATGGACTCTGTCTCTTTATGAATTGATTGATATCTAACATTTTTGCAGATATCTACGATAAAACATCCAAGGATATTTCTAATAACTTGATTTCCTATTAACATTTTCTCTTAAACAAAAAAAAATAAATAAAATTAATTCAAAACGAAAGTCAGATATAAGAATACTCAAACCCGATAAAAAACCCTTCGGATGAAAAACTTTTTAAAATAGCTAACATTCTGCCCTTTGAATTTTTCAATAATATTAAGGTTTAAATATAAATTCCGGGAAAAAGATACGAGGCTAAAAAAAGGATAGACTTTCTCATTAAATAGAAAGGCAACAGACAAAAATCTTATTAAACATTCATTAAACTTTTTCTGCTCATTGTTTGTTGTTGGTTGCATAATAATATGGAAAGTCATAGGGTCAACGAATTTCAAGCAAATGAACACGGAGCTAAAAAATTGCTTCTGGCGAGTGAACTTTTATTTCTAATCGACAGAAAGGTACCTAATGTACCTTTGCTTTGAAAGTTCTGAGTTCTTCCGATAAAAGTTGCAAACAAACATTATATTATTAAGGCAAACAGCAAAACGTCAACGCACAACATGAGGGATGTGGTATGGAAAGATTTTTCTCTTCATTTTAAATTCTTGAGGCAGAATAAATTATTGCTGAGAAAATTGAGAAACATCATAAAGGACTCATTATCTAAAGTATTTACTTTCTAATTATATTTTAATTATTTTTAGAGGGCCTTTTTCGGTTTTAACATTTAATATGCACTGTGTTTTGGATCTCAATTAAGGTTTTATATTATTTATTCTTTATTTGCATAGCGATTATTTTTCAAAAAGGATTTGGGATTGATAAGCTCATAATTTTGTTGATGTTTTGAGAATGGCAAAAGTTGTTACGGCTTTTATAAGAATGTAGCAAACTTTTTTGATTTTTAAATTTGTCAAACTTTCAAAGTGTCGAATATGTATTTGGTTTTAAAATGTCTTAAAAAGTCAACTGGGTTGACTTATCAACATCATGGCCTTCAACTTGATGTTGGGAGGCTTACGATGGCCCTCCAGAAACCTAGCTGCAGGATCGAACAACCAAGAAAATACATAATGAATTATTCAAAAAAGTAAATTTAGGGGGAAAAAAGAGAAGAATGGAGATATACACTTAAATAATGGCAAAAGTTCGACTTCGATAGAAGCTAAGTCACCATTGACAACATAAAAAGACTGCATTCCTGCCTCAAGCATCGATGTCGTTAAAGTTGATGAGGTGCCCTGAATTTTAATTCTAAGAACTGTGCTGGGTTAACTGGCGTTGGGGAGATGGCGTTTGCCAAGAGGAAAACCATATTCTCAATGAATGCTCAAATAGCTCGAACGTAGACGTAATTGTGTTCAAAAACCATGTAGAAGACGAAGATTCGAAGAGAAGAACCTTCTCAAGGTGAGTCTCTACCAAAATCTTGGTACTGCAGTGAGTGAACACTATACTTCTAAAGGATCTGGTGTAAGTGAACCAACCAAAGTCTGTGTGGATGACTCAGGGATCTCTGGAACCGTGATGGAAACCTCTTGCGAAGATTTAGTCTGGACCAAAACCAATCAAAGAAAAACTGGTGCATCCAAAAAATCAGAACAAGGTAGGGGATCTGAATCCAGATCTCAACATGATGGAAAACGCCAAGAGGGTTGCGTTTAGGTATGGCTATATCAATAGCAAAAAACTTTGCCTCAGGGCCTGAAAGCGTTATGGCTTTACATTGCCAAGAGGCAGAAATCAAAATCCACTTAGCAGTTGCCCAACCCAACATAAGACACAACTGTTGAACTTACTTACTTACTTAACCGGCTCCTTATCCATGGAGGGTCTCTGCCTGAGTTATTGCGGTCTTCCATCGGTTGCGATCCCTCGCGAGCTCCCTCCAGTCGTCGGGACCAAGCGCCTGGTCCCTGTAGCGGAGGTTCGGTCTTCCTTGTCGTCTCGAACCTGGGGGCTGGGATTCGAAGATTTTCTTGGCTGGAGAGTTGTTGTCCATTCGCTCGATGTGGTTCTTTATTGACTGGTCTTATGCTTCTTTGCTCCCCTGTGGTTTCGTCTAAATAATGTCCATTAAACAGCTGCTGTAAATGCTGCTTAAACACGTCTACAATTCCCTGTGCTTCGGTGACTAGGTTCCCTTCGCTGTTTCGAAGAGCTTGCGTGCCGGTCCTATAACCAGATGCCAGATGTTTGACTGTTTTGTAGAACCGGCGGGTCTTTGTGGCGGTGCTAGACTCCTCGAGATACCTGAACTGAGAAGCTGCGGCGGATCTTTTCTTTCTGCGCAGGGTTTTTTTCTCTTTCCTTCTCTTTTCACGGTACTCCTCTTTTGCTGCTCTTGTTTTCCGTTGCAGCATTTGCATTCGTGCATTTTCCGTCTCCTGCTTCAACACCGCGCATTCATTACCATACCACGGGTTTTTTTCCTAGGTGGTTGATAACCTATCGTGGTCTTGGCTACCTCCTTAATGATGTCGCGGTACTGGCTCTACTGGTTGTTGACGCTTGTGGCTGGGGGTACGGCAGAGAGTTTCCCGGTCAATTGCTCACTGTAGTCTCTAGCTTTCTCAGGTGTGCTAAGGCATGCAATATTGAATTTCTTCCTTTGGGCGGTCCTCATTTTCTTTTCGTTGGACAGTCGGGCTCTGAACTTTGTCACAACAAGAAAGTGGTCAGAGTCCACGTTTGCACCTCGGAAAGTTTACACGTCCAAGGGGCGTGTGCACATATTGGGCGGATGTTTTGAAAAGTAGCTTTGATGCGGATCACAGCCAGGCGATCACTAATCGGCTTAAAATCGATTACTTTTGCACAATTCTCCGAATTGACTGGCAGTAAACCCAGAGTAAGGTCCAATGATTTCGAGGGTCTAGCAAACTTCAGGTCAAAGAAACGGAATAAGGAATAACGACCAATGGTCTATAGCGCAGGTACGCTAGCAGACGTGGTCACACAGTGCCGCTAGGTGGCTGTTATTAATGTGGGGGAATCTGAAAGATTCTTGAGTGTATTATGTAACGAAGTCACATACTTCAGCCGCTGCGGCACGCCGACGACGCTACTACTCGTCTACTGTCTGTTCTGCCGCACGACGCAACAACATTACATACATAGAGGATTCATCTGGTGACATGAAGAAAATATTGCATACCTTATGGCGCCCATGAATCTGCACATGGAAAATACACGCATGGTTAGTCAACGATGGTACAACAACCAAATACAGTGAGCAGATTTTGTTTAATGTTCAGTATTCACAATTGCTGTTTACCACAAATATGATAATCAAGGAGCAAAATCAGGCAAAATCCGATTTTCTTCTGTTGTGTGTGTACCAATAAGGAGTACCGAGCCAAAAGACTATCCCGTGAAACAAGCTGCTTGGGTACGTAGTTTACTAGTAAGAAGTTCCTAGATTTGTTTGGCATTGGCCATAGTGTATTTTGTTTTACCTTTTCGGTACTTCCCCCTTATTTTGTCTCGAACTTCGTTTGAGGCCAGGGATTTACTACTTTTCAACCGTGCTGCGATTTGAGCTGAGTCTAGAATTTAATCTCACTACCATTTTTACCAGGCAATTCAATCAAGGCTAGGGATTTAATCATGCCCTGCCGTTGTCTTATGCTAGGGATCTAATCTCAATTGCGTTTTGCCTTTAACCTCAGTCAGGGCTAGGGAAATTTATCCCACTTTCTGCCGCCGCCCCTTTGTTTTACCCTGAAGGTTTGTTTGACGCTAGGGATAGGGAAAGGATTTTTATGACCTAAAAAAATCAAAAAAGGCAAATAAAAATCAATTAAAAGGCAAAAAAAGGCATTTATTAAATAAATAGAAAAACAACTTGATATTTTAATTATAAAAACATTGAACTACCAAAAGCTTTTTAAAGTTTTCAGGTAACAGCCTCCTTCGATTGTCTCTAAGAAGTGTCTTAAATGAGCTGAAGGACCTTTCTACTTCAGCAGAAACTAGTGGACTCCATTTAAAACTGTCGACGTCATTCACTTCAATGTTATCGGGAAGTCTGGAGTTGATGTCGCCATTGATTACCGAATTTATTTGTTCAAGTATTTTTAGTCCCTGATTTAAGTTGAAAACAGTAGTGAACTTTTTCAATACTTCATTTGCAACCGGCCCATTGGCTTTTTCCAAATTTTCCTCGATGTTCTTTAAAATGGGGAACACTTGCCCAATCGGTATCCCTTGAAAAAAAATAAGTTTTAAATATAAGTATGTACATTTACAGAGTCTCAAAACTACCTGATTTTTGCAAGCTTTCGAAAATTTGGTTTTTGGGGTCGACCAAAAATCCAAAATTTGTTTTGATGTAGCAAGCTGCGCCATCAATTCAGCGTCCTCAATCAATTGTTTTACAAATACAACACAGCTTGCATCATCTTCCAGCACGGTGACGATCTTTTTGATCCGAACAAAATAATTCGCATAATAGGTAGCTGCCTCTAGCCAAGTACCCCAGCGAGTCAGCCACCTAACCTGTGGAAATTTGAATGTAGGTATGTGTAAATTTTAATCCAGATTTACTATAAATTAAAATAAAAACTTACGGGTTGAGGTGGTAACGGCAATTCAGGTTCTTTCTCCTTAAAAATAGCAATGCGGGATGGACTTTTGAGAAACATTTTCTTCATGCTCGAAACAAAGGTATCAACTTTAGGGTAGTGACTTCGAATGTTTTCACAGACCCTATGCACACCATGAGCAACGCAAGTTACATGTACCATTTTTGGATACAAAGTCTGCAGTGACTTGCCACTTTTTTTCATGTAGGGTGCAGCATCAGTTACAAATAAAAAAACTTTCTGCCTTTGAAGTTCTTCTGGCCACAGCAACCGCATTGAATCATCGAAGAGCTGAACAATGGTAGTTGAATTCACTTTTTCTAGAACTTCTGACGTTAAGAGGTATCCTCGACCACCTTCTCGTAAAGGTCCGACAATAACATTTGTAACACAGCGACCAGCTTTGTCTGTTGTTTCATCAATGGATACAAAAATATTGTTGTCACTTATTTCATCTCGTATTTTTTGTAACACGTCCAGGTAACAATCATTTACGTAATTTTTTCTGAGTGTCGACTCGTCTGGCATTTTTTTTTTCTGTGTATTTCTCCATAAATACCTTGAACTCGGGACGATTAACTTTGTGTAACGGTATATCACATGCCAAGAACATTTTTGTCAAATCGCTGTAAAATTCGTTTTTTGAAGTTCCAGCTACGAAAGATGCAATACTTTGAGATTTTGGTGTTTTCTTCAAGGCCATCGCTTTCTGGTGCTTCCCGCTCTGAATGTGTTGTTCAATGAAATATTTTTTTTCATGGTTCACTTTCACTCCACACAATTTGTATAACAGAATTTTTCCGTCTGATGAAAAATATTCTGGTCCAAATGTCGACACAAATTTTTTTAATTTTATTTCCTCTTTACAAGCCGTTTTTGGCATTTTTACCACTTTAATTTTTTTTCAATTACTTAAAAAAAAACACTACTAGATTTGAAATTCTCGACTATACTGGAAAGCTCGCTTCGAATAAATGAGTCTAATTGTTCATATTAGGTCATTTTTTCTATTTATATACCATGTCTTGGATGCACCCACACTGACATGTATCAAACCAAGTCTCGTTAGCGAAATTGATTCTAAATTACCAAAATACCATATATACATAGTGCAAAAGGGTTAGAATATTTGTACATGAGTAGTAGGTTTTGGCCGGTTCTGGATCAATGAAGTGGAGTAATTTAAGTGG
This sequence comes from Chrysotoxum bicinctum, assembly GCA_911387755.1. Classification (NCBI taxonomy): domain Eukaryota; kingdom Metazoa; phylum Arthropoda; class Insecta; order Diptera; family Syrphidae; genus Chrysotoxum; species Chrysotoxum bicinctum. The sequence goes on along the minus strand of OU426989.1, from coordinate 58,905,096 downwards.
AGCAAAGTGGATTTTTAAGAGAGAATTTAAGGGGATTTTTAAGTTGGATTTTTTTAAGTTGGATTTTAAGTTGGAATTTAGAGAGTAGTAGGTTTTGGCCTGGGATTTTTAAGTTGGATTTTTAAGTTGGAATTTAGAGAGTAGTAGGTTTTGGCCGGTTCTGGATCAATGAAGTGGAGTAATTTAAGTGGAGCAAAGTGGATTTTTAAGAGAGAATTTAAGGGGATTTTTAAGTTGGATTTTTTTAAGTTGGATTTTAAGTTGGAATTTAGAGAGTAGTAGGTTTTGGCCTGGGATTTTTAAGTTGGATTTTTAAGTTGGAATTTAGAGAGTAGTAGGTTTTGGCCGGTTCTGGATCAATGAAGTGGAGTAATTTAAGTGGAGCAAAGTGGATTTTTAAGAGAGAATTTAAGGGGATTTTTAAGTTGGATTTTTTTAAGTTGGATTTTTTAGTTGGAATTTAGAGAGTAGTAGGTTTTGGCCGGTTCTGGATCAATGAAGTGGAGTAATTTAAGTGGAGCAAAGTGGATTTTTAAGAGAGAATTTAATGGGATTTTTAAGTTGGATTTTTTTAAGTTGGATTTTTTAGTTGGAATTTAGAGAGTAGTAGGTTTTGGCCGGTTCTGGATCAATGAAGTGGAGTAATTTAAGTGGAGCAAAGTGGATTTTTAAGAGAGAATTTAATGGGATTTTTAAGTTGGATTTTTTTAAGTTGGATTTTTTAGTTGGAATTTAGAGAGTAGTAGGTTTTGGCCGGTTCTGGATCAATGAAGTGGAGTAATTTAAGTGGAGCAATTTAAGTGGAGCAATTTAAGTGGAGCAATTTAAGTGGAGCAATTTAAGTGGAGCAATTTAAGTGGAGCAATTTAAGTGGAGCTATTTAAGTGGAGCAATTTAAGTGGAGCAATTTAAGTGGAGCAATTTAAGTGGAGCAATTTAAGTGGAGCAATTTAAGTGGAGCAATTTAAGTGGAGCAATTTAAGTGGAGCAATTTAAGTGGAGCAATTTAAGTGGAGCTATTTAAGTGGAGCAATTTAAGTGGAGCAATTTAAGTGGAGCAATTTAAGTGGAGCAATTTAAGTGGAGCAATTTAAGTGGAGCAATTTAAGTGGAGCAATTTAAGTGGAGCAATTTAAGTGGAGCAATTTAAGTGGAGCAATTTAAGTGGAGCAATTTAAGTGGAGCAATTTAAGTGGAGCAATTTAAGTGGAGCAATTTAAGTGGAGCAATTTAAGTGGAGCAATTTAAGTGGAGCAATTTAAGCATAGAGTAGTATGTTTTGGACGGTTCGGGGAAATCAAATTATGTCCTTTTTGGTGCTATGGATGCTTAACAAAAAAGAAGAAAGAAATATGCCCTAGTAAAAAATAAAAATACAAAGTTTTTAATATGATTCAAATTTTTATTTATTTTATTTAAACTTGATAGGTTTTACAGTGTTAATGTGAAAAATTATCTTTATTTTATTTAAACATTTTTCGTTTTAAAACTACTAAAATATAATATTTTATTTATAGATACATATACAATAGACAATCATATTGGAATATTCTTATGCCCCCATGCATATGCAAATAAATCTTTTTGTATCACCACAACTTAATGCTAACTTATTAATATTTTCAGTATATATTTTATGATTTCTACTTCTAAAGGTATACATTGATCTATATTGATCTTGTTTCTTAATTAAACAATTTCTATAATCTCTTAATTCTAAATTATTTGTTACATATTTTTTAATACCTTTCGCCTTTTTTGTAACCTCACCGGTATCTACTCTATAGCAATATAGTTTTGCACGTAATCCAACGAAATCTAACATTATTCTCGAGTTATTTTCATCTTTAAATAGACCTATTTCCTTGCCGTTATTTTTAAGGGAAAGTTGTGTATATTGTTGGGAGGATACTCAGAAGTATCAAATCTAGATCTATCAGGATTTATTACGTCATCATAGATATCAGCATAAAAATCATCTGTAAATATGGAATAGATGAAAGAATCTGTATCCATATAGTTCAAACGAATTTTGTTGTTAAATTTTGGTTTCATGTAGTCGTAGTGAAAGTCGTACATTAACCACTTTGATAGGTCAAGAACAACAAAGCCCAAGTAAATTGGTTTATCGAGTTTTATACTTCCTTTCTTCATTTCAATAGCACACATATTCGGTGAAAATATGTTACTACTATGAAAATTCGGATGAGCAATTAGCTTTCTTGCTGAAAATTGGTTTCTTATTGCATGCCACTCAGAAACAATTTTTACATCTCTACGTTTTTCAACATTTTCCATGGTCTTACCGTAAACGCTATTATTCATCAATTTAAAAAAATCTTTTTCAAACTTATTTTTAGCTACTTTCCTATATTCAGTGTTAAGCAAAATATATTTCTGAAGCCAGTTTGATTGATTAAACGTCATGACTCTGTGCACTTTAGTCACTATTAATCCATTAGAGATACACTGCTGTAAGTTTCTTAAATGGATTGTGAATTTTTTTCTTGAATTGAGATGAGCAATAAGCTTAGGAATATTGCATCCCGAGGTAATTATATTTTCAGAACTGAATGGAAGATCATTATGCAAATCGTGGATACTAGATGGGTAATTTAAGTCTACTTCCAATAGATATCCAACATTATCATCTTTGATGATAGTTGTATATAACTCACGATTATCCCACTGAAAATTACCATAGGGAAGGGGTTGTGACATAGCCCATCCATATAAATTATTAGCATCCAGATACATTAAAAATATTCCGATGCTTTATTTGGATCATAGCTTGATATATATTTATTATTTGCAAAGGCATCTCTGTGACTGCACTAACACAACCCACCCCGAATTCCACTTTTAAAGAAGTTGTACATATCAACGTCTGTTAAAAGCTCCAACTTTATTTTTGTTGTTTCGAGCATAGCATCCCATGATAAACCAGGAGCGGTAAAATAATGACAAGGATCAAGTTCGTATAAAGAATTACAAACTGTTCTGAATTTTTCAAAAATGTCTGCTAACAGGAGAACATCACTCTTTAGATATAGAATGGTATAGTCTTTAAATGTTTTACATTTAAAATGATTCCATACCTTAAGAGCATGATTATAATCCCCATCTAAACATGCTTCATCTACCATCTTATTATGAAATTTAGTAATAGATGGAAATGATGGTTCTTCAAATCGCTCCCATGAATCTAAATGATCATAAGGGAATACGCCTTTCATTATCATTAAATTGAATGATTCGCTCTCTTGAAAAACACTCTTTGTATTTTCCAAGTCATTAAGAGATAAATTATTTGCTAAAGAAGCAAGGCTTGATTGAAGAAATCTATTTGAATCTAAAAATCTTATTTCAAAAAATCTTTTTTCACCCAAATAAATTCTTTTAGATAGGGATATATAATTTTCCTTGTTCATCGGAATGATGTTAATGTCTCCTTGAATTTTTGCGAGACTTTTAATAAACATGTGACAATCATAGCCCGAGAAATTATGAAAGAGAACTGGAAAAAATTTTGGGACACGAAAATCTAAATTACACTTCACATGTGCAGGTCCTATAAATATACCAGTGAGAGGCAATGGTGCCTTACTCTAAGCTCGCGGATGGACTCAAAGTCAGCGTACACTACTAGTGGAACTTGAAGTTGTCTTCCATAATTTTTGAAATAAATATTTGTGTTATCTCCCTCTGGCATTTTTGTTATAAGTCTACAACATTCGGTTTTGTGGTTTTCAAGTTTAGTCTTACTAGCAAAATGTTGTAGACATCCGTTACAGAGATGCATTTGATGTTCTTTACCCGAAATTTGACTACATATTAAGCGAGAGATATTTTTGATATAAACGTAGTGAGTTCTACGATCAATATTAATACAATACATCAAATTAATGCGTACGAGTATATTCTGCTCCTTTTGTGTATGATATAATGGACCAATGATTTGAACATTTTTCTTTTTATGATCAGATTCATATCCAAACACATTCACACTTATCTCTGGGTTGTTCTCTTCAAATTTTTTTTTACATCTTTTGATACCAGAGGGAACTGCAAATTTTTAAAACTTATTAGTTTACTACAATTCAATTCAATTTTGTTTTATTGAACATACTATTTACAATTTGGCTTACAACTAATAAGATACTACATATGTATGAAAGTTTACATTTGTTGGCTCATAGGGGGCCTAACTATATACAGTGACTTAAGTTTACATAATTATTTTTATATAAAATTTACATGACGAAAAAAAAAAATTAAATTTAAAATGTCGGTTATATTGTCCTCAGGGTGTTCATTCCTGGTTGTCAGTGATTAGTTTACTACATACATCAATCAACTCATCAGTTATTTTTTTGATATTATACGAACTAGTTCTCGAGCGATTATTCGTAACTTCTGTGCTTAGAGCAGCTATGATGCTCCATTTAAAACAATATTCATCATTATTTTGAACATTGATGCAGGCTTTCTTTTTTATTAATTGAAGTGGTAGCTTGAAATATGAATATCCACTAATAGGTCTATATTTGTTAATGTTTACCTCTATCCTTAAAAATGACAATAAAGCCCATCCACTGTCTTTACATTGAAATCCTCCAATTTATTTCGGTATGCATTTTTTCGAGATGATCAACCAATTCATCTTCTGAAACTACACTTAGCATTTTGATTTGCATGCTTTTAGTGGCAATAATTGCACTATCAGGATCATCCGAATGTTTTATAAATTCCCCAAACACTTCGAGATTGAATTTAAAGGAATTCATCGCTTGAATTTCCTCTTGTAGAAGCCCCATGATTATGGGGTGCTTCTTATTAACAAGCATCTTTATGTTAAAAATGCTTTCATCCAAATTTTTAATGGAGAAAGTCTTAATTCTATTATTGAAAGCGGACGTCGTTGTACGTTTTGAACCTCTTTGTACGTTTTAAACCTAGTTGTTAAAGTCGTTTTGGGTTTTGTTATATTTTCTTTTCATATAAATAACGAATATATTCGGAGATCACTATCATCTCTTAGAAAAATACCTCTATAAACCATTTCAACTAATGGGAAGTATCCTTTTAAAGATCTATAAATGTAAGAAAATCTATCTTTTGAATGTATCCTGAAACCACTATTACTTGTAAGAAAAAGACGTCACCCATAAATATATCATTCAAAATAATGGGATAATAAAACGTTGTTGTACGTTTTTTTGAACCTCTTTGTACGTTCTAAACCTAGTTGTTAAAGTCGTTTTGGGTTTTGTTTTTCTTATTTGTTTTTTATTCTCATTTTCCCAATCTGAATTACATATCTTTCTCATCCAAAACAAAGAATTTTTATTTTTTACTTTTTATTTTATTTTAATTTTTATCTTTTCATAGAATCAGCTAATGAATCCGGAAACCACTATCACAACATGGCTCCTATATATTATTGAACTAATGGGTTAATAAAAGATTACTGTCATCCTTAAACATTCTCGCTTATCGGGAATAATAATACATACTATAGAGTTTTCTAATGCTATTAAATGAAATTACAAAATTAGGAAAAAAAAAAAAAAAAATCAAAGTAACCTAAAATCTCTATCACTTGTAAGAAAAATATTTTCTTTTCATATAAATAACGAATATATTCGGAGATCACTATCATCATCTCTTAGAAAAAAATACCTCTATAAATCATTTCAACTAATGGGAAGTATCCTTTTAAAGATCTATAAATGTAAGAAAATCTATCTTTGAATGTATCCTGAATCCACTATCACTTATTAGAAAAATACCTGTCCCATATATCATTCAAACTAATGGGGTAATTAAACGTCGTTGTACGTTTTGAACCTCTTTGTAGGTTCTAAACCTAGGTGTCAACGTCGTTTTGGGTTTTGGGTTAAGTCTATCTCTTCCTATCATGAACATGAATGGTTATGACCGGTATCCTTTTAAAGATCTATAAATGTAAGAAAATCTATCTTTGAATGTATCCTGAATCCACTATCACTTGTTAGAAAAATACCTCTCCCATATATCATTCAAAATAATGGGATAATAAAACGTCGTTGTACGTTTTTTTGAACCTCGTTTTACGTTCTAAACCCAGTTATTTTGGGTTTTGGGTTAAGTCTATCGATTGATCGATTGAGGACGTGGTAATCATGAGTCCGATTTTAAGGAAAAGTCTTTGTCTGTACTATTTCATATGAAATTGATTATATGTGGTGGGGATGGGAGATGAATTGGAAAGCCATATAAAATATTTTATAAAGAGTATAAAATGGGCATGAACATCACAGGATAGATATAGAATAGAATTAATAGCTAACTTGGTCGCAGCATAGCTCAAGACAGCGGAACATTTTAGCAAATACAAAACATATTATTTAAAAAAAAAAAAAAAAAAAATAAAGAATAAAATCAAACTATTGGTCGCAGCCTAGCTAAAGACAGCGGGCCAATAAAATAAATAAAAAATCTGTTTTTTTCTCTTCTATCCGCATCGAGCCACCCTTCTCCCCTGGGGGAAAATACAGTGACAGTAGGCATTACAAAGTTTTGGTTGCAGTGTTGGGATACATCACATTAAAATCCCCCTACCAAATAAAAACAGATTCTGTCAATATAGAAGACCGATCTTCTAATGCGTTCTCTGGGGCTATACACCGAGAAATAGTAACATAGCAACATTGGGCAGTGTAAAAAGACCAGGGTAAACTCAACTATAGGGTGCGAAGCCTGCCTGGCAAGATACAACAGCAGCAGTAACAGCAGCAGCAACAGCACCAGCTCAACAACAGCAACAGCAGTAATACCGGCAGCAGAAACAACACAGCTTGAAATGGAAATTATCAACTATGATCCTAACTCGGAGTGGATGTTAGTAAATATAGTCAGCCAAAATGTGATCCATCTACGAATTGGTCAAATAGATATAGGAACTAATCATTCAAATAACCATTTGATCATTCCTAGCGTGTTGGTGTCTCTTAAACATGCTGCAATACTTATTAAACCCTGCGGACAGCGTGTGTTTATAAAGAATGCTACTGGTTCTAGAGGCACATATGTAAACGGGAGGTTAATCGGTCCCAGTAAGAAAAGGCTAGAATTTGGCGATTCAATTAGCTTTGGGATCGATATGGACAACTTTGAGCTACGAACATGTCCATCCTATGTGTTAAAGAACACCACACTAGGAAATTTAGTCCGAAACCCTAGAACACTAGATTCGCTATTATTATTATTAGACAACCTCAACGAACCAGAAGATTCTATTGCAGTCACCAACACAAATAACGAAACAAATCCTAACCAACCAATCAATGTGGAAGATCTTTACCACCCCATCGAACTAAGAGCGTTACGCGGAAGATTACATTTTACTCCTCGAACATTCTTCGAAACATGGCATACGCTAATCGGTGATATAGAACCTGAAATAGCGGAAAACCCTTTAGCACTAAGAGATTTTTTCCTGAATTCATTTGAAGAATACGAAAATTAAAAAAAAAAAAAAAAAAATTCCAATAAAAACGAGATTCTATAAAACTATTCTATTAAAAGAAATGTGTAATAATAATAATAATAAACATGTTTATGTACAATCTGTTTAAACGAATTTTATTTTTCTCTTTTTCTTTTTATTATTAATATTGTATAAAACTAAAATAATTTAATTATTTAATTTTAGCAAATTTTAGCTCGAAGGTCGTTCCAAATGTTCTCACTATCTCAAATACATAACCTCCTCCACCAATTGCTGCCATACTGTTCGATGTTAGATCTGAATATCTACCAGGTAAAAAGATCTAGAAAAGTAATCAAAAAATTAATTTGATAAAAAAGAAAGAAAATGTTTGACTTACCTTATATTCCCCGAGATCTGCTACGATTCGATCACCCCATCTGGTTTTAACCTTTTGTAGGAAGAAAATATTATATTTGAATCCTATATCCAACTCGGACAACTTCCTCGTTGGCTTAAAACCACTGTTTTGGTTTAGCGAATTTGCCTCCCTCACAGCAAAATCATCTAAGGTAAAAATTGAATGCTCTTCCTTGAAATGCATTTTAGTGTTGTCTTCTTACAATCTTGAGAATAACTATGATGTTCTACAACAAATATTTGTGTTTTTATAAGAAAATCTTCTCAGATAAGTATATATATGTATGTATGTCTTTCAATGCATATTAAATTTAGATTTTCATTCAACCGATCATGTCCATTCATATTCATGATAGGGGGAGATAGACTTAGCCCAAAACCAAAAACCAAAACCCAACACCCAAAACCCAAAACCCAAAATAACTGGGTTTAGAACGTAAAACGAGGTTCAAAAAAACGTACAACGACGTTTTATTATCCCATTATTTTGAATGATATATGGGAGAGGTATTTTTCTAACAAGTGATAGTGGATTCAGGATACATTCAAAGATAGATTTTCTTACATTTATAGATCTTTAAAAGGATACCGGTCATAACCATTCATGTTCATGATAGGAAGAGATAGACTTAACCCAAAACCCAAAACGACGTTGACACCTAGGTTTAGAACCTACAAAGAGGTTCAAAACGTACAACGACGTTTAATTACCCCATTAGTTTGAATGATATATGGGACAGGTATTTTTCTAATAAGTGATAGTGGATTCAGGATACATTCAAAGATAGATTTTCTTACATTTATAGATCTTTAAAAGGATACTTCCCATTAGTTGAAATGATTTATAGAGGTATTTTTTTCTAAGAGATGATGATAGTGATCTCCGAATATATTCGTTATTTATATGAAAAGAAAATATTTTTCTTACAAGTGATAGAGATTTTAGGTTACTTTGATTTTTTTTTTTTTTTTTCCTAATTTTGTAATTTCATTTAATAGCATTAGAAAACTCTATAGTATGTATTATTATTCCCGATAAGCGAGAATGTTTAAGGATGACAGTAATCTTTTATTAACCCATTAGTTCAATAATATATAGGAGCCATGTTGTGATAGTGGTTTCCGGATTCATTAGCTGATTCTATGAAAAGATAAAAATTAAAATAAAATAAAAAGTAAAAAATAAAAATTCTTTGTTTTGGATGAGAAAGATATGTAATTCAGATTGGGAAAATGAGAATAAAAAACAAATAAGAAAAACAAAACCCAAAACGACTTTAACAACTAGGTTTAGAACGTACAAAGAGGTTCAAAAAAACGTACAACAACGTTTTATTATCCCATTATTTTGAATGATATATTTATGGGTGACGTCTTTTTCTTACAAGTAATAGTGGTTTCAGGATACATTCAAAAGATAGATTTTCTTACATTTATAGATCTTTAAAAGGATACTTCCCATTAGTTGAAATGGTTTATAGAGGTATTTTTCTAAGAGATGATAGTGATCTCCGAATATATTCGTTATTTATATGAAAAGAAAATATAACAAAACCCAAAACGACTTTAACAACTAGGTTTAAAACGTACAAAGAGGTTCAAAACGTACAACGACGTCCGCTTTCAATAATAGAATTAAGACTTTCTCCATTAAAAATTTGGATGAAAGCATTTTTAACATAAAGATGCTTGTTAATAAGAAGCACCCCATAATCATGGGGCTTCTACAAGAGGAAATTCAAGCGATGAATTCCTTTAAATTCAATCTCGAAGTGTTTGGGGAATTTATAAAACATTCGGATGATCCTGATAGTGCAATTATTGCCACTAAAAGCATGCAAATCAAAATGCTAAGTGTAGTTTCAGAAGATGAATTGGTTGATCATCTCGAAAAAATGCATACCGAAATAAATTGGAGGATTTCAATGTAAAGACAGTGGATGGGCTTTATTGTCATTTTTAAGGATAGAGGTAAACATTAACAAATATAGACCTATTAGTGGATATTCATATTTCAAGCTACCACTTCAATTAATAAAAAAGAAAGCCTGCATCAATGTTCAAAATAATGATGAATATTGTTTTAAATGGAGCATCATAGCTGCTCTAAGCACAGAAGTTACGAATAATCGCTCGAGAACTAGTTCGTATAATATCAAAAAAATAACTGATGAGTTGATTGATGTATGTAGTAAACTAATCACTGACAACCAGGAATGAACACCCTGAGGACAATATAACCGACATTTTAAATTTAATTTTTTTTTTTCGTCATGTAAATTTTATATAAAAATAATTATGTAAACTTAAGTCACTGTATATAGTTAGGCCCCCTATGAGCCAACAAATGTAAACTTTCATACATATGTAGTATCTTATTAGTTGTAAGCCAAATTGTAAATAGTATGTTCAATAAAACAAAATTGAATTGAATTGTAGTAAACTAATAAGTTTTAAAAATTTGCAGTTCCCTCTGGTATCAAAAGATGTAAAAAAAAATTTGAAGAGAACAACCCAGAGATAAGTGTGAATGTGTTTGGATATGAATCTGATCATAAAAAGAAAAATGTTCAAATCATTGGTCCATTATATCATACACAAAAGGAGCAGAATATACTCGTACGCATTAATTTGATGTATTGTATTAATATTGATCGTAGAACTCACTACGTTTATATCAAAAATATCTCTCGCTTAATATGTAGTCAAATTTCGGGTAAAGAACATCAAATGCATCTCTGTAACGGATGTCTACAACATTTTGCTAGTAAGACTAAACTTGAAAACCACAAAACCGAATGTTGTAGACTTATAACAAAAATGCCAGAGGGAGATAACACAAATATTTATTTCAAAAATTATGGAAGACAACTTCAAGTTCCACTAGTAGTGTACGCTGACTTTGAGTCCATCCGCGAGCTTAGAGTAAGGCACCATTGCCTCTCACTGGTATATTTATAGGACCTGCACATGTGAAGTGTAATTTAGATTTTCGTGTCCCAAAATTTTTTCCAGTTCTCTTTCATAATTTCTCGGGCTATGATTGTCACATGTTTATTAAAAGTCTCGCAAAAATTCAAGGAGACATTAACATCATTCCGATGAACAAGGAAAATTATATATCCCTATCTAAAAGAATTTATTTGGGTGAAAAAAGATTTTTTGAAATAAGATTTTTAGATTCAAATAGATTTCTTCAATCAAGCCTTGCTTCTTTAGCAAATAATTTATCTCTTAATGACTTGGAAAATACAAAGAGTGTTTTTCAAGAGAGCGAATCATTCAATTTAATGATAATGAAAGGCGTATTCCCTTATGATCATTTAGATTCATGGGAGCGATTTGAAGAACCATCATTTCCATCTATTACTAAATTTCATAATAAGATGGTAGATGAAGCATGTTTAGATGGGGATTATAATCATGCTCTTAAGGTATGGAATCATTTTAAATGTAAAACATTTAAAGACTATACCATTCTATATCTAAAGAGTGATGTTCTCCTGTTAGCAGACATTTTTGAAAAATTCAGAACAGTTTGTAATTCTTTATACGAACTTGATCCTTGTCATTATTTTACCGCTCCTGGTTTATCATGGGATGCTATGCTCGAAACAACAAAAATAAAGTTGGAGCTTTTAACAGACGTTGATATGTACAACTTCTTTAAAAGTGGAATTCGGGGTGGGTTGTGTTAGTGCAGTCACAGAGATGCCTTTGCAAATAATAAATATATATCAAGCTATGATCCAAATAAAGCATCGGAATATTTTTAATGTATCTGGATGCTAATAATTTATATGGATGGGCTATGTCACAACCCCTTCCCTATGGTAATTTTCAGTGGGATAATCGTGAGTTATATACAACTATCATCAAAGATGATAATGTTGGATATCTATTGGAAGTAGACTTAAATTACCCATCTAGTATCCACGATTTGCATAATGATCTTCCATTCAGTTCTGAAAATATAATTACCTCGGGATGCAATATTCCTAAGCTTATTGCTCATCTCAATTCAAGAAAAAAATTCACAATCCATTTAAGAAACTTACAGCAGTGTATCTCTAATGGATTAATAGTGACTAAAGTGCACAGAGTCATGACGTTTAATCAATCAAACTGGCTTCAGAAATATATTTTGCTTAACACTGAATATAGGAAAGTAGCTAAAAATAAGTTTGAAAAAGATTTTTTTAAATTGATGAATAATAGCGTTTACGGTAAGACCATGGAAAATGTTGAAAAACGTAGAGATGTAAAAATTGTTTCTGAGTGGCATGCAATAAGAAACCAATTTTCAGCAAGAAAGCTAATTGCTCATCCGAATTTTCATAGTAGTAACATATTTTCACCGAATATGTGTGCTATTGAAATGAAGAAAGGAAGTATAAAACTCGATAAACCAATTTACTTGGGCTTTGTTGTTCTTGACCTATCAAAGTGGTTAATGTACGACTTTCACTACGACTACATGAAACCAAAATTTAACAACAAAATTCGTTTGAACTATATGGATACAGATTCTTTCATCTATTCCATATTTACAGATGATTTTTATGCTGATATCTATGATGACGTAATAAATCCTGATAGATCTAGATTTGATACTTCTGAGTATCCTCCCAACAATATACACAACTTTCCCTTAAAAATAACGGCAAGGAAATAGGTCTATTTAAAGATGAAAATAACTCGAGAATAATGTTAGATTTCGTTGGATTACGTGCAAAACTATATTGCTATAGAGTAGATACCGGTGAGGTTACAAAAAAGGCGAAAGGTATTAAAAAATATGTAACAAATAATTTAGAATTAAGAGATTATAGAAATTGTTTAATTAAGAAACAAGATCAATATAGATCAATGTATACCTTTAGAAGTAGAAATCATAAAATATATACTGAAAATATTAATAAGTTAGCATTAAGTTGTGGTGATACAAAAAGATTTATTTGCATATGCATGGGGGCATAAGAATATTCCAATATGATTGTCTATTGTATATGTATCTATAAATAAAATATTATATTTTAGTAGTTTTAAAACGAAAAATGTTTAAATAAAATAAAGATAATTTTTCACATTAACACTGTAAAACCTATCAAGTTTAAATAAAATAAATAAAAATTTGAATCATATTAAAAACTTTGTATTTTTATTTTTTACTAGGGCATATTTCTTTCTTCTTTTTTGTTAAGCATCCATAGCACCAAAAAGGACATAATTTGATTTCCCCGAACCGTCCAAAACATACTACTCTATGCTTAAATTGCTCCACTTAAATTGCTCCACTTAAATTGCTCCACTTAAATTGCTCCACTTAAATTGCTCCACTTAAATTGCTCCACTTAAATTGCTCCACTTAAATTGCTCCACTTAAATTGCTCCACTTAAATTGCTCCACTTAAATTGCTCCACTTAAATTGCTCCACTTAAATTGCTCCACTTAAATTGCTCCACTTAAATTGCTCCACTTAAATTGCTCCACTTAAATTGCTCCACTTAAATAGCTCCACTTAAATTGCTCCACTTAAATTGCTCCACTTAAATTGCTCCACTTAAATTGCTCCACTTAAATTGCTCCACTTAAATTGCTCCACTTAAATTGCTCCACTTAAATTGCTCCACTTAAATTGCTCCACTTAAATAGCTCCACTTAAATTGCTCCACTTAAATTGCTCCACTTAAATTGCTCCACTTAAATTGCTCCACTTAAATTGCTCCACTTAAATTACTCCACTTCATTGATCCAGAACCGGCCAAAACCTACTACTCTCTAAATTCCAACTAAAAAATCCAACTTAAAAAAATCCAACTTAAAAATCCCATTAAATTCTCTCTTAAAAATCCACTTTGCTCCACTTAAATTACTCCACTTCATTGATCCAGAACCGGCCAAAACCTACTACTCTCTAAATTCCAACTAAAAAATCCAACTTAAAAAAATCCAACTTAAAAATCCCATTAAATTCTCTCTTAAAAATCCACTTTGCTCCACTTAAATTACTCCACTTCATTGATCCAGAACCGGCCAAAACCTACTACTCTCTAAATTCCAACTAAAAAATCCAACTTAAAAAAATCCAACTTAAAAATCCCCTTAAATTCTCTCTTAAAAATCCACTTTGCTCCACTTAAATTACTCCACTTCATTGATCCAGAACCGGCCAAAACCTACTACTCTCTAAATTCCAACTTAAAAATCCAACTTAAAAATCCCAGGCCAAAACCTACTACTCTCTAAATTCCAACTTAAAATCCAACTTAAAAAAATCCAACTTAAAAATCCCCTTAAATTCTCTCTTAAAAATCCACTTTGCTCCACTTAAATTACTCCACTTCATTGATCCAGAACCGGCCAAAACCTACTACTCTCTAAATTCCAACTAAAAAATCCAACTTAAAAAAATCCAACTTAAAAATCCCATTAAATTCTCTCTTAAAAATCCACTTTGCTCCACTTAAATTACTCCACTTCATTGATCCAGAACCGGCCAAAACCTACTACTCTCTAAATTCCAACTAAAAAATCCAACTTAAAAAAATCCAACTTAAAAATCAGAACCGGCCAAAACCTACTACTCTCTAAATTCCAACTAAGCTCTAAATTCCAACTAAAAAATCCAACTTAAAAAAATCCAACTTAAAAATCCCATTAAATTCTCTCTTAAAAATCCACTTTGCTCCACTTAAATTACTCCACTTCATTGATCCAGAACCGGCCAAAACCTACTACTCTCTAAATTCCAACTAAAAAATCCAACTTAAAAAAATCCAACTTAAAAATCCCATTAAATTCTCTCTCTCTAAATTCCAACTTAAAAATCCAACTTAAAAATCCCAGGCCAAAACCTACTACTCTCTAAATTCCAACTTAAAATCCAACTTAAAAAAATCCAACTTAAAAATCCCCTTAAATTCTCTCTTAAAAATCCACTTTGCTCCACTTAAATTACTCCACTTCATTGATCCAGAACCGGCCAAAACCTACTACTTACATGTTCACTCGAAATTTTCAGAAATCGAAATCGAAACAAAAAAGAGGTACATTTTATGAATGAGTGAAAGGTCCAGCACTACTAATTAAAGCTGTGACAAGTAGATATTTGCATATATACAATTTCTTCCACACATACTTAAGAGATCAAGATAGATTTATGCGTTTGTGTGTGGAAAAAAAGGGTTGTAGTCTTGTAGTTCAAGGAAATGCAAGATCAATTTTATAGAGAAATGCAAAAATCATTTTTTAATGAGAAAAAGGAGAAAAACACAAGAAATTACATTTGGAAAAGAAAATTACCTACTATATCTTCCTACTTTCTTTTTCTAATCTGTTCAGTGCAAGCAAACTTGTTTTCTTAAGATTGTGTTACGGTAATGTTCTTAAGCGAAATAATCTCAACTGAGATAATAGGAATTTCATGCTGTTATGATTTGTAGAAATTTAGTTTCAAAATTTTTTTCTATTTAAAAAAAAAAAAACAAAAAAGGCAAAGAGAAACAAACAAAATTGGCAAAAAAAGACAAAAAAGGCACTGATGAGTAAAAAAGGCAAGAAAATGCACTAACGGGTAAAAAAGGCAAAAAAAGGCAAAATAAAATACATATATTTGAAATAAGGAGGACTTGAATCGTGTTTGTATAAAGTCTATACTTTCTTACGGTTACGCAAAAAAAAAAAGGCAAAGTTAGGAAAATCCGTTCCCTGGCATATAACATATAACCCCAAATTTAAACCGTGCTGCGATTTGAGCTGTGGCTAGAGATTTAATCTCACTAAACGTTTTTGCTCGGCATTCAATCAAAGCTAACCCGTCCGTGTCCTGTCGTCGTTTAAGGCTAGGGATATCCCAATTAGCGTTATTTGCCTAAACGTCAGTCAAGGCTAGGGATCTAATCCCACCGTCTGCCCCATATATGAAATACCGAGTTGGTTATTTAAGAACATGATTAATGTATAAGTATATGAAATAACTTGTTATATTAGATTAAGTTAAATTAAATAAAGTCGGACATTATATGGAATTCTGAACTTTCTAAAACCGAGTTTTGTGCTTTCTTCGGACTGATCCTGGACACGCTGATGATACCTCAGCCTTTGATTAAAAAACTATCATAATTGACACTGAAATACTTGTCCCCACCGGTTTTTTTTTGCCGAATTCGTCGACAATCATGGGTTCCTTACACGGAGAGATGAACCATATTGGAATCCCGCTTCTTGAAATTCCGCTTTTCAAAAATCCCGAAAAAAAAGTTTTAAAATCCCTTCTGCTAAAATACTACTTTTTTAAAATACCGTCTTTTAAAATCCCGCTTGTTCAAAGTCCCGTTTTTTAGAATACGTAGCTAAAACTTATTGATTTTATGTTGGTTATTTTCCAGATTCTTTAAATAATAAAGAAACTTTGCATACACCCAACCTCGCACCTACCCCAAATCCTATAGTGTGCCCAAGCAGGGGGGTTACATACCTCACTGCTTACACGTCGTAATAAGAAACGGGATTATAAAAAACTGGATTATAAGAGACGGGATTTTAAAAAGCGGGATATTGTATCCAACCCGAGTGGGTTACATCCAAAGCTGTCTACAAAAGTTCACTTTCCACCGAACCCAAAGTCCGCCTTAATGTGCCGGGCCCTCGCATAACACAGAGATATACTGTATAATTATGTAACTTCCTCCAAGGTCGAAATCTCGGCTTTCCCAGTGACTACTGGCAGAGGTTATGTTGATGGAAGCGCCTACCAAAACAGGCCAAAAAGCAATGTTAATATTAGGTAACTTTGCGAAAGCTCTTTCAATAATATTGTGTATTATTTTTGAAACTCTATATTTCAAAAACCTCTTGCTTGATTTTTTTTTTTTAATTAACGGTAACCCACTATAAAAATGTGAGGTTAGGTTAAGTTCTCAATGGATCTATTGTGCTCCCTAGGGTGTGGGTAATCTAGGAATGGGAAGGTTGATAAAAAGGATTTAGTGGAAGTCTTATGTATGGGGTGGCTCCTCGAACCATCCTGATTTCTGAATGAAGTTAAGGATGCTTTTTAGTGGCAAGAACGAGACTTCACCCAGTTTGTCGAAAAAGTATTTTCCAAGGTTATCTTTTCTAGTTCTGGCTAGGCTGGGGCATACACAAAGGAGTAGAGGAGATAAGCCGTCTTCCACCTCTTTGTCGTGACACCCTCTGTATAAGTGAAATGTGTTGGTGCCCATTCAGCTCATGTGGTTTCCCATTAAGTTGTAACCCGTAACATGGAGAAACAATTGAGCTCTGCTAAACTTTAGTTTAAACTCTCTTTTAAATTGAACCGCTGAGAAGAAAAAGGAAAACATTCCACAAAAATGGGAAATTGAAGTAATGATGCAAAAGCGTATCTAGCTATTTTCATAGCGCACATTTTAAGCCTAAAAACGAAAAAAATTCCGTGTAAACCTATTTTTTAAATGCGATTATAAAATATCATTGAGTGGAAAAAGGAAAAGATTCCAGGAATATTTTCCTTTTTCCTTTCCTTTTTGGGGTAAAATGTTATTAACGGTACCTGTCATAGAACCGTTTTTTTGATTTTTTGCCTTTCTCATCAACGGCTTTAACGATTTTAACCAAAAATTTTCAGCAGGAGGCCCCTTAAGTTTAAAATAATATTGTATATAAAAATATTCGAAAAAAATTGTTTTGGAATTAAAAATAAAAACTGCCAAGTTTTTTTTAAAAACCACTATCTTTAAAACGTGTGAACGATTATTTTTTAAAACTATTTCTAACATCTATACCACTAAATACTTAAAATTTGGCACCCCAAACTTTGTTCTCGAAAAATTTTAAGAAAATTTGTTATATAAAAAATTACTTTAATATTAAAAGGATTAATCAGACGGCAATTCCATACATTTGAACATTTTTATCTCATTAAATCCATGTTTTATATTTATAAAATGTATTTTAAATTCCAAAGTACTTTAACATAAAAGCGAGTTCGTGCGATCCAGTCGTGCATTTTATTTCTGTTTATTTTTATTCCCTTGAATTATTATTAAAATATTGTTTTAGTTTTCATTTTGCAGAATTATTTAATATCAAAGAAATAAAATGTTTTGAACCCATTATTTATATTATTTGAATAAAAAAGCTTAATTTAAAATAATTTATTTGATTTTTTTTTTCAATTAGTGGAAAAAGGAAAACATTCCACTGACTTTAACAGGAATTATTAAGCCAGAGCTTAAAGTTTTTAATTTCAATTGTTTTGTATGTTACTCTTCTTTACTAGCTTTACATTTGTCCTTCAGAATGTTTTGAAGAATAACTTTTAGTTTCAGAAATAAACAGTTTTCTTCGATTTCCCAAAAACTATGATTAGTGGAATGTTTTCCTTTTTCTTCGCAGCGGTTCAATTGTTGACGGACCATCTGTCATTTGCGGTCTTGAGGAAACTTTGGTGAATTCAATATATTTTTCCTGCTCCAGTGGTATAAGTATCCATGATACAATTTGGCTCGGTTCAAGTATAGAACCGTCTTTTGGTCAGTTCATCAGCCATTTCATTTCCATAAATCTCACAGTTTCCTGGACCAATCGAAGGGAGACTGAATTTGTTTCGCCGAGCAATCTTAATTCACTACGGTAACGAGTAACCACTTTTGACTTCGTGAAAAACTGTCGAAATGGCTTTGATTTCCGCCTGGCTATCTATGAAGATATCAATGTTCTTGTCCGTCAGTTCATATGTGGAAGGATATTTTGTGGCCCTGGTTGCGTTTAACCACTTCCGCTTGTTTGAGTGCCTGAAGTTTAAGATGGTTTTGTGACCACAATGACCCCTTTTCCAATTCGTACACTTTTTAAGTCGCAGAGCACTGTTGGCCAGCCAACTCGTTCGTGAATAGATCGATTGGGGCAAATGAGAGGAAAGTTTCTCGGGCTGGAGTTGGCGTGGTTCTCATGGCACTTGTTGTGCCGATACCTGCCAGTATCTGATTTTTTGTCATGACCTTAAGATTGGTTCCCTTATCCAAAGCTGGCCACCAAACCAAACAGACGTACGTACAAAAGTTAAAAAATATTTTTCAAAAATCGCATTTTTCTCGAAAACGGTGCTAGAATTTTGATACAATTTTTTTTTCTTTCGCTTAATTTTTACGATGCATAATTTGATAAAACAAATTTTGAAATTATGTAAGAAATTACTGATTGTACCCAGAAGCATTTTTTCGAGTTTTGACTTTCTTATACTATCGGCAAAGCGGATTTTGATAAAAATTTTCAATACAAAACATTCTACAAATTTGAAAATCATTGCATATCCAAACCTAAAAAAATTGTTTTTTTTTTAGTTCTTGAAAAAAAATTGTTTTTTCTTTATTAAATATCTCAAAAATGGGTATTTTTTTATAAATAATGTTGTTCTTGCATAAATTCATATTCATGGTACTCTGTTTTTATGTTCAACTACTAAAAGAGTTGTTTTACCCTTTAAAAAATGAATGAAAAATTTTAATAAGCATTAATTTTTCTCAAATAACTTTAATTTTTAAAATTCCAAATAGTAAAGCCTTCAAGATCAGCCTCCATAAGAACGTGGTCATAGGTTCCATTTTTGGTCATATCATTTGCTAATATCTAGTGAGTGGCGACAGATCGGGGCTAGTTGTAACATTCAAATTGTAAAGTCTAAGAATGACAATATTTTGTTTTGAAATAATTCCCCTAAAAACCTAAATAAGATGCCTTAAGGCTTCGTTCAAAAAATAAGAGGCCTTCCTTTATTAACGAAATTAAATTTCGAGATGCAAAAAGACAATATTTAATACTGAACATATTTTAGATAAACATTGATGTTATTGCCTTCGTCTGATTTCATAACTACCCCTTCTATATACTTTTACAAATAATAGTGTACTTATACTTTCGACGAATGGCTTGATATTATTGCTTCTTTTTGATTCATAAGCTTCCATGGCCATGTCCGAATCCAAATAGGATAACTTTTGTAGTACTTGCTGCAACATAAAGTAGTGTATTGTACGCAGTGCCGCCGCTGGGTGTTCGTGCGCCCTTGTGCAAGAACCTTAAATTACCGCCCCATGTCTCGGGTACACGGGGGTATTTACGTTGAATAAGTGAAAGTTTTATTTATTCTCCATTTCGCAGTTGAAAAATTTAAGCAAACGTACATTGCTGTTGTCGCGTTCCCAGCTACACCAAATTCTTATACAATGAACGTAGGCATTAAAGCATAATATATGCACAGTTTTTGCATCCTTTTAAGATTATTTTCTTTTTTTAATTGAGACTTATAGGTACTATACATATAAGGCAAGATATGCATTCGTAAAAAAATCGAACCCGAGATTTTGATTAAAGTTGACATTACGATGATAGCGAAGACCAAAAATAACTGTACCTGCAATACATTTTTTTCGAAATTTTATAAATTTGTTTTTTAAAACAATGTTCAATAGATTTAAACAAAAATCAAAAAATTTAAAGATTCGGTACAACCGATTTTGATAATTTTTTTATGCTAAAGCGCCCCAAAATTTAAAATATTCCTGTGCATTAAAATTTTCAAATCTTTTTTTTTTATTTCAATTTTTTTTTCGAAACTCAATATTTCGAAAACCCCACGCTTGATTTTTTTTTAAACTTGATAAATAAAAGTTTTCGAAAACCGTGTTTTTCTCGAAAACGTCTCCGAGAATTTTGATAAATTTTTACATTCTAAAATTAAACAAACAAATTTAAATCAATATATTACTGAATGTACCGAACATAGAACCAATTTGACGATTTGGGAATTTCTCATTACCGACTGAACGGATTTTAATGACATTTTTTATGTTTTTTTTTTTTTTGAAAACTCGATATCTCAAAAAAGGGCTAAATATTTTTTTTGGAAATTTATTTTTTATTCGTAAAGTAATAAAAAAAATGTTTTAAAAATTTTTATATAAAGATTATTTGACTTATAACTTATAACTTTGTTATAAATTTTGTTCTTGCATAAACTTATATTTGCTTGCATCACATGGCATCCTGTTCTCAGCTCCAGCTACTACTAAAAGAGTAGTGAACTTTATGTTTATGAACAGTTTTTCTCTAATAGCAATCATTTTTGAAATTCTTAGTCTTTTACATAAGAGCAAATTCGTGCGACCCAGTCGTGCATTTTATTTTAAGAGGAAATAAAAAATATGGCGATTGCGAATAATTTTCTTCGACAAAACCATTTTCATATAAAATACAAAGATTCGAGTTCCTAGCACAGTTTTTAATTTATGTATGTTAAATCAATCCTTTGGTAAAAACCAATAGTTTATAGCTTGACAGAAAGAAGACAAAGTGGTTTTTGTTTCCACTTTCTTTTTGAAACGCTTAATCATTTACTTCCGGATCTGGAAGTATTATATGTATATTATTTCTTGACATCTTAGGTATGCTTTGATGAAATTTGACATTTTGTGGCTTGTATGGGAACTATATTTTGATATAAAAAGAGTCTGAACTCTGAATGTCAATTGAAAGCTTAAATTCGAACAACCAATGAAACGTTAAATTTCTGGGTTATTCTGATTTTGTTCAATCCGTTGACATTTAAGTTATTTATCAATTCAATTCCAAAATTAATTAAAAACTATTCGTAAACCCTTATTTAAAAAGAAACATAAATATTTAGAAACATTCTTTTTACCCATGCAAACGAAGAGGTTATTTGGTTTGAGAGGCGACAGTCACAAACAAAATATGTATGAATAAAGATTTGTAGCAGATTGTGTGTGGGAATGGGAACTACGTAGTGAACGGTCAAATGTAAACAAGTTCCAATAGCTAAAGAAAAACTTTTGGAGTGTGCTGTATAGGTTGAGTTAGATCGATCTTTTAATTTTCCGCCCCTAGACGTTGGCGCCCTTGTGCGCCGCACATTTTGCACATATGGTAGCGGCGGCCCTGATTGTACGTAGTAGGCAACAAACCAGAAACTTAATTACTTTTCCTTAGATTTCTCATTTAACATTTTACAAAGCCAAAAGGACATACGCTGCGCTGTATACGCACACGGCTGGATGTGGGTGTTTATTCCCATCACTATCAGGATTTCAGGAAATAAACTTTTTAAATAAAATTCTATACAAATCTCTGTGGAAACCAGAACATGGACCAGGCTATGGGATTAGTTGCAATTGCACACACTACTCATTCGGCATGACCCCTCTCATTTAATGCCAAAAGCAAAAGGGAGAAAAAGGGCAATGACTTTTGAGGTTTCTCTGGAGAAAAGTTATTAGCTTGACTTAAAGTTCACGGAACATTCATTTCAAAAGGTCAAAAGAGTGGGTAATTAATTTTATAGCTAACTGTGACACATCCGGAATGTGAGTGCGCCTTCTGTGGTTTCACTATGCTTCTTGAAGTATGACAAGTGTGGCAGCTTGTCAAATGCAGACATTTACAATAATCATAGAAATTATTGCAAGCATTGACTTTAGAATAGAGCGAAAAAATTGTTATTTAAACCACTTTTGGCACCTTCTAAGCAAGAAAGTCTAATCAAGTAACACTTAATTTGAAATGTTAAAGTACCTATATCATAGTTAAAATAATTAAACTTATGGAAGAAACAATAGCATAAGCTGGTAAAATGTCAGATGATTAGGTGTCGGAAATGATGTCCAGTGCCATAATAGTAAATACATTTTGCTTGCAAGTTGCAACTTATAGGTACTATAAGGGAAGTTATGCATTCATAAGAAAAATCGATCTGGAGGTTTTGATCAAAGTTTAACCTTGAGCTAAAATTCAGACTTATTGCAAATGTGTATGTGGATTGATTTATATGATTATTTTAAATCCACTACAACCTTGAAACAGTTTTAAAAAAGAATGCTATTAGAGAAAACTAAGGATAAAATTCATTTTTTAAGCTCTTTTAGTAGTAAGAGATAAAAACAGAACGTTATGCAAATATGATTTTATGCAAGTTTCTTAAAAAATAAGCTTTTATACACAAAATTTTTAAAACATTTTTAAGAAAAAAAATCGGTACGCCAACTTAAAGTTTTTATTATTGTACGAATAAAAATTAAATTATCAAAAAAATATTAAGCCGTTTTTGAGATATCGGATTTTCTAAAAAAAATGTTTTTTTTTTCAATATTTTTTTTTTAAGTTTTGAAATGCAATATTTTTCAAACTTTTTAGAAACTTCTCTATAAAAAATTTGATTAAGATCCGTTTTGTCGATAATGAGAAATTCAAAATTTCAAAAAATGGTTCTTTGGTACGTACATATCTTTATTTAATTTTTTTTTATTGAATTATAGATCGTAATATTTGTGTAGACCGACTTGAAACCATATTGCAACTTTTTGAGTATTCTTCTTTATATGCGGAATTCCGTACACCAAGTTACCAAGTTAAAAGTTATCAAGTTACCAAGTATTCGAACATTGTTTTCACAATTTCGAATACGTTCGAATTTCCTTTTCATCTGAAAGCAGACATAATTTCCGTCTATCGTTCTTTTCATCTCCAGCTTCAGTCCGATCCACATCCAAGGTAAATTTTTCGTTCCTACAACCTTTTTTTTTATATACTAGCGACTTAACAAAAGCGACTAAAATCCAAACCAAACAAAATTCTAATAATCTTTTTTTTTTATTTTAGGAAAAAGTGTTAAAATAAAAGAAAAAAAATAATAGTTATTAAAGTAGTTAAAAAATTAAATGAAATAGAAAAAGAAAAGAAAAAGGAAAAGGAAAAGGAAAAAAAAAGTAAGAAAAGAAATCAAAAGAAAGAAAAAGAGAAATTAAATTATTGTTTAAAGTTTTTTTTTTATTGAATAGTTTATATTTATATATTAAAAGTGTACAGTGATAGAAAAGTGGAGAGAAAGAAAAGAATTAAAGCAAAATATCTAATATCGTAATATCGTAGCCTAATACAGTCGACTCCCTCTAAGTCGAACTTTCACGGGATATCAAAACTAGTTCGAGTTAGAGGGAGTTTTAAAAAAATTCGAGTTAGAGAGAGTTTTTTTTTTAATGATTTATTGAATTTAATAATAAGTAAAATAAATAAATAAACCTAAGCTTCTTGCTTTTATCGCTCATTAATCTATAATTAGATATGTATTATAAAAAAATATTTTTTCAACTTAATTATTTAAAAAAAATTGTAATTTTAGACATCACAGTCATCGAAGTCGCCGTGTCATCAGTGATCGCGTTTTTATAAAAAGATTCTATTATAAATAAGCAATTTTGAATTTCTTCTTTCATTTCAATTGCAGATTGCAATGTACCAATTGCATTTTCAATTTAATTTTTCTCTGGTATTTCAAAGTCTATTATTTCAGCTCCATCTTCTTCTTCAGCTCCATTTTCACCGTCATTAGTATCATCAGCATCTGCTTCCAAAATTGACTCGTTATCAAGTATTTCAGTGGCTACGATGCCGTCATCGACTTCAACATAGCCCTTCCAATGTGCGCCTTCAACATTATAATGAGCTTCTGTTAGCCTTTCCCAGATTATCTCGATTTCTTGGGTGTCTTCGTTGTTACATCTAAGTAAGCTAAGCGGAATATCATCTTCGTCATCCCACGTCTCAGACTTAAATTCGGCCTTTTTGAAACAATTTTCAATTGTCAATGGAGTAACGTCCCCATGCCTTTAGGATTTCGCGCACACAATCGAGAAGTGATATTTTATATTGCTTTTTTTTGGTTTTCCAAACCCTTAAGATCTTGGTGAGAAGAGTTCGATTGTAGTGTACTTTCAAATGTTGTATTATACCCATGTCCATTGTCTGAACTAATGAGGTCATATTGGGGGGGAAATTATCAAGCTTTATAAACTTTAATTTATCCTACACTTGTTTTGGGTGAGTTGTGCAGTTATCGATAATGAATAGGTAATACTTTGCGCTTTGATCTTCTAAATTTAGAATCTTGAAACTTGAAAAGGTCTGATGTGATCCAAGAATGATGGTTTGCTAGTCCACCGGCAAAATTTTAATTTTATTGAAACAACGAGGATTTTTGCTTTTCCCTATATCCAGAAGCTTTAGCTTTTCCGACGACCTCTGAGATCTATTGTTTTACTGCTTTCAAATAAAGCACAAAATGTTTTGAAGTTGGAATGGAATGGATCCAACCAACAAATGCTTTTTTTATTGCCTTGCAATTTTTTTTATGAATATCTTTTTAGGAAGAGATTTTTGTGTTTGATAATATTGTAAATTGCAGGTATAGCAGCGCAGCACACTGACATGACGGTGACGGCGCAGGCGAAGCAACATATAGAGAATCAAAGAGTTCGAGTGTGTGTTTTTAATAAGAATTACAAACAATAACGAGTTGCGATTTGAGAGATTTTTTTTGATTTTTTTTTTCGGCAAAAGAAAAAAATTCGACTTAGAGGGAAATAAAATAGGTCAATAATCAAGAGAATGTGTTCGAGTTAGAGGGAACTTCGACTTAAAGGGAGTTCGACTTAGAGGATAGTTTTTGTATGGAAAGTTGAGGGGAATGCAAAAATACGGTTAAAAAGTTCGAGTTAGAGGGAAATTCGACTGTATTGATAAAAGCGCGCGAAAAATTCGTTCAAGTTGTGAATAAATAAATTCTTATCAGCCTCAAGAAGCAATATAAAAAAAAAAACATAAAGAGAAGAGAATACCCGAGCGACGTCAAAAAGCTGTTGTGCACATCAACTTCAGGATGTCGGTAAGTCTTCATATTTAATTTTAATATCGTACCTATTTATTTATTTTAAATTTGAACGAATCAGATATGTTCATCTACCAAATTCAAATTCCAATTTCAAGATAAGATCCAATGAAACCTAAAAGAAAAATAAATTAAGAAAAAGAAAATTTACTCTTTTAAATTCAAAGTGAGTGAGAAAGTGTAACAGAGTTAATAAGTTAATAGAAAGTGATCATATTGCGTGATAGTTTTCTCACTCTATCTCAAATTTGCCTAGATCTTGACCTGCCTCAAGTTTTCGGGTAATTATATATGAAAGTTCATTGCCCTCGCCCAGTGGATGGACCAACATGAGATTGGAACAATTTGTTTTATTTTTTTTTTCTTTAATTTTGCTTTAACTATTTTGTTCATACAATGAAAAATAAATTATTTATATTTTAATTATACATATAACAAATTATTTTTTTTATAAAATCTTATATTGAATAAATCCAAGAACTATATTATGAATTTTAAATGATTGAGATCATTATTATGAACATGAAGTAGATTTTTTTTGAGTGCTGAGGGCTAAGGGTTGTGATGTTGCAAAACGAAGGTGATTTTACTTTTAGTGAATTGTATTAAAATACATTCATAAACATTAGGGTTATCGAAAAGTTAATTGAGTGGTTCGATAATTTTGAGTTGTTTTTTTTTTTTTTTTTACAAGAAATAAGACTATGGGAGGGAAACACTCAGAACCCTTCAAGACACCTTTGGGGTTCCAGTAAAGAGCATGCTATTATTTCTAAACCAAATTTAAATTACATTTAGGAAGTTTTTTTTTTTATATTCGAGTCGGCATGTATATAAATGTGCGGTTGTTCAGCGATTAGTACAAGAACCCACCCCAACGACGAGCTAGACCATACAAGCATGCCAAGCCGTACTACATCGATCTGAACGCTTATTATCTATTTACGATTGTTTTGAAGGTATCCTGTGGACTTCAGAGCAGTCCGGTAAAGTAAAAGATATATAAGTCCAGCTTAATCCGTTACATATTCGAGAAACGGCGTCATAGACTCTGGGCTAGTTTCTGGAAGGTTGAATGATCTTTTGAGAAGCTTTAGGCTGGGACAGCAAACTTTTTCGGAGCATATGCCTTTAGAAATCACGTGCAAGTTAGAACCTGCGGTTGAATTATCTTTTTCAAAGTCGCTTGAGCTCCTTCCAAAGTTACATTGGAGTAATCCGAGTAGTTCATATTTTTTACGGGCTTACCAAACTAATTCAAATGAGGAACTTAGTAAACAGAGCACACCGTGCGATAATTTAAACATGACCAGATTTACTGAGATAATGAAAACTGCAGTCCCAGTAACCAAACAATAATTTGACGAATGGTTTTAAACAAAAATGATTTGATTTGGAATGCTTTAAAGCAAGGAAAAAGTCATTTATTCTACTGAAGCTTTTGAGAAAATATAACTTTCATGTCTTTAAGACTATATCAGCTAACAAAGAATATAAGCACATCTGCCGTGCTAAGCGTAAGCAAAAGGATGAACAAGCCATACAATGCTTAAAATCAGCGATGTCTTCGCCGGATTTCTGGAAAGCGAACAAGACAATTAACGGAAAGCCTATGCTCCTTGATTCAACGATTACATCCTGGAAATTCAGGCTGCTTTAGAAAAAATTAGATCTGGCAAAGCCCCAAGAGATGACAGGATTCCTTCAGAATTCTATATTAACTGTACGTCCGAGTACCTGTTTGCCCTAAGCAGAGAATTTAATATAATTTTCAAAACAACCGAAGTACCAGCCTGCTTCAAAAAAGCAATTATTTATAATTTATCCCGAGAATTATAGGGGCATTTCGTTATTTAATTCTTCAGTGAAGTTATTCAGCACATTTATTTTTAAAAGGCTCACAGAGTGGGTTAACGATAAAAACATACTCAACATGTTCCAAGCTGGCTTTAGGAAAAACCAGTCGACTGTATATCAGATTTTCACCTCGTTCCACATTGCCGATTACTTTAAAAGCAAAAAGAAGAAGCTATATGCTTTCTTCGTAGATTTCCGAGCTGCCTTTGACTCCATTGCCCGGGCATCGTTATTTTATAAGCTTTATACTTTGGGAATCTCAAGTAAAGTTGTGAATCTGCTGAAAGCAATGTACGGAAACAATGTTTCTTATGTTTGGGATAGAAAATTTTAGTCGGATGAATTTGAAACGCGGATGGGAGTAAGGCAAGGAGGTGTGTTGCTTTTCATTTTGTTTATAAATGACATTGTCGAGGAAGTTGGCAGGGGTATTGAGTTCGGAGGTTTACCAATACAGTGCCTCATTTTCGTCGATGATCTTCAGGGATGGAGGATGTAGATAATCGAGAAACGAAAGGCGGACCTATACAAAGGACAGAATTTAGAAATTGTTCGAGAGTATAAGTACTTTGGGGTATTGACCTGTTCTAACCTTAACTTAGTGGACCATAGCGTAAAGATCCAGATATTTCGTGCCACTACTTTTTCCATCTTACTTTATTGTGCTCAAGTGTGGGGTTGTTGGCAGTTCGATGTGGTTGAAAAGTTTCAAAGATACTTTCCTAAACGCATTTTTCGGTTGCCGGCCTGTACTCCAAATTACATGGTTCATCTTGAAACCACTATGCCACCGTTATTCTTAAATACGCTAAAACTACACTTCGAATATATATTGAAGCTGCTAGAGATGGATGAAAGAAGACTACCCAATTTGATCCTCAAGTCGATAATTACTTTGGGAGGTAACCTAGTCAAAAAATGGGAAGAATTAGGGGTTGATTGTGGAGAAAAAGTTCAGATTCAACCAGACATCGGACCCGCTCTTCTTAGAAACATGTTTGAAAATTTACTGGATTGTGTAGCTCGTTTAGCTTACAGTGGTTATGTCCTGGAAGCTCAATCTTCTCAGTATAGGATAATATATAGCCAGCTCGTCTACAACTTACAAGGAAGCTCCTACTTCTTATACCGATTGCCACTATCAATGATAAGTGTGATACTTAAAGTAAGTGGAACGAAAACATAAAAAAGTTGCCATCGGGCTGTAACTTTTGAAATAATGGGATGGATTTTGAAACGGTTTTCACTAGATTGTACTTGAAAAATTAAAGTTTTATACTTTATTTCAAAAAATCTGAAAAAATAAGCAATTTTCAAAAAAAATTATAATTTCTCCTTAAACTAAGAATTTTCCAAATTTTAGTTTAAGGTAAATAAAATTAATTTAATGGAGGAAAAACAATTAATATTGCTCTTAATTCATATTACAATCTTGATGTACATTTTTGCTCTTTTTTTTTAAATATACATATATCTTGAGATAGGTATCGTTCATAATTTAATTTGAATGTTATTTATATTTGAATATTTGAATGTTAATTATATTGAACTAGACGACCCGTACTCGCGTTGCTTCGCAAATTGTAACTACGAATATTTTTTTAATATTAATATTAGCATATGAAAACATTTCTCCATGGGACTGAGCATACGAGTATTTGCTACAATAATATTAATTTTAGTTTATATGTATAACATACCGTATAGAATTAGATTCTCTTTCACACCTGAAAAAAAGAGCTTGTTCATGTTTGTGCATGTTATAAATATAACAACATAGAAAATAATAAAATTTATTTCAAATAAATGGGTTGACCTGTTTAAAATGGTTTCGCTTTTAAAGAATAGTTCATGTGCACGGCACTGTAGTCAATTGAATGTCCATTTTTGTCACCCAAAATGCTATTGAATGTATTCAAGTAACTTAAAAAATAAAATGCACGACTTTCCAGTCGCACAAACTTGCTCTTATGTAAAAGTACTTTGTAATTTGAAATACATTTTATAAATATAAAACATGGATTTAATAAGATAAAAATGTTCAAATGTATGGAATTGCCGTTTGATTAATCTTTTTAATATTTAAGTAATTTTTATATGACAAATTTCCTTAAATTTTTTCGAGAACAAAATTGGGATGCCAAATTTTAAGTATTAGGTAGTATAGATTTTAGAAATAGTTTTTTTTTCGAATATTTTTATATCCAATATTATTTTAAACTTAAGGGGGCTACTGTTGAAAATTTTTGGTTAAAATCGTTAGAGCTGTTGATGAGAAAGTCAAAAAATCAAAAAACGGTTCTATGACAGGTACCGTTAATAACATTTTGCCCCATTTTTTGACAAAAATGTAGTCCATGTCCAATGTCCATAATATCACACCGTTTCGAGGTAAATAAGATTATGTATTACGGGTGTATGGGGGGTACCGTTAGTTTTGGAGCTAAAAAAAAATTCAATTTCTCCTCTAGGGAATCACCGAAGACCCTTAACTACCGAGATTGAAGAACATAGGTCTAGTGGGTAAGGCTGTAGAGAGAGGTAGAGACATACAGACGCACTGAAACATGTTTTTTGTGTACTAAATTGTCCTTTAAAATTTTTATAAACAAAATTGATATGCAAGTTATTAGTATTCAATAAAATATATTTTATAACGTAATTTAAAAATTTATTCTAGATATTCAATTTTCATTAGTTTTTTAAAAATCAAAAAACTATTTTTTCGAAAAAAAAACTTTTATATTATATTTTTTCTAGTGTATAGAAGCTCACGCATAAAAATTTTGGTTAAAATCGTTAGAGCTGTTGATGAGAAATTCGTAAATTAAAAACCCGTTCTATGACAGGTACCGTTAATAACATTTCCCCCAAACATTTTTTTTTACCAAAATTTATTCCGTGTCCATAATATCACACCTATTTTTTTTTTTTATCAAAATCGTTAGAGCCGTTTTCGAAATAAATAAGATTATGCATTACGGGTTTTAGAGCTAAACAAAAAATTTCAATTTCTCCTCTAGTGAATCACCGAAGACCCTTAAGTACCGAGTTTGAAGAAAATAGCTCCCGTGGCTTAGGCTCTAGATCGAGGTACAGACAGGGGCGTATTTACCCTAGGGCTAAAAGGGCTACAGCCCCGGGCGGCAAGGCTGCTAGGGGCGGCGCAAGCTAGCAATTGGCCAATTATAATATTTTTTTGAAGCAATTGAACGTTCAAAACATTCAAGCAGAAGGACGCAAGCTGCCCCTAGCTATTGGCCAATTAGTATCTAATATTTTTTTGAAGCGATTGATCTTTCAAAACATAGCAGCAAAAGAGGGCAAGCCGCCCCTAACAATTGTCTAATTTACAATATTTTTGAAGGATAAACAAAAAATACAAAGATTTAAAAAAAATGCGATTTTTAGAGTTTTTTAAGTATGACATTTTTTTCAGTGCCGTGAGTGTCCGTCTGTATGAGAGTTCACTGTAACATGTCACTCACTTTTTTCACCATTTACTATTCTATTTTTTATAAACGATTTTTTATAATGAAAATTCATAATAAAAATATTTACGGACATGTATGTACCTATTTTTTGGAACAAATTCTAATGAAACGAAAACATTATCAAAAAATGTTACTATGTAGCTCTAAAAAATGGGCCAGAAAGACTTTGGCTGGACAGATCTTAATTTGTTTCTAAACCATCTACAAAGAGTCCCTTTTTATTAAAAAAAAATTTTAATCCATCAAGCCGGATTCTAGATATTAGGTCAGGATATAAGGATTTTATTCTTTTTATATACCTACATACCTAGCAAATCATGCCTCAATTTTGTTTAGTTTTGGCTGACTCGTGTCTATATATACAAATACCCTTCACTTCGTCAATAGTTTTGAACGACTTAAGAAACAATATAATAATTGTTTTTTGTACAATAGTTAATAATGATGGATAAATAAAAGGATATGTATTATTTTAAGAACTATTGGCCCAAAACTTTAGTCGAATTAGTACGATGTTAAAACTACTCGTATTTAGTATAATACTAGGTTAAAATAGTCGAAT
Source organism: Chrysotoxum bicinctum (assembly GCA_911387755.1). Taxonomy (NCBI): domain Eukaryota; kingdom Metazoa; phylum Arthropoda; class Insecta; order Diptera; family Syrphidae; genus Chrysotoxum; species Chrysotoxum bicinctum. The sequence goes on along the minus strand of OU426989.1, from coordinate 58,873,548 downwards.
ACCTATTTTATCTTTTTAGTCTAGTGCTAACTTCATATGCCTCTTGCATATTTCCAGATGTCAAAAAAGGTCTGTTTGCTTAGTTTTTTGCACGACCTGTCACTGTTTTAGGTGTGTTCAGAAGCAATTTAAAGAAACTGTGAATGTGCACACATCGACAAACCGGCCGACACCAAAAATCAAAACATTTTGATTTTGCTCGCAACGAGGAGATTCACACAAGAAATCGGTGCACACACCCACACACACAACACACATTTCAATACACCGTCACCGGTCCGTGCGCATCTGCTGTGCTACTGGCCACTAGGTGGCTACTGGGTAGTTGCTTTTGAAACAAAGGGTGATACGTTGGCAAAGCGATTAGTTGAAAACACAGGATGTAGATATATGTAAATGTAATTTTCTATTGGAGCGTATGTTATCTTCTAGACAGGCTGAATGATCAAAAAACGGTTCATTTAATGTCTGAATTTTTTTCGGTACACACATTGGGTTTAGACCAGTTCCAAATGTTATCCAAGTTATTGTCATATCGCTCCTAAAAAAGTTTTACTTCAAAAAATTGTTTTTAGGCAGCGTGAAAAAAGGAGAATAATTCGACTCCTACGTTTCGATAGAAATTTTATATATTACATACAAATAATTTTTTTTTTTTGTTGGACACCCTGTTCCTCGCTTTAAAAAGGTCTTCCTTCCTTGTATTTTTTTCACATAACTTTTTTTTTTTTTTTTTTATAATCTACCCGCGCTCAATGGACTATGACTACCCTTTAAATGTTTCAACACAGCGCGAGCGTGAAGTTAATGAAGAGAAAGAAGGATAGGAAAGATGTGTGGCACGATGTTCTGAGACTGTTGGTGGTTGTCTCAGATATTTTTATCTCTAACTAACATCTACATATTTATTGTGTAGGGTGACATAACGGTATGCTCAAATTATAAATTCTGCTTTTACATAAAGTGCAAAGATGAAAAGAGTGTTTTGGTATTGGTATTTAATATAAATGTTAACTCTTTTTACCGTAAGTTACTGAAGCGTGTAAATAATTAAGCATTTCTCAAAATCGATGCCAAAGAACAAATTAATCTTTATTTTCATTGTTCTAAAGGGCGGCAAAATTTTTCAGCCCGGGGCGCCAAATGCTTAAGTACGCATCTGGGTACAGACATACAGGCATACAGACAAACAGACGGAATCGTCGGACCCACTTTATTCGTCCTTGCTATCATCGTAATGTCAACTTTGATCAAAATCTCGAGTTCGATTTTTTTACGAATGCATAACTTGCCTTATAGTACCTATAAGTCGCAAGTCAAAATAATGATAGCCTAAGGAAAATATCTCTTTAACCAGAGCAAATAAGATCTAATTGAAAAAAGGAGAATCCAACTTTCTTTCAAGCATGCCACTGTTTCATATTTAGATTTTTTCATTTTATTTATTATTATTAATAATCCAAAGATGCCCCTACTTCGGTGGTTTAACTTTATCATAATTAGTAAACGTCACTTAACAGAAAATTTGTTTTATTAATGAAATTTCCGCACTTAGTCCAGGACTTAACGATAAACCTCCACTAAACCATCTTTGTTAATATGGGTGTAAGTCTTATGAACAGAAAAATAAGTCTGAACGGCCTAGTCGTGCGTTTTGTGTCTTAGTTTTGAATTGATGAATTAAAGTTTCATCCAAGTTTATTAATTTTCGCGGTGAAACATCACCATATAATCATATTCTATATTATACCTAATCAAATGCAGCACACTTCGCAACAACAGCGTTGTCATATCAAAGTTTTGTTAATATACCTACCTTTATTTAGGCTTTTCATATATGTATATCTAATATCTCCAAATTCCTAACTTTTTCTGTCCAACAAATGATTTTGTTTTGCTTTTCTATTCCAGTGTTTAATAATGTATTTTTTGTCACAATTGATCAATTTATTTTAAATAAGATGAAGAGTATCTCTGATTTCTAACGAACACACCCTGTTCTGGTTTCTGTTCAGAAAAATTGCAGGACATCTCAGAAACCTTTATAGGTTAAAGTATTTAATTTTAATTATTTTACACCAATGTTATTTTTATAAAAAAGAAGAAAATATATTTTTAGTATTTCAACTGCTTCACACCTTTTATCTAAATATGTATGGCATTTTCATTTATTTGTATAAACATTACAAGAAAATTGTGCAGAAATTAATTAGGCTTTATCTGTCCATGGGACATAAGCTCCACTATTGTCGGCATTTGAGTCAATTGGTTTAGCGATTATGATATTGCGTGTTGGCTTTATAGAGGGCTTGTATGGAGCCGAAGTTGGTTTTTTCTTCAAAGGTTGTGATGGTGCTGGTAAAAGAGCAGGCTTAGGCTTGTTTAACAATGGTGCAGACGTTGATAGAATGGGCTTAACAATTTTGGGCTTGTATGTTGTTGTAAGTATTGGTTTTGATATCAATAGTAAATTTACTGGCTTCGGCTGTGATGCCTCTGCCACTGCCTCTACTGCTGCTGGCTCTGCTGGCTCTGCTACCTTATTTTCTGGCTCGTCCGCATTAACTGCAACAACGAACAATACCACCAAGCAATAGACGAACTGTACAAGTGAAAAAAAAAATAAAAGTTAAGAAAAACTCTTTCAAAAAAAAAAAAATTATTAAAATAACCAAGACTCACTTTCATATTGAATTTTAATTATTTCGGATGACTTCTAAGTTTAAGAGACAATTTCTTGTGATACCTTACTCTCAATTGCCTTGGTCTTTTATACCGACATTTCTAAATTTCACAAACATGATCAAGTGATCTGAAAACATTATAGCTTCGATAACAAATAAACAAATTTTTTAAATTAATTGCACTTCTTTTAGAAATTTAAAACTTGCACAAGATGTTTCTTTTTAATTGGAAACAAGTTATTTTGCTTTGAAGATTTCAATAACAATTAAATTTCCCTTTTTTGTGTTTTGTTGTTAGAACTGTCTGATCTAACTCGAAGGCAGTAAATGATGTTGATATGAAGAGTAAACCTGTTTGATTTGAAGGTAAGTACTAAATTTATACTTATAATAAATTTAGACCGCAAAAATTGTCAAAATTTATGCAAGAATTAGGTAACTCTAACAAACAATGAACAAAAGAATAAAGATTTATTAATAACTTTATTGTACATTTTAAAATAATATTCTGGTCGCGAGTCTTAGTCATTCTTCAAAAATTGATTCAGAAGTCCACAGGACTAAATTTCACAGAAAACTTATGACCTCCAAGGCAACTCTTTTAATAGAAGAAAAGAACAATATCTACTCCTTCACACAAGTGCTAGTTATGACCCAGATAGAGAACTTGACGGGATGACGGTACTGCCTGTTGCGAGGAAATCACAAAATCCTCCAAGACTGCTGGTAGAGAGTTGTTAGTCACTACAGGCTTAGACTCTCTACCAGCCGTAATATTATTTATTTTATTCGTTTTATTTTTAAGAAAAAGTGTTAAAAATAAATTATGTTCTAAGAACATTTAGATATATATTTGATCTTATATTTACGTATAAAACACAATACCATGTACTTGAGTGCAAAATTTTAGTCAAATGGATTTTGTGTATGTCAAATAAGAAAAGCACATCAAAAGTGCATTTCCGTTATGTGCATTTATCCTTTAAGCCAGAAATGCAGTTTTATTATAGCCACTTAGAACATGATACGAGCGAAATTTAGTCAAAATCCATAGAGTCGTTCTTGAAAAAATTTTAATGAACCAACAATTTTTATGATTTCTGTGTAGAATCTGGAGTTACTACAGGAATTTCGTGAGGAATTTATCAACCATCGATTGTGAGCTTTTGACTTGCTCACCTGCTCACCACAACAGTGGTCTCATTTAAAATAAAATACACGAATGGGTCCCACGATTTTGCGCTTATGTTTAAGAAGCTTGGAATTTGAAAAATGCTTTATTTATGAAACTTGGCTTCAATGATTTTGAATTTGCTATTTTGCATATTTGCTGAAAAACAAAATTTATTTTGGAATTTAAAATACATTTTTATATAAAACATGGATTTAATGAGATAAAAATGTTCAAATGTTCTGATTTCCGGAAAAGTATGAATTTATGGAAACAAAGTTTAAAAATCGTTTAATTATTAAAGTAATTTTTTGGAAAACAAATTTTTTTAAGATTTTTCGAGAACAAAATTTGGGATACCAATTTTTAGTATTTAGTAGTATAGATTTTAGGAAATAATTTCAAAAAATAATCGTTCACACGTGATTTAAAAAAAAAAACTTGTATTTTTTTTTCAAAAAACCGAAAAATAATTTTTCGAATATTTTTACATACAATATTATTTTAAACTTAAAGGGGCTCCTGCTAAAAATTTTTGGTTAAAATCATTAGAGCATTAGAGCCGTTAATAAGAAAGTCGAAACTAAAAATAAAGGGTTCTATGACAGGTACTGTTAGTAACATTTTGCCCCAAAATTTTTTTTGACTAAAATGCAGTCCATGTCCATAATATTACACCTATTTTTTTTTTAGCTAAATCGTTAGAGCCGTTTTCGAGATAAATAAGATTTTGGATTACTGGTGTATGGGGGGTACCGTTACCTTTGGAGCTAAAAAAAGTTCAATTTCTCCTCTAGGGAATCACCGAAGACCCTTAACTACCGAGATTGAAAAAAAATAGGTCCAGTGGTTTAGGCTATAGGGAGAGGTACAGACATACAAACACACTGAAACAAGTTTTTGTGTACTAAATTTTCCTTAAAATTTTATTAAAAAAAATTGATATGCAAATTGTTAGTACATATTTAATAAAATACATTTTAAGACGTAATTTAAAAATTTGATCGTGTATCCGTTTTCAAGATATTGAATTTTCAAAAAAAAAATTATTATTTTTTTTTAAATCCAAAAACTATTTTTTCGCAAAAATTTTTAGATTATTTTTTCAAATACAAAGGAGCTCCTGCATAAAATTTTTTGTTATAGTCGTTAGAGCCCTTCATTAGAAATTCGAAACTCAAAAAAACGGTTCTATTACAGGTACCGTTAATAACATTTTGCCCCAAATTTTTTGTAACCAAAATGTAGTCCTTGTCTAATATATCACACATAATTTTTCTTATCAAAATCGTTAGAGCCGTTTTTGAGATAAATAAGATTATGCATTACGGGCTTATGGGGGGTACCGTTAGTCATAGAGCTAAAAAAATGTCAATGTCCCCTCTAGGGAATCATTTTAAGTACCGAGTTTCAAGAAAATAGCTCCTGTGGACTAGGCTGCAAATCGAGGTACAAACATGCAGACATACAGACCGACAGACGGAATTGTCGGACCCACTTTATTCATCTTCGCTATATCTCGAGTTCTATTTTTTTTTTCCAAGTACAGAACTTGCCCTATAGTACCTATATCGCAAGTAAAAATACATAATATTCCTATTTGAGCTCAAACTACTTAGTAGTTGTTTTAGTGCCTTTAAAATGTTTTTTTTAACAAGGAAACACATAAATTTGGAATCGAAGTGAAAACCCTTTCAGGCAGTGGGCAAAGCCATTCAAACATGTTGTACGCAAGTTTGGGTTTCGGGTTTTTTGTTGAAATGTATAAGCTTCAGAGGTATTTCCGAAAGAAAATTTTAAGACTACCTTCAAGTACGCCAAACTATGCTTGTACATTAGAAACCGAAGCTGAAGATGGTCACTTCTGTACCCTAGATCTTCACCTGAAGTACGTATGTCGAAAAAACTATGATTGTTTATAGTGAAGAAGAACTACAACACGAACTTTCTAAGATCCTACAAAAAAAAATTTTGGATTAAAGAACCTAATGAAATCGGCTCCAGGCATGGACTTCATTGGGATGAAAGGTATTTTCGAAAGAAGAATGGAAGAATGCAACAGCATAATATAAGTGGAGCAACTGGGAGCAGCTGTCGCATCTATAGATTGTTGGACTATACAAGAGGTCGGAACTACGAGTATTTCACTGACGATTTTGTTGTTAGTAAATTAATGTGTATTTTCAAGTCAGATGTAATCGCATTTAACTGAAAAGAAGCAGATTTGCCCATCCGCATGTAGTCTCTACAATATGAAAGAAGAAGAAGATATACATAGCACTTTCCAGATTCAAATTTCAAATTTATTTATTATAAAAGTAAATTACTTAAAACATAAAACATGATGGTTTACTGTATCAAATGCCTTCGAGAAATCTAATAAAACAGGAAAAGTAACAATATTCTTGTCTTCATCTTGCCTTAAGTCTTCAACAACATTTATCAGAGCGGTAGTGCAGCTTTGTTTTGGGCGAAAACCAGACTGGTTTCGCAAAGTAGCTTGTTACGTATTTGGAAATTTAAAAGTTTATCAAGCGGCTTGGAAAAGAATGGTAGGATAGCAATCGGCCGAAACTCATTCTGATTCTTAGGAACAGGTACAAAGACTCCAGTCATGATAATGGTATTGAAAAAGTGAGTTATTGATTTAAGGATGTAGGAACGGATAGCTTTAGCGAAAACTGAATGAATTTCATCGAACCCAATTGAGTTGGATCTTATTGAGATGTCTCTATCAACAGGATAAGAATTTTGAGGATTATCATAAAACAATGTGGACATTTCCGGATGATTTGGGATATTAGGAGGAAGAGAGGTAAAAGTTCTATTGAGTTCATTGGTATCAATTTTATTGAGGTGATTATTTTTATTCTTACAGTACCAATGCTTTTCAAGTTTTACCAGAGCTTATGTTTGGCCTGAGAGGGATCAAGTATCGAAACGAGGTTCTGCTTCGCGTATTTCAAAAATATCTCTATTTCGCGTTACTCGATAAGCATCATGGAAAATATCTAAACGGAAACGCTTCCAACGCTAATAGGCTTGGTGACGTTTCATAACTAAACTTCGCTTTATTAGTAAACCACGCCCAGATCACTTCTTAATTCCGATTTAGTTTTAAGTGGTAGCTACATTATATGGATGTTGAAAAGAATGCGAATGTCATCTTCTGAGTGAAAATAATATTTAAAATTGGACGCGTATTGTTCCAATCGTTTGCAAAATCTCTATAATTTAAGGATAAAAACAGCAACACAACACTGGGATATAATCTTTCATGAGGGTGGGATACGTGGATTAAAAACAAAAAGTTATAAAGCAAGAAGTGTTTATTATTAGAACAAAAAGAGGGAAAAGTAAAAGTTATAGAAAAAGTTTAATTACCAAAAGCAAGCTAAGAAATTTTGAGAAGAAACAATAAATATAATAAATAAAATGCACTACTAAGTCGCACGAACTTGCTCTTATGTAAAAGAAGGAAGGAAGAAAAAAAAATTTAGCGAAATTCTCGGAACCGTTTTCGAGAAAAATACGATTCTCGAAAATCATTTTTTATAATTTGTATGGTGGACACTGCTATTTTTATATAAAACTTTAGTTTTTTTCCTACATCTTGCAGATATTATCTAAAAACTGTTGATTGTTTAAAACAATCAAGCATTTTCACTTGGAAATATTGACTTAAAAAAAAATAGTTCTATGGGAGATACTCGTAACATTGATAATTTCTTATTAAAATTTTTTCACACATTACCTAGATTTTACTAAATAACATTTTTTGAATTCTTTTTAAATCTATGAAACAGTTTTTGAAAAAAAAAAAATATTTTATAAAATTTCGAAAAAAAATTGTTTGGGATGTACCGTTACTTTTGGTAAGAAAAAATGTGTTGAAGAAAAAATTAAAAATACGCTCTATCAACGGCTTAGGCTGGATGCAAGCAGACAGACAGACGAAATTGTGAAATCTACTTTTTTCGAATTCCCTATCATCGTCAAGTCTTATTAAAATCCCTAGTATTTTTTACTTGCAATATATGTATGTACTATAGGGCAAGTTCTGCATTTGGAAAAAAAATCGAACTCGAGATTTTGATCAAAGTTGACATTACGATGATAGCGAAGACGAAAAAAGTGGGTCCGACAATTCCGTCTGTCTGTCTGTATGTCTGTATGTCTGTCTGTCTGTATGTCTGTACCTCGAACTACAGCCTAAACTACCGGAGGTATTTTCTTCAAACTCGGTAGTTAAGGGTCTTCGGTGATTCCCTAGAGGACAAATTGAAATTTTTTTTTTTAGCTCCAAAACTAACGGTACCCCATACACCCGTAATGCAAAATCTTAGTTATCTCGAAAATGGCTCTAACGATTTTGATAAAAAAAAAAATAAGTGTGATATTATGGACATGGACTATATTTTGGTGAAAAAAAAATTTGGGAGGAAATGTTATTAGGGGTACCTGTCATAGAACGGTTTTTTTGATTTTCAAATTTCTCACCAACGGCTCTAACGATTTTAACCAAAATTTTTATGCAGGAGCTGCTTTGCATTTGACAAAATATAAACTAAAATTTTTTTCAAAAAAATAGTTTTTGGATTTTTAAAAAAATAATACAATTTTTTTTTTTAAAATTCAATATCTTGAAAACCGATACACGATTAAATTTTTTAATTACGTTCTAAAATGTATTTTATTAAATACAAACAATTTGCATATCAATTTTTTTATAAAAATTTTAAGGAAAATTTAGTACACAAAAAACATGTTTCAGTGTGTCTATATGTCTGTACCTCTCACTACAGCCTAAACCATTGGACCTATTTCTTTCAATGTCGGTAGTTAAGAGTCTTCGGTGATTCCCTAGAGGAAAAATTGAAATTTTTTTTTTAGCTCCAAAACTAAGGGTACCCCCCATACACCCGTAATGCAAAATCTTATTTATCTCGAAAACGGCTCTAACGATTTTGATAAAAAAAAATTAAGTGTGATATTATGGACATGCACTACATTTTGGTCAAAAAAAATTTTGGGGCAAAATGTTATTAGGGGTACCTGCCATAGACCCGTTTTTTTGATTTTCGACTTTCTCATTAACGGCTCTAGGATCTTAACCCAAAATTTTCAGCAGGAGTCCCCTTAAGTTTAAAATAATATTGTATATAAAAATATTCGAAAAAATATTTATTGGGTTTAAAAAAAAAAAAAAAAATTTTAATCAATATCTTCAAAACCTATGAACGATTATTTTTCGAAATTATTTCCTAAAACCAAGATTATTAAATACTTAAAATTCGCATCCCACATTTTTTTCTTGAAAAATTTTAGAGACATTTCTTATATAAAAAATTTATTTAATAATAAAACGATTTTTTAAGGTTTATTTGCATAAATTCATACTTTTCCGGAAACCAGACGGCATTTTAATGCATTTGAACATTATTATCTCATTAAATCCGTGTTTTATATTTATAAAATGTATCTTTAATTCCAAAGTACTTTTACATAAGAGCAAGTTCGTGCGATCCAGTCGTGCATTTTATTTAAATTGGGTTTTTCCAATTGGTGCGGTTAGATTTCTGGGGCTTTTCACGGTCATGTTGTTTTAATGACATCTGTCAAATCTGTTATTGAGTTAATGATGCCAAATCACCATGGCAAGTAACTATAGATTGAACAGCACGCCCAAATGATTAAACATTATTATCAAAATGAGTGTTCTTTAGTGCAAACGTTGCTCGCTTTGCGCCAATTTTACGATAGACGTGCTGAGACTTAACAGTCGACTTTTGACATTTGCTGGCAAAACTTGAAACGATTTATCAATCAGCCAACACGTTCGTACGCAAAACAAAAGTAAAACAGGCCAAGAACATCGCAGCCCACAGTGAAGGCGTACAGCACAACCAGAGGCGGTCGATTTCTTGCCTGACACTAGAACTCCGCCTTTCGCAGACTTCCACTTGGCGAATTATGCCTCGGGACTTGGGCCGTACATAAAAAGTTCAAGAATATAAACAACGCTGTTTGTTGGCCAAATTTGGCCGAAAAATCATCTTTAGCGACGAGGCGCATTCTTTAATGAATGGCTTTTTTAACAAGCAAAATTTCCGTAATTGGGACTACACCAACTCACTCGAGTTTTACAAGTTGTCAATGCATCCTCAAAACCATTTGGTGTCAATTTTGGGCCAACGCCAACGGCGTCATTGTTGTTCAGTACTTTTTCGAGAGGTATGTACGTTATCGATTCGGTCACAGTCAATGATGAGGAGGCTAAGATTGACATTCTGCAAGAACGTTGCGGGGGTAAGGTTATTTCTCGCAGTGGTGACGTCGTTTGGCCACCTACATAGGTCATGCAATTTGACCCTGCTAGACTTTTTCATATGGGGTTTCCTGAAGTCGCTGGTCTATGCAAAAAAACCACATTTAACCTAAAGCTGAACATACTCGTATAGGCCATAGCTCAAATTCAGCCGGATAGAGCGGAAGAGTCATTGAATATTATTTTTGATTTATTTTTTTATTAAATTATAGATAGTAAGAATTAACCGAAAGAAAAAAATCTTATCAAAATTCTCGGAACCGGTTTTGAGAAAAATACGATTTTCGAAAAATATTTTTGAATATTTGTATGGTGTGTACCTTTATTTGCATGTAATTTTTTTTTCCACACATCTTGTAGATAATAACTAAATGAAATTTTATGAATTTTTTAATTCTGTGGAACAGTTTTTGAGAAAAAAATATTTATTAAATTTTGAAAATAATCGTATGACAGGTAACGTTATTTTTGGTCTTCAAAAAAAAAAGAAAAAAATGTGTGGGTGTTTAAAGAAAATCGGCCAAGCCGTTTAGGATGTAGTCGAAACGACAGACAGACAGACAGAATTTCAAGACCCCCTTTTTTGATCTTCACTATCGTCATGTCAAAAATTATCAAAATCTCGAGTTCGATTTTTCTTGCGAATGCATATAACTTGCTTTATAGTATCAACCTATAAATCGCAAGTAAAAAAGGCATAACTTGCCTGTAAAGATGAGGTATTTGCTGTTTTTTTCGGTTTTTAATCTTCAAGTGGGTTTTTCAAAATGTTAATAATTTCTTTGTAATAAAAAAACCAAGAAAACTATGTATGTATGAAAAATTATTGGGTACATTCGGACCATCAGGTTAAGATTTAAGTGGCAAGAAGAAATCTTTATTTATTCTTCTATGGATATCCTCTTAATACTGAAACTTGCAGTAGATGTACACAGTCCAGAAAAGAAACATCGATATTATTAAAAAGACATTTCATTATTTTCTACCAATTGATAAAAGTCTAAGAAAAACTTGCTTTAAAAATAAACTTCAGTTTAAATTTTAACAATATGTCCATCATATCTGCCATCCTTCAAAAGACTTCAAAAAATAATTCATTAAAATATCTTAACTAAACTTTGTCCACAAAACCTGTTAGCTGCAAAAATGGAGACAAAAGTAAAGTATTAATTTGCATTGCATCGCATACCTTCAAGGCTCCTTAGTAAGAGCTTTGTTGTAGTATTAGATATGCAAAAACAAACTTGAATAGCAATCTATCATAGTCAAAGATACCCGCCAATGTCATCGTCGGCGGCTGCTGTCGGAGTTTGATGCTAAAGAAATTATAATATCCCAGCCTAGGTAGGTAACTGTGTATACTGTGAACAAAAGGTACCCATGCATATTCAATAATAGAGAAGAACGGCAACGTAACCGTCCTGTTTTTTAATTCATTTTCCTCATGATGATGCTATGCAAAAGAACCTAAAATAATATACCGAATAATTTGTGAGGGATATTGCATTAAACTATCCTTTCTTTGTCCAAAAGTTTTCAGAAGAATGTCACTATGAAAATAATTAATAAAATAATGTACACTTTTGAATACGAGTAATCTTGGTGTTTTGTGTTGTTTTCAAACATATCAATTCAAAAAAAGCTTTAATTTGTATGATATTGGACTTATTTGAAAACCATTTAAGAGATTTTTAGCAAATGTTTTAAGTATATAAGTAACCTATACAAAAAAATTACTCGGACTAAAAAATCAATATCGTAAATCTTCACCTCTCCTATTTTTACTTGCTCTATTAAATGTCTAAAAGTTTGGAAGAAAAGTGCTCTTATAGTCAAAAATAATGGTACAATCTATTCGACGCACGGTTAGAATAGCGCGAAGGATAAACATTATTTTTCTCAAAAACGATTTTTACGATATTTATAAGAAAATATGAATGTGTCCTATAAGAGATTTTTTTTTCCGGACTGCAATCATTGAGTAGAAAGATAGATAAAAAAAAACTTTATCAATAGTAGCTAGCTCCAAAAAAATCATTTTCATTATCGACGAACTTTAACAAACAGGCCAGAAGTCGGTGGAAAATTTAAAATTTTTCTTTAAACTTGGTAGATAGTATTTTTAATTTTTCCCCCACACGTTTTTTTCTTTTTTTTTATGATCAAAAATAACAGTATCTGCCATACGATTTTTCCCGAAATTTTATAATTTTTTTTTCTCAAAAACTGTTGGACAGACAAAGAAATATCCAAACAAAAATTCAAATGCATTTAGTTAAAGCTAGATAATAGTTGAAAAAAATTTCCGAAAAGTGGTAAAATTTTGATAATTTTTTTTTCTTTCGATTCATTCTTACGATCTTTAATGTTATAAGAAAATGGAAAATAATATATTACTTATGTACTTACTATAAAACGTTTTTTTTTGAATTTTGAATTTCTCACTATCGGAATGACGGACTTTAGTGAAATTTTTTATAGAGAAGCTTCTTAAAAGTTTAAAAAACATTTCTCTTCAAGATTTCTTAAAAAAATATTTTTTGAATTTAAAAAAAAAATCTATTTTTTCTTGGAAAATTCAATATCATAAAAACGGCTTTTTTGGAAACTTATGTTTTGTTCGTATAGTAATAAAAGCTTTAAGTTGGCGTACCAGAATTTTTTTTTAAATGTTTTAAATTTTTTTTCTATAAAAGCTTATTTTTTTTAGAAAACCACTACAAAAACTTATAATTCTGGTTCTTGCTTAAATTCATATTTGCATAGCATTCTGGTTTTGTCTCTTACCACTAAGAGCATTTAGAAAATAAATTTTGTCCTTATGAACAGGTTTCTTTAATACTCGTAACATTCGTTTTTAAAATTCCTGATGGTCTATTACTTACGAGCAAGTTCGTGTGACCCAGTAGTGCATTTTATTTTGTTTGTATCTACAAATTTTTCGAAATTTAAGAATATTATATTTTTTTCACAAGAAACTGTTCGAAAGATTTTTAAAACAAAAATTTAAAAATAACTTTCAGATCAAGCTAGCTCTTATGATCGAAAAAAAAATTATAAATCCTTAATGGTACTTACAGAACTATAGTACTGATTTTGAACATTTTATTTATGCTTAGTCTCCTTAGAAGTTTGAATACTATTGTGTATTCATGTTTTTGAACAAAGCTAGCTTTGTTTTTCTAATCAAAATAATTGCGTTTTTTTAATTTTAAACTCATTTTTTCGATTTTTTTAAAAATCGATGACTTTCAATATTTATACTAAATGATGTTTAAAAAATGTTCTTTTATTTAAAAATTACCATACCACACACCATAGAAATATTAAAAATTTGGTATCGTATCGCCTAATTTTAACGATCTACACTCAAATAGAAAAAAATTAATTACGACATTACTAACAGTATCCCTATCCCTACTATAGGAGCATTTTTTCTTGCGATATTTATAGATACTGGCAAGTTATGAATTTGTAAAAATATCGAACTCAAGACAAAGTGAGTCTCACAAATCGGTCTGTCTCTCTGTTTATTCCCTAGATCCTAAGCGGCTTGGCCCATTTTCTTTAAACTTGGTAGATATCATTTTTAATTTTTTCCCCCACAGGTTTTTTTCTTTTTTTTTAAGAACAAAAATAACGGTACCTGCCTTACGAATTTTTTTTTTTTGAAAATACGATATCTCAAAAACTACTCAATATTTGGAAATTTATTTTCATTTGTACAGTAATAACTAAAATGCACGACTGGGTCGCATGAACTTGCTCCTATTAAATAGACTAAGAATTTCAAAAATGAATGTAATTAGAGAAAAACAGTTCATAAGCATAAAATTTATTTTTTAAATGACTAAAACAACTTCTTTAGTAGTTGGAGGTAAAAATAGGATTATGCTTTGTATTGGTTTCTTAAAAAAATAAGCGTTTATGTACAAAATTTTTAAAACATTTTCAAGAAAAAATTTCGATACGAAAACTTTAAGTTTTTATAACTTTACGAGTGAGAATTAAATTTCCAAAACAAATATTGAGCCGTCTTTGAAATATCGATTTTTCCAAAAAATATTTTTTTTTAAGTTTTAAAATGCAATGGCTTTCAGCCTTTTTAGAAGCATCTCTAAAAAAAATGAGTAATTCAAAATTTTAAAAAATCGTTCTATGGTAGGTAAAAGCTGTAATATCTTAATTTCATTTTTTTTTTTTAAATTAAAGATCGTTAAAATTAATTGAAAACAAAAATTTTTATCAAAATTCTAGGCGCGCGCCGTTTTCGAGAAAAATACGATTTTTGAAAACCATTTTTTAACATTTGTATGGTGGGTACCTTTATTTTAAGGTAAAATAAAACTTTTTTTCATACTTCTTGTAGACTATGTTGAAGAACTATTATTTATCAAGTTTCAAAAAAATCTAGCATAAGGTTTTCGAAATATTGAGTTTTGAAAAAAAAAATTGATTTTGTTTTTAAATCAAAAGCAATTTTTTTTGAAAATTTGAATACACAATTCTATCCAAGTTTTTGGGGCAAAAAAATGATCAAAATCGGTTGTGCCGTTTTTGATAAAATCAACCAGTACCTAGCTTTAACTAAGTAAATGAAATTTTTTTGTATCTTTGTTTTTTGTAAATCTGTCGAACAGTTTTTGAGAACAAAAAATATTTATAAAATTTCGAAAAAAATTCGTATGGCAGGTACCGTTATTTTTGGTCTTCAAAAAAAAAGAAAAAACCTATGGGGGGAATAAAATTATAAACTGATATCTACCAAGTTTGAAGAAAATCGGCCGAGCTGCATAGGCTATAGTCGAACAGACAGACGGACAGAATTGCGAGACCTACTTTTTCGTCTTCGCTATCATCGTAATGTCAACTTTGATCGAAATCTCGAGCTCGATTTCTTTTACGAATACATAACTTGCCTTATAGTACCTATAAGTCGCAAATAAAAATATATTTATACGTCTTTTATAAGGAAAATTGTTCATCAATTCAGAAACGGTGAGCTATAAAGTGCGCGTTTTAGTGGGCGTGGCAATAATTTGACTTTAAATCAGTTAGTAAGAGTCTCAGGAGTCTACATGTGAAATTTCAGCTGCCTAGCTGTACTGGCTGATTTAATGTCATGAATTCAATCATCTGTGCGTCACCTATAGTCTCTTTATAATTTTTTTGTAAGATCACTCCTAGAATTTCAACTTAAAGTCTTTTTAACCTTTAAACCCTAAATTCACGTCATGATATCCACGACATTCTTTTTGAACACTAATAACATAATGTGGTTATAGATTGCCCTAATCTACTCCAAAAGATCTCTCAGACTTTGAATCCTCGTCAGTTGAGATCTCTGCTTTTCCTTCTCATTACCTTCCACACTACTGTTATCGATCTAAAGGAACCATGGACTAGAATGCAAAGCAAAGCAAACAACTTCAACATAAATATCCCGCTTTAGAACAAGCTACCTTTAAGTCACACCTCTCATAGCCCTCGATAGCCCTTTTCACATTTCTGCACATTTCCATTCTTTCATATTTAGTTAATTTTAGAATTGCGAAAAGTTTCGTTTGGCCTTAAATAATGAAGTGGGACAAATGGTGGGATTCAACGTTTATTCTACATACATAAAGTATAGATTTTAATTTTAGTAAACTAGTTTTTGTCAATTTTACAAAATATTAAAAGCACTAGGGAGATGTTGGACAAGTAATACGCATAAAACGTGAGAACACTAATATTGTGTAGGGACCTATCTCCATTTCATACTTAGTCATTGGCACTCGTCATCTTTAAATGTGAATTTTAATCTTTTTGGTAGATTTTTTCATAGATTTCTAATCTTTCGAAGACCAACAGTTTATTTATCACTCAAGAAGTGAAAGATAACAATTTCTTATCAATTTTTTTTTTGTATATGAACTTTGTTTTTAAATTACCTTGTACGCTTTCTCCAGCACAGCAGTTATGGGTAACTGAGGTTTATAAAACGTTCAAGAATGTTCAACATTTAGTCGTATTTGCAAAAGGCTATTGGTGGAACGTTGGTTTTATATTGTCACCTTTATTGAGTATTGTTATTCTAAAAATGGGTGAGAAGTTTGTTTTTGATTAAATTTATTACTCGGAATAGAATAAGAAAAGTTAAGAATTTATCTATGTATTTGAATGTACATATATGTATATGAAACTGTTTTATCAGCAAATTTATTAATTGATGTTTATTATTACTGAGTACTGCTTACGGCCTTGAGATTGTATCAATATGGTTTTTCAATAATTAATGTCAAAAGAAAGTGAAAACTCTGAAAACACACGAATTTCAATTTTGTACTTTGAAAGTACAGTATTTTACGGATATAAGAAGAACTCATAAAAAAAGTCGCTTATAAGAAAGGGGTCTTTATCTTAAGTTTCTTTCTTCTTTAAAAAAAAAAAAAAAAAAAACAAAAAAATATTTATGTGTTAGAAAAGCAAAATTAGAAGAAACTCTTTTTTATGCAATATAATATTAATTCAAACATATCGTCGCTGTAGATCGAATACCTCGTAACCCAGAAAAAAACGATTTTTAGGTAATGATGCAGTTATATTGTGAAAAAAATTCCGGATCTAATGAAAAATATCCTGTGAACCTAAAAACTATAATTGCAGAGCCACGCGCATAATTAACAACACGTCTCTCATTGCCTCTCATTGATTTGATAATAAGTTTTTTGTCTCTCCTGAAAAATCGACTTTTCTGGGTTACGAGGTATTCGATCTACAGCGACGATATGATAAATTTAATTCAGCATTTAGTCCCCATTCTCCATTAACTACGCAACAACAATGGGACACAATGTTAGAACCTTATATTGTTTTTATAAGACATTTTCTGCTTAAACTTTGATGGACACATTTATCGGTTTTTTACTTTCAACTTATAGGTACTATAAGGAGAGTTATGCATTCGTAAAAAAATTTTAAAATCAAGATTTTGATCGAAGTTGACATTACGATGATAGCGAAGACGAAAAAAGTGGGTCTCGCAGTTCTGTCTGTTTTAAAATTTTCCCCCCAAACGTTTTTTTTAAGACCAAAATTAACATTTAGTTAAAGCTAAGTAATGGTTGACAAAAATTTTCCGAAAAATGGTACAGCCGATTTCGATATTTTTTGTATGCTAAGGCTCCCCAAAAGATTGAATGTTACTGTGCACTCAAATTTTCCAAACATTTTTTTTTTTTGGATTTTTAAGAAAATTTTCATTTTTTTTTTAAATCTCGAAATTTCAAAAACCATTCAAGTTTTTTTTTTTAACTTGACAAATAAAAGTTTCTTAATACAATCTACAAGATGTGACTTAAAAAATGTATTTGACCTAAAAATAATGGTACCCAACCCACCATACAAATGTTAAAAAAATGGTTTTCAAAAATTGTATTTTTTTTGAAAACGGCGCACAAAATTTTAATAATTTTTTTTTTCGATTAATTTTGACGATCTATAATTTATTAAAAACATTTTTTTTTTCAATTTCTCATTATCAACATAACGGATTTTAATGAAGTTTTTTGATAGAGAAGCTTCTAAACAGTTTTAAAAATATTAAAAAAAAATATTTAAATATAAAAAAGCATTCCAAAACTTAAAAAAAAAAAATATTTTTTGAATTTTGAAAAAAAAAAATTATTTTTGGAAAATTCGATATCTCAAAAACGGCTCAATATTTTTTTTTTTTGAAATGTTTTTTTTTTAAATATAAGATTTTATGTAGATATACATTTTTTAAAATATTTTTTAGCACACATTTTCTTACCACAATTTGAAGTTTTTATTATTGTGTAAATTATAAAAAAATTAAAAAATATTACTCTTATCTTCAAGTTTTACCTCTCAAAAAAAAATTATATATGTTTTTTAAATGGAAAAAATATTATTTTTTAAGTTTTGATGTTCAATGTTCTACAAACTTTATTGAAGCATATAATGAATTTCATTCAAATCCAAATTTTCGAAAAAAAATATTCTATGGATTACTAGCTTCCACCGAACCATCTTGTAAATAGTTTTAAAAAACATTTTATTGTAAAAGTACAAAAAATTGAGCAAGTGTTTCTTAAAAATTGATCAAAATAAGTTGTACCGTTTTTGAGAAATTGAATACCTCAAGTTTCAAATTTTAAACAGTATCTTTTCATTGATTTGGGCTTATTTCGTGTTTCCTATCATCGTAATGTCAATTTTGCTCAAAATCTCGAATTCGATTCAAAACTTGCCCTATACTACCTAGTACCTACACCGTATGTAAAAATAGTGGGTCTCGCGATTCTGACATTCAGGAATTAACGACATGCGACCGATTTTCTTTAAACTTATTAGATAGTGTTTTTTAATATTCCTTTCCATTTGCTTTTTCGTTTTTTTTAGATCAAAGTTAACGAAAATATTTTTCGTTAAAAAATATAAACAGATTTTTATCAAAAAAATTCAAAAATTTTCTTGCAGTATTTTAACAAATTTCATAGTAAAAAATTTCATGTTACTTAAAATTAAACCATTTATTTTTGACGATGCAACTGATTTTCCTCAATTTTCTTATGCGACAGCTCCTTTAATGTTTAAAAAGTATTGTGTATTCCAATTTTCGAAAAAAAAATTGTTTTGAATTTTTAAGATCAATTTTCAACATTTGTTTCAATTCTAAACATTTCATATGCCACATAATAGTTTTTACTTACGATTAAGGCCAAGTTTTGCATTTGGAAAAAAATTAAACTCAAGATTTTGATAACAACAGAGAACACGAGTACAGTGGGTCCCACAATTCCGTCTGTCTGTTTGCATGTATTCTTGTACCTTGTACCTTACAGCCTAAACCACTGAAGCGATTTACTTAAAACTTGATATTTAGGGTGAAATTTAAATTTTTGTTTAACTTCAAACCTAACGGTACCTTCTATACAGCAATCTCAAAAAACAGGTCCAATTATTTTGATTAGAAAAATTAAGGTGTAATCACAGATAATAGAGTAACTCTATTATCTGTGGTGTAATGCTATAGGTATGTACTACATTTTGGTAAAAAAAAAGTAAAAAAAAGAAAATTATTAAATGTAGGTACCTGTCATATAACCGTTTGTTTCATTTTCGACTTTCACGTTAACGGCTCTAACGATTTTGATCAAAATCATTTTTATACAGGAGTTCCTTTAAGTTTGAAAAAATATTGTAGGCATATAAAAATTTTCGAAAAAATATTTTTCGCGTTTTTTGAAAAAAAAAAAAAATTCAGAAACTTTTTTTGGAATTTATTATTATCTACTTACTTAAAATTGACATCCCAATTTTTTTTCAGAAACCTCAAAGAAATTTCTGACATAAAAAATCAATTTATAAATAAAACATTTTTTTATTTACTTTGCTTCAAAAAATTCATACTTTTCTAGAAATCAGATTTTAGACCTAAGCAAATTTTTAAAACTATTATCTAAAATATTTCGAAAAAATGTCTTCTATTCAAAAATATAATGTAAAGAGACATATTTTTCGAAAATATTATTTTACTGGTAAACGACTCCTAGAATTTCAATGAATATCATCGATCATTCAATAAAACAGAATTTTAAATGAAATGTTTTACAGTACGAACCTAACATAAATCAATTTATTTTTAATTTTTCACTTTCTCATTATCGACCATAACGAACCTAAATTTGATTTCTTGAACAGAAGATTCTTATAAGGATAAGAACCATACATATCAAAACATAAAACAAAATTATTTATGGATTTATGTATTTATGAATTTGTTGTATTTCATTTTAAGCCAAAGCTTTTGTAGTTTAGATATAAATTTGTATATATTTATTTAAGTCACCAATTTTTAAAAAAATATTTTTTATTAACTATATTTAAAATGAAATCGCTGAGAGGATGGCCCTATACCTATAAAGCAAGCTAAAACCAAAACTGATAGAAAATATATATGGCGGAAGTTTTTATTGATTTTTGGTTTTGAAAATTTCTCAGTTTTCTTGAAACCTTTAATTAAAAATTCATAATTCATTTTTCAGAAAATCAGTTATAATATTTTGAATGCTTCAGCGATTTTCACTGCTCCCGTATTCACTCACGAGTATTTGTATACCTTGAATCGAACGTTTACTCTGATAAGTGTGTGCACAAACATACAACCCATAGCAAAGTCAATAACTTTTATCTCATCGAGGCTTAAATCAGATCGCCATCAAAAAAGTTGAACTTCTCTCACGTGCGGTTTTTTTATAGTTCATATTTTTAAAATGCTTTTGTTCTTTTATTTTATTGGATAAAAATAAAATAAAAACAAAATATTAACATAAATTAAGTTAAGAACTTTTTAATTTATCCCTGGGAGTATTACGCAAAAAAATTCATTCAATCATTCTTTTTTGCCATGACGGAAACGAAATTTAACTTATATTTTTGAAATTAAATTTCAGATCACAAATGGATTTCCGAATCAAATGGAAGAATTCCCAGCGAAGCAGTTGTAGCTGGCATTGATTCTGATGGAGATACCATTTGCATTGGCCGGGCAAGCTTCAACAATGACTTGTTGCCCGCCAAGGTGATTCCCAACAAGGGTAAAGCGTACGTCAGCCATGGAGGGCAGGAGCACGAAGTGTCCAACTATGATGTCCTTTGCGGTCCCTACTACGACTGGACCACTGACAGTAATGGTGATGTTCCGCCCACAGCCGTTAAATCGGGTTTAACTTGTGACGGCGAGACCCTCTACGTTGGACGAGGATCCCACGAGGGCAGCTTGACCGTTGGCAAAATTCATCCCTCACATGGTTGTCTGTACATTCCGTACGGAGATTCGGAGGTGAAGCTTACAACGTACGAAGTGCTTGTGCAACCCGAACAGTGGGTTGAAGCAACGCCTGATTGCATACCCCGAGGTGCAATCGTTGCAGGAGCAGATTCGGATGGTGATACAATTTACGTGGGCCGTCTTAAACACGGTGGTGATTTGTTGCCAGCAAAAGTTATTCCTGGTAAAGGTGGGGCTTACGTCTGCTTTGGCGGTGAAGAGGTCAAGAGTGACAATTTCCAAATACTTGTGGGAGCCGGTTTCGCTTGGGCTGCTTGCGTAGGAGGAAATATTTTACCAAATGCAGTCCCCTCTGGAAATACCAGTGACGGTGAAACCCTGTACATAGGACGTGGTCATCACAATGGCAGCTTGAGTGTGGGTAAAGTTCATCCATCCCACGGATGTCTTTATCTGCCCTACGGCGGAGAGGAGATAAAGCTGCAGCATTACGAAGTATTGGTTCGCTTATAGGAAAATGCTGGATATGTAACGGGATGATTAAATAAAGGAAAATGGATATTTCCTCCATATGGGAGTGTGTGTTTAATTATTTTTATAAATCGCTGCGCACTTGGCAAAGTTTCAAAAAGTTTGTCTGTGTGTTATCGCACAAGGCAGCTTCTCTCGAAGCACAGAGAGGAGTCGCTCTTGTGGCGACTAAATTATAACATACTTGGTCTTTTGTACTTTTGTATGAAGACCTACAGGATATAGATGAACGTACATATATGAGTCAAGAATTTCTTAGATTTCCAATTTGGATTTTGACAATGTAGGTATGTGGTACTATCATTTCGAAGTTCTGCAAATGGCTATGTTTTCAACCCATTCGGAATGCACATGCACACAAAGGATGCAATGAACCGTGAATGTGCTAAAAGTTTGAAAGTTTTTGAAGATTAAGCAAAATGCTTTAGGAAGTTTCAATTTCAAAGTTTAAATTAAATAATAATTAAAGACCTAGTAGTAGGAGAAAGTATGTAAAAGTAAGTTTTTTTTTCAAGGAATTTCTGTAGACTGAGTGTGTTCAGTGAGAATGTAATGAATTATGTGTTCTCTTTTGTGTAGGCATCTTACTGGAACTCTTAAGATTTTTCTCTTTGAATTATCTTCCTGGTGCTTTGATGGGAGGCTTTGGGGGAGTCATGGCGATTTCCTAGCTAGGAAAATTATTTTTTTAGGTATTGCTATAATGGATCCAACTTAAATGTCTTTTTCCTGTCCGGGGTACTGACTCTTCCCGCGAATCGATAAATTATTATTTTAACCTATTTTTTGTCATGATGAATTATTTCTCATTTTAGCCGTTCGGATCTAGTGGAGAATTGAAGAATTCTTGTCGACTTAGTCATCCAGTTCCGGTTCTCCACGAGTTGCCGGGCTAACAATTCATTTTTGTTTATGAATTTAAATAACGTTTAATTTGATCAAACACATCTCTTACTATTTACCGTTAAACGCACGTAAGACTTACATCAGCAAGATCGATTGAGTAGATTGGGTAAGTTTATTAGGGTGAGAATGTTGAATTGCATCTTCTTTCGTCAAATGGTGGTGAAACCTGAAGAAACACAGGTAAGCAACATTTGGGTGCTGGTAATGAACAAAGTCCTCCTGAATCTGAAACATTGTGGAGTAAAGGTAGTAGCCTACGCCGACGATCTTGCGTTATTAACGACAGGTACATTCTTACCCACTATCAGCGAACAGGTCGAATACGCCCTTTCTAAGGTTAGTAGATGGACTAGAAAGTGCGGCCTGATGGTTAACCCGTCAAGAACAGAATAAGTCCTTTTTACAAACAAAAGGAAAATACCAAGCTTAAGAATACCTTCAATTGAAGGCACCCCGCTGAAGATTTCAGATCATGAAAAGTATCTTGGTGCGATTTTAGATAGGAAATTAAACTGGAGTCTTAACACTAAGGAAAGAGCGAAAAAAGAAATGATTGCATTCTACTCCTGTAACAGAATCTTTGGGAAATCCTGGGGACCTAGCCCAAAAATTATCAGGTGGATGTATTTGGCGATAATCAGACCAATACCTACTTATGGTATTTTGGTATGGTGGAATGCAACGGAAAAAAGCACGAACCTCAAAACTCTGACAAAAGTACAGAGACTTGCGTGCATTGGAATTACGGGTGCCATGAGATCCACACCAACTGCAGGGTTGGAGGCGGTACTCAACCTGATACTCCTATACCTTTTCGTACAAGAATCCACAGCATATAGCGCCCTAAGGCTAAGCCAGACTAATACCTGGAAAAACAGCTCAATAGGACATGCTCAAATTCTTCAAAAATATTTGGGTGATAGTATTATTACTGATTATACAACACCCGAACTTGTCTTTTATAAACCATTCCAAACTGCCTTTCCAAGCAGAGAAGAATGGCTGAACAACCAACCCTACGCCAGTGAATCAGCAATAGCAATCTATAGTGATGGCTCTAAAATGGACACGGGTGTTGGTGCAGGCTTTTTCTCAGAACCTCTTGAGCTAAACAACTTACTTAGGCTCCCAGATCATAGCAGTGTCTTCCAAGCGGAGGTCCTGGCAGTGACAACAGCTGCTAGACAGGTATCAATGATGGCGATACCACAGGCTGATATCACCTTTTACATTGATAGCCAAGCGGCAATAAAAGTGATTTCTGCCACTGTGATAAAATCGAAGCTTGTCACGCAACACAATATTAGACTTTGCTGGGTCCCGGGACACAGCGGCATACTAGGTAATGAAAATGCCGATGAGTTGGCAAGACAGGGATCAGCGCTTGACGGTAGTCAAACAGAGATGGTAAGTATCTTACTCTGGAACATTAAACAGAAAACTTCAGATTTAATCCTAAAGAAATTCAATGAAAGGTGGAGTCTACTTGACACCTGTGATACTACTAGGAAAGTATGGCCTTGCTTTAACAAGCAGAGGACTGACAAAATTATGCAACTTAGTAAGAAGTCCCTTCGTTATCTTACGCGCATAATCACCGGACACAATTTACTAAAATATCATAAATTCAAAATGAAACTAAGTACAGATTACCTATGCAGAGGATGTGGTGATGACTTTCTCTGTCACTGCCCTTCACTATGCCACCAAAGAAGGAAATGGCTTGGTATAGTTACTTCTTTGACAATTTAGAAGATCTTTCTAATATTTCAGGAATTCACATATCGAACTTCGTCAATGCCTGAAAATGGCTTGACTGATTAACAGAACACATAGGTTTTTATCAGAAAAGAGTGATTATACTCACGGGTAACACAATGGATCTACATTGATCTAAGCTTGACGATAAGTGTGTCAGCCCAATAATCTAACCTAGCCTAACCTATCATCAGTAATTTAGGCTTGAGTTGCTTACGGTGGCTTTCCATTCCCTACTGCCCCGATCAAGCTGTTTCAAGCAGACTAAGCGATGTGGCCTTCAAAACGGAGTCAAATTTTTCCTTCTTGTCTATAACCAACAAGCTAGGATGCAAGAACTATTTTTGCTGATTCATTCGTTAGATTTGGCCGGGCCAATGTTGTGGACATCCACATCTTCTATCAGCACAAAAAATTCGAGGTTGTATCTGCTTAATAGGTGTAGAACATTTTTTCTGACGAAAGACCCTTTTTCTCTT
This sequence comes from Chrysotoxum bicinctum, assembly GCA_911387755.1. NCBI lineage: Eukaryota > Metazoa > Arthropoda > Insecta > Diptera > Syrphidae > Chrysotoxum > Chrysotoxum bicinctum. The sequence continues at coordinate 58,848,893 of OU426989.1, read as the reverse complement.
TCCATTTCCGCTTCTCGTTCAACAATCGGGCCCCGTAAACCAGGATTAATTGTATAAGAATTTTGTAGAGTGTACACTTGGTCTTACGCCTGAGGAATTTCGAACCCATTTGTTTCACGAATGGAAATAGCAGCGGTTTCGTAGGGTAAATCTGTCGAATCTCCACTAGGGTGTCATTCGTGGAGTTTATTCTTTACTACTAGATAGATGAACTGCTGAAAGTTTTTGCAATCAATATTGACGTTCTGTCATAGTCGGTGGCCAAATTAACTCGGATGTACATACTTAGTCTCACGACTAACAAGTTTCGCCTGTTCTTCTATCCACCAGGAAGGACTCTTATACGGATCTTTGGCATCGATCGTTGATGCTAATGTGGTCTATTAACACTTTTAGTTGAAAAGATTTGTTGAAAATTTTGCCTTCGGTGGTAACTGCTAGCATTCTCAACGAGATAGAAGAAATCCCTGTGAATGTCCCTGGAATAGTTCGGAGGACTTATATTCTCCAGTTGTATATAACACCGCGTATTTTCCAATGTTACGTAACACAACGGGATCCCAATCAATGCTGTTTAATGCGAATTTGATATCGTTATAGTGAGCGTTGAGTTGAAATTCCTTTATCTTTTCCCTCAGTGTGAAGATTTGGGCTATGGTGGATCTGAGGTCCAGTAGCCAAGCTGGTAATTTTCGATTAAAGTAAAACATAACGACTTAAGGCGGTCAGGCAGTACGTGGTATAATATATTGAATGTGAAGTTTAGAATGTATACATATACACTTTCGCACTATCTCGATGGTTCATTTTAAATATTGAATAGTTAAAACTCAATGATATAAATATAATATCATAAATTTCAAAACTGAATATTTAATAATAATGTCTATATGTATATTTCGACGCATGGAAAAAGTTAAAATTTGCACGGATAAGCCCATATGCTTTAAAAATTCTTGCCAGACTTAGGGACTGTTTTTTGAAAATGGTGTAAATAAAACGGATAGTCCAGTGATTGCTCATCCAGCCTTCCGCTGTTAATTCTTTAGGAACTGACGATTTGTTTTTCTAAAACTTTTCATAGCCTATACCACTTCTATACCCAGGGTTTGAACTACCTGTCTTCTGACTGGAAGTGGGTTATGTTCTTGTGCTAGTACTCCCACTACACAATGCGCATTTAATAGCTGATGGATACTGCTTAAATATACCTACTATGTACTGGGATTGGGCGTAAATGTTAGTCACTTTTTCAAATAACCTGTTTTCGAATTAAAACGAGTAGCCAATTGCTTGGCTTTGTTGATAAAATCTCCAGATGTTGTTTTGATCGAAAGACTCATTGATCTCCTGTGCCGCATAAGGCAAGTTATGAATTCGTGAAAACATCTATTTCGAGATTTCTATCAGTCTTGGTAGATACCATTTTTAAATTTTCCATCGGACGTGTTTTTCTTTTTTTTAAGACCTCAAATAACGGTCCCTCTTCCTGCCATAATACTGTGTTCGAAATACTAGAAAATATTTTTTTTCTCAAAAACTGCTGCACAGAGTTTTCTAAAAACTGTCTACAAGATAGGAATTGACAAATCCTCCAAGAGTATCTCTTGTCATGGAAAATGCAACTCATTAGCCGTTCGGAATAGGCAGAAAATTGAAGGTCCCTTCCGTTGTTGGTAACACGCACACAGGAATGGTTGAGAGTTGTAAGTCACTAGGTCCTGGTTTCATTTCATTTATTTACAATATGAAAGAACAAAGTTTAATTTTATTTAAAAACAAAGGTAACCACCATAAAAAAGTTAAAAAATGATTTTTGAAAATCAAATTTTTCTCGAAAACGGCTAAATTTTTAATTTTTGGTGAATCATCTGTCACTTTTTGAATTTATTTATCACCATACCAAGGATTCTTTACTTAAAGTGATTGGTAGCCTATACTGTGGCTGTGATTTCAGCTGCCTCTTTTATCATATCGTTATACAGAGGACACGAATTATTGCCTTATTGGCGTGTGTGGGGTTGCATGGATGTCGGATAGCTTCTCGATCAGTGATCTCTGTATAGACTAGACCCCGACAACTTCAGGTATGCTAAGCCATTCAACGTCGAATATTTTCATTGGGCATCGATCAGCACAATGCACATGGTCAATTTGGTTGATGGTCCGATCAGAAACCTATTGCTTCTTATCCCTGCACTTTGAGCTGCTGGCAATGGTGGAAAAAATTCAGTTAAAAATTAACGGTGCAGTGCAGAAATCGGTGCCGTGAAATAAGGCCAAATGAAATAAGACCAACTTTCAAAAATTGGCCTTATTGCACTTTTACAAAGTGAAATTAGGCCAATTTTCAGCAGTTGGTCTTATTGCACTTTTACAAAGTGAAGTAAGGCCAAATTGGTCTTATTTCACTTTCAACAGTTGGTTTTATTGCACTTTGACGAAGCGAAATAAGGCCGAACTGCATTTTTATATTTATTTCATAAGCAAATTTGGCCTTATGTCGCTTTTACAAAGTGGAAGTTAAAATCCTGGAAACCCGCGAAGCGGGCCACCCAAGGTACTGTTGCCCAGGAAAACCCAGAACGTCGGTAAAGTGACATAAGACCAAGTATTAAAATTTGGTCTTATGTCACTTGGCCTAATGTCACGGCACCACATTCAGTTGCTCTTATTACGCTTTCAAAAAGTGAAATAAGACCAATTTTGTCTTATTTCTTAAAATCATTTGGCCTTATATTACTTTGTCAAAGTGAAATAAGACCAACTACTGAAAATTGGCCTTATTTCACTTTATGAAAGTGCAATAAGGCCAATTTTTAAAAGTTTCACTTGGCCTTATTTCACGGTACCGCAGAAATCCACTTGGTTAATGTGCGATCTCCATTTCCGATCAGAATAATCAAAGGACAGTTGACTCACTTCAGCGTTCATCCGGTTTCATCAAAAAATTTGCAGATGTGAAAAACCTGAACAAAAATGTTCTTCAAAATTCTACCACACCAATTTTAAATAATCAGACTACAGAATATTGAAACTGATGTGACCCTGAAGCAGGGTTGTAATCGTCTGTGAATACGATGTTTAAACAATTCCATAGAGACTACATTCAAGGACTTCACCTTAAAAAATGAAATCCCCATTCATTTGACATTTGTCTACCTGCATTATACAATACTCAAATCAAACCAATCTTCTGGGAATTCAGGTATTCTTGGTATTCTTTGGATTTGAGAAATCGTCCAATACTTTTTTTTTCTTACAAAAAATATAAAATATTTCCCTTATCACGATATTTACCCAAGTGTTATGTGCGTACGAAAGTCAAATAAGGTCGAAAACATCACTCAAAACGTGAAGCCCTTCGATTTTATCCTTCAATCCAACAAACATAATATATCGACATCCAATCATATATAAATGAGTTTTTAACCTCCAACAATCCTTGTCGTTGTCATGTTCTTCCAAACATAATTTTTTATGTCTTCCTTATTTTTCATTCCAAGGTGAGTTATTACTCAATTTCATCTCAGAAGTTTCATAAGAAACCCTAGAATAAAAAAGATGTCTAAAGCAATCGTATACTCGTACCATATCTCAATTTTGATCTTTAAGTTTTATTTTTAAAGAGACAGCTAAATTAACGAAATTCCTTCTTCATTATTGAATCAGACTTTAAATGGAACTTCTCTTGCTCGTTTCATGCTTGTCATGCATTGCCTTATAATTAAAACACTAAGATTTGTTTGTGTGCAGAAAAACACCACCAACCAACGTCAAACAGCTTCCGGTATGATGTCAGAATGAAAAGAACTAATAACATGCAAGACCCAAGTGGTCCCGTGTGCTTTACCAGACACGAGACATTCATCATCTCTTTTTCTTTTACAGGAAGTTTCGCATTATAAACTTAAATTAACAGGAAAGCTTGTCGTAGGTATTGGCTCAAATTTGTTTTATGCGAATTTTCGAAGCTGATGAAGAAGAATGTATATGGAGTTTAGCAGCAGGAAAATATAACTTGAATTTTTATGTCTAAAGTATCTTCTGACCCAGGTCCGAACTGGGCTAAATTTCACCAAACCTATATTTTTTTTATAATTCACATCCTTATAGTGTTGAACATAAGCAAAGAACGAGTGATAGGGAAATTATGGGGGAGAAAAAGGAACAATTATCTTGAATGTTCGCAAATTGAAATGGCAGGGGAAACCGTGCCGGTTAAATTATTCCATAATCGTATTGTGCGACTAAAAAGTGAATCTCTGTATTTGACAGTACGTCCAAAATAATGCTCAATGCTACGATCGGACCAATACAAGAAGTAGTGCACGCCGCCCAAATCGCCCAACAAGTAAGCCACTTCTCGGAAGAAGATCGTTATGCTAGCAACGCTGGACTTTCGAAATGCCTTCAACTCGGCCAGATGGAGCGATATACTGGATGCGCTCGAACGGAGAATCCACATTCCAGCATATCTGCTGCGGATGGTGAAGGACTACCTCAGGAATCGAGAGCTGCTTTGCGAGACCAGAGAAGGCCCGCGAAGGAAGGATGTCCCATCTGGCTAAGCGCAGGGATCGATTTTAGGACCAGACCTCTAGAACATCTCCTACGAAGATATCCTTCGCAAGAAGATGGCTGACATACCTTTCTGGTCGGGTACGCATATGACATCGCCGCGGTGATTACGGCACGCGCAAAGAAAGTTGAATAAGGTCATGCGCCGAGCAAACTCGTGGATGGAAGAGCACGGGCTCAGCCTAGCCGCGGAGAAAACTGAGATAGTCCTTCTAGGAAAAGGATTCCCACACAAATCGACTTCCAATTTGGGTCCGAAGTGATAAGAAGCAGCGTGGCGGTGAAGTACCTGGGATTGAGACTCGACACAAAGCTTACTTTCTGGCAACAAATAAAGGAAGCAACGGAAAGAGCCTCAAAAATAACCGCATAGCTGAGCAGACTGATGGCGAACGTGGGGGGGCCAACGGTTGGTAAGCGAAGGTTACTAATGGCGACAACACATTCCATAGCAAATTCGGTAGCGAAATCTGGGCATTTAAGCAGGGCAAGTACCGGAAACAGATGACGGCAGTGCAAAGACGCGGAACTCTACGTGTGGCCAGCTCTTACCGAACGGTGTCGGAACCAGCCGCCCTTGTAGTCGCTGAAGTGATCCCTACCGATCTCCTAGCGACGGAAAGGAAGTACGTCTGTACGACAAAAAGGCGGAAATGGGAGTGGAAGCGGTATCCGAGGAAGCTAAACAACTGACGAAACAGAAGTGGCAAGAGCGTTGGATCTCGGAAATCAGAGGACGATGGACGGCGAGGCTGATCAGGAACGTGGCTGAGTGGAAGAACCGGAAACACGGTGAGGTTTACTATTACGTTACCCAGTTACTCACCGGACAGGATCGGCAAAACGATCAGCCTGCCCTGCCAGTACGGGGACTCTCAAGAAAATGACGCTCAACATACTTTCTTTGGCTGCAGCAGATGGAAATCCGAAAGAGAAGAACTGGAGGGAAACGTCGGCATCATCACTCCAGATAACATTGTCGAAAAGATGCTGGCCAGCGAACAGAACTGCAACAAGATCCGCACCTACACCAACCACCTTCTCAAAAGGAAGAAAAGAGAGGAAGAGCAGTAACGCTAGACAGCGTGAGCCCACAATGGGTACTAAAATAGAAATATGAAAGTGGTTCCGAGGAGGAGATCGTCGTGAGTCGTGACACTTTTGGAGGTTTAGCCGGTAGGGCGTAATAAGGTTGAAATCCCTTAGAGAGTCCGCCAAACGGGGAGGTTTTAAATATGATGTTAGAAAATTTCAATGTACCTTTTAAGAAATGCTTAATACATAAAAGGTGGGCCAACTAGTGGTTTCTTTTTAAATCATAGGTTATTTTGACACTGTCAGCTGTTACCCGCTCGAAATATAAACGGAAGTCAGTATCATACCTTCGCGGAACGAAATGAGACGCTTTACGCTTGAACAACGTTGCGAAATATTGAAAACTTATTTCCAAAGAGAGTACTGTGTAGCCCAAACAGTGGGTTTTTTGAAAAGAGGTTTTGGCCGAAATGAACACCCACCGCGCCTGCTGTACGCAGGTTTGTGCCAATATTTCACGCACTAGCTTGAGAATAATTCTGCACAAAGATCTCGGATTATTTGCTTACAAGGTCTAAGTGAATCAGCAATTGAAGGTGCACGACCATCCGCCTTGTTATCGCTTCGCAGTTTGGGTCTTAGAGCAGCTAGAATTGACTAACGATTTTGTGCTAGAAATCATCTTTTCCGACGAGGCCCATTTTCATATCGTCGGCTAAGTTAAAACACAACGGCATCTGGGGCTCTTAAAACCCGCACGTTATTGTCCAAAAGCCAACGAGAGTAACAGTTTGGTGCGGATTGTGGAGTGATGGCATCGTTGGACCTTTTTTCTTCGAAAATGGGATGGGGGCAAGGTTGCGGTCAATGGTGGGCATTACAGAGCCATTTTTTTTTACTGAAATTCAAGACATGGATTTGGACGAGCTCTAGTTCATTCAGAATGGTGTGCCATGTCACACAGCCCATGCCACAATCGATCTTTTGCGTACAAAATTCCCAAATCGTGTTATCAACCATCTTGGCGATGTCAATTTGGCACCTCTGAGCTGCGATTTGACCCCTTTGACTTTTTTGTGGGAAACCGTGAAGGACCGATGTTATACCAACAATCTGGAAACGATTCAAGCACTTAAGGACAACATCATTTAAGTAGTTCGTAAGCTACAGCCCCACATCATCAACAAGGTCTTGGAAATTTGAAGTGGTAGAATGCGCTACTGGCGAATGGGAATGTTTGCTCCTACTAATAAAGCCATAATACATGGACAAAATTGAACTTTGTTCATTTTATATGTAGATCAAGATAGGCATATTTATAATTCGATTTTTAGCGTGTCTCTTGACATTAACATCATAGCAGGTGGTATGTTGACAGTTTCTATCCCAATGTTAGTCATAAAGTCTTGTAGAGTTCTTTGGAAGTTCATATAAAAGCGGGATTGCAAAAAACACACACATAAATAACAACAACCTAAATTAGGAGAGCGGGCTGGCCATTCCAAATCGATTCTCTTGAAGTGTGAGCCATTGCTTAATCCTGTTGGAACCAAATGTCCCCTTCAAACAAAATGTTCAATTAGAAAATATGTTTCTTCAATAAAAAAACAGGGACCAACAATTTCAGCTGAGTGAAAAGCTCTTTAATACAATATCCGAGGATTAGTGTCAGCCCAGTAGCGCATGTTCTGCTTATTGAGCATTCAATTAGCAATCCTATTTACGTTTTCTGGGACTATTTCGAGAAGCAGCTCACATGCGGTCCTCCGTGAATTTTCGGCACGTTCGAAGAATTCATGCCGTTTTTTTAGGATCGTAAAGAAGATCGTTGTTCAAAAATGGATTTATTGACCGGGCAAGAGATGAAAGGCAGACGCATGCTTGTGCGCAAAGCGTTGAAAGAAAAAAGAAGCTTTCCCAGCATTAATGTTTGCATATTGTCTGATGGGCCGAAGCAATTTATACCTTCGGGTTTATTTTAACGTTACGTAACATTGCGATCAAGAACATTCTTATGGCGGTGAATCCACACTCCTCACTCTTGCAAAGCATGATGGCTGCTGCACTGGAAGAACTAACACTTTTTAAGTTAATATTTTATTTATTAATAAATTATAAATTCTAGTTACATTCCAGTTAACCAACCAAGACATACCATGAAGACCTGCAATATTACCAACTTATAAAGGTTATATAACGGAGAAAATAAAGTAATTTTAACTGGAAATTTTTCAGTAGATGGTCTTACATGTATTTTCTTTTTGGGAGAGATTTTATTTATTATTTATTAGTCCGATTTGACAATTTCTTTATCACCGAACATTTTGGTCCTTCGAGCCGGATCTCCCATTGTATTAGTGGTGAGCAGCGCTACCCATATTCTTCTGGACATGGCAGGAGGTTTGATTAGTAGACCCGTAATAATAACAATGAGTCATATTTTGGGGTTGAAATATTCATACATGTGGTAGTGTTGTGTTTATGTAGATTAAAAAGCCTAGCTGCTGAGACTTTCTGTTGAAAAATGAACTTGAGAAATGCGCCTATTGAATCAGATCACTACCACACACAGCCTTAATGGTTTGAATGTCAAAAACCATATATTGCTCCAACTTATAGTGATGAAGATGACAAGCAGGGCCCCTGCATTATGTTGAGCAAATTGTTCAAAAATTTTCCGATTACAATACTTGTCCCTTAAATCCAAGTACAAATTGCTTGTGTCATGATGGCATGCAATTTAATATGAGAAGGTATGGTTTTCGTCTAAGTATAACACAAGATTAGAGAGTCTTTAATTGATAGTTGTGATTTAGACTTTGTCATCCCAGACTATACACCTGGCCTGTGATTTGTTTGATTGCAGAAGGGAGATATAGAGGATGATTATCAAATAACGAGTTTTTTTTCCAAAGGGATTCTAAGAGAAGGATGTGGTTTTGTTCGCAATTGAACGGCTAGTCGAAAAGGTCTTCTTTTGAAAAGGAAAACCAACAAGAATAATAAAAATGGATTTATGAACATGCCTTGCCAATTCAATTCCATGAATAGCAAAAATTTAGCTTCGCCCCTTTACATAATAACGGGTGATTTTTTAAGAGCTTGAGAACTTTTTTTAAAAAAAAAACGCATAAAATTTGCAAAATCTCATCGATTTTTTATTTGAAACGTTAGATTGGTCCATGACATTTACTTTTTTCCATTCGGAAAGTCCAATTTTGGGTAACTTTTTCGAGCATTTCGGCCGGAATAGCCCGAATTTCTTCGGAAATGTTGTCTTCCAAAGCTGGAATAGTTGCTGGCTTATTTGTGTAGACTTTAGACTTGACGTAGCCCCACAAAAAATAGTCTAAAAGCGTCAAATCGCATGATCTTGGTGGCCAACTTACCGGTCCATTCCTTGAGATGAATTGTTCTCCGAAGTTTTCCCTCAAAATGGCCATAGAATCGCGAGCTGTGTGGCATGTAGCGCCATCTTGTTGAAACCACATGTCAACCAAGTTCAGTTCTTCCATTTTTGGCAACAAAAAGTTTGTTAGCATTGAACGATAGCGATCGACATTCACCGTAACGTTGCGTCCAACAGCATCTTTGAAAAAATACGGTCCAATGATTCCACCAGCGTACAAACCACACCAAACAGTGCATTTTTCGGGATGCATGGGCAGTTCTTGAACGGCTTCTGGTTGCTCTTCACTCCAAATGCGGCAATTTTGCTTATTTACGTAGCCATTCAACCAGAAATTGGTCGATTATGTAGACCATAAATCGGACGTAAAGCGCGAAACACATTTCGAACCGAACACTGATTTTGGTAATAAAATTCAATGATTTGCAAGCGTTGCTCGTTAGTGATGAAATGTCAAAGCATACTGAGCATCTTTCTCTTTGACACCATGTCTGAAATCCCGCGTGATCTGTCAAATACTAATGCATGAAAATCCTAACCTCAAAAAAATCACCCGTTACAACTTTCTATTTGTATTATACAATCGGGAATAATAATTGTTTGAAGAATGTAATTTCTAAGAGGAATAAATGCAACCAAGTTAAGCTTAGATCTTTTCTGTAGGACTTGCCGTTTGCCTAAAAGAGCGGAATATATTTTTAGTAATTAAGCATTTTCCATAGAAATGTCCTTCACCCGAATCCATCAGTGAACTCCCCGGGAGAAAAATATTGCAGAGTCAATAGTCAACCAGATTAAATGTTCATCCAACTTGCCTTAAACTATACAACAACCAAAAAAAGCGTAGTTTACACTGACAATAGATAATTTGTTGCATACCGAAAAGGCGAAAATCTTTATATCTATACTCGGTTCAATTTATATTTGCAGTACAGGACTTATGGAAGAGCTTTTTCAGGAACACTGGTGCCTGCTGCCGTTTGCACGGCAACTTAACTTAAGAAATTGCCACTGAAATAAGAAAGAGAATCACTGAGTTACATTAAAATTGTTTGTGTAATCTTCTTTGAGCTCACGTACAACCCACCATGACCTATCTGCTCCATGGCTAAACGGAGAGACGGAGACTGATCGCCAATTTGCAACCCTTATTATGTTTATTAAAAAAAAACACTGAATCAGAGTTACAATATTGCCAACTTGATAGAAATTCATATGGCATTTTCTATGGTTTGTGCTATGTAACTTTCAGGATTTAAGCTTTTTCGAGCTTTTGGTAGCAAGTATTTTTCTGAGATTTTCGGCAATTTTTAATGCTCACTACGGCAATCCTGTAAGAGCTTTAAATTAAAGATAGCTTATTGGAATCCATAATGGTCAGACTGAAAGGCAAATATCCTATCTTCCCTGTACTGCAAATATAAATTGAACAGAGTATAGTAGTTGTAATAAGATTTGTATGAGGCGGTAAAATTTATCGGAACAGTATTTTTATACCTTAACACACTGGGTCGCACGAACTTGCTCTTATATTAAGGAGACTTGGCATTTTAAAATTGAATGTTATTGGAGAAAAATGACCATAAACATAAAATCAATTTTTACTTGCGACTTATAGGTACTATAAGGCAAGTTATGCATTCGTAAAAAAAATCGAACTCGAGATTTTGATCAAAGTTGACATTACGATGATAGCGAAGACCAAAAAAGTGGGTCTCGCAATTCTGTCTGTCTGTCTGTCTGTCTGTCTGTCTGTCCGTTCGATTGCAGCTAAACGGCTCGGCCGATTTTCTTCAAACTTGGTAGATTTGGGTTTTAATTTTTTCCCCCCGGATGTTTTTTGATTTGATTTTTTAAGACCAAAAATAACGGTACCTGCCATACGAATTTTTTTCGAAATTTTATAAACATTTTTTTTTTCTCAAAAACTGTTCGACAGATTTTAAAAATAAAAACACAAAAAAATGTCATTTAATTAAAGCTAGATATTTGTGGAAAAAAATTTTCAGAAAAATGTTTATTGAGGGTACCCCCTATGGAACCATTTTTTTTTTGTTTTTGATTTTCTCAAAAACGGTACAGCCGATTTTGATCATTTTTTTTTTTTTTGCTAAGGCTCCCCAAAAACCTGAATAGAATTGTGTACTCAAATTTAAAAAAAAAATTTTTTGGATTTTTTAAAAAAACTTCAAAATTTTTTTTTCAAAACTCCATATTTCGAAAACCCCTTGCTAGATTTTTTTTAAACTTGATAAATAAAAGTTTCTCAATATAGTCTACAAGATGTGAGAAAAAAAAATTATTTTACCTAAAAATAAAGGTACCTACCATACAAATGCTAAAAAATTAAAAAAAATGCTTTTCAAAAATCGTATTTCTCTCGAAAACGGTTCCGAGAATTTTGATAAAATTTTTTTTCTTTCAATTAATTTTTACGATCTTTAGTTTAACAAAAAAACTATTGAAATTAAGATATTACAGCTTGTACCTACCATAGAACCATTTTTTCGAATTTTGAACTTCTCATTATCCACATAACGGATCTTAATGAAAATTTTTATAGAGAAGCTTCTAAAAAGTCTAAAACACAATGCATTTCAAAACTTTAAAATAAATATTTTTTGAATTTTTGAAAAAAAAAATCTATTTTTTTTTTTTTGAAAATTCGATATCTCAGAAACGGCTCAATATTTTTTTTTTGTAAATTTTATTTTTATTCGAACAATAATAAAAACTTTAAATTGGCGTACCAAAATTTTTTCTTAAAAAGCTTTTAAGAAGTTTGTACATAAAAGTTTTTTTTTTTTAAGAAACGACTACAACGACTTATAATTTTTGTTCATGCACAAATTCATATTTGGATAGCATTATGTTTTCGTCTCTTACTACTAAAAGAATTTAAAAAATAATTTTATCCTTATGAACAGTTTTCTCTAATAACATTCGATTTTTAAATTCCTAGTCTGTTACATAAGAGCAAGTTCGTGCGACCCAGTCGTGCATTTTATTTTTTCCTGCGCCCAGCTAAAAATTCAGATTCCATTCCCATCGGACCAGATTTTGGCCTTGTATTCAATCCTGTGGATGGATGGTTATTAATTTCTTCAAAGATGAAAAAATCAATATTTGTACGATTATAAATTAATTTAAAAAAAAAAATTACTCACTTTTGATCTTCTGCCATTTTCCTGCAAATTCAGCAACATAAAAAAAACCACTGCGTAAGCTTTTTCATCTGTCCTGCTCTACAGGTTTCTTCCCGAATGGATGGAAAATAGCATTTGTCCAGCCTGTCCCTAAAAAGGGCGAATCCTCCTTTTTATCTAACTATCATCCAATTGCACTTACGTTTCTTCTTTCCAAGAGGAAAGGGACCAATTTCCAGCTTAAGAAATATCTTGATTAACAAAAGCTTCTTAATGACTGACAGTAGGGCTTTTATAGCAAAAGGTCTACTGGTGATCTGATTGTATATCTCACCGAACAGTGGAACAAATCATTACATAGTTTTGGAGAAAGTAAGATTATTGCCCTTGATATTTCAAAGGCATATAATAGAGTTATACATAAGCTTCAAGCTCTCTTATCGGAAATGCGTGCTTTTGGTATTGATGAATATCTTCTTCGTTGGAATAGAAATTAACTTTCGGACCGTTAACTACAAGTCGTATTGGACGGTTTCGAATATGATATCCATAAAATCAACGCTGGTGTGTCGCAGGGCTCCGTTTTGTCTCCGACACTCTTCCTTACGTTCGTAGTTACTACTTAATAATGAGAAGTTTACTCTTTGAAAGCACTATTTATATTTACTAAAATTTTGTTTACATTCGATAAACAAAATTAATAAATTATTTAATGAATGATTGATAAATTGTTCTTAAACTAAGTAAAATATTATTATTTTTAAAACTAAGTCGAATATAATACATAAAGTAAACTAATGCATCACCACATATTCATAAATAATCTTTTGTCTGAAATTTCTAATCCACTAAATTGTTTCGCTAACGACAGTACACTCAGCTTTTCAAATTCGTTTTTAGATTCACATCCTTGTCCTTCGGATGTGGACTTCCAACGTTATGCGTATGAGAAGCTCATTAAATTCTGATCTTGACAGCATTGTCCAATGGGAAATTGAAAATCGTGTAGAATTTAATGCCTCGAAAACTCAATGCGGTTTTTTGTCGCTAAAGACTAACCCTCCCTAAATGACACTATCCAGGGATGGCACTTGCATCGAGGAGACTGAACTGCTTTCAGTTCTAGGTATGTACATCACAGGCCATCTTTTGTGGAGTGATCAATATTTTCCACTCAATACTCATTGCAATGTGCAGATTTAATATCTGACAATTTTGAGAAACTGGATTTTTGTATTCTAGAAAGCCAGGGAAAGCAAGCATGCAACAACATCTTATCGGGACGATCGCGTTATTGTACAGAATGTGCTAATAAATTGCATAAGCAAAGCTACTGAAGCTCGTACTCGTCTCTTTGATATGCGAAATATAAGAGACTATTGAACAGTTGAAGAACGTATACTGTTCTTAAGCAAAAGCAGAATAGAAGGTCTTATGTGCATGTACAGACGACGAAATAAGGATTTCGCTCCATGCACCATAGCGGCAACAGTTTGATATCAGAGAGACTCGTTAATGGTATAGGTCAGCACCAGTTACGAGGCTCGTACAGAACTTGTGCTCTTCAATAAAGGAAGTATGAATGCTCAGAGATACGTGGAGAAAGTTCTAGTTATAGTGTTTGCACCATTTATTGGATATAATTTATCCTTATACAGGAAAAGGCACGTTACCATGTCGCCAGCTCGGTCACAGAATATCTAGAAGAGGTTGGTATTCAAACTCTATCATGGCCAGCACTCATCTCGGATCGGAATCCCTTAAAGCACATATGGGATAATCTTAAACTTTGGGTTCGGAAAAGGATACCCAGAGCCAACTAACATAAAGGAACTAAGGGCAGCCGTAGTAGAAAAATGGTACAATATTACTCAATGGATGGACTTCCGAAAACTCTACAAGAAGTCATTTAGAGCGCTGGGAGAAAATACGAATTATTCAAAATAAAATTGTAATTAAATAAACCACCAAATAAAAAAAATTAAATGCTTATATTTTCAAAAATTTAAAAATACGTTTTAAAGATGATTAAATTAATGTTTTAACAAGATTTTTACTACCCAAACATTGTTGACAATAAACCCTGCATAAATTTTTCTTTAATTTCTATCTACTGAAATCGTATAATAGCTGGCTGGGTGGTTAATTTTTGCTGTGAGTGTATTTCGCTATTAATATTTTCGTTATTTTAAGCGAAGAATTATAAATTGACCTGCAAAGAACAAAATCCTTTTAAATCGTATTTCCGTATCAATATAAAAAGAAACTAGTTTTTGAATGTCTCAAAAGTGTATTTTAATCATCACTTTAAAAAAATAATAAGAGTAAGAAATATCTCCATGAAAAATCAAGCTTCCTGTTCTCTTTGACCTTTAAAACAAAAGCAAAAAGGACAAGGTTCAAGTGTCGGTCATATTTCAACATAAACCTCATAACATTTTCAGGTTGCTTTTTCATGTTAGCGGTGTACCATAAGAATGAAAACGAAGCAATTGAAAGACCCTAAATAGTCTCAGAAAATACTATGTACTTTAACCTTTGAAAAGAGCTTAGCGCCTGTCGAGAAATGCGCTTGAAGTAATTATAAGATTCGTTAGGTTTTCCCATTGACAGCCTTTGTCATGCCCCTATTATATACCTCATGCCAACTGTTCTTTGAGAGTATTGTTCGTCTAAGCCCTCTCTGACACTTTTCATTATAGATTTTATAAATACCATGTCCTTCCTACTCCAAGGGTTGGTAACTAAAAGACATCATGTTGAAGGCCAGCCTTCACACTAAACAATCTATGTCATCAAACAAAAAGTAGGTAGGTAGCTTAGGTATACAATACAAGGACTCGGCAACCATTATAGCAAACGCATTGTTATCTTTTTGTCCAACACCACCAGTACCACGCCTTCATGGTCATAATAAACAGTCGGAGAAATTTATCTTCCAGAAAATTTCATCCTTTCACTGGAAACCCATAAAGAATTTTTTTTTTTTTTTTTGCCAGCTTACTTCCTTCTATTGTGCAAATTTCTCAAGGAATTACTGAAGAAAGTTTCCTTAAAGCACTTGAAGAAAGTTTTCATCTCGTTTTCGTTTTTTTTGAAACATATTTTCTATTTTTGTTTGGTTTTGTTGTTGTTGTTCTATATCCACACATTCAAGATTATCGTAGCTTGCTTAACAAAACACGAATTTTACCAAACAACACTTCACAAAAAAGGTCCTTGCATTTGAATTATCCTCTTTGGGTGCTGCCACTAAATTGCTATTGTGTGCATCAGAAGCAAGTAAAAAGCAGAAAGCAAGTCTCTCAGTGCTCAGTTCCTTGAATATTTATGGGTCAATCTTAATTTCAGTGATGGCCCCATTTAACACAAAGTATCCGCCCCACAGAGGGCTTACTATCAACAATGTGCTGAGGTTGGTCGTCTGGTGATGATGATGGGGACACTGCAACTGCATTGCCCTATCACTTTGTCATTCTTTTGCTATGCGTTGCTTTGCTTAAATATGTATGTTAAGGGTTCCGTAGCTGTTTTTCAAATTAATTTCTAAATTTCACTTCCCTGTGCAGGGACGGGTTAGAATATTCCTGCAGCGCCTCCCCGCTTGTCGTAAAAGGCGACTAAAGGAGTAAATACATCTAGGCCACAAACAGCAAGGTGAACCTAGCGACACGTAACACCTATAAACTTTCCCAAAAGTGTGCATGCCAGTCCCTGGGTTGGCACGACTGGAGATCACCGGTGCCGTAAAAGAGAGATCAAATACAAAACTGGAGCATGCACACGTCGATACTTACAACGGATTTTGTCAATTCAAGGAGATTTGAACGGACATGTCGGGAAGACAAACGAAGACTATGAAGATTGCCATGGAGGCCTCGGATACGGCACCAGGAACCCTCCTGGTGAAGACATCCTGAGCATGTGCAAAACATACGGTCTTATCGTAATAAATACCATGTTCGTCAAACAAAGCCGACACCTGGTCACTTACAGCAGTGGTGGAAATGAAACCCAGATTGATTACCATTTGGTATCTAGTTTCATGAAACCCCGGGTAAAAGATTGCAAAGTGATACTAGGAGAAGCGATCGCCCACCAACACCGTCTCCTACTGACAGAATTTTTTATGGAGACAGTGAACGACAGCAAACATACAAAAACTTTTGGGAAGATCAAATGGTATAATCTGGATAAGGAAAAAGGCGAAGCTTTTATTTCGAATATTCAAAACGTTCTGTATAACAACACCGATATAGTTCGAAATGAAGAGAGTACAGCACAAAGTATGTGGGATCTCCTACAGAGAACTTGCAAAGAAAAAGCCAAAACACTGTTAGGGGTTTCAAAAGGACACAACCAACAAGGCAAAGAAACATGGTGGTGGAATGATGAAGCTAAATCAGTTATAAGTAAAAAGAAAATGGCTTTCAAGGCTTGGTCGAAGTGCCCCTCTAATAATACAGAGCAAAAGTCACGCCTCGAAGTGGAATATAGAAACTGCAAGAAAGAAGCGAAGAAGAAGTGCGCCCAAATTCAAGCAAAGAATACAGAAAACCTGTATCGGGAGCTGGATGAAATTTCTACCCCGACAGCTGGTGCTATTCAAGAGCTACGGCAAAACACGAATAAGGGCGCAACTATCTTCAAAATAGCCGCTCAAAGAAGAAGAAATGCCCAGGAGATTTGTTCGCCAAAGTTCATTAACAATGCTCAAGGCCAACTACTTGTGGAAGACAACGAAATTCTTCACAGGTGGCGACAGTATTGTGACGGACTTCTAAACGAACAATTTCCAAGGCTATACTTTCCAATAGCTTCACCTAACTTAAGCGAAGTATCCGACGTCACAGTCGAAGAAGTTAGTGAGGCGGTAAAATACTCCAAAAAGGGAAAAGCTGTTGGCCCAGACGAAATACCCTCAGAGTTTTGGAAAAAGATGGGAGACATCGGGTTTAGATGGCTCATGATTCTTGTCTCCAAACTTATACGAGGTGATCGCATGCCTAATCAATGGAGGGAAAGTTACCTTCTTCCAATTTATAAAGGAAAGGGTGATACTCGAAGCTGTGATAATTACCGTTCGATTAAGCTGATGTCACACACCATGAAGATCGTTGAGCGAGTCTTGGGTAGCCGACTGCGAAAAATAATTAGGCTATCTGATGACCAGTGCGGGTTTGTCGGGGGTAAGTCAACCACGGATGCAATCCAGAGTATAAGAATAATTATGGAAAAACATCGGGATTCTTTGGAGGATTTGCATGTCGTATTGGTTGATTTTGAAAAAGCATTCGATCGGCAACCACGAGATCTAATATGGGTGGCCCTCAGGCAACGAGGAGTTCCAGAAACCTATTATGTGCGGATAATTATGGACATGTATGATGGAGCAGTTACTAAAGTAAGATGCGCAGCTGGGGTCACTGAAGAATTCGAAATCACAGTAGGTGTACACCAGGGAAGTGTCTTGAGTCCCCTGCTCTTTATTACAGTTCTTGATTACCTGCTTGAAGGCAAAGTGACGGATCCAAAAGTACATCAGTTATTCTTTGCTGACGATGGAGCCATCATAAGTGAAGACCCGATATCCCTACAACGAGCACTTGACGTATGGGTGGATGTTCTAGAAGGAAATGGGTACCGCATAAGCGCGAAAAAGACAGAATACCTATGCTGCCCATTTTCTGATCCACACAGGCCTATTCCAGACATTTATTTGAATGGAGTAGTGCTTCCCAAGTGTGAAAAGTTTAAATATCTGGGGTCTATGATAAATAACGAAGCTACTTGTGATGACGATATCAATCATCGCGTAAGCGTAGGGTGGATGAAGTGGCGGGAAAATTCTGCTATCTTCTGTGACCGAAAAATGCCCCCTAAGCTGAAAGGAAAGCTCTACACTTCAGTTGTGCGTCCAGCACTCACATACGGTTCACAATGTTGGACAATGTACAAAAAGTATGAGAGTAAGCTAACGGCAGCTGAGATGAAGATGCTTCGTATGACAGCAGGAGTTACAAAGCTTGATCGAATTAGAAGTACGAAGATCCGAGGAAGCCTTCATGTTAAGAATACCATTTCCCAAAAAATTGAACACGACCGACTCAGTTGGTATTGCCATGTTCAAAGGAGAGATCCTGAGAACCCCGTCAAAAAGGCAATATCATACAACGTTCCAATTCGGAATAAAAAGAAAGGTAGGCCTAAACACTCCTGGTACAAACAAATGCAAAAACACCAGCATTCAGTTGGCCTCAGAAATGGAACAATACAAAACCGGGAGGCTTGCCGCCGATTTCTGAGGTCAACCCGGCGAACCCCACAGGCGGATCACTAGTGTGAAGCAGATACGTGGGAGAGTTATGATCCCCTCGACATGGAGATCATAACAGCGCCGAATCAAAGGAAGAAGAAGAATTTCTAAATTTCACTATTTCATACCCAATTTCAGACGTTGGCGTTGTGTTAAAGGTATTCTCTTTTAAACCGTACTACACGAATGTAGAATTAATAACCTATAACTGTGTTTTTCTACTCAATTGCGACTTTAACGCTTTGGAATTGGTATTTCATACTTATTTATAACCCATTTACCTAATGGTCGATCTGTGATAAACATATAAAAACTGAATTGGAGGTTTACAAAATTTCTAGGTCAAACAAATTGTGTGAATTTACCTCTTGTTAGACGTTCGAATCTATGGTATGTAGAATCCCATCACACCACCAACTCATTTCCTGAAAGGCCGCTTACGACAGTATAATAGCAGTCTAGACCTACATTTATATACCCATGAAGGAATTCGGCAACTCTAAGAAACTAACATATATGTATATGATCAATATAAGAAACTAAGTCTAAATGGAACCGGGGTGGTCCAGACCAATCATTGATATCCCACAAATTCTAAAATAGTTTAAAGTTAAGTTAGTGATAATTGACCAAGAAAATCAACATTACTGAACCTTGTTTTACGTGGATACCTAGCTGTTAAGCCTTGACCGCACGGGTGGCCTACCACCATAGAAGTCAGATTTAGTCCTGACCATTAACCCCTCCATAGCAAGCTATTTCGGTCGCAAAGTTGTGATATGTTGTAGCATATGCACATCTCTTGCTTTAAGACGAGGTCTATCTGCACCTCTTGAATCCAAGAAAAGAATCTTGAAAACCATTCGCTTCCGCATTTGGGTAAACCACGCCACCACGATCTCCCACTAGGGGGCCGACCTCAAGATAGCAGAATAAAGAGAACTGACACACCCGAAGATGTGCACTATTGTTCTCAATATTCCGGGCACTATCACCCGTGGTACCAGTATAAAGCTACCGGTGGAGCTTCGCCACTTCGTCATATCCCTCCTAAGCGAAAACGGAAAAGAGGACAAGCCTAATTCCTACTCAGCTTCGGAGTTAATGGATATGAACCCGTCACTTCCAGATAGGTTCCTGTAAAACCCTGGGCCTGACAACCCTAGGATGCACATATAGAGAGAAGTAAGTTGAGGGTGGTCAACAAACAACTCATGCACATCCTAGTCTTATTTAGTTCACCTTTCGGCAATCAAGGAAAGACCACCCTGTCTTTAGCCACCAGTTGGTGAGCAAGGAGAGACGCTCCTGTCTTCTGATAAATCACGGGTGACGCCCCGGTCTTTAGCCACCAGTTGGTGAGCAAGGAGAGACGCTCCTGTCTTCTGATAAATCACGGTCGACGCCCCGGTCTTTAGCCACCAGTTGGTGAGCAAGGAGAGACGCTCCTGTCTTCTGATAAATCACGAGTGACGCCCCGGTCTTTAGCCACCAGTTGGTGAGCAAGGAGAGACGCTCCTGTCTTTTGATCCCCTTACGGTTCTCACGGGTGACGCCCCGGTCTTCGTTCTGAAAAGAACAGGATGACGGTCCTACCCATTATTTGCTACTGTACAACTCGAGGATCACTAACTAACTATGCTAGAAAGCATCCTCTCCAAATTCACTTCCTTACAAAACTTTTTTCAATTCCTTGAAAATCTCATGCCAGGGGGCATCCGACCAGAGACTTCATACTCCTTTACGAAGACCTTAGCTGTGTGTGCCCAACTAAGACTTCCAACAACGTGTTGTGAGACTTTCGAAATCCCTAGCGTTAGCCAGGGACGTTACTAATCTCAACCTCCTGTACTCCTCCTCCTGGGTTTACTTAGTTTGTCCATAACAAATAAGCCTTATATAACCTTCCTTACTCATTTGTGGATTTAAGCATAACTTTGAACGAGATTTCTTTGTTTTTATTTTATGGTATCACGTCGAGTTAGAGGTCTGGGTTCGATTCCCAGCCGCTGCATTTTTTTTTTTATATCCACGCAAGGAAATGGAAAATGACCCTAGGGTATCTCTTCTCAAATTACATTGCTTCTTTTCTCATCCATTCAGAAAATTGTAGGGTGGTTCCACAGGAAGTAAGTTGCTAAATCGATGTTACGCCCAAAATATTTTTACTTGTGTCTCGCAATTGTGTCTGTCTGTCATTTGGACAGACCAAAAATGACAGTATCTGTCATACATTATTTTTTACCCCAATTTTAAAATATATTTTTTTTTTCTTAAAAACTGTTCCACAGTTCTAAGAAATTAAAAAAAAACATTCAGTAAAATCTAGATAATGCTTAAAAAAAATTTCAAAAATGGTTATTAATAATACCCCCCTTTTACCAATTTTTATATTTTTACTTGCGATTTATAGGTACTATAAGGCGAGTTATGCATTCGTAAAACAAATCGAACTCGAGATTTTGATCAAAGTTGACATTACGATAATAGCGAAGACGAAAGACCAAAAATAACGGTACCTGCCATACGATTTTTTTCGGAATTTTATAAATTATATTTTTTTTCAAAAACTGTACCGCAGAATTTTTAAAAAACAATTTCAAAAATTTCATTTAGTCAAAGCTAGGTAATGGTTTAAAAAAAAAATCAAAAAAATGGTTATTTTTGGAACCATTTTTTTTTTTATTTTGATTTTCGCGAAAACGATACAACCGTTTTTAATCATTTTTCTTATGCTCAAGGTCCTTCAAAGTTTGAATATTATTACATGCTCAAATTTTCAATTTTTATTTTTCGGATTTAAAAAAAAATAAAAATTTTTTTTTTGGAAACTCAATATTTCGAAAACCCCATGCTAGATTTTTTTCGAACTTGATAAATAAAAGTTTTATAACATAATCTACAAGATTTGAGAAAAAAAATAGTTTAACTTATAACTAACGGTACCTTCCATACCTACCAAAAAATGGTTTTCGAAAATCGTATTTTTCTCGAAAACGGCGCCTAGAATTTTGCTAAATTTTTTTCTTTTGATTAATTTTTACGATATATAATTTAATAAAAAAAATTGAAATCTAGATATTACTGACTGTACCTACCATAAAACCATTTTTTCAAATTTTGAATTTCTCATTATCGTCAGAACGGATTTTAATAAATTTTTATATAGAGAAGCTTCTAAAAAGTTTAAAAAACATTGCGTTTCAAAACTTAAAAAAAATATTTTTGTTTTATAAAAACTTTAAATTGGCGTTCCAAAATTTTTTCTTAAAAATGTTTTAAAAATCCTCTTAAAGCTCCCTAAAAGCTTGAATAGTACTTATTGTGTATTCAAATTTAAAAAAAAAATTGTTTAGATTTAAAAAAAAAATTAGTATTTCGAAAACCTTATCCTCGATTTTCTTTAAACTTGACAGTTAATTTTTAATACCATTTAAAAGACGTCAGATTTTTTTTGGATCTAAGAATGTTAAAAATGTTAAAAAATGCTTGCCTAAAATCGTACTTTTCTCAAAAAACGGTTCCTTGAATTTTAATATTTTTTTTCCCTTCGATACATTTTTATAATTTATAATTCGATTAAAAGATATTTTAAATTAAAATATTACTAACTGTAACTGCAATAGAACCATTATTTCGAATTTTAATGAAATTTTGTATAGAGAAGCTTCTAGGAAATTTGAGAAACATTGCATTTTAAAACTTAAACAAAAATATTTTTTGAATTTTTGAAAAAATGAAATGTATGTTTTTTTGTACCTCGACCTACAAATTAAGCCGCTGAAGCGATGTTCTTCAAACTTTATACTTAAAGAGTCTTCGCTGATTCCCTAGAGCGGAAATTCAAATTCTGTTTTTAACTACAAAACTAAAGTTACCTGGCATACACACGAAAAATCTTATTTATCTCGAAAACAGCTACATTGGTTTTTATAAGAAAAATTATGAGTACTAATTTAGACATGGTCCGCATTTTGAACAACAAAATTTTAACCAAAAATGTAACTTACGATACCTTTCATATAATCGTCTTTTTTATTTCTGATTTTTTTCATTAATACCTCTACTGATTTCACTTGTAAGGCAGATATTTAAAAAAATATCCTTCCGTTTTTAACTAAAATTAACTCTTTACTTTGAGGTTTAAATAGCTATTTAAAAGTCTATCTGGGCCTTAAAATGATTCCTGAAGGTATAACCTTTCATTTCCCTACCCTACCCCTTCGGTGGAAGCATAAAGCACTCTTTCATGAAAGTTTTTCGAGAGTAGTAATCACTGATTTATGAATTTTTCAGCTCAAACTTATTCATTAATAATTAATCACTGCTATCAAGGCTTAGTGCAAATACGTATAGGCCTAAGTCATAATTGGTTTTAACCCTTTAAAATTCGTTTCAACTTGATTGATTGTTGGTTTCTTTTCGACTTTTAAGCAACCTATTTTTCCAACTCAAATAATGATCCCTCTTCAACTAAAAGCTGATAAAAACGACAGACAAGTTCACGGAGGAGAAGACAAAAGAACATACAAAAAAAAGGAACTTAGCGAAAGAAAATGAATAATGCTAATGACACACACAGTAGACGTCTTATGACCCAAATGAAAAATGTCCACAACCGAAACAAGGACCAATAGCAATAAAAGCAAATATCCAGGAAACACGAACAAGGATATTATGTATTTTTCTTTGGTTCTCAGCTTGGCGATGAAAATAATAAAAAGATATAAATATTTTTTTTTGTTCATAGATGTACTCCGGTCTGAAACTTGTTTTTAATTTCTTAAAAAAAAATAATTTTGGAAATGTGGTTTGATAATCAGATTTGTTATTTATACATATATGTTTGGTTGATATTTGGTAAGATACCTACTTATTATAACCTATTGACAAATTCTTAGTCCTGTTTTTACTCTTTAAGGATGCTAAGATAGGTGTAAATATTTCATTTCCTTGTAATTTAATTTCGGCTCAGAAAGGTACAATATATTGAAATAGAGCCATAAACAAGGTATACGAGAGTCAATCAGTCCCTGAAAAATGAAATAACGTTTATCAAATTTTAGATTTCCTTCGAAATAACCGTTTACTTCAACGATGACCTCTTCATTCGACACTCTTCTATTACCCTCGGTCTCGAGCCATTTCTCTATGTTTGGATACAAGAAATAGTCGCAGGGGCTAGATCTGGGGAATATGCTGGAAGAGCTCGTAAACTAATACAGTTTTTCCATTGCGATTGCGTACTTGTGCGCCAGTGCGTTGTCCTGGTGAAAAATAATTTTTTTTCTCCACAAAATGCTGCCAAATCAGCTTGTTATGCATCGAGTAGCTTTGCGTTATATCCGCCAGTGGTAATATAACCCTATTCAATCTAAAGATTTGAATACCCCGGCACGCATTCCAAAAACTGTCGCCATCAGCTTGTTTGATGAGAAAACTATCTTGGCCTTCTTCGGTTTCGATTCACCAAGAGAAGGTCATTGTTTCGACTGTTAATTGGTCTCTATTGTATTGCGGTAAATTTATATTTTAATCGCGGTTGCGAAATGGCGCAAAAACTCGGTCGAGTTTTTCTTGAACATCGCCAAAGACTCCTTTAAAGTTATCAATCAAAGGCGTTTGTTGCCGATTGTGAGCAAACGCAGCACCCATCTTGCGTAAATATTTTATGTTCCCTAATATTTATATAAAGTCGAAATCACTGATCCACGAAATAACATATGGCCTCTTCAACTTTTCATTATTGTCCAAAAATTTGGCAAATTAAAAAAAAACCATCCACCGTTTTTTTTAATTTGAGTTTGACCCCAACAATCGAGAAGAGAAGTTTTACTACAATCGGTTTGAGTATTACAGGTACTCTGTTTAATCTAAATCGCTAGGGCCGTTTTAGAGGGTACAGTAGATTAGATATAAATTATTTGGGTTGGGTACGATTAACCGATTTTTTAAATGTCGATTTAAAAAAATCGATCTTCAAAATGTCGCTTTTCAAAAAGTCGATTGATAAAAATGTCGACTGATCAAAATGTCGACTATCAAAAATTCGATTTTAAAAATGTCGACTCGAAAAATGTCGACGCGTAAGCTTGGGCTCACTATAGGATTTGGGGTAGGTGCGAGGTTGGGTGTATGCAAGGTTTCCTTAGCATTTAAAGAATCGATACGCTCCCCTTTTTTTTAATTTATAAAATTGAATTAATAATTGGATAAAAGTCGACATTTTCACCGACAAGTTTTCAGTCGACATTTTAAAAGTCGAGATTTTAAACTGTCGACTTTTTTTTTGTCGATCAAACTTCAGTCGACATTTTAACAGTCGATGAAATTTATATTTGTCCAGTCGACATTTTTTTTGTCGACATTTCGTACGCTTCCCAGATTATTTATATAAATTTTGAAAAGTTTACAAATGTTATTAAAAAATCAATATAAAATGGCTTTACCGTCTGCCTGATTGACACACATTAACACAAGAATTAACAGAATTATAATTTGGTATGTAGTTCTAGCCGAAGAAGCTCTCCTCTCAAACGGAATATTCTTCAATACTACACTCAAAGAAAAATACCATAATATTAATGGGAATTCCCATTGTATCAATGGTTTTTTACGATTAAAATTAGTCAATGGGACGTATACCATTACCGTAATAGTTTTGAAACTATTGTTTTAATGGTACGTGTGTACCATTGTTTTAATAGTTTTGTACTTTTAAAATAATAGTCTGTCTTATTAAAAAGCAATGGTTTGTACCATTAAAAATATAAATTAATAAGACATGTCACATTAAAAATCTATGTGATAATCATATTGTTTCAATGGTCGAATACTATTGTTTAATTTCGAAATTCGAACTCGAATGTATGTATTTGTATGCGAATTTATAGTACGTACTATTAATTGAATAGTATTATCTAATTATTTTTATAGTATGCAATTTTTATATTTAATAGTATACACTATTGTTTTAATGTGAAAACTATTAATTTGATGGTGTACATCCCATTAAAAACTAAAAGGATACCGCATTAAAATAATAGGGTAATACCATTAAAACAATAGTATCCCACTATTGTTTAAAAATAATAAATAATAGTGTGGTACTATTGTATTAATAGTGCAGTACTATTATTTTAATAGTGTAGTACTATTGTTCTAATAGTATTGTACTATTGCTTTAACAGTATTAAGAATAATTATCTTATAGTATGTATTCTTGAGAAATAATGGTACACACTATTGATTTAATGATATATCTATGTACATATATATCAATAAGTAAAAATTCCCTTTTGCTTTTAAAAAGTTATATATAACATTGATATTTAATTGATAGATATTTCATTAAAAAATAATACGTACTATTGTATTTCCAAAAATAGAAAACTGAAAGTAAAAAGAATTATTCTAACACGTTAGATCCAAATCTTTTTGGAAATGTACTTATTTTTCCATTAAGAGTCAATGTAGTCCATAACCTGTTAAGTAAAAAATCTCCAGAAAGAAAGAAATTAAAAAAAATTTAAGTAACGTATTTTACTTCAAGCATTTATTCGAACTTTTATAACATACAAATTTTAGCATTACTTAAAAAAAATGTTTCCCTTAAAATTAAGTCAATAAGTTGAATATAACTATAACAATTTGGATTAATAACAAACAAAACTATGTAGTAAAAAATAAAATTAATACCGGTTTTGATTTTTACCTTGGTCATTGTTCTCATTTCTCATTTACGAGCTTTCTTTTGAAACCTTTAAGTATGTATAATCCTTGCATTAACAGCGAGCGTTTTCATGCAGCTTTCTTTAATTGGATTGAGGCCATAACCTCTTTTATGCAAATAATTTTCCTGAAAAAAAGAGTATTTATGGATATAGTGTAATACTCGTATGTAATAGCTTTAATAAGTATTATATTGATCTTTTCATGCCAGAAGAATTTATGTACAAAAACGTAAATATAATGATAATAGTCAAAATGTTCTACAATTTATTACCTTATTGATTTTCTACAGTAACAGCACATTCATATTGACCTAAGGAGTAACCGAGTGTTCAATTCAGTTAATTTAATTGATTAATAATATGTATATTTAAAATCTTAAAACAGAACTGATCAAGTTTAAGTAATAAAAGACTTACTTTCATTTCGTTTGGAATCAATAGCATTGGTGGCTCCTAGAATGTCCCATTTGTTTATTTGATTCATCAAGGAATTTGTTTGAAATGTTCCAATACGCCCTGCTTCTTCTCTGCTTCCAGTCTCACTGGCAAAACCATACTATTGTAATGAAATAATCTATTAATTTCAATGAAGTAATTTGGTAAATCCTAAAAGAACCTTGAACAACTGATATTTTCAATACGATATACTACTGTCACTTTGAAATAATAGGATATAATACTATTAGTTTAAAAAAATAAAAATTGAATGATGTTATGTAATGGTATATACTATTAATGTGAATAAAGTTATGAGATATACAGTATCCAAAAAACTGTAGGAAATACTAATTTATTAATTATTCTCTATTGTTCGCAAAGAAAATTCTATAAGACAAACCTGAGTTGCACACGTTTTTTATCAATACAATATCGATTAATTAAAACTTCACCTCCTTATCTTTGATTTTAATCAAATAATTTGCGTATTCTTGCACTACGAACTGTACTTGATCACTAACAAAAAAAGAATGGCAAAATTTTTACCAGCTTCAGTAATCAGTATAGCAAAACCAAACTATTGTAATGCGATAAACTATTGTTTTAATGAAGTAATATGGTACATACTATTAAAACCTTGAGATATTGATAAATTTTAATGGGATATACTATTATTGCTTTAAAATAATAGTATATATACAACTAGAATCTAACGGAACTTTATGAAATGATGCCTTTATGTAATGGGATGTACTATCAATGTTAAAGAAGTAATGGGATTCACACTATTATTATGTTGAAAAACTGTTAAATTTAATCGGAAATACTATTATCGCTTTCAAGTAATGGGATATACACTATAAAAACTTAACGGACCTTTTATGCAATGATGCAATATAAGTCGATTTTAAACAATTCTAAGCATTTTCAGAAAGCACTGAATAATTCAATAATTTATCAAAGCAAATTCTTCAAAATATACATGAGTTTCGTTTTATATATAGAAAATTTCTTTTAACTACTCGTAGACTGTCGTTTTCCTAATTTTATATTTGTAAGTAAGGTAGTTCAATCATGAAAATAATTAAATGCATTTTATGTGCAATGCTGACCAAAAATATTTTTTTTTTTGTTGGCAAAAGAGTCAAAAATTTTACATTGGCATCAAATTAATCACTGATTTTTTCAGTTCTCGTAATGAAGACTAGACAAGAAAGACAACAGTTTCAATTATGTATTTCAATTAAAGCTGGGAATCTTAATTAATGCAAACATTTAAAAGTTTTTTTTACTCATAATTTAAAAATCTATATTAGATTCTGTTATTTTTTCTTACGTATACTATTTCTATAACTGCCAAGCCCAGTTTTTCAGTGGTGGACTAAATAAAAGTTAGCTAATTCTGCATTATCTACCTACAAGTAAAAGTTTTATCAAATTCGGAGGATAAAACATTTAATCCAGAGTTAACTCACAGACTTTGGTAGTTTTTCTTGGTTTTTACATTAAACTGACACTTAAAAACTGGGCATTAATAAATCATCATTGCTAACGTAAGATATTTATTATTAGTTTTATTCAATATAGTCTACTCAAACAAAAAATAACAATACAATTTTTATTATTTTCTTGTGTTATACCAACATGGTGTTTCTTTTTTTACTATATTATAGTAGATTTGGCAACATCTTGTGTTATTTCAATATAAGATTCTTGTCAATTAGAAATTATGAATTTAACCAAGGTCGTGGTATTTTTGAACTATATCCTTTAAATTTCAATCTTACTACAAATCAGGACACTTTTTTTATTTCTTATTTCGATCAAACTCAGGAGAAATCAGGTAAAATTAAGTATAAACTAATTTTGCAAGAGCGTTGATCAGGTTAAATTTTAGACAAGTTAGTCTTGCAGATACAAAAATGTTGTCATGTTATTTACAACCTAAATTTGTATCAGACCAACATAAAATTAAATATAAATGAATGGGTAAGAAGTTAAATCTAATGGTTTTATTGACGGAACTACCAGCAGATTTTAAAATATTTAGACGATGAGAATATAAAAATAAGACTTCGACGCTACTTATTTCAAAAGAACGTGTTGGAGTTTTTTAAAACAATAATTCAACAAGTCCAATAATAGTGCTAAGTCTTCTACTTGGCTGATTTATTTCAGTAGTATATAGAGTTTGTATTTTAAAAACCTTCATATAAAGTTTTTTAAAACCTTCATCAAAAACTTGTAATTTTGAATGAAAATATCTAGTGACACCCTATTATTAAACTGTATCAAGTTTACAAGAATACTAGGATGTACTATTATTGTTGAAAGTAAACATTACTAAATCAATAGTATATCTAATTAAAAGCAAAACGATTAATATAAATATTTAAAAAATATACTATAAGATCAATGGTTTTTTGTTATTAAAATCATGGGACGCAAAAGAATGTTGACAGATGTATTACAGGGTGTATTGCTAACTATAAAAATAATAACAATAAGTTGTTACCTAAATAATAATAACGATAAAACATGCTTGTACTTACCTTGATTCGATATTTGTTTGTGTTCTATTACTTACATTGTATAAATTTTAACTTTTCACTTTCACGAAACTTAATTTTTTTAGAGAAATTAAAAACGAAAAAAATAGTCCAGCCAATAGAGCCATAAAAACAATCCAATTAGGAAATTATCACCGGAAATAGATTTGAAACAAAGCCACCTAATGGTTTTCTAGAGAAATTGCAGATAATCCCCATGAATATCAAAGTTGAAGGCCTTCCAAAATGGTTTTTCAGGAATTACTCCCAAATGGTAAGTTGTACAAAAAAAATTGCCAAGAACATTAGTAGCCCAGAAAAATTCCCTATAAAAACATTAACATATTTTTTTTTTTTGAAATAAATGAACCGGATGGGTAAAGGGTTTCACTTTTCTATATAGTGGGGCGGTTTTGTTAAAAAATTGTTTGTAATAAATTTTTGGAACATTAAATGAACATGATTTTAAAATATTGGACCAACTTATTTTTACACCCTCTTTGAGTGGGAGGGGAGATAAAAAATATATAAAAGTCAAATCTTTAACTCTTCTGATTTGTTTATTTCGAAAATGGTTATTTTTATTAAAAAAAAAGTATGTCAATATTTTATGTTGAAATTTTTCTAAGCTACAAATTATTTCTTCCTGTTTGTTTTGTAAAACTTACCGCTTGCAAGTTATTCCTAAAATTGTTAACGGTGAGCATCGTTTTTCGTCGATTAGAACTTTACAGTTTCTTAAGGACACTCGCCATGAGCATCAGGCTACATACCAAAATCCAGATTTAACGTTTTTTTCCGACTTAAATGTTGTACAATGAATAAAGGTTTAGTTCAAATAATGAAACGTCATTTTGATTCAATGGGAGGAACAATGTACTTAATAACTCATTCCGATATCGTTTCTTTTATTTTTTTTTAACCACTATTACTATTAAAACCTTAGTCCGTGTTCTTAAAAAGATTTTTAAAATTAACAGTTTTTCTTATTTATAAAAAAAATTGGTACTTTACATTTACAAAACATTGAGATTTAATATCTAAATTTTTTTTGTTTCGCGGTTATTTAATTATATTACTATTAAAACAATAGTCCGTGTTATTAAACTATTACACTTATCTTTTATATGAATGGTATTTCTTATTAAATTTACGCTGTATTTTATATTTTCAGCAATAGTTTCGAATATTCGAAAATATATTAATTATATACCATTGGTTTAAAGGGATTCACTATTAATTATTTTATTTTTCTGCTTTCGTAACTATTTCGTTACATGAAACTATTAAAACAATGGTCCATATTATTAATATCAATAAGACACATCTTATTAAATCACTGTTTTTTTCTTATTTAATTTATGGTGTGTACTTTATTTCGAAAAATAATGTTAATGGTATTTAATTAATAGTAAAATACTATTCTATAAATGATTCACACCATTGAACTAAAGAGACATACTATTAAAATGATGTTTTTTCAATGGTATCGAAACTATTGAAAATTAATAGTCACGTACCATTAAAGTAATAGTACGTGTTATAAGTTGTTAATGGTGGAATATTATTGAATCAATAGTATTTCCCATTGAATTAATAATACGTGTCCTATTAAGATTAATAGTTTCAAAACCATTGTATTAATAACCCAAATACCATTGAATTTATCAGAAAACCATTGTTTTTATAGTAAAATATTATTAAAAACCGTCGCTTGAAATCAATGGTCGTACCATTGAAAAATCAATGGTATATTTTTCTCTGAGTGTACACGAATCTGGGAAAGAGTTGTTATCAGTAGATTGTGTTCAAGTTGACTATATACATATTTTCCTATATGTAAGGACCCCGATGCTTCTTCTATGAACCTCATTCTAAGCTGATCATGTACCCTTTTATCTTCTATTTTCCAGTATCCTTCAAATTGAAGTTATAGCCCTCCATTTACTAAACCACCCCGTTTAGCTCTAGATTACTTGTAGAACTAATGGGTGATTTTTTTGGTATTTTCTTTTTGGCAAAACTGGTTTTGACAGCTCACGCACATTTCGTGTTTTGCGTGTCACTGTCAAACATCTTCAGTTTGGTCTATAAATTTAACCATGAAGAATCGTCTTACAAACGAACAACGCTTGCAAATTATTGAATTTTATTATCAAAATGCGTGCTCTGTTAAGAAAGTTCATCGCGCTTCTTCCATTTTATGATCAGTTTAATCGACCTACTGAGGCGGCTATTCGGTCTATTGTGACTAAATTCACATTGATGGATATTAAGACAGCAACACGCTTACGTAGAGTGCGAACTGAGGAAAATATCGCAGCTGTATCGGCCAGTGTTAGTGATGACCGTGAATTATCGATTCGTCGCGCCCCATTCGCAGCAATTGGGCCTCTGTTACTCCACTACGTGGAAAATTTTTCGGAAGGCTTTAGGTGTGAAGCCTTTCAAAATACAGCTGCTATAAGAATTGAAGACAAACGACCTACCACAACGCCGAATTTTTGATGAATGGGCTCTTGAAAAGTTGGCCGAAGATCCACTTTTTTTATCTAAAAATTGTGTGTTTAGCGACGAAGCTCCATTTGAGGCGCAGCCGCGGCAAACATTTGCATGAAATAATCTTCAAACATCAAATTATATCGACCAAATATCGATTCAAATAAGGATTTCATGCATTTTTCTGAATTTTATTTCTTTTTTTTTTTTTTAATTTCCGATAGCTCTTAAAAAATCACTCGTTATTAATAAAAAGAAAGAAAAAATTTAGTATTGCGTATTAAAATTTTAATACATTTTTACTTGCGACTTATAGGTACTATAAGGCAAATTATGCATTCGTAAAAAAAATCGAACTCGAGATTTTGATCAAAGTTGACATTAAGACCAAAAAAGTGGGTCTCGAAATTTTGTCTGTCTGTCTTTTCGACTACAGCCTAAACGGCTCGGCCGATTTTGGTCAAACATGGTTGATATTATTTTTTTTCCCTTCCACACGTTTTTTTCTTTTTTTAATACCAAAATTAATGGTACTCGCCATACGGTTTTTTTTCCAAATTTTATAAATACCTTTTTTTCTCAAAAACTGTCCAACAGATTTGTTAATTCAAACATTTTTTATTTTTTAGTTTTTATTCAAAAAATTTCATTTAGTTAAAGCTAAGAAATTGTTGAAAAAAAAAATTTCCAAAAAATTGGAACCATTTTTTGGTTTTTTGATTTTCTCAAAAACTGATTTTGATCATTTTATTTTATGCTAAGGCTCACCAGCAGTTTGAATACGAGTAGGTACTTTTGAGAATTCAAATTATCAAAAATTTTTTTTTTGGATTTTAAGAAAAATTTAAAATTTTTTTCTTCAAAACTTTTTCAAACTTGACAAATTAAAGTTCTTCAATATAATCTACAAGATTTGAGAAAAAACCATTTTATTTTACCTTAAAATAACGGTCCCCACCATACAAATGTTTATAAATGTTTTTTTTTCGAAAATCATATTTTTCTCGAAAACGGCACCAAGAATTTTGATAAAAAATTTTTTTCTCTCCATTAATAAGTCAATAAAACAAATTTTAATATTGATAGGGTATTACTGACTGTACCAACCATTGGACTATTTTTCAAATTCTTAGTTTCTCATTATCGACATAACGTATTTTAATGAATTGTAAATATTTTTAGAATAAAGAAATATAGTGAAGTTCAAAAGCTCGTCAACATCCAGACCCTTATAGATTCACAACTCTCGACCATAGTGTGAGCGTTATCGACATAAATCGAGGTGACCTACAATTTTCTTTCGAGTTTAAACTTTTAAGATGAAAAGCAATTTTTACTCTTGGAGGATTTATTACTCCCTCGCCAGAGGCAATGACCCAAATTTTTTTTTTATATTTTCTGGTGACATCGGCAACGCAATAACCATTACATCAAGTGCGGAAATACTAAACTTGAAGTTAAAGTAAAATAAAATGCACGACTGGATCTCACGAACTTGCTCTTATGTAAAAGTACTTTGGAGTTTTAAATACATTTTATAAACATAAAACATGAGATACAAATGTTCAAATGCATGGAATTGCCGTCTGATCTCCGGAAAAGTATGAATTTACGCAAATAAAGTTTAAAAATCGTTTTATTAAAGTAATTTTTTATATAAAAAATTTCTTTAAAATTTTTCTAGAACAAAATTTGGGATTCCAATTTTAAGTGCTTAGTAATATAGATCTTAGGAAATAATTTCAAAAAATAATCACACGTTTTCAAGATATCACTTTTTCAAAAACTATATTTGAGTTTTTTTTTTCAAAAAACTCAAAAAAATATTTTTTCGAATTAGTTTTGAGCGAAAAAAAACTTTCAATTTCTCCTCTAGGGAATCCCCGAAGACTCTTAAGTAACGAGTTTAAATAAAATACCTTCAGTGGCATAGGCTGTAGTTCAAGGTACAGACATACAGACATGCGGACATACAGACAGTCGGAATTGTCGGACCCACTTTATTCGTCTTCGCTTTCATCGTAATGTCAACTTTGATCAAAATCTCAAGTTCGATTTTTTTTGCAAATGCAGAATTTGCCCTACTTATATGTAGTACCTACATATGTATGTATGTATATCGCAAGTAAAAATAGCATCGGTTAGGTTCTTATTTAATTTAGGGTATGCAGTATGCACTAAACTTTTAAATTTTCATTGCTAAACGTTTCAAACAAATGTGAAGGTATTACCTATATGTATATGCCTCTCCCATCAAAGTCCCTTTTGAAATATGTACCAGATAAAGATTAAAATTATCTAAGCCCGCAAATTAATATCGACAATTAATGTCAAACCAAAAAGGACATTTTTTATTTGTAATAAAACCGAAAGTTACACGGTAGCACATTGCTATAGTTCCCCGCATCGCCAAATTAATGTCCTGAAATGAATGCCACTTGTAATATTATAAAATATATATATATATATATATATAACTCAGGCTGTGCAACATCATTAACCCAATTATCCAAATCCGCGTTTCCTTTACCTACTTGCAGATCCTTCCTATAAGCCCATTCAAGTGAAACCGAACAATGAATCCCATAATCATTGGAACACTTTTCCAATTAGCGTATAACTAATCCTCCTGATGCGCGCACAGTGTTTGCCATAAACACCAACATTCCACCGAGGACCATTTGACCTACATATTGAGCAAGAGCTCGATGTAGATGTATCCTTACATGTTTCACTGTTGCAGTTTTAATTACATTCGAGTAGCAAGCCCTTTTCCATCAACGTCATTATTGTCATAATAATCGTCATCATCATCATCATTATCTGCAGAATAGCTCATGTCACTCTGTTGCGCTGTTGCTGTTGCAGAAAAACAATCATCATCGTCATCGTCATCTTTTACGCCGCGCCGCGGCAATCATCAATGTTCATGAAACTCACGGTTGTACGGTGGTGTTGCATGGAAGAACCTTGCTGCCGCTGCACCATCATAGCTGAGAGATGGAGTCTTGTTCCTATTTTCATCCCACCTGGCACGGTGCGGTAGCAGAGCACAGTTTACAAATCTTATCCTGCAATACAGCACAAGGACTTTTCATTGTTACGAATTAAATGGGCCGCATCATCAGGCACCGTGTTCAACTGTTGCAGTTGCATCGAGAGCAACGCCACCGTTATGTTCACCGTCATGCCATAGATGGAAGAGGAGCGGTTCCTCGTTAATTCACGTAGGTGGATGTATATTTCGTTCGGATATATCTCCCCGAAGCACTATTCCATTTTCAATAAGCATCCAGCAGGAGCAAGGAAACTAGAAAATTATGCCAACAACTGCAGCGGAATTCCTGGTATCCTTCAAAGAGGATACCAGAGTAAATTCGACCCCAAGAACTGCTTTTACGTTTCCGGGATATTTTCTACAAAAACAAAAAAAATGGAAACTAATTACAGATGCGTGCGTGTGTGTGGAATGATGCAGTTAACCATAGTATAGGTAGCCATTAACATAATTTTAATGATCTCCCCTTACTCTGAATGAGGTAAGTTACATCTTACCTACATACAGGTCCTTGTAGAAGTTATCTTCCTGTTGGATTCGTTTGATGTAGCCAGAGTTATAAAACTGAAGGTTCCCGGCCACGCAATTGAAACAAAAAGTCGGGAAATATATTTTCAGTGGAATAAACGTCAAAAAAATTCAAAGGTTAGATTTCGACTGTTTGCACAGATGAAATTCCAGTAGTTAATTGCAGTTCCAGGGAAAATTTACACAAAAAGTTTAATCTCCGGAAAACATCCAAGTACCGTTTTTGTAACGCAGTTGTGAATATTTTGACATGAAAAACGGTGTCTGATTAATCAAGGGCAAATATGTTTTTCAAAGAAATCTCGTAGATCTTTCAATTTTTTACGAAAAAAAAGGTTTCCATACTTTTCGCCGTTTTTTCGTTAGGAATATTTAGACCTATTTTTGCGATATGGAATTTTCCAAAAAAATAATATAGGTAGATAAGTACCGTTATTTTTATATGAAATAAATTTTTAGTTCTTGTATCTTGTAAATTGTATTCAAAAACTTTTAACTGTCAAGTTTTAACGGGGTTTTCGAAATATTGCAGTTGCACACAAAAATTGATATTTTTTAAAAATCAAAAAAATAATGTTGGAAAATTTAAATACACAATAGACAATACTACCCCAACTTTAAGGAGGCTTTAGCATAAACAAAATTATCAAAATCGGTTGTACCGTTTTTGAGAAAGTCAAAAATCTAAAATCCAATTTTTAAATTTTGTTTTCTCAAAATCTGTTTTGAGAAAAAAATATTTTATAAAATTTCGAAAAAAAAATTGTATGGCAGGTACCATAGGAAAGTTTAAAAAAATTTAACTAAGGTTGAGATAGCGTCAGGGGGCCAGGGTCGATCCGAAGAAAGCACAAAACTCGATTTTAGAAAGTTCAGAACTCTAGTAATATCTAACTTTTATTTAGTTTAACTTAACCTAAGATAACAAGTTATAGTTATTTCGTATATTAATAAATCAAAGGGCACGGTAGTGCCCAGCCAAGTTCTGGCACTACACCCTTTTTACAGAAACAAACTTAGGCGATTTTTGACCCCTCCCTATCATTCAGTACCAATGAAGTCAGATACTTTAAATTTCGAGTATTTGCTAAACTAGTCAGGCACAGGCGACTCACCAAATGCCAATTTTCTAGCATAAGTGGTTCCTGAGATATAAGGCCTCGAAAATCACAAAAACCGTAACTGACTGACTGACAGATCATCAAAATTACGGAGCACTTCCCAACATCATAGAATTTTTGCACAACGGTATTTCTTGTTATGCAAGCAGAGGAAAAATTGAAAATTTGAGGTTTTCCATTAAGGGGCGTGGTATCTGCCCACTTTCTCCGAATTGGTGTTGGTTGTTGGTGTTGGTTGCATGGATCACTTCCGACTGCTGTAAAACGATGAAATTTGTTAGAAATGTAGGGCTCAAATTGCATATAAAGGACCAGAATAAAAATTGAGGTTTTCCATTCAGGGGGCGTGGTATCCGCCCCAATTTTAGTCAGTAATCATTAAATAATAAAATTTCTCTATTGCATTGTAGCTGTTTCAATATTATTCTACTTTAAATATTCGGTATTAAACCTTCATGAAGTAAGAACTTGGCGTACTTTTAGATCTCAGTACTTTTCACGGCTGACTTGTTACATGTTTTTGGCCTGATTGTAGTTTAAGGAAATGGAAGATCAATTCGGTAAGAGTAATGTATCAACTCATCGGAGTAAGATACAGGATGCGATTTATGTTCCAGGTGTTTTTTTTAATTACTTTTAAATGAAATACAATTTTATAATTTATAATGTACTGACTGATTCTAAAGTATATGATAACGGTTAAAATGGTGAGCACTTTTAAGCACATTTTGCGTTAATATTTCGCAGACATCTGTTGTAATTTCAGCAATTTCGTTTCTAAGGTTGTCCTCAAGCTTCGAGGTTGTTCTTGGTCAGTTGATTTACATTTTTTCCTTCATGTGCGGCCATAAGGAGAAATCGAGAGGCGTAAATCAGAGGATCGTGGGACCAGTCAATATCACGATTTTTTGACAATATTCTGCCGGGAACTTTTTGTTCGTGAAATTCGCATCCTTGTACCTCCGATCCTTGTACCTCCTCGGCATAATAGTTAGTTTGTTTAAATATTTGCACAGATATAGTATAGTATGGCGCTGAGTATGGGATTCGTCTTTTGGCTACAGTCGTTTCCAAAAATAGGCTAAACCGATCTTAAAATTAGGATACTTAGTCGTCAATCAAACACATCAACCAACCAAAAGAGAGCATCGTTTGTCTATTGTTTTGGGATCTTAAATTCTAGCGACCCGAGTATGGTTCCACAAATTAATACAATTCTTAGGAGAAATGAGAAATAAACAGAGAACAGAGACTTACTTCTGACAGCAGGCATGAATCCGAAGTGCCGTCTTGGTTGATGGCCTCTTTATTATACAGGGAGTTTATCTTAAGTTGTCAGGCAAGCGCCAAAGTCAACAATGAAGACAGTAGGTTGGTTGGCCCCCTTCACGGTTTCCTTTCCTTTTGAATCCTCTGGCTAACACAACTCCCCTGCTCCGCTAAGTGTATGTTAAGTCATCAGGCAGTCACATATGGCAACAGAGGACCCAAAAAGTTCATCAAGAAAAACTGATGGCATTGATACCTAACTCGCGACTTAACAGAACGTATAGAAGGAGCTAGGTTACCTTAGGCCAAATTGTACATGTATTGGAACATTTTTATCGAAATACTGTTTTTGAATTACGAGTATATGTACAACAATTTGGGATTTGTGTCTAATCTCCGAAGAAAATATTTGGGAATTATTTATTATATATATTTATTTTCGACGAGTCATAAGAGAAAAATTCTATTTGACTTTTTAGTCCCCCTTAAGTTTGTCATAAGTTCAAAAAAAAAATTGTAGGTTATGTCTCTGGGAGCTATGTCCGTACGCTGGTTTCACTGATCTTTGACATCCAATGGAACAAGTCAACGTATGGGTACCTTTGCCAGCCTTCGTCACCGGATGGTTAGAAGAGCTCTATCTAAAACTGACCGAAATAAAGTTAATTTTGAAAAGTCGCAATGAAACTTCCTCTTAAGACCAGTGTCTTAAACAAGCTTATAACGTACAGAACAGCTCCAAAAGCCGACTTCGATAAGATTCAGCAATATTGTGATGACCGGAAGCTTAAGATCAACTTTAATTAACATTTTTTTTTTACTATGTCGCATTGAGCCTCAAGGAACTGGTGCTAGCTAGTTAGAGTTAGAGTTAGAGTTAGAGTTAGAGTTAGAGTTAGAGTTAGAGTTAGAGTTAGAGTTAGAGTTAGAGTTAGAGTTAGAGTTAGAGTTAGAGTTAGAGTTAGAGTTCGAGTTAGAGTTAGAGTTAGAGTTAGAGTTAGAGTTAGAGTTAGAGTTAGAGTTAGAGTTAGAGTTAGAGTTAGAGTTAGAGTTAGAGTTAGAGTTAGAGTTAGAGTTAGAGTTAGAGTTAGAGTTAGAGTTAGAGTTAGAGTTAGAGTTAGAGTTAGAGTTAGAGTTAGAATTAGAGTTAGAGTTAGAGTTAGAGTTAGAGTTAGAGTTAGAGTTAGAGTTAGAGTTAGAGTTAGAGTTAGAGTTAGAGTTAGAGTTAGAGTTAGAGTTAGAGTTAGAGTTAGAGTTAGAGTTAGAGTTAGAGTTAGAGTTAGAGTTAGAGTTAGAGTTAGAGTTAGAGTTAGAGTTAGAGTTAGAGTTAGAGTTAGAGTTAGAGTTAGAGTTAGAGTTAGAGTTAGAGTTAGAGTTAGAGTTAGAGTTAGAGTTAGAGTTAGAGTTAGAGTTAGAGTTAGAGTTAGAGTTAGAGTTAGAGTTAGAGTTAGAGTTAGAGTTAGAGTTAGAGTTAGAGTTAGAGTTAGAGTTAGAGTTAGAGTTAGAGTTAGAGTTAGAGTTAGAGTTAGAGTTAGAGTTAGAGTTAGAGTTAGAGTTAGAGTTAGAGTTAGAGTTAGAGTTAGAGTTAGAGTTAGAGTTAGAGTTAGAGTTAGAGTTAGAGTTAGAGTTAGAGTTAGAGTTAGAGTTAGAGTTAGAGTTAGAGTTAGAGTTAGAGTTAGAGTTAGAGTTAGAGTTAGAGTTAGAGTTAGAGTTAGAGTTAGAGTTAGAGTTAGAGTTAGAGTTAGAGTTAGAGTTAGAGTTAGAGTTAGAGTTAGAGTTAGAGTTAGAGTTAGAGTTAGTGTTTAGTAAACTACCTCTGCATCTGGGGAGCTTTTGCCTTGATAGTTTGATTGTTTTATAACAGTTAACTTGACAGCAAGCTGAAATATGATTTTCTGCATGGCCCTCATACGGGCGATGAATTTCAATGGGTGCCCGATGTGGTTCATAGCTGCCCCAATATCAAATGACAAAGATTTGGGTGCTTGATGGGCAGTGTCTTAGATAGGTCGAGACGTCCTCGCACTAGGCGTAGCAGAGTGTTTTCGGCTCTGTAGAACTGTATTCGACCGATTCTATAAAAACTGATATGGAGAACTATTTTTTCTTCTCAGTTAAAAATAAAAACTGACCTAAATTTGTGAGACCGAAAGGCATTAACACTAAATAAGTTAATTAATAACTAATTTCAGGGTTACTGTCACTTGTGAGGCAGTGAGTGAGGAAGTGACAAATACTCCCAGAGTTCCCAAGTGCTTTCCATCTAAGACGTTTGGACTTGGCAGAAAATTGTAGGTCCCTTCCATTTTTGCCGGACCCGTTGTGCATCCAATTTATTCCGATCCGTTAGAAAGAACTACAGAGGTATCAGTCGTCTTAAGATCACTATATAATCACTTACTTTTCTACCGTTTGTGTGATCGCCTGAGAAGAACTTACATCTGTCAGAAAAATTATTAATCGAAAAAAAAACATGACACTACTCCGGTACTTCCTGTTCAAAACGGTAAATATCAACTTAGCATGGAAATTCAAGGCCGGATATTGGAACATCTAATAAATTCTGTTACCGACAAATGAATCCCGCTATCTCAAAAATCCTTTCAATTACTCGTATACTCGTGCTATAAACCAAGATAGATGTAATAGTGAATGATGATATAACTCAGCATTTGACACACTCAATACCGACATGACAGCTACGAGTATGATTTTGAAGAAGATACAGATTTGGTCTTCAGTATTATATCAAACTTTCTCAGTGAAAATTTACTCTTGTCAAACACTTCTCCTTTAGGACAAGAAAAGAGTGACCTCTTATAATACTCCATTAATTAAAAGTAGACAAATCTTTAGTATATAGGTACATACATACTCGAACCTTTGTTCTTTTAACGCAAACAGTTTTGTATAAAGTTTCCATAGCCCCACAAGACCTTTTCCTACAGCCAAATTACAACTTTGGCAGCCAAAGTCAAACAATTAAGGATTTAATCCTCTAGCATCGACAAACTTACATTTTGAGGATAATATTTGGCATCGACGATGGTTGATCTCAGGTAAATCCTCGTTGTGTGCATATGACAAAAGCATACGAATTCCACTGGTAAATTAGTGGTGCAGATTCCATTAAGTGTCGGGTAGCCATTTTCCAGAAACTAGTACTATGACGACGACATGATTAAAAAGGGACTACACATGTGACTTTTTGTTCTTTGTGAACATGAACATGAACAAGGACATGGTTGCTCTTCCGCAACCATCATCATCGACAAAACTTTGCATCCTTTAGAAATCTGATACCTAACGTAGGGTTCACCAGCAGAATGTGCGTCTTCTCATCTATGCGTGATGTGGTAACTGCGGCCATGAACCCACAACTGTGTGTGTGTGTTGGTTGGTTATCCCCCCTTTCAGATTATACGACTATTTTTGATTCAAGGGTTCACATTGAATTTTAGAAAAGTTTAGTGAACAGATTAACTGAGTTGTAGGTCCTTTGTTAAGAATGTGCTGTTATATGGTAGCAATATTTTTGTAAGCTATAAGTCGAATGGTATATCTACCACTTTGTAAATTTGAAGATTATCCTTAGGTCTTTAAGGTCTATTGTCTTTGATTAGCAAAAATTAGGCAAATGTAATTATGGTAGAAGTGTGTAGTGTGAGTGCTTACTAATGTTTAACTATAGTCTTAATCATTGAAAATGGCAGTGCTTTAAACTATTTTTGTGTTATATTTTCCCTTAAGGTCAAAGCAAATTGAGCAAGTTCAGAATTTGTAAATGGTAAAATGTGTTTACTTGTTTATTTTTATCTTATTTATTCTTAAAACTTATACTAAAAATTAGAAAAACAAAACTTACACTAGACGATAAAGCTTAAAAATAGAGAAAAAATTGCCTTGAGGTTGAAGTCATTTTAATGTGCATAGTTGGGCAGGGTCCTGTTTTACAAGAACTGGCAAGTGTGACAGGTGACAATTTGTAAAATGATAACTTGACTATTGTCAAATTTCTGTCTCTTAAAAAATTTTAAAAACTTGTAAGATTGTAATATGCAACAGTTGTTAAGTTGTTGGATCATAGAAAACTGGTCATGACAATGACAGGAATTGTCATGTATTGTCTGACAAAATTATACCGGCAATTTTTAATGAGACAGATAAAAATATACAATTTACATATTTGTTAATATTTGAAGTGATAAGATTTCCAGATGAAGCTTCATCTAATTCTTCCTCGACACATTAAACAATGGCGCAAAATTTTAAACAGCTTAGTATCAAGTTATAAGTATGATACTATTTAACAATTTGCTAACTTTTTAGTAGATTACTAACTCTTTATTAATTTTAAACATTTTCTATAACTAGAATCGTACTAAGGCTATTTTTTAATAAATTGCTTCTGAACACACCTTAAGTAAAGACATTTCATGCAAAAAACTGAGCAAACAGACATTTTTTCGACGTTTGTAATAATGTCAAAGAGTCATATGAAGTAAGCACGATACTAAAACAATAAAATAGGTATTCGATGACTTTAACTTTAATAAATGGGTAGAGAAGGTATGATACTATACAAGATTAAAATTTGCAAAATCATCGTTTTAACCAAGTTTTGTACTAAACAGATTTAACATCGTACTAATTCAACTAAAATTTTACGCCAATCTTTTTAATGCATTGACTGCTTTTCAATTCTGAAAAAAATTTCGAGTTGGAAAGCACTCGCGGGGACTTCTTGTTTTGGAAAATTATTTTTATAATTGTTTCATTCATACAAAAAAATAGTAAACCGTTATGTTTGGTCAATTTTTTCCATAGAAAATTAACGCCTCAAAAATTTGAATATTATTGTGCATTCAAATTTTCCAAAACATATTTGGTGGATTTTTTAAAAAAATGTTCAGTTTTTTTTCTCAAAACTCAATACATATTTCGAAAGCCCCATGCTTGATTTTTCTTAAAGTGGAAAAATAAATTTTTCTTAATAGAATTTAAAAGATGTGAGAAAAAAATTGTATTTTACTCTGAAATAACGGTAGCCACATACAAATCCTAAAAAATGGTTTGCGAAAATATTGTTTTTCTAGAAAACGGCACCAAGAATTTTAATAAATTTTTTTCTTTCGATTAAATTTTACGGTTTATAAGACGAATGAAATTAAAA
Organism: Chrysotoxum bicinctum; assembly: GCA_911387755.1. Taxonomy (NCBI): domain Eukaryota; kingdom Metazoa; phylum Arthropoda; class Insecta; order Diptera; family Syrphidae; genus Chrysotoxum; species Chrysotoxum bicinctum. The sequence goes on along the minus strand of OU426989.1, from coordinate 58,806,038 downwards.
TATTACTGACGGTACTTCTCATAGAACCATCTTTTCAAATTTTGAATTTTTCATCATCGGCATAACGGATTTTAATAAATTTTTTTATTGAGAAACTTCTAAAAAGTTTTGAAAACATTGCAATTCAAAACTTAAGATACAAATATTTTTTTAATTAAAAAAAAATCATTTTTTTTTGGAAAATTCGATATCTCAAAAACGGCTCAATATTTTTTGGAAATTTAATTTTTATTCGTACAGTAATAAAAACTTTAAGTTGGTGTACCGAAATTTTTTATTAAAAATTTTGTATATAAAAGCCAACTATAGCTAATAAGTTGATGGAAAGAAAGAATGTTAGCAATTTCTCAACATTTAGCAAGAATTATTTGTTTTTTATTATAACAGATTCCCAAAATCGGGATAGTGAGTCAAAATATACAACCCATCTCTGCACACCTTCATTTTGCAAGGAAGTGGTGGTACAGTGACTAAACTTAGCTGGCATATTAAAGAAAAACTTTTACATCTCTATTATAAGGAAATTTTGTAACTGAGTAAGAAAATTCTTAAGAACAAGTTTAATGAAACCAAGGGAAGAAATTGCTTCATTTATTATTTTATTATTGTGGGAGCAACAGTTCAGCTCTCTATCATAAATAATACCAAGATCGTAAAAAGAAAAATTATCAGGTAAAACAAACGTCAGACTGGTGTAAAATTAAACAAGTGAGACTGCTAATATGCAACCTGTACCTAAACTTAGCCGGCTAAAATCATACGAGTCAACAAGGTTAATTAATAAAATAAATCTGATTGATTATTTTAACCAAATTGGTGTGCAATTTTAACAATCTTCAGTCAGCTAAAATAAGGAATTGGATGTGTTATTTTAACCATCACCATTCGGTTAAATTAAACGAGAAATTATTTAGTTTTAAAAAGCTGATCTAGTTAATTTGATCAACGTAGATATCTAATAGTTTAATTGAAGCAACATATCCATTATTTCAATTTACCTAAGGAGAGAGTTTAGTATTAAATAAAAATTTTGTTCAATTATTTAAGTAAGTATAGATAGCTGTTTGTTATTAGAGAGTTTTTCTCTTGAAATAAACAATCTTTGAAGAAATTTCGAATTATAGCCTAGTTTCTCGATTAATAAAACTAAGACGCACTCTTCCAATTTTCGACCTTATTTTAAATGTCCCCCTCTCAACGCTTAAGAAATCTTCCTAATTGCATGGAAGAACTTATTTATCTGTTAAGTCTACAAACATAAAACATCAAAAATTACTCCCCATTGCTCAACTCGGTTCTATACCCAAACTTTTCGAAAACATTTTCTATCTACAACTCACTATACTTAAACTGTTCCAAGGAAAGATCAACGTTTTGAAAACGTTGCATTCATTGCGGGTAAGTTAGATAATAAATGTTGAATTTAGCAAAGCTTTCAATAAAATATGACAGCCAATCATTTACCTCAAACTTAATGCCTATGTTTTTCCCCCATTTTTACTTGCGACTTATATGTATGTAGGTACTCGTACTATAAGGCAAGTTATGCATTCCGAAAAAAATCGTACTCGAGATTTTGATCAAAGTTGGTATTACGATGAAAGCGAAGACGAAAAAAGTGGGTCTCGCAATTCTGTCTGCAATTCTGTCTGTCTGCTATTAGACTACAGCCTAAACGGCTCGGCCGATTTTCTTTAAACTTGGTAGATAGTATTTTTAGTTTTTTCCCCCGTGTTTTTTTTTTAAGACGAAAACAACGGTACCTGCCATACGATATATTTTCGAATTTTTATAAATATTTTTTTTCTCAAAAACTGTCCCACAGATTTTTTTAATTATAAAAACATCAAAATATTTCATTTAGTTATTTCACTTAGAAATGGTTGAAAAAAATTGTTGTTCAAAAAATGGTTATTTTTGGTACCCTCCTTGGAACGGTTTTTTTTATTTTCTCAAAACAAATTTTTCGGATTTTTAAAAAAAATTTCAATTTTTTTTTTTCAAAACTCAATATTTTAAAAACCCCATGCTCGATTTTTTAAAACATGAAAAATGAAACTTTCTTAATATAAACTGCAAGATGTAAGAAAAAAACCATTTTACCTAAAAATAATGGTACTCTCCATACAAATTTTTCCGAGAATTTTCTCATTATTTTAATGAAATTTTTTTAGAGTAGCTTCTAAAAAGTTTAAAAAACTTGCATTTCAAAACTTAAAAAAAAAATATATTTTTTTTTTGGAAAATTCGATATCTCAGAAACGGCTCAATATTTTTTTGGAAATTTAATTTTTATTGGAACAATAATAAAAACTTTAAATTGGCGTACTAAAATTTTTTACTAAAAATATTTAAAAAAAATTTTGTATAAAAAAGCTTATTTTTGAAACCAGTACGGACTTAATATTTTTGTTCTTGCATAAGCTAATATTTGCTTGAATCACATGGCATAATGTTTTTAGCTCCAACTACTAGTGTTTTACTCTATTAAAAAAACTATTTTATGCTTATGAACAGTTTTTCTCTAATAACATTCATTTTTGAAGTTTTTAGTCGTTTACGTAAGAGGAAGTTCGTGCGACCCAGTCATGCATTTTATTTATTTTTATGATTAAAGGCCAATCTTGAAAATCGCCATTATGGGGTTAGTTTTAAATATTCAGTCTCAAATTTGAATGGACTTACGCTAGTTCCTCAGGTAAGTCATCTAGTCCCACTGATCTTTGTTTTGTCTACATATAAAGGGTGTTCAATCTAGTGGTTTCTTTTTAAATCATAGGTTATTTTGACACTGACAGCTATTTCCTCCTCGAAATATTGACAGGAAGTCAGTATTATACCTCCGCGGAACGAAATGAGTCGCTCTACGCTTCAACAACGTTAGGAAATATTCAAAACTTATTTCCAAAGTGACTGCTGTGTAGCCCAAACAGTGCGTTTTTGGCCGAAATGAAGCACCCACCGCGCCTGCTGTGCCAAAGTTTGTGCCAAAAGTTCGTGAGACTGGTATGCTAGTGCACAACACTCATAGTCCCCGTCGTTGCACGGTGCGCACAGACGAGAAGGTGGCTGCTGTAGCAAAGATTGTGAGACTCAATTCACGAACATCAACTTCCTATCGATCTCAACAGCTCAACATCTCACGCACTAACCTGAGGAGAATTCTGCACAAAGATCTCGGATTATTAGCTTACAAGGTCCAATTGACTCAACGATTGAAACGACCATCCGCTTGAAAGACGGTGTGTTCCATAATTAATGGGAATGTTTGCTTTTACTAATAAAGTCACTTAATCCACACTTCTCTTCTGAAACACCAAGTTTGACTCACTTTCGTTTCTGGGCGAAAGGCATTTTGGAGTTGAGGTCACTTGAACTCCATATTTGAGATTGTTGTACTGAGTTTTGTCCCCCTATTACGATTGTGAATTTATCAATTGATAATTGACAATTGTAATAGGAGTAAATACTTTCTTTAATCGTTTACCGTACAAGCAATAGAATTCTCAAAAATTAATTTTAAATTCTTAGACGGTTAATGAAAATTTTATTGCAAAACCGTATTTGTGATAGAGAAACCTTTAATTTCCCTCTTTTAGCACAAATTGGTTTTCCCTCTAGTTGTATATGCACATTTGGAAAACCCTCAGTGAATGGTTGATTACCGTACGCCAAAGCCAGTCTCTACATACCTACTACTGCTCCACTAAACTTGCATCGCAGAGATAGAAAGAGCAAAAATGAAAACCAGGTCAGTGGTAATGCGGTGTACATGCAACAAACAAACAAAAAAAATGCACACTCCAAATGGAGGAAATAGAACATCGCCAGGACATTTAATATATCCTGCCTGACAAACATACATTACCTTTTTGCCAACCGACAGCAGACGGCAACGACGACACAATGGTACTCCACAGTCCACACATTATGTATACAGCAGCGGTGGCGTTGATCTGTGGTCTGCCGCACCAGTTCTAGCCGCCATCATGGGCGACATCATCCTCCGCTATACCCTACATCTATACTACATACCGACTGTTCCACTAAAAAATAATTCCGGATGGCATCAGTCGTACTATTTGGTCTATCCACCAATGACAAAACCTTGCTCCGCAAACACCAAACACACAGTCAGATATTAAAGAGAGAAAAAAAAAAAGATAACTAGAGACCACAGTTCGCCAGTCTGGTCTAGTCTGGCTTGGTCTGGACTTGGACTACATCAGGTCAGGACTATTGCTTTTGGTTCTGCGGCATTTGCTGCTATTACCACTTCATATCCTTTTTTGTGTATAAAACGAAATTAATTATCCTCAAAGGTACCGTTTGACTGAGTGCAAATTGCCTGAATAGATTCTTCTAGAGTGCTACGCGTGAAAACAGTCAAAGAAAAATTAATGTGTTGGAATGACGCCCTCTACAACGTCAACCACTCAAACCGACTTAAATACCAAGAGCTATAACCTTTTGCTTTACATAGACTCCAAACTTAAATGGACACGTTTAAAAACTTGCCCAAAGGAGTGATATGTATTTAAAAGGTGGTGTAAGCTGAATTTTTGCCGGTGTAACAGTTCTGAGAAGAGAAAAAGAGGTTTAACAAATATTTAACGTGTTTCGGTCAAGGGCAAAAAGCGCTTTTTCTCTGGAGTACCTCCAAAAATTCAGTTGAAAAAAGGTAATAACTGGAATTTTTCGATGAGTTACTTTTTTATAGAACCAAAAGAGCAAAATTGTTTAAGGTGTTTATATAAAAATAAAGGTAATCACATCTTCTAGACAGCCAAGCGTCCATTAAATCTCTTGATTTTGTCTCTACTCGCTCAATAACAGTGTGGTGTATTGTTCCAGACAAGCTATCCAACAATGCAAAATTGCACTAACTAAGTCATGAGAACATCAATCTATCGATTTATTAAAAAGTTAATATTCCCACGATGAGTCTGTTAACAACCCCCAAAGAGACTTGTCTTATTATTCTTACAACAGCCCCTAACTGCCGATCGTTGCTGATGGAGATGGCGTAGCACCTCTGTTGGGTGCCGGCCCCTTCTCTGTATATATCCTGGTTTTTCCCAAAAACGTAGACTCCATCTGAAAGATTTCTACTACAGTGATCTTAGTGATCTGGCAACTGTATTTACCCCCTCACGGTTTCCGCCTTGACGATGGCGAGGGGGCTTACGTTTGACCCTCCAGCAATCCAGCTGCAGGGACCTACAACTAAGAGAAACCAACAAAAAACAGGGATGTTTATCCAACAAATAAATAATTATGGAAAAAAGTTTACAAAATGAAAATAAAAATCGAGTGGGGATATACACTCAAGTGTCGGCAGAAGTCACGGCTGCCGGCGAGGGCTTGGCTTCGCAAGAAGCTAAGTCGCCAGTGACAAAAAATGTAAACAAGCCAAAACTAGTGAAACAGCACAACCTTGCAGCGGCTCTTCTCCCTGCTCTAGATAGCCTGGCTATTGACGGTAGGGAGACCTCGAACAGACCTCCATCTATAGGAAGTCGGACCGAGGACGAGTTGCTGGAAGACTCGAGTCAAGAAGAGACTATGCTGAAGTCTACTGCACCGCCCAATGCTTCGAGGCAACGCAGTAACTACAGATCCTCTAAAAGATTCGTGAGTGTTACGGAGAAAAAGGACCCAACTTCTCTCAGTCCAAGAGACAGGGCCCTTTTAAAGAAACATAGAAAGTTGATAAAGAACTATGAAAGTCAGATGGCAAAGACTTCCACTGCACCCATAGCTTCCTCCAAACAACAGAAAGAAACGAAAACAGTCAGCGAAAGAGTAGTTGCTTCCACATCGAAGTCTATCCCTAAAAAGATAAACCGAGAACAGGACAACAATAACTCAACAGCTCGTACCGGCAAGGATACGAATAAGACTTCCCTCAAGAAACAGCAAACCATCGCTAAATCGAACCCGAAAGGGAACGACAAAGCAAAGGTAGGCAACTCTTCTGGGACAAAGTCAGTTTCGTCCAAGAGGGCAAGATCGGAAGAGACAGCCAAGGCCGATGGTTCTAAAAAGTTTAAGACCAACAGCTTTGACAACACCCCGATCGATCTTCAAGTGGCCATTATTAGTCGAGAGGATCCGGATGGGAAAATCACGGCCAAGAACTGGTTACTCGTGGAAAACGAAATCCTAAAAGCCATGATGGCGACATCCGAAGACGATAGTGCTGAGGACTATACCTTCGACGGAGCTGGTTGGCGGAAAGGAGTAAAAGTGGTTTGCTGTGGAGACCAGAAATCCTTGGAGTTCCTCACTCATACAATCGCCAAAATTGGTGAACTGTGGGAGGGTGCATCTCTCGGGGTTCTTCCTGTCACGGCTCTACCACTTCGTCAGCAGATTAAGATATGGATTCCTCCTCCTGCCACGCATGAGGACTCATCCATTATTAAACTGATGGCAAAACAAAATAAGGAGCTCCCCATATTGGAATGGAAGCTCTTGAATTCCAGAAAGAGTCTCAACGGGGAAGGAAAGGACCTTTTGTTCGCTATCGACAAAAAATCTGACCTCCTCCTGAAAGAAAAGGCAGACGTGGTGAGATATGGTCTCGGTACCGTAAGGGTAAAGAGGCATGAAGGCAAAGGGGAGTCAAAAGCTGCTGGTGGTGCAAAGTAATTTGCAGCACGCTAAAGCAGCAACGCACGACCTAATGCTCTACATGTCTCAGGAGAACGTGGATGTGGCCTTAATTCAAGAACCTTGGATTTGTAAGAATCAGGTGCTAGGGTTGAGGTCAAAAAATTACAACCTTTTCCACTCCACGTCAGAAGGTGATATTAGAAGTTGTATTCTAGCCAAAAAATCGATTAATGCTTTCTTTTTATCTAGGTACAGCAACAGGGATAACGCGGCAATCAACGTTGAATCCAAGGAAGGCAACTTCGTCTTGGCGTCAACGTACATGCCGGGAGATGAAGAAAATCCTCCATCAAAAACGGTCCGCGATCTTGTGGATTACACCACAGCAAGAGGGACACCTTTGGTGATTGGATGCGACGCCAACGCCCATCATACACAATGGGGTGGCAAGGATATCAATAAAAGGGGTGAGTCAATTTTTGAATACATTCTCTGTTCTAATCTTATGTTATGTAATAGGGGCAATCACCCTACATTTCGTAACAAAATCAGGGAAGAAATTCTAGACCTCACTCTTATGAGTAATAATGATAAGATCTCTGTAGGGAATTGGAGAGTCTCTTCTGAGAAATCCTTTTCGGATCACTTAAGGATACTCTTCACCTTAGATAGGAGAATAAATGATATTAAACCTTTTAGGAACCCAACTAGGACGAATTGGACAAAGTATTCAAAATGGTTGATTGAACGAATCGATCCTCCAGAGGAAGAAACGCTTTCGGCAACCTCAATCATTGACAATACTGTTCAAAATCTTACTAGTAAAATGATAAAGGCATTTGAAAAACACTGCCCCATATCTCGTAACATTAAACCCACTAATCCACCATGGTGGAATAGCGATCTTAAGAAACGAAGAACAGGGGTCAGAAAACTTTTCAACAAAGCCAGACTGAGTAAATCGGAGGAAGATTGGAATTTATATAGATCCGAACTTAACTCATACACCAAAGAGTTAAGAAGGGCCAAAAAGGATTCATGGACAAGACACTGTGAATCCATTGAGAACACAAGTGAGGCTGCGAGACTTCGAAAGATCCTTGCACACAATCCCACGATTCCGGGATACATTAAGCATCCCGATGGATCATGGTCGAACTCGAGCCAAGAAACACTTGAACTCTTTATGGAAACGCATTTCCCGGGCTGTAAGAATCATCAAGGACCGGGTTTTACACAACCACACACCTTAGATATCTTACAATCAGAACCAGAATTGGAACAGGTTATCACAGAGCAGAAGATTATGTGGGCAATAAACTCGTTCAAACCCTACAAATCAGCAGGACCAGATGAGATTATTCCGGCATTTCTTCAATATGCTCTACAGATAATCACCCCATGGCTTAGGGTAATCTTCAAAAGTTGTATCAAATGGAGATACGTCCCTATCAGTTGGAGGAGAGTTAAAGTAGTCTTTATTCCAAAAGCTGGAAAACCGACACACTCGACTGCAAAAGATTACAGACCGATAAGTCTCTCTTCGTTTCTCCTCAAGACACTAGAGAGAATTATTGATCTGCATGTTAGGGACCTACTCAAACCAAGCAACCTGTGCAACTACCAACACGCTTACCTTAAAGGTAAGTCAGTGGAGACTGCGTTGCACGAGGTCGTCTCACAAATTGAGAAAAGTCTCGAGCACAAAGAATACACCATGGCAGCATTTTTGGACATCGAAGGAGCGTTTAACAACGTAAAAACGGAGTCCATTAAATCTGCTCTAGAAGAAGTTGGCGTTGAATCTGCTATTGTGGACTGGATTTATACCATGCTCAATGGCAGAATCATTAGCTCGCAACTTGGGGATAGCAAAGTAGAGAAATCGGTTACAAGAGGCACTCCACAAGGAGGAGTAATTTCACCTCTTCTCTGGGTCCTGGTTGTTAACAAAATTCTCACAAGATTTAAGAATCAGGGCATTAAAATAGTAGCCTATGCGGACGACATAGTAATTCTGATATCGGGTAAATATCTTACCACCATCAAGGATATTATGGAATCTTCACTTAAAGAACTATCTTCTTGGGCAGGACAAAACGGTCTCGGGGTTAACCCTTCCAAAACCGAACTAGTCCTGTTTACGAAGAAAAGGAAATTGGAGGATTTCACTCCTCCAAAACTCAACGACATTCCTCTGAAACTTTCCAACGAGGCTAAATATCTTGGAGTAATTCTTGATTCCAAGCTAACATGGAAACGGAACACAGAGGAAAGAATGAAAAGAGCACTATGCGCTCTCTACACATGCAAAAAAACCTTCGGTACACGGTGGGGCATGCGACCGCAGGTCATCCAGTGGATGTACACGGCGATAGTTCGTCCCATACTTACCTATGGGTCGATCGTGTGGTGGAAAGCAGTAGAAAAAAGTAGCTATCTCAAAAACCTGAATAAGGTACAGAGACTAGCCTGTTTAGGAATAACGGGGGCACAGGGTTCTACGCCACAGGCAGGCCTGGAAATTATATTAAATCTTCCAGTCCTGGACGAGCACATAAGATGCACAGCAGCCAAAAGCGCAATTCGGCTTAAAGAAATGAACTTTTGGAAGCACAGTAGTTATGGTCATGGGTCAATACTGCATAGGTATGACACAGTGGCAGGGCTTAATGTGACGACTGACTACTTACCACCCAAAATAGATTTTAACAAACAATTCTCTACTACAATACCCCAAAGGCAGGGATGGGAATCCAACTCACTAATTAGTGAACAAGGTATCTCCTTCTACACCGATGGGTCAAAAATGGAAGAGGGAACAGGAGCTGGGGTGTTCTGTGAAGCTCTAAATATTAAAGAATCATTCAAACTCCCAGATGAGTGTAGTGTCTTTCAGGCTGAGATCTATGCTATTGAAAAGGCGGCAGAATTGGTACGCACGAAAGAATTGAACTCGTCTGAGATCACATTTTTCGTGGACAGCCAAGCTGCCATCAATGCCTTAGCTAGTGAGACTATAAGATCCAAGTCAGTAACAAAATGTCGAGACATGCTGAACAATATTTGTAGCACTAACCAAGTCAACCTCTGCTGGGTTCCCGGACATAGTAATATAGAAGGGAATGAAATAGCAGATGAACTGGCAAGGAAAGGATCACTATCAAATAAAAACAGCAGTAGCCATTTAAATTTAGAACCAAAAATCCCGATCGGAGTGATTAAAAGGAAAATAGACCTAATAACGAAAGAGCAAATCAACAACTCCTGGTCCTCCAGGGACGACTGTGTTATCTCTAGAAGTTTATGGCCTAGAATTAATGAAAAAGAAACTCGGTATATCTTATCGCTGAGTAAAAAGAACATCAGAATCCTGATAGGTGTACTAACGGGTCACTGCGCCATTGGCACAATGGCCACTAGAATGGGTGCATTTGCACCCGATTTCTGTAGGAGCTGCCAGGATGTCGAGGAGACTGAAACCATTAAACACTTGCTCTGTGACTGTCCGAACCTCCAAACAAATCGCCTTCGCTACTTCGGAAACAGGTTTGTTGGAGAACTAGACGATCTAACGCAGGTCTCAATGGCAAATATGAGAAAATTCATTGTAAGCTCAGGCTGGTTCGAAAATGAACCAGTCTACATAAGGAATTAGTTAGGAGCATCTCTGCTTTTATTAATAGGGGATCACAATGGACCAATAGGCCCCCGTGTACGCAACAGCCCTTGGGCTGTGCACACCCCTCCTAACCTAACCTAACCTAACTGTATTTACAGGCAATTCCGCTCGCTTCATAAGAAGCTCCAATTGGTTTAACGATAAGGGAGAAAGTCTTAAAGATTTAATCTGGTATCGCAATGGACCAACTTATCGTCTAAGTGTGTCGGCCTGCCTGCTCGTCACGTCAACCGAACCTAGAGAAAATGGTCAAAAGGGCATGCAATCATTTTTTTCCCGGGATTATTGCGTATTTTAATAGCGTGTCTCATTTTTTTCAGGAACCCGGGAAATAAAAGTGTGAAATAAAATGCACGACTGGGTCGTACGAACTTGCTCTTGCTCTTAAAAGAAAAAAACTTTTCATAAGCATAAAATTCATTTTTTAATTGACTTAAATAACTCCTTTAGTAGTTGAAACTAAAAACAGAATGACATGGTTTATGCAAGAACAAAAACTATAAGTCGTTGTAGTGGTTTCTCAAGAAAATAAGTTTTTTGTAAAAAAACATTTTTAAGAAAAAATTTTGGTACGCCAACTTAAAGTTTTTATTATTATACGAATAAGTAATAAATTTAAAAAAAAAATAATGAGCTGTTTTTGAGATATTGAAGTTTCCAAAATTTCTCCAAAAAAAAAAAAAAAGATTTTTTTTTTCAAATTAAAATAAAATTTTTTTAAAGTCCTCAAATGCAATGTTTTTAAAACTTCTTAGAAACTCTTAGCTAAATTTTTACTTGCGATAAAGGTACTACAGGGCAAGTTCTGCATTTGCAAAAAAAATCGAACTCGAGATTTTGATCAAAGTTGACATTACTATGATAGCGAAGACGTAAAAAGTGGGTCCGGCAATTCCGTCTGTCTGTCTGTATGTCTGTACCTCGAACTACAGCCTAAACCATTGGATGGAGGTATTTTCTTCAAGCTCGTTACTTAAGAGTCTTCGGTGATTCCCTAGAGGAGAAATTGAAATTTTTTTTTAGCTCTAAAACAAACGATGCCCCCCATACACCCGTAATGCATAATCTTATTTATCTCGAAAACGGCTCTAACGATTTTAACCTAAAATTTTCACCAGGAGCCCCCTAAGCTTAAAATAATATTGTTTATAAAAATTTTTGAAAAAATATTTTTTTGTTTAAAATAAAAAAAAATAAAATTTAGTTTTTGAAAAATCGATATCTTAAAAGCGTGTGATTATTTTTTGAAATTATTTCCTGTATCTATATTACTAAGCACTTAAAATTGGCATCTCAAATTTTGTTCTTGAAAAATTTTAAAGAAATTTTTTATATAAAAAAATTACTTTACATTTTTATCTCATTAAATCCATGTTTTATATTTATAAAATGTATTTAAAATTCCAAAGTACTTTTACATAAGAGCAAGTTCGTGCGATCTAGTCGTGCATTTTATTTATTAAAATCCGTTATGCCGATAGTGAGAAATTCAAAATTCTAAAAAATAGTTCTATGGTAGGTACAGTCAGTAATATTTTCAATTTTTTTTTATTTAATTATAGATAGTAAAAATCAAACCAAAGACAACAAAATTTATCAAAATTCTCGGAACTGTTTTCGAGAAAAATACGATTTTCCAAAAAAAACATTTTTTAACATTTGTATGGTGGTTAACGTTATTTTTAGGTAAAAAATTTTATTTTGTTCTCACATCTTGTATATTATAACTATTATGAAACTTTTACTTATCAATTTAAAAAAAAATCGAGCAAGGGGTTTTCGAAATATTGAGTTTTGAAACAAAAATTTTGAAACTTTTTTTAAAACTACAAAAAAAAATTTTTGGAAAATTTTAATACAAAATTCTATTTAAATTTTTGAGAGCCTTAGCATAAAAAAATGATCAAAATCGGTTGTACCGTTTTTGAGTAAACTAAAAACAAAATAAAATGCACGACTGGATCGCACGAACTTGCTCTTATGTAAAAGTACTTTGGGATTTAGAATACCTACATTTTATAAATATAAAACATGGATTTAATGAGATAAAAATGTTCAAATGCATGGAATTGCCGTCTGATTTCCGGAAAAGTATGAATTTACGCAAATAAAGTTTAAAAATCGTTTTATTAAAGTAATTTTTTATATAAAAAATTTCTTTAAAATTTTCCGAGAACAAAATTTGGGATGCCAAATTTTAAGTATTTAGTAGTTTATATTTTAGAAATAGTTTCAAAAAATAATCGTTCACACGTTTTAAAGATACATATTGGTTTTTTCAAAAAAAACTTGGATTTTTTTTTTTTTAAATCCCAAAAAAAAAATTTTCGAATATTTTTATATACAATATTATTTTAAACTTAAGGGGGCTCCTGCTGAAAACTTTTGGTTAAAATCGTTAGAGTTGATGAGAAAGTCAAAAAATCAAAAAAATGTTCTGGCAGGTACCGATTATAACATTTTGCCCCAATTTTTTTTTTTTATCAAAATGTAGTCCATGTTCATAATATTACACTTAATTTTTTTTATCAAAATCGTTAAAGCTGTTTTCGAGATAAATAAGATTATGCATTACGTGTGTATGGGGGGTACCGTTAGTCTTGGAGCTAAAAAAAAAAAATCAATTTCCCCTCTAGGGAATCACCGAAGACCCTTAAATACCTTAGACCCTAGATCGAGGTACAGACATACAGACATACAGACAGACAGATGGAATTGTCGGACCCACTTTATTCGTCTTCGCTATCATCGTTATGTCAACTTTGATCAAAATCTCGAGCTCGATTTTTTTTGCAAATGCAGAACTTGCCCTATAGTACCTATATCGCAAGTAAAAATTGTTTTATTATTTATATAGTTTAAAGAAAATCACTTCAGCGCATTAGGCTAGGCTGTAGTTCAAGGTACGGACATAGAAACATACAGTCAGGCAGACGGAATTGTGGGATCCACTCCGTCCGAGAATATCTCATGACCAGGTAAATTATATCTTTCAAATGTGGAGACAAAATCCCTGTTTTAAAAACCGAGAGCAGACTTATAATATGCAAAAACACACTGCAACAGTCTCAAACTCTCAAGGCCTACTTGTATTCAATTACAATGAGATATTTCATTTACCTACCTCTTCAATTTGCTTAACACACTTTACTCAAAAACTGTCAAAGCCTAATAGAATAAAAAAAAAGCCTTTATTAAACCTAGACTTGACAGTAGACAGTTTTGCTGGTTGCACAAACTTTTCAACTAATTAACTAATGTCTGTGTCTCATTATCTTTGCTTATTCCTTATTCTAGGAATAACTAAAAACCCCAACCCCAACCCCAACAAACGAAAGTAGACTAATCTGATGCGGTTGAGGATATCTCCCGAAAGGCAATTAATATTAATTGGAGTTGTGGTGCGGAGCGAAAATACGATGTGGTTGGTATAAATTGCGGCAAAGGATTTGAAAGAAATGCATCTAAATTCAGGTGGCGCTCACCCCATCATCATCACAGTCACAGCCTCAAAAACTTCAAAGAGACAGACTTGTTTGATTGTAAAGTGTCACACCGAAGCGACAAAGGACAGTAGTTTCTTGTTGATAATACTTCTGTGCTGTCAAAATAGCGAAGTTGTACAAAGGTCTCTCAGTGGTAGTCGAGATCGAGAAGTTGAAATAATCCGTTATCTAGAAGATGGACAGTAAATTTATCTGGCAAAGTCAAGTGCAAAGAAATAATAATTAGGTAGGGTAGAGATGACAACGAGCAGGACAGGAAAATAAGGTTAGAAAGTTCAGCAGAAAAGTTTGATAAATGCAAGGTACGAGTAAGACATGGACACATTTTCGAATTAAAGTCTAAATATCACAAAGATCTCAGTGGAATATCAAAACTATGTAAAAAGGGTCTTATCAAAATACAAAATGATTCCAAAAAGTACATATCCAGAAACTAACAGGAGAAATAATGAATGGAAAAATATGCACGACTGGGTCGCATGAACTTGAAATTATAGATCGTTGTACCGCTTTTTTTTAATAAATTTTTCTGTATGTATACATTTTTTAAACATTTTTAAGAAATATTTTGCTATGACAGTCTTAAGTTGTTAGTTATCAATCTTATGAATTCTTATGAATGTCTTTATAAATATTATGTACAAAACAAACTTAAGCATAGTGGGATTTTGAATTTAATTAATAAATTAATAACTACACTTTTTTTTTAATACTAAACAATCTGCTTGGATAAATTAAACTAATTGATTCATTGTTAAAATTAAGCGAGTAGCTATCTAGGTTAGGTCAATTAAAATTATTAAAAGTAAATAATTTCTTGTATGATTTAACCAAGCGGTAATGGTCAAAATAACACAACCAATTCCTTATTTTGACTGATTGAAGATTAACCGAGTTGATTCGTGTAATTTCAACCACGTACGTAAGTATACAGGAGCAGCCTTAGTTGTTCAATTTTACAAATGTCATATTTAAGAGCTTACAAAATAAATCTAAAATGCCGAAGAATGCCAACTGCACCCTATATACTTGTACGTGATTATATTCGAAATGACATTTTTGCCACTGAGCCAGAATGGACAAAGAATGCAAAATATTTCAGTTGAAGTGAAGAAGTATAAAAACTAATTGTTTTCAACAACAAGAACTGTCAACTCAAGAAGAAGAATATTTTATACTTTCTTTCTGCTCTGGATATTATTAAAATGTTAAAATACATATTTCTGTTGTTTTGCCAATGGTATAGCAGCTAAAAAGCAAAAATAGTAGATAGGCTTGAAATTTTTGTATATAATTTAAGCTTCAATTTCATAAAAGAGTTTAAACAAAAAGTCTTTGGGTTCTCAAAATCCACGTAGATAGTAACGATAAAATTAGGTACATGCACGGTGGCTTTAACACGAACAGAGGTGATGTGCAGGTGTCACGGTGAGAAATCGCCGTGACAAAAACTATTCTTTATGGCATTCCCAATCCTTGTTCCCACCTTTTTATTCTTTTCATACAGGTGTTTCCTTCAAAATACTGGGAGAGAGTAGGGCAACCATGGTCCATCAGCCATTGGTACACTCTCTCAGTACTTTGAAGAAACAAGATGGATGACACTTAGTGGCCCTTAAAGTGGTCACAGCCTTAACGTGGATAAGAAATCGACCGACGTTCAACAACCTAGATCTGATCCCAATAGAAATGAAAACGAGAGTGGATTGCAACATACTGGATGATATTTGCTTACATAATGGCTAAACGCCCACCCTAATTGTGTTATTGGTTGTAAAAGATGGAACGCTAACGGCAAGTCCCTTTAGGTGTCCCCCAAATCTGCGCAAAAGTCAAACGAATGTTGCGAGTCGAGCTTTACCACAGGGGTGTTACTTTGATATTGGAGAAGGGCGGCGGCATGCTTGCTCTTCGCTCGGCCTAGCTCGAAGGATGGGGGTGGTTCTTGCCCCTCTCCAAGTATCTCTCACTCAGCAAACAAAATTTCCATGCCTTGTTAAAGGAAAAGGGAAGGGAAGGGGAAAGGATGTAGTATATGACAGGAATAATTAAAAAGGATATACACAAATCTAGTGACCTATGCCACTATATGTGAGAAAGGATGAGGCTTGAGTCGATATCCCTTGGAACAGAAGATTGAGTATCTTAATTCTAACTATATCTAAAACCCTACTCACTAAATGTATATCCTCTTGGATATAAAGAGATTCTATAAAAGAATGTTTGTTTCTTAACCTAAACTAATCTAATCTAAATCTAACCAAAAACAATCTTCTTTCCAAACAGGATTCGTACTCAACCCCACTGTCTCTCCCATACAGTGGTTCGTCCGATCGTCAAAAGCATTGACAGATGTTGGTGTCAAAGGTCAGCCATCCCACCCTTGTATCTAAGATACAACCGTTGCTATCTCCTTGGCCGAGATCTGTGGAGATAGCCCCTAGGTTGTATCTTAGATACAAGGGTGGGATGGCTGACCTTTGACACCAACATCTGTCAATGCTTTTGACGATCGGACGAACCACTGTATGGGAGAGACAGTGGGGTTGAGTACGAATCCTGTTTGGAAAGAAGATTGTTTTTGGTTAGATTTAGATTAGATTAGTTTAGGTTAAGAAACAAACATTCTTTTATAGAATCTCTTTATATCCAAGAGGATATACATTTAGTGAGTAGGGTTTTAGATATAGTTAGAATTAAGATACTCAATCTTCTGTTCCAAGGGATATCGACTCAAGCCTCATCCTTTCTCACATATAGTGGCATAGGTCACTAGATTTGTGTATATCCTTTTTAATTATTCCTGTCATATACTACATCCTTTCCCCTTCCCTTCCCTTTTCCTTTAACAAGGCATGGAAATTTTGTTTGCTGAGTGAGAGATACTTGGAGAGGGGCAAGAACCACCCCCATCCTTCGAGCTAGGCCGAGCGAAGAGCAAGCATGCCGCCGCCCTTCTCCAATATCAAAGTAACACCCCTGTGGTAAAGCTCGACTCGCAACAATGGCGCCCAACGATTCGAACGGCTTCGAGATATATTGTAACTTCAAGGAGATGATTTTGCTCTGTCAAGTTCATCCCCTTGGACTTATAATGATCTCCTCTCAATTTTTTTCATTAAATTTAAATTCCTAACCCTAGTTACACAAGTCTAGGTACCGTTCATGCTCTTTATAGGCAATAGACGGAAAACGGCTGTCCAGTTCTACAGGACGAGTACCAGGGGACTTTGTGAGGTAGTTGGAAGTTTATCGTTTATCAAAGAGCGGAATAGGAGGAAAAGTCGACCACTTAAGGCTATCCATTTAGTCAGGCACAGCCAGACAAATAGTGAGGTGTAAGTGGAAGACTTTGAAATCCTATTCGTGTGGAAGTTTATCTCGGATTCTTGGCTAGCCTATTGTCAGGTTTTATATACCAGACTTTACGATGTGGTAGGGAAAGAAGAGATAAACAGAAGCACTCGTCAGATCGCAAAGGCACCAGTCAAAATCTTTACTGACATGGAATTGTTGTGAGTCTAGGGTAAGCCACGGAGGCATCTTCGGTGCTGAAAAGAGCAAAGGCACGCTTGCTTATTGCACGGCTCAGCTCGACGGGTTGGGGTGGTTTTTGCCCTTTTCAAACACTTCCCTCTCAGCAAACAAAATTTATCGTGCCTTTTATATAGGGAAAGGATGGGAAGATTGGATAGGATACAAAAAAAAATAGGAATGCAGAAAAAGGAAATCGCACAAACATAGTTACCTATGCCACTGTATCTGAGAGAGGATGACGCGTTATTCCAGTCTTAGGTGAAAAGAAGTTTTATTTTTACTAAAACTAAAAAAACTAAAACTAAAAAAAAATTAAAAACCCTAATTTCTAAATTCTATATATATATAGTATATATATATATATATATAAAGAAGATATATATGTATATAAACGACCCTATAACTAAGCCTAGAACTAAAAATCCTAAACCTACAACTAAACTTTTTGTTTCACCCAAAACCAAAATTAACCCCACTGTCTCCCAGACACAATGGTTCGCCGAGTCTGCAGAAGGTTTATTTACCAGATGTTTTGGTAATATTTTGGCCTGCCCACCCTTGCGTCGGATGACACAACCTTAGTTATCTCCTGGCCAGAATCTCGGAGATAACCCCTAATCCAAAATAAAAACCAAACTAGTCACAACCTATGTCATTGTACGCAAAGTACAAAAAAAAGTACAGATAAGTATGTCTTTAAGTACGTAAGTAAGTTGTTATGTAAGTAAGTATGTATGTACAGGTAAGTTTGTATGTCAGATTTAATGTACTCGTATGTCTGAAAGTAAGTGCGTATTAACAAGTCATTTTATTCATATTCACAAGTGAACTCAAAACAAAAATGTCACTATCTGAAACCACGTCCTTGTCTGTCTTATCGTTAGTTCTCGTCCTCGTCATTCTTTCCGCCCGATCGCCGGCTCAGCCGACCCTCCACACACCTAAATTTGGATTTAGAACTCCATATTGATATCTATTTCACGGTATCAAAATATAATTACAACTCGAATGATGTATACGCATTAAACTTTATTTTACATGAATTCGATTTAAGTTGAACATTATCAAAACTTATTAAGAAAATTTTAATTCGGGACTTTGTAAAAAGAACAATTAAAATCAAAGTTATTTTCTATTATCTGTTTCCTAATATTTCCTATAAGCGACTTAAATTTCTGCCGAAGAATTATAGAATAAAAAAAAAGATTGATATGTTTTAAAAAAAATATATCAGACCAAGCGTATCAGCACAGACACTTATATATACAATTATATATAATTATCTGTAGTCTTAGTGTGTTTATCTTGTATGTATCAAAATATAGTTTCTTTTCTTTTATAATCAACTTACTGCTTAATGGAATTTCCTTTTTTATTTTTTTACTTTTTCCTTTGATGTCCTTTGATGTTCTGCCGGCAGTATTCACAGGTACTCTCAGGATAGCTGCTAATTATCAAATCTTAAGTTATCCAAATATACTATATGTTGATTCACACTACACACTTTTCACTCTTCACTGATAATTTCTTTTCCTTTTTTTTTTTTTTGATTAATTCCAAAGCTATATTATAAGTCACTTATCAAAGCTTTCAATACAAAATATCGAAATCAATTAACTTTATCAAACAAAAAAAATGGATATTAAAAGTAAAAAAAAATCAAAAATTCCAAAGATTGAGTAAAATAAAAGTTAACTTTCGATCCAGAAGGGACAACAAAAAAAAATTCACAGCAATCTGGTACGACACGTTTATGTTCCTTAAAGCGCTCTTTTCGAAGGGCATAGATTTTGTGCTCAGCAGGCCACCAGATCACCAAATCCAGTTTTCCTTGGTTTTGAGCACAGCTCGCCACCAAGTGTATCTCATAGAATAATTATATTATCCACTCTCTTTCGATAAATTCACTCCTCTCTACCAAAAGTTTAGCAGAGGCTTAGATCGATGCCTTTATCGATTGTATACAGGTTCCTTCAATAAATTGGGAATATATATGTATGTACGCATATATATATCTATACACGAAAGGTGCCTTTGAGGCAAGATTGTCTGCCCTCTGACCTAAACCTGGGAAGTAAAAATTATTTTTAAGTCTACTTTGAGCACTTTTAAACACTTCAAATATTCCTACCTCTGCTATATTACTATACGGAGTCTTAGCTTTCTCCACAGCGATATCTTTAGTATACCACTCCACACTATCTCGTTTGGATTCTCAAACGAATCCTAATTTGAATCTTTGTATTCCTAATCAAATTATTATTTTATTTATTAGAAAAGTTAATGCAATTTTATCGGGTTCCACATTTCTCACCTTTAACAAATATGAATATTACTATTCAGTAAAAGATTTTTATTGATTTTCTGAGTTTTACAGATATCAAAATTATGCCGATATATATGAAAAAACCCAATTTAATAAACTTAAATTTTATTTAGCGGTCTTAAAAACGGCAACTCTTCTGTACGTTATTTGTACTTCGCTTTCTATCGATCTAACTCAGGTTTTTAGTCGTTTTACCATCGGTCGTTACCCTATGGCCTATTTTCTATTCTTTCCCCCCTACATCATCAAATTTCTGCAGATTGGAAAACTAATTGTGTTCCCCAATCACTAACACCTGGCTAATCCAATATTTATATCTTCATATTAGTATTGTAATTTGTAATATGTGCTTATGTGGGTTTTCGGAGTAGAGCTTACGACTTTTGTTGCAGCAACATAATTGACGAAAGAATGAATTACATCAATCCATAACAATAAATTAGTCTATAATGCTATATAAATAATCTAATTAAAAATAATTCTTGCTTATACTATTTAAAAACTAAAATATTGCACTTTTCTTTAAGTTTTATTAAGCTTGTACCCTTTTTGAATTCAACTGATTAGCTAAAAGAAAAAGCTTAAGTTAAAAGCTTTCAATCTGCTTTAAGTATCGAATTTTCGAAGCTATCACTAATGTCATTTTCTGATCATGTTCCTTGACTAAATGTCAATTCTCGGTTGTCATTTTGTGTTGTTTATATTTCGTAAGAGAACTTTTTCGTGATCTTCCAAATCAACAACCTTACAAAAAAATCAAAAAAAAAAACCGAGGACAATAAACATAAAAGTAAATACCTATACAACCTAGAATAGATTTTTGGTAAGTATACTTCATAAGTATGTGCTTGCCTACAAGATCTTATGATCGTGATTCTTTTCTATTTGGTTTCAGTTCCATGCATCATAACCTATAAGCTATAACCCATTGGAAAACTAAACCCAAGGACAGAAAAGTTAAGTTATTTGTTTTGTCACTAAAGAATGTAATGTAGAATAGAACACCTGTTTTAGGGTTGTTCCAGAACCATTCTTTAGTGAAACACTATTCGATACTATATAGTTTTTTCTTTCTTTCAGGTATGTTATGTATCTAGTTCACTTCAGTGGCCACCGAGGACACATATCATCTAGAAGTGCAGTGGTTTGCAGTGATGCTGATTGTTACACCCGAAGAATATGTTATTATATTCTGATTATAATATATGTGTATATATTATAATTATAATATCAATATAACGAATAAAGTGTAAATTTTTTTTTTTTTGTATGTGATGCATTCTATATCTTTTTTTTTTTTTTTCTGTTGTGTTTTTGTGGCTGTTTGTGTGTGTGAATGACAATCCAAATTTGAGGATTGTTATGGTAGTACTTTGAGATACTACTGACTATAGGGTATGTTGATCGGCTACGTCACAAGCTCGACGGCGATTTTGGAGTGGTCGCGACGAAATTGACCTCGTAAAAAAAAGGAAGCCGATAATTCGATTTGAGATGATTTCCTTATAAATTTGAAACAAAAGCCGTTCGTGACGACGTGTGGCACGTCCCACTCCCTGAGTCATTTCGTTATAGGTCCGGGCTAATTTGACTAATGTTTGCGTGGTTAGCTTTATTGTTAAAGTTCTTACTCAGGTGAGTCAACTGGTAAATAGGTAGGTACAAAGTCAGGTTTTCAATGTATTCTGGTACAAGAATGTCATTCTAGTCAGTCTTTGATTCTCTTACAAAAAAAAATAATTTAACTTTGTTACTATATAATAACTAAGCGTGTCAAATAATAAATAAATAAAATAAATCTTTATCTGGGACAAACAAAAATAAATAGGTAAATAAAACTCTATATAAATAACATAAAAATCTGTATAAATAAATAAAACTATAAAATCTATAAAAATAAATAAAATCTCTATGTAAATAAATAAAATCTCTATGTAAATAAATAAAATCTCTATGTAAATAAATAAAATCTATAAGTAAATAAATGAAATCTATAAGTAAATAAATAAAATCTCTGTAACGAACAAACAAGGAAATAAATAAAGTAATAAATAAGCAAAGTAATTTAAATGAAAGATATAACGCGAAACTAGGACCAAAGTTCTTAAAATCAATAGTCTTGAAAACAGTAGGGAATTCCCTCTATGAATTGGGTAATTTACGAGGCGATAAAGTTGGAGTGTATCATGCAAAAGATATCCACGCATAATAACTCACTCAGCTGCTGTTGCCTTACCAAAGATCTGTGATATAAATGTACTTAGTCCTAAGTTAGTTTCCGATTATACTATTTATTTATATTATTTATTTATTTATTACTTTATTTATTTCCTTGTTTGTTCGTTACAGAGATTTTATTTATTTACTTATAGATTTCATTTATTTACTTATAGATTTTATTTATTTACATAGAGATTTTATTTATTTACATAGAGATTTTATTTATTTACATAGAGATTTTATTTATTTTTATAGATTTTATAGTTTTATTTATTTATACAGATTTTTATGTTATTTATATAGAGTTTTATTTACCTATTTATTTTTGTTTGTCCCAGATAAAGATTTATTTTATTTATTTATTATTTGACACGCTTAGTTATTATATAGTAACAAAGTTAAATTATTTTTTTTTGTAAGAGAATCAAAGACTGACTAGAATGACATTCTTGTACCAGAATACATTGAAAACCTGACTTTGTACCTACCTATTTACCAGTTGACTCACCTGAGTAAGAACTTTAACAATAAAGCTAACCACGCAAACATTAGTCAAATTAGCCCGGACCTATAACGAAATGACTCAGGGAGTGGGACGTGCCACACGTCGTCACGAACGGCTTTTGTTTCAAATTTATAAGGAAATCATCTCAAATCGAATTATCGGCTTCCTTTTTTTTACGAGGTCAATTTCGTCGCGACCACTCCAAAATCGCCGTCGAGCTTGTGACGTAGCCGATCAACATACCCTATAGTCAGTAGTATCTCAAAGTACTACCATAACAATCCTCAAATTTGGATTGTCATTCACACACACAAACAGCCACAAAAACACAACAGAAAAAAAAAAAAAAAGATATAGAATGCATCACATACAAAAAAAAAAAAATTTACACTTTATTCGTTATATTGATATTATAATTATAATATATACACATATATTATAATCAGAATATAATAACATATTCTTCGGGTGTAACAATCAGCATCACTGCAAACCACTGCACTTCTAGATGATATGTGTCCTCGGTGGCCACTGAAGTGAACTAGATACATAACATACCTGAAAGAAAGAAAAAACTATATAGTATCGAATAGTGTTTCACTAAAGAATGGTTCTGGAACAACCCTAAAACAGGTGTTCTATTCTACATTACATTCTTTAGTGACAAAACAAATAACTTAACTTTTCTGTCCTTGGGTTTAGTTTTCCAATGGGTTATAGCTTATAGGTTATGATGCATGGAACTGAAACCAAATAGAAAAGAATCACGATCATAAGATCTTGTAGGCAAGCACATACTTATGAAGTATACTTACCAAAAATCTATTCTAGGTTGTATAGGTATTTACTTTTATGTTTATTGTCCTCGGTTTTTTTTTTTGATTTTTTTGTAAGGTTGTTGATTTGGAAGATCACGAAAAAGTTCTCTTACGAAATATAAACAACACAAAATGACAACCGAGAATTGACATTTAGTCAAGGAACATGATCAGAAAATGACATTAGTGATAGCTTCGAAAATTCGATACTTAAAGCAGATTGAAAGCTTTTAACTTAAGCTTTTTCTTTTAGCTAATCAGTTGAATTCAAAAAGGGTACAAGCTTAATAAAACTTAAAGAAAAGTGCAATATTTTAGTTTTTAAATAGTATAAGCAAGAATTATTTTTAATTAGATTATTTATATAGCATTATAGACTAATTTATTGTTATGGATTGATGTAATTCATTCTTTCGTCAATTATGTTGCTGCAACAAAAGTCGTAAGCTCTACTCCGAAAACCCACATAAGCACATATTACAAATTACAATACTAATATGAAGATATAAATATTGGATTAGCCAGGTGTTAGTGATTGGGGAACACAATTAGTTTTCCAATCTGCAGAAATTTGATGATGTAGGGGGGAAAGAATAGAAAATAGGCCATAGGGTAACGACCGATGGTAAAACGACTAAAAACCTGAGTTAGATCGATAGAAAGCGAAGTACAAATAACGTACAGAAGAGTTGCCGTTTTTAAGACCGCTAAATAAAATTTAAGTTTATTAAATTGGGTTTTTTCATATATATCGGCATAATTTTGATATCTGTAAAACTCAGAAAATCAATAAAAATCTTTTACTGAATAGTAATATTCATATTTGTTAAAGGTGAGAAATGTGGAACCCGATAAAATTGCATTAACTTTTCTAATAAATAAAATAATAATTTGATTAGGAATACAAAGATTCAAATTAGGATTCGTTTGAGAATCCAAACGAGATAGTGTGGAGTGGTATACTAAAGATATCGCTGTGGAGAAAGCTAAGACTCCGTATAGTAATATAGCAGAGGTAGGAATATTTGAAGTGTTTAAAAGTGCTCAAAGTAGACTTAAAAATAATTTTTACTTCCCAGGTTTAGGTCAGAGGGCAGACAATCTTGCCTCAAAGGCACCTTTCGTGTATAGATATATATATGCGTACATACATATATATTCCCAATTTATTGAAGGAACCTGTATACAATCGATAAAGGCATCGATCTAAGCCTCTGCTAAACTTTTGGTAGAGAGGAGTGAATTTATCGAAAGAGAGTGGATAATATAATTATTCTATGAGATACACTTGGTGGCGAGCTGTGCTCAAAACCAAGGAAAACTGGATTTGGTGATCTGGTGGCCTGCTGAGCACAAAATCTATGCCCTTCGAAAAGAGCGCTTTAAGGAACATAAACGTGTCGTACCAGATTGCTGTGAATTTTTTTTTGTTGTCCCTTCTGGATCGAAAGTTAACTTTTATTTTACTCAATCTTTGGAATTTTTGATTTTTTTTTACTTTTAATATCCATTTTTTTTGTTTGATAAAGTTAATTGATTTCGATATTTTGTATTGAAAGCTTTGATAAGTGACTTATAATATAGCTTTGGAATTAATCAAAAAAAAAAAAAAGGAAAAGAAATTATCAGTGAAGAGTGAAAAGTGTGTAGTGTGAATCAACATATAGTATATTTGGATAACTTAAGATTTGATAATTAGCAGCTATCCTGAGAGTACCTGTGAATACTGCCGGCAGAACATCAAAGGACATCAAAGGAAAAAGTAAAAAAATAAAAAAGGAAATTCCATTAAGCAGTAAGTTGATTATAAAAGAAAAGAAACTATATTTTGATACATACAAGATAAACACACTAAGACTACAGATAATTATATATAATTGTATATATAAGTGTCTGTGCTGATACGCTTGGTCTGATATATTTTTTTTAAAACATATCAATCTTTTTTTTTATTCTATAATTCTTCGGCAGAAATTTAAGTCGCTTATAGGAAATATTAGGAAACAGATAATAGAAAATAACTTTGATTTTAATTGTTCTTTTTACAAAGTCCCGAATTAAAATTTTCTTAATAAGTTTTGATAATGTTCAACTTAAATCGAATTCATGTAAAATAAAGTTTAATGCGTATACATCATTCGAGTTGTAATTATATTTTGATACCGTGAAATAGATATCAATATGGAGTTCTAAATCCAAATTTAGGTGTGTGGAGGGTCGGCTGAGCCGGCGATCGGGCGGAAAGAATGACGAGGACGAGAACTAACGATAAGACAGACAAGGACGTGGTTTCAGATAGTGACATTTTTGTTTTGAGTTCACTTGTGAATATGAATAAAATGACTTGTTAATACGCACTTACTTTCAGACATACGAGTACATTAAATCTGACATACAAACTTACCTGTACATACATACTTACTTACATAACAACTTACTTACGTACTTAAAGACATACTTATCTGTACTTTTTTTTGTACTTTGCGTACAATGACATAGGTTGTGACTAGTTTGGTTTTTATTTTGGATTAGGGGTTATCTCCGAGATTCTGGCCAGGAGATAACTAAGGTTGTGTCATCCGACGCAAGGGTGGGCAGGCCAAAATATTACCAAAACATCTGGTAAATAAACCTTCTGCAGACTCGGCGAACCATTGTGTCTGGGAGACAGTGGGGTTAATTTTGGTTTTGGGTGAAACAAAAAGTTTAGTTGTAGGTTTAGGATTTTTAGTTCTAGGCTTAGTTATAGGGTCGTTTATATACATATATATCTTCTTTATATATATATATATATATACTATATATATATAGAATTTAGAAATTAGGGTTTTTAATTTTTTTTTAGTTTTAGTTTTTTTAGTTTTAGTAAAAATAAAACTTCTTTTCACCTAAGACTGGAATAACGCGTCATCCTCTCTCAGATACAGTGGCATAGGTAACTATGTTTGTGCGATTTCCTTTTTCTGCATTCCTATTTTTTTTTGTATCCTATCCAATCTTCCCATCCTTTCCCTATATAAAAGGCACGATAAATTTTGTTTGCTGAGAGGGAAGTGTTTGAAAAGGGCAAAAACCACCCCAACCCGTCGAGCTGAGCCGTGCAATAAGCAAGCGTGCCTTTGCTCTTTTCAGCACCGAAGATGCCTCCGTGGCTTACCCTAGACTCACAACACGAAGTAGAGTATTCGCGAAATAACATATTATTGCCTATCTCGCCTTCCTCATTTTAGTTTTGAGATAATCCTCCACTAAGTTTCCCCAAACAACTATCTAAATCTAAACTCGAGGGGGAAAATGCACGGCACTTGTGAAAATCCTCTTTTAATTCCGAAAGTTTTCTTTTTACTTGCGATATAGGTACTATAGGGCAAGTTCTGCATTTGGAAAAAAAATCGAACTCGAGATTTTGATCAAAGTTGACATTACGATGATAGCGAAGACGAATAAAGTGGGTCCGGCAATTCCGTCTGTCTGTCTGTCTGTCTGTCTGTCTGTATGTCTGTACCTCGATCTAGAGCCTAAGCCACTGGACCTATTTTCTTCAAATTCGGTAGTTATGGGTCTTCGGTGATTCCCTAGAGGGGAAATTGAAATTTTTTTTTTAGCTCTAAAACTAACGGTACCCCCCATACACCCGTAATGCAAAATCTTATATATCTCGAAAACGGCTCTAACTATTTCGATAAAAAAAATTAGGTGTGATATTATGGACATGGACTATGTTTTGGTAAAAAAAAAAATTTGGGGCAAAATGTTATTAACGGTACCTGTCATAGAACCGTTTTTTTGATTTTCGACTTTCTCATTAACGGCTCTAACGAATTTAACCAAAAATTTTCAGCAGGAGTCCCCCTAAGTTTAAAATAATATTGTATATAAAAATATTCGAAAAATTATTTGTTGGGTTTTTTTGAAAAAATTTTTTTTTTGAAAAATCAATATCTTCAAAACCTATGAACGATTATTTTTTGAAATTATTTCCAAAAATCAATATTATTAAATACTTTAAATTCGCATCCCACATTTTTTTCTTGAAAAATTTTAAAGAAATTTCTTATATAAAAAATTTATTTATTTAATAATAAAACGATTTTTTAAAGTTTGTTTGCATAAATTCATACTTTTCTAGAAATCAGACGGCAATTTCATTTTAAATTCATGTTTTATATTTATAAAATGTATTTTAAATTCCAAAGCACTTTTACATAAGAGCAAGTTCGTGCGATCCAGTCGTGCATTTTATTTTAGTTTGTAGAAAAAAAAATCGGTCAGACAGCTGAATGCGTTCATCGGATTCGCCACTCCTGGATGGAAAACCAAGGGTCGGCGAATTCCATGATGACTGGCAAAAATTGTGGGTTTTTAAAGTGCGAGTAGGAAGGCCGCTGGGTTTCAACAACGTTTGGCTCACTCACGCAAATATGCTGAGTGTTGCTGAAAGATGACGTGACCGAAACCCACGGTCGCTCATTGGCCGAAAGCACTGGGGTCGCTGAAAAATAAGAGATCATCCAGGCACGAAAAAGTGTCTGGAAGTTCACTTTGGTTTTGATAAAGTTAGAGAGCAGAGCTCATTACCGATTAGTTGGAAAAAAAGCGAAGATATACATATATGTATATAAAAAAGGAAAATTTTGGGAAAAGGAAGAGGATTTTTTTGAGATCATTCTGGAAACTTTGAGTCAAAAAAAAAGGAGGATACAAAATCTGGATTGAGGAAAAATTAGTGGAGGAGATTTCACTTTGTTTAAAGGAAGGAGAAATAGACAAAAAAAAAAAGCTAAGTATATTGAAAATTGTTTGGTGGTTAAATTTTTTGGTACAAATTTTTTTTTGCGTGTAAAGTGCATTTTTGTTGCAAAAGAAAAAATCGTTTGGCTTTTGCCCCCGTTCATTTCCGAAATTGCGGAACTCGCGCCCCGTTTCGTTAAAATTTTCCGTTTAAATAATTCGGGACCGAGCGTTAGCGGTTCATCTTACGTATTTTTTTTTTACTTTGTTCCATTTATATTGTATGAAAAGATTTTGGGTTTTTACCCTATATTTAAAGGTTTCCCAAACTGTTAAAAATTAAATACAACTTTTTTCCAACTCCCTATTTGGGATTAAAACTTAGTGTTATTATTTTCTTCGTAATAATTTTGCATCGTCGGTTTCCGCTTCAAAGGTTTGCAATTTCCTTAATTCAAAAAAAATTGCTGGCGCCCTTTTTTTTTCATTTTTATTTCAAATCGTGTATACGGACCTGCAATTAATATATTTATATTAATTCGATTGAGTATTCAATCGAAATCCAAATAACTTAATTCCCCACAATTAAATTAATTGGTGAACCCACCCCCGTTGAGCTAGCTGTGGTGGCAACGCCTATTGTCGCTGCTGTTACACTTTTTAATTCGCCCTACTTCGCCGACTCGATTGACAGTTCGGCTATATAATCTCTCCCTAAACGTTCGTAATCGTTGTCTTCGTCGCGAACGATCATCTCGTTTCCTTTTTTTCTCTTTATACTTTTTTTGATTAATTATTCGCGAATAAAAAGTGTAACACAGGGTTCGGACTTTACTTCGATCGAAGTAGATTTACTTCCATTTTGAGAAAAAAAAACAGTCTACTTCTCTTTTTTAGGATCTATTTCTCTTTGAAAGAATTCTTAACCAACAAATTTAAAGACAGCGTTTGTCACTCTGTATAACATAAAAAACAAGTTTAGGAGTCATTTAAACTTAAGCACAGTGGAAAAATTAATGTTTTCGAGATCACTTACAGAAAAACGTTAAGATATTTATGAAATACCTTTTGAATTGATAAAATTCCTACAAAAATAGGTACAAGTTTTTTGGTGTAAAATTTATTTTAAAATAATTATATTTGATTACTATTTTTTTAAAAGTCTGGAATCTGAACTTATATTTTATGTTTGTATAATTTTTTTTTAAAGAAGTTAGTCTTTATTTACTGTTATATGTATTGTAATATTTTTCCAAGGTTCGTTAAATAAAACTTATTACTCTTTTTAGTATTTCTTCTTTATTTACACTTTCCAATTCAAAACAGTAAATCTCAATTTATAAACAACTCAAATACTTGTATTCAAATTTAAATCACACTTGTTTAATAACACAATCCAATAAGCAATACTTTTGCACACTTTCATAATCCAAAATCAACTGTCTCGCTCACCGTGAACACTCCCTTATACAGGGTGATTGGCATAAGGTGTGACAAAAAGCTAGGGCGTGTAGGTTGGACTTAGACAAGAAAAAAATCGTATGGGAGGGGGGGTCTATTTCCCCCCGTTTAGGCGGGAGGGGCAATTTAAGAAAAAAATCACTTAAAACAGAAAAAAAATTATTAGAAAATAACGGTGATACCTACAGAGTAATGCTATGGCATTTTGAAAAGCCAGAAATACTTTCTTTAATTTTGTTTTTAAATAAAGTTGTTCGAGTGAATAGTTTTTGAAAAATTAATTCTTAAAATCAAAATTTTGAAAAAAAAAAATGAATTTTTTTTTTTAAACAATTTTTTTTCAAAATTTTACGTAATTAAGTATTATTTTTTTATTCAATATTCAATTCTCTTTTTAATTTTTGATCAAACACAAAAAACCGGATGTCAAAATGTTTTGTAGTTTTTGAGAAAATCAAAAATAATAAAAACTAGTTTTGTTCTAAGAAAAGCCTTTTATTTTAGTTTTTACGTTTTTGGATTCTTATGTAGGTGAATTTACGATTGAAAGGATTAACTTTCTTTTTACTATTCTTTTAATTATCGTCTTATAAGCATACAATAATGTGACAAAGTACTGGATTAACCATATTTCACACATTTTTTCATTGAGAACACCTGCGTGAGAGCATTGGTTTAAAATTGACCTGCCACTTTTTTATTATGGTGGGGTCGGCTTGGCTTAGGTGCATTTACGAAAGAAAGGATTAACTTTAAATAAACAGTAATTATGTATTTTATCTAAATATGCATGTATTTATTATTTAAATTGATTTCAAGATTCAGGAACATTTTTGTTCTTATTTCGCAATTGCATTTTTCTGTCACTAGTTAGGGCGTGTAACACTGCATTATTTAAAAAACATTCGCAGATCAATATTAATCCAATGCTCTCACGCAGGTGTTCTCAATGAAAAAATGTGTTATTGTATGCTTATAAGACTGATAATAAAAAAATTTTACAAAAAAAGTTAATCCTTTCTTTCGTAAATGCACCTAAGCCAAGCCGACCCCACCATAATAAAAAAGTGGCAGGTCAATTTTAAACCAATGCTCTCACGCAGGTGTTCTCAATGAAAAAATGTGTGAAATATGGTTAATCCAGTACCTTGTCACATTATTGTATGCTTATAAGACGATAATTAAAAGAATAGTAAAAAGAAAGTTAATCCTTTCAATCGTAAATTCACCTACATAAGAATCCAAAAACGTAAAAACTAAAATAAAAGGCTTTTCTTAGAACAAAACTAGTTTTTGTTATTTTTGATTTTCTCAAAAACTACAAAACATTTTGACATCCGGTTTTTTGTGTTTGATCAAAAATTAATAAGAGCATTGAATATTGAATAAAAAAATAATACTTAATTACGTAAAATTTTGAAAAAAAATTGTTTAAAAAAAAAATTTCATTTTTTTTTTTCAAAATTTTGATTTTGAAAATTGATTTTTCAAAAACTATTCACTCGAACAACTTTACTTAAAAACAAGTTTAAAGAATGTATTTCTGGCTTTTCAAAATGCTATAGCATTACTCTGTAGGTATCACCGTTATTTTCTAATAATTTTTTTTCTGTTTTAAGTGATTTTTTTCTTAAATTGCCCTTCCCGCCTAAACGGGGGGAAATAGACCCCCCCTCCCATACGATTTTTTTCTTGTATAAGTCCAACCTACACGCCCTAGCTTTTTGTCACACCTTATGCCAATCACCCTGTATACTCAAATTAGTTGTTCTCGAAAGTTCTTGTCTTGGAATGTTCTAGATGGTTGGAATAAGGGGAAATACATTTGACATTGGAAAAGAGTTTTTTTTTGTTTCTTCTAGAAATTAGATATGTAATTTTCCAACAGATGGCGCTGTAGTAGTATAAAGCTCTGTTCACAACAGTATATTCAATTTGTTTCTATTGAAGTCTAAAGTTTGTGTTATATAGTTATATTTATTTTATTGTAAGTCTGAATTTCTTGTATCCTAAAGATACTTGCACGCAATTAACTATTTATTTTTAAGGAAAAATAATCAAATAATAATACTGAATAAACTTTTGTTAAAAATATTGGCGCAAAATTTTAATTGAATTAGTACGATGCTAAAGCTGTTTTAGTATGATACTAGGTTAAAACAACGAATTTGCAAATTTTAATTGGATATAGCATCATACTTTCTCTACCCTTTTATTAAAGTTAAAATCATCGAACACCTACTTTATTTTTTTAGTATCGTGCTCATTGACGTATTATATATGGACTGCTAGTCGTATGAAATTTCTATACAAACATTTCAATGAAATGGTTCAACCTCTCCCTAAAGACATTAGAGCTCTTGGTGCAAAAGTGGTAAAAATAAATATTAATTCCAGAAGCCATCTCTTGGTTCCTGGCCTGAACTACTATTTTTGCCATAGAAACTATAGCCATCTATCTCAATTTGAACTTTACATTTTAACGTTATCCAAGACAATATAATAACAATAAATTAAAGGGTGTTCAGGGAAATTTGTGAACACGCGAGAGCAAAGCATTTAGTTTAATGAAAACTGCTTTACGGCGGATATTGTCTTCTAGGGCCTGAATTGCTTGGCGATTGTTGCTGTAAGGTTTTGACAGGTAACCTTATAAAAAGGTAGAACCAGTTCTTCGTAAATTTATATTTATATTTTAAAGTGGAAATGGAATTTTGTCGTTATACTTATCTAACTATAAGTGAATTTGCTATTATTTCAAAAAAATCTCCTATCTACATAAATGTAAGTAGAACTATATGAACTTTTTAATTTATCTTTTCATGTTAAATCGCATCCATTTTTTACTAGATAGTTTTCATCATGATTTGAACACAATGTTCACAATAAATTGAAATGAAAAGTTGAAAGTTTTATTTGTGTTAAACAATAAGGTGTTTCCAAATTGATATAAGTCTATGATAAATGCTATTATGACTCTTAAATCGGCAAATAAAGCATGAAAATAGCCCTCAAGTTTTTATTTAATAATAAACTTAAACAATTGCCGCTCAACACCCTTTACAAACTCAATTATGTCAAAAATTGATACATCAAATACCAAAACCAAAAGTTACACTATGTTTTCCGAGTTTGCACCAAGAGCGCTAGTTCCGTATAGTTTTAGGTTGAACCATCGTGAAGTTGGGCTCTGGCAGTCCATGTATAATAAGTCAATGATCGTGCTAGCTTCATATGACTCTTTGACATTTGCAAACATCAAAAAAGGTTCGTGTACTTACTTTTTAACACGAAATGTCATTGTTTTAGGTGTGTTCAAAAGCAATTTATGAGGGAAATTCTTTTAGTACGATACTAGTGAGAAAATGTTTAAAATTAAGAATGAGTTAGTAAACTACTATAAAGTTAGCAAATTGTTAAGTAGTATCATACTAATACCTTAATAATAGGCTGTTTAAAATTTTGCGCCATTGTTTCGAAAATTTTAGATCTACTTCAGTTTTTTTTCCGTATTTACTTCGAAAATATAAAACCTAAGTCCGAACCCTGGTGATGTGTCTCACCTTGCTAAGTGTATCCGTCGATCGGCGAACCACGCGAACAGAAGACCCACTTTTATAAATCAATTTAATCAATTCCACATGTTGTTGAACTCTCCATGTTGATTTGGCAAAACAGACCAAATAAATGAAAGCTATTTTCATAGATATAGGTTCAAAAAAATGGGCGCAATCATCTGTCCAAATTTTGAAAATCCCTATGGAAAACTCTTCACCAGTTTTCCTATAGAACCTACAAAAAACTTTTTTGAAATCCAGAGATGAGCTAAGGAAACATTCAGAACCTTTACAAACTTCAACAAAAAAAAATAATGATGCTCCTTCAGAGCAGGTCACAACACATAAATTTTAAAAGTTTCTTGGATTGACATTCTGTATTTTTTGAAAGAAAATTTTCTAGATTTGTGAATAATTGTGAGTACACAAAAATGGAAGTGGACATTGTTCTAGTGAATATTATTGCCGATCTTTCCCACGAAAATGAAAAGTATCATTTTTACATAAACAACATTTTTTTTAAGAAACTAATCGTATCAAGAAGTTTGCAGCGCCGACGGCTTTTAACAACTTTGAGAGATACAAATGATTCATTCGCTCTCCAAAACAATACATTTATACAGTAATTTCTTCGTTTTGAATAATCATCTGTTAAATGACACTTAAAAATCTCACCATGCTGTGGTGAGTTTCGTTGTGAGTTTTCTTGTGACGATTAGGGGGAGAATACCAAAAGGTTATCGAATCACAACAATCCTCACAAATTTTGTCACAAGAGCTTGTGACTTCTCAGTCCTCACAAGGGGAGAATTTAGCTGTTAATCTCTAATCTGAAAACCCGAAACCGTATTATAAACGTGCTCAGAAAGAGATGCTGTGGAAAGCAATTTATCGTGTTCCAATATAACGAACAACAGAAAGTAGGTTAAGATGGTGGAAATCTTTACTTACCTATTTGGACATTTACCGGATATATATTTTTAAGTGGATGTCCTTACTTATCAAAGACATTAACCAACCGGATACATTTTAATAGTGTGTTGTTTCTTTATTGGAACTAATAATGGTTTTTAATGCTACGTCGGGGTCGCATGGAAATGCTCTTATCGAGTTTAAGTGGCAAATAACTTTTTATAATATAATTACATTGAATGAAATTCTCCTGTTAATATCTTTTGTTCAAAGTCATTAAATTTTCTGGTAAGTAATTGTAAACCAATATGAGGCTTATAAATTATATTTGAAGGAGCGATTAAAACGGTGTAAGATCCTCCCTTACAAATCCATGTTACAATAAATTAATAAATATCTAGTTCACTCGTTTCAAGAGCTTCAAAATCCTGATCGTAACATCAATAAAATAGCATAGCTGTATCATTTAATTAAAAAAAACTTACAGTACCACCATGAAACTGCTTGGCTCTGGCTTTTTAAAATATATGAAGGAAGAGTTAAAGTGGAAGAAAAAAAAGTAGAATCTAAAGGAATACGTAAAATGAGGGGATTGTATTTTATTATTTATGTCATTATGAGACATTTACATTATATTACATTAAAGGGCACGGTCGGTAGTGCCCACCCAAGTTATGGCACTACACCCTTTCTACAGGAACAAACTCAGGCGATTTTTGACCCCTCCCTATCTTCAGTACCAAAGAAGTCAGAAACTAAAATTCCGAATATTTGCTAAACTAGTCAGGCAGAGGCGCCTCACCAAATTTCAATTTTCTAGCATAAGCGGTTTCTGAGATGTAAGGCCTCAAAAATCACAAAAACCGTAACTGACTGTTGGTTGAATGGAGCACTTCCGACTGCTGTAAAATGATGAAATTAGCTGAACTGCTAGTGCTTAAATTGCATATAAAGGACCAAAAATAAAAATCGAGATTTTCCATTCAGGGGGCGTGGTATCCGCCCACTTTCTCCGGATTGGTGTTGGTTGAATGGAGCACTTCCGTCTGCTGTATAAAGATGAAATTTAGTGAAGTGGCAGGGCTTAAATTGCATACAAAGAAAAAAATATAAAATTCGAGGTTTTCCATTCAGGGGCATGGTATCCGCCCACTTCCTCAGAACTGATGTAAATTATGTATGGCACACTTCCGATTGCAGTAGAACAATGAAATCTGGTAGAACGGTAGGGCTCAAATAGCATATAAAGGACCAGAAATAAAAATTGAAGTTTTCCAATCAGGGGGCGTGGTATCAGCCCACTTTCTGATAAAAGGTTTAATTTATATGGAGCACTTCCGATTATCGTAGAATGATAAAATTTGGTAGAGTGGTAAGGCTTAATGCACATTCAAAGCGAGAAATAGAAAATCTAAGATTTTTCATTCGAAGTGTCTTTTTATTGTCATTTTGAAACTATACATGCATTTTGAAAATTCATGACTTTTCTTAGAACTAGAGTGCTCGATTTGGTACTCTATGTTATTTTAACATGAGTGAAAAAGGAAAACATTTGCATACCTGAAAAAATTATGAGTTTACATAAAAAAAACTCTTAACTGTGTTGTGAACTATAATTAATCAAACCACTAAGTAGGCTATTAATTGGTGAGCTACCGTCATTTAAAAAAATGAGTTAAAATTGCAACAAAAACATCATCGCATTCTCAACAATTATTGCTTTCTTATGACTTTGAGCGTATGTAGGTACTAGTATGTATTTATAACTATGGCAGGTATGTTAGTGTTAGGTATCTTGCCAGGACAAGAAGAAACAATTGAAGCGCAAATCAAAACAACCAATAAAAAAAAGAAAATATACCAAAAGAAATAGGAAGCTATAAGCTAAGTTGATTTTAGGAGGTAGAGTCCACCCTTGCTTTCCGTATCTTTCGAGATTTTGACATGAAAATATTAAAATCTTTGCAAAAAAGAGTGAGATCAGACCAAAAACATAAATGTTAAAAAAAGAGCCAAGTTCTTCTATGCAAAAACCTTTGTCTAACAAGTCAGCCGTGAGATCTAAAAGTACGCCAAGTTCTTACTTCATGAAGGTTTAATACCGAATATTTAAAATAGAGTAATATTGAAACAGCTACAATGTAATAGAGAAATTTTATTATTTAATGATAACTGACTAAAATATCTCTATTCTCTAGTCTATAGCAAAATTGCTATTTATTTTCGACTTTTTTGTAGACGACTTAGGCGAATTTGATCATATTTTATATAAGGGTAAGCTGGGGTACATTTGACACCGGGGCACATTTGACTTTGCGTTTTTCGGTATGATCGTGCCCTTAAAAAAGAAAAGTTTGGACGAAGGAAGAAGCTTACTTTGATTTGAAGAAACGTTATGAAATTTGGCAGCCTTTCTTTAACTTTTCGCGGAGTACCACGTGTTTTCGTGTTTTCTGTGTCTCTGATCAAATTTTTGATCACCGGTAAGTAAGCAATTTGTAAACCTTATAAAATAAATTTTTTTTATCGCGAATCAATATTATGATAGTACTACGCTTAAAGTTCAATAAATTGAAGCCAGTTTTGTGAAAATATAATATTAGTTATTACAAAAAAAATTAAATTAAAAGGTTCCTTCACGGCACCTTTGACTTTTGCAAAAAATATTTGTTTGACATTGATTTTGGGAAATTATATATTAAATAAATTATTTAAAAAATGTCGATATCGATAAATTTGTATTTAGATTTATATGGACTGATTTTTTGTGTTTATAAATGAAATAATTTATGTTTTTTATTCTTTTTTTTTTTTTTTAGAAAGTGAATTTATTGATTTCGTTATATGTATTGTTTAATAAATTGTTTTAAAACAAAAATTTACTTTTTTACTATTCAAACAACAGCCGTGCTGAATCCGTTGATACTTTCAGAAATATAATGCACACGATGTGGGGTTTAATCAACCATTGTCAAATGTACCCCTTTTAAAGTCAAAGGTGCCCTTTTGACAAAATGACTTTTTTTAGAAAATATTTTTCTTTAAAATATGGAAATGTTTTAAAACAAAAATTTATATGTTAGGATAATCTTGAATAATAAATAAAGCAAATACAAAACAAAACATTGGAATACATTAACAGTTTTCGGAAATACAGACTTTTAAAAACTAAGTGTCAAATGTACCCCCTTCTCCCCTACTCCCAATATATTTTACTATCGTTCAAAACACATTCTTGCAAATTTATACTTTTAGAGTTGAAGTGCTGAAAAGTTTTCTTTTTTAATTTTGCTACTCAACTAGAATCCAATAGTAAGCAAGTTAGAAAAAGCTCTTTTTTTTAAATAGTAAAATCCTTCATCAAATTTTGCATTTTGAGAAGTGAAACAATCTAAAGTCTATGCATCGAAAAAATTAAAACTCACAATCTAAAAACAGGAAATTGGCAATTGACAAAACCAGTTATTTCAATACATGCGGTACATATATAAATACTATATATAAAATAAAAAAATGTTTTGATCAACCTTGACCTTATGTCATCAAAGAGAAAACAAATAAACTAGGCTTAGCCATTCTGTCTGTCTGTTCGGCTACAGCTTAAACAGCTGGACCAATTCTCATTAAATTTGGTAGATTGGGTTTTTACTTATCCTTCGACGTTTTTTCAATTTTACCAAAACTAAAGATATTTACTTACTTACTTAATTTTTCCACCACATGTTTTTCTTTTTTCTTAAGACCAAAGATAACGGTGCCTGCCATGCGAGCTTTTTTCGAAATTTTATAAATAATTTTTGCTCAAAAACATTTTAAACATTTTGGGCCTTACCAACAATCAAATTAAGCGACGACTTTAATATTTGAGTGAAATGGACCATTATGTAAAGGGCTCTAGAAAGTTAACCATACATGTTATGAACTTAATATTTATGTGAACTCTAAATTATGAACCATTTTTTGTACGGAACCTAAAAAATAAAATGTAGCATGTATGGTTAATTATATAGAGACCATTAAATAATGCTTCATTTCGCTCAAATATTAAAGTCGTCTCTAAATTTGATTGTTGGTACCGCCCTTTATTACAAA
Organism: Chrysotoxum bicinctum; assembly: GCA_911387755.1. Lineage (NCBI taxonomy): Eukaryota > Metazoa > Arthropoda > Insecta > Diptera > Syrphidae > Chrysotoxum > Chrysotoxum bicinctum. The sequence goes on along the minus strand of OU426989.1, from coordinate 58,768,073 downwards.
AAAAAAATTCTTAAAAATCAACGGAACCACCTACAATATCGTGATACATATATCTTTTTGTTAAGACAAAAATTCTTTCTGTATTTTGTTGAGTTTTTTTTTTTTTTAATATACGTAAAAAAAAAATTTACTGTAAATTAAATTTTTTTTTCAACTTCAACCGATTTGAGCGAGCCAAAGACGAACGATATCTTATTTTTTTTTACATGTTCTTAAACCTCAGACCTTAATACAACTTTTGAGCACTATTACATTTAAGAATAAGAATACTTTTTGGCGGCCATACAAAAGTGACACACCCTAATGGCCATACTCTACTTATATTATGTTTATATGATATGTGTTTTAATATATTTTCTTTCATTTGTCTCCTTTAAAGAACGAAATAAAAGATAAATACTCATTTTTACATGATGCACCGGTGTACTTATTGAAATCTTTTATGATAAAAGTCACAGAAGTTTGTCTTTTATTCTTTTATGATTTTTAACAGATTTCATAACAGATTTTGGCATGCTGAATACCAAAATTAAAATTCATAAAAGATTTCTTGACAGCTCAAACATTTGTATAGAAATTCATAGCAGAATAACAGAATAGAAGAATAAAAGATCTCGCCGAATAGGCCTAATTATTTGTGATATTCAAGTTATTTCTTAACTCAACCGCCATTTCCATCTATATTTTCGCAGGCCACCTTATTGCGAGATACCGTACCAGACACCATATTTCCGTAAACCAAAACTACGAATATTACCACATAGATGTCTCTGAGAACACTGAAAACAGTGCGCAATTCGAAATCTGTCAACAACAAACATCATCGGCATCAACAAACGTCATGCATAAGCAAACAGTTCTAAATCATTCCACTAAATGAGATTCGCTCTCACATTCGAATTTCAGTCCGCTGTCAAATTTTATCCGAGAAAGTGTCTGCACGTCCATCGGTATTCGGTCGACAAGTTTAGTTGTCTTTGCAAGTTCCACTTTCAAGCGAAAATTCAGTTCTTACCCGGTCGCGTATGTTTCTAAAGTGAATACAAATATCTCCCAAATAATATGCGTCATTTGAACATGCAATAAATTATCAAATTCGTTGAATATCTTGGTGTTTAATTCCCTGAATTGAAATTGTTAAGTGATTCGCGTTGTCCATGTGTCAAACGCTGCATTGGTGATTGGTGGCCCTCCCTTTTTGTCTGCTCTACGTTCCTCCAAAAATGTCTGTTTGTTGTCGTTGCATATTTTTATTAATTTCTGTTTGTTTTGTTGTGAAAAGTGAAAATTCCTAATTGAAAATTTGTGTGTTTGAAAAGAGAGAGTGAAAAAAATAAGAAAATATTTATACCTGTGAAAAGTGCAATTGGATTATCGATAAATTACTCTTCATAGAACTGCTTTTGGATTTTGTTTTTGTTAAGCGGTAAGTTGAGTTTGTTTATATCGGGTTGAAAAATACATGAATATTCCTTTGAGTTTTTACAGTATGAGTGGGTGAGTGAGTGATTGATTGAGTTACATATTCCCACACAAGTTTGAGAGAAAGAGACAGACATATAAACACATTTATATTGAATAAACGGGAAATTACAAGGAGTAAGTGAAATAGATTGTGTTCTGCGATGTCACTCAAACTCTATTTCATCCAGTTTGACAAGCAGCTGAAGTTTTATCGTTTATGTCAATGCAATGATTATTTGCAGTGGATGAGTGGAGTGATTTTATTGGAATTTGAAAATGGAACACACCACAAAACATGTTCACAAATAAGATGAGAAATGAATGGACAGGTGCATGGAAGTGTTGCCAGTGCATTTTCTATTTCGATTTGCAAAATAAATATTTTAAAGTGGAAGAGAGTGGGGGTTGAAATAAAAAGTCTTATTTGATTCTTATCAGAAAAAATGTGTTGGTGGGGTGTTTAAGATCTATTTACTTTGTGCTGTTGTGGCAAGAATGACTAAATTTGAAAATATATTCCCAAAGTGTCAGTCATTTTTGAAACTACTTAACTTCGACTTTTAAATCTTAAAAAAATATTGAATGACTTTGAATGGGTAGTACCTATCTACTTAAGACCTAAATGGCTGCATGTTGCCATACACACAATTAGCGAATGTTCCCTGGCTTAGAATTGTGTTAAATTTAAACGAATTTTGTCGAGGTGTTCTTATGACTAATTCATTACTGTTCTCATTGGCATTGCAAGCAAAATATTAAAGTTTATCGTAAACGTATCGAGCGATTTTGACGAACTTTTAACTTGTATTTATTTAAAAAAAAGAAAAAAGGAACGAAAATAATTTCTTACCCATCACAATAAGTTGTAAGCAATAGAAACATCTTTTGCGCGTTTGTTTTTTGAGGATCTATATTGTTTATGTTTATTTTGACATTTCTCTTTATTTAAGTATTACCAGAATCGGATTATTTTTTGACTTTATTGGGAATTTTTTGTTATTTGTTTATTTTGTAAGGGCAATTATTTTTTGATTAAAAGGAAGTTCGCTAAATTTAGTGCGAAATTTAGTCACAATAGCCTGATTATCCGCCTCAGTAGGTCGATTAAACTGACCATAAAATGGAAGAAGCGCGCAATGAGCTTTCTTAACAAAGCACGCATTTTGTCATATTACTTAGTTCCGATCAACTCATAAGCAGCCTTAGGCCAAAAAAGCGAACCATTTTAAAATCATTTTGCCCTGAAGCAAGAAATATGCTTGTGCCATGTGCCAGCAGATTCTAACACCGAACCCGATTCAGGCATTGAACCACGAACCAACGAATTTGTTATTGAATTATCATGAATTAAGTTTTAATAATTATTATTTTTATTATTTTTTGTAAGCTGAAAAATTGTTAAAAAAGTAAAAAAATGAAGTTAAAAAAATTAATTTTTTTAAATAAATAATTATAAATATCTAAATAATATTATTATAAATTAAAAAACCTCAAAATATTTCTAAATTTACCTCAAAATAGTTTTTTTTATTAAAATTATATTTTTTTTCGTCATATAAAACCCAATAGAAAGAATATAAGTGGATGAATGTTTTTGGCCGCATAAATGTGAAAAATTGACCTATGTGCGCTGTTAAGGAATAATCTAGCTTAGTCCCTAGATCGTAATTCTATTGATACCTTGTGGAATGTTGTGGACGAAGTGATAAATTAAACTCATACTTCAAATTTCGACAAACTTTGACGGAAAGTCGAGCAAGCCTGGTACTCAGCGTCTGTTGAAGGATTCCGGAGTCTTCCTTCGTCTATAAAACGCCGGTATTCCGCTGTGATTAAAAATAAGGGTTACTCTACCAAATACCGGATATTTTCTTCAAATAATGTTAAAATTTTGTTGTTTAATATGATTTTTTATTTGTTATTATTTTGTCCTAGTATAATTAAATTGTATAAATCAGTTTGTTATTGTTTTTGTTTATGAGTTCAATATACCTCATTTTATTTTTTAATCATAGATGTATATTTGGTCTTACTTCCTCATAAGTCAAACAGCTCTTTAAAGTTTAAGAAAGTTGGAAAAACTTGCATCACAGAAATTTAAGACTACATGTCGTCGTCTTTATATGAAAACTCCCTAAGTCCATTTTTTGTAATTTGAGATATTTGCATTTAAACTTGGAAATTAATATAAAAAAATCCAAAAATTATCAGAATAGCAAGATCTCAGGCTTCAATTGTAGAATGAGTTTGGCGTAGCCATTGTGCAATAAAATTTTTTGCAAATGGTTTATCCGGAATGAATTAAATAAGAATTGAATCACATTTTTTTTTAAAAAGGACTTAGGGAGTTTTCATAGAACGACGACGATGTGTTATTTATTTTATCGCCACTGTAAATAGCTGCATGTTGCCGTACACACACAATTAGCGAATGTTCCCTCGTTTAAAATTGTGTTTGTAGTGAAGAGTTTCTCCACTCATTAAAGTTGAGTTCTTAAAAATATATCCTTCTTCTATCGGGTCAAAAGAGACAGCATAAATGCGTCTTCAAATGCCCACGATACTCGTAAGCAACCAACAAAACAAAAAATGATTATAGCCACCAGAGCCCCTAAGGTCTCCTAAGGTCTTAATACAAAACTTGTTTTCGCAACAAAAAATTAAGACGGTAGATTCAAAATTTAAATAAACGATATATGTAATTGTTGATGTTAAAATATGTATGGTAATACATATATTGATTGATGTATTTCAGTCTGTTACATGTTAAATTTCAACGAAGTTTGTCGGTTTGTTCTTATGATTAATTCATTACTGTTTTTATTGGCATTGCAAATGAAATATTAATGTTTATCGAGAACGACTTTATTGGGAATTTTTTTGTTATTTTGTAAGGGAATTATTTGTTGATCAAAGGGAAGTTTCTGAACCCACAGTACTTTTAAGCTAAAAAACTGTTGATATAGACGCTTTCCTGGTGACTTTACAAACCCTAAAGGACTATTCACATGAGAGCGACGAACGACCAACGAATAAAAAAACAAATTGGATTTTAAACATATGTACATACATATATACTTTACAAAAAGGTAGAAATCTAGTTTTATTTAATGTTAATTTATTAAAATTTGTGTTGTAATTGTTAAAATGAATAAATTTGAGAAAATCAATTGCAATATGATTGCTACGAACTGTCAAACACTATTCGCGTTCCACATACCATCCAACCTCAAAATTATCCTAAGTTGTCTTAATAAACGCCATTCGCTACGAATACAAAAAATGCATGTGAACCAAATGTCAAAACAGATGAATGTTCGTTCATTGGTCGGTGGTTGTTCGCTCTCATGTCAATAGTCCTTAAGAGGTATTAAATATGGAAAACTGGCCACTTTCAGTACTGTTAGTCAAGAAAATAGAAATAGTGAGGTAAAAACTGTAAAATTAAACACTTTTTTTTATGATTTAACGGTGTTTTCCTCACTTTAATAATTTAAATCTGTTCTATTGAGACCACTAACTAACTGTAGAAAAAAATCAGTATTATACTTGTGTTACTTTAAAGATAAGTCGCCCCCAACAAAACGAAGTCTTGCGAAAGGAATGATTCTTAAAATAAATAAAAATAAATTTGCTGATATCAGTGTCATAGAGAATCAGGGCTTAGTGACTTTTTAGTTTCAAATAACTTTATAAAGTTGTTTCATATAGAAGCTTGATTTACTTGTTAATAATCTTATCTGTATAAGATTTAGTTCTTTCTAGAGGCTCAAAGTGGATTTTCATTAATTTCATTAGAAAGATGACACAGTGACTTAAAGTCTGAGAGCTATCCTCAATGAGATTTCGAAAGATGTCTGGAGCAATGAAAAGTTGATTATTGCAAAACGGTATCCTGATATCGAGTTCTTATTTTTTGTTCGTGGTTTTTTTTTATACTGCGCGTTCTCAGGTTCTAATGCCTACTGCAATCTAAGTCTTTTTATTTGAAATTCAGACATGAATTAGAGGCTTATTTTGAACCGTTTTTATGTGAAGTCTAGAAAATATATTTTCGAAAGCAAATTCCTGAAAATCACAAATGCAAATTTCATTCCAAGTTTCAAGGCGATGTGAAATAACCCCGATGAACTAAGGCCGCATTTTATAGCCTTATTTGCATGCAAATAAAGAAATAGTGCCCAATATAGGTACATATATTTTTTCAACCAAGTATAGAATTAAAACCTCATTTTAACACGGGAATAAGTTCGCACTAAGCAACACAGGCACAATACAATAACATCTTTATTTAGTTTTTTGAAGGCATTATAAAGTGGGGTTGAAAAATTTCACATTTAACGACTCAAATCGACAATTAAAAAAATAACAAATACAGGGTTTGAAACTTATGCTGACAAAAAGATCTTAGTAGTATTAAAGCGTGTCCAATCGCCTAGTAAATATGAGCTTTCATTTTGACAATAAATAAGTCATATCGAGGATTAAATTACAAACAAGCTCTCAAGTCGAAAAATTCAACAAAAATGTTATTTATTCCAACGAAATTCAGAGACACCTTTTGGCAGACACGCTATTTTAAAAAGCGTTTACAGAAGTATACTTCTAGGTACAGTTATATATACTTTTAGTATCTCCAGTTAGTTATTTTTCTAATGTTTTTTTTTTTTGACAGTTAACTTAGAAGTTTTTTTATATTTCAGAAAAATATGCAAAACCCACTTACAAGCTCCTGTTCTTTAACTATCGATACACTCTCTTGGCATAATACAGTAGTTAAAAATAATACTGATATACATATATGTACAACCACTATGCCTTTGACTTCAGGAGGGTGACGTTCTACCACTATCGGGTATCCATGCCCTGGAAGGTTCAGATATCGCACAGAACATAAAACTGACATTCGTCGCGTATCAAACGAATCATCAGCATTATGAACAGCTTGCTTGAAATTCTTTTTCGAATACTTCCACTTTTTGGTATTTGGTAAAATAGCACACTTAAAGCATTTTATCTTTTAATCGCAAGTCTTTCAGCGATGATTAAATAAGCCCTTTCCATTTCTAGCAGCATAGCCATGATAAATCTTCCAGTTGTCTGTTTTCATGTATCCCACTCTTCAATTAATTTTCAGCAGAAGGCAAGTCATCACAAGATTCTGTTGCACCCTGAAATTGTTCATATGAAGATGGAGGACTGTACAGCAGCATAATGGACAGATCAAAATTGATTTCGACCTTCATACTTTCCAGCTTGTCGACTGCATCAAAAAACTTGGCCATATGCTCTCTGACGTCACCACGATCGTCCAACCTTTGGAGCATTAACTGCTTAACCAATGTCGCTTTTCTAGCTGGACCTTTTGAAGCATAAATTGACTCCAATTTAAGCCGAACTGCACCCGATATTTCACATCTACGAATCTGCTTCAATTCTAATGGATAAATGGACTGAATTAAGTCAGCTCTTGCCTTTTGATCCTGTTTACACCATTCTGCAATCGCATCTGTATTATTTGTAGGTTTACCAGATTGTCTATTAATAAAATCCCACAGATCGTTCTTTTTGTAAGTAATACAAAATTCCAAGTACACCTTACCTACCTAATTAGTCCAATCGGCAACACTGAAATGCCAAATGCAACAAATGGCATTCCAATGCAATATTAAATGCATCGAAATCTGACTGAAGGTATGGAACATAACTTGAGTGGTTTTTACCATTTTTGTTTGAGTGAAATATTATTTGCATTGCTTCGATGTCTGCGTATGTGAGATGCAAGAACGAGTAATTACTACATACTGCTTACTTGTTTTTATTTTTAGTTATTTCAATAGGCCTTGAAACTGACGAGAAATAAACCGGTGTCAAAGAATTGTAGAAAAAAAAAATCAAATATCTACACAATGTGTCTGTTAATGGAAATCAGAGTTTTTTTCTTCTCGCAAAAAAATATACATATGTACTTATTTCGTTTGGATTAAAACGGTTTCTATTTGAGATAATCCAAATAGGCCATTAAATTACATACATATGTATGTATGTATCTATATATGCAGCTCCAATAAGTCATTAACTGACAAAAATGGGTCGACAATGGTGTCGTCTGCAGATATTTTGAGAATGTATTTTTCTTAGTTTGGCACAATATGACTTAAAAGGTTTCGATGGCTCTTAAAGTTCAATTAAATAACACTCGAATACTTTTAGACTTTACTTGAATTGAAAGAAAAGCCAAAACAATATAATTACATAGTATTTAGATGTTTGAAGGGTTTCAGAGAATGAGAAAACTTTCGGCATCCTTCTTTTGAAAACTGATAAGAAAAGTTGAAGAATTGCGGTCTCACTCAAGTAAGAAGAGATAATTCAGAGAAGCAAAGTTTTTAAAGTGGAAACAGTCAAAGTGGGCTTAAGTATCACAAAAGCTTGAACATGGTTAGGCTTTCCATTTTGTTATTCTTTAGAGTCGAAAATATACAACAAAGTTGTGGGTATTTACATCTCTCTCCGCTTCCAATCATTTGATTTTTTTACTCGGAAATATCCGGCTGAAGTTTTTAAGTGGGAACAATTTTCAAACTCAGTTTCTTCATGTTTTTAGCTCAGTTATTTTTGGGAATTATGCCGCCCTCTTCATCTTTTTAGGCAGTAACTACAGAGTGTCGGATTTTTGACACTAAATGTTCAAAATTGTAAACTGAATTTTGTTTGCCCAATAAAAACTGAACAACCTATACATATAAATCAAAAATTTAAGGGAAACATTGACGGTAAACGGTGAATACGCCAATTTTATTGCCTATAATAATTAAGCTTTTTGGATTGTGATTCCCGGGGTCTTGGTTCGATTTTGAACGGTTCCTCTAGCGTGGAAGTGATAAATTTTCCAGAGTATACGTTATGTTTCTTATCTTAGGCGTTATGCTTCGGTAGAATATTGCAGATACCCTTCGTTCCTATCGAGAACAAGCACACAAGAATGATTGAAAGTTGTGAGTTATTAGGTTCAGATTCCTTTTATTTTTTTCTATAATGCTAATTGATGGAATAGTTGGTCTCCGATTTATGTTCTTAATTACTTACTTAAGGTTGGCACTACAGTAAGAAGTTCTTTGCCATATAAATCAAGGACTTACATACATGAGTTTATTGGTGGTGGTATGGAAAATGAATTGTACGCTGATTCGTGTACGCACGCAGACGATATTGAGTTGATTTCTGATAGGGCATTGGTGCTTCAAGAAATGATTCACAAAACTGCAGAGTATACTAAAGACGCTGGAATCTTTATAATCAATATAGAAAAATCTGAGATTGTTGTTTTTAGAAAACAAGGTGGCAGGTTGAATTTTGAATTTAAAATGCATCTACCATATGCTTTGTTACGATGTTGGCAAAAACCGGTCAGTGATTATATGAAAACTTTAACGATCAGATGGATCCGTAAAGCAAGAGCGGATCTCATACACTGAATATAAATTCCTAGGTAATATTCTATCGTTTTGATAAAATTTTTGTCAATACGAAAGAATGATTTTGTTGATTTCACGAAATTTTTATAATTCAGCATGATTTTTTGTCAGTTTAACAAAATATGCACTGCAAATAATATTGTCAATTTAACAAACCAAGTTTTGTTAATATAACAAAATAAAACAGAGATTTTTGTCACATCGACAAACTTTTTTGTGATGTTAGCAAATGTTTTGATAAAATGACAAATATTTTGTTTTGGGGTTGAGATACTTTGTAATATTGATAAAATAATATTATCAGATAGATAAAACTATTTCGTAAGGAAACCAAAAAAATTCTGCGCGTATATTTTTTTCATCATGACTTTTCTTTTGTGTATATGATATAGTTCACATTTGGTTTTTGTCGAAAAATCGATGTAAGATTAACCGAACTTAACAAAAATTGCGTATTGTGTATACGCCCTCACAAATGGTTGCATGTGAGATCGAAGGGACGAAACGCCAATTTTTGTGGACTTAAATACCAAAAAAAAAGTATTTTGACAAAATTAATTTTATGGATTCAACAAAAGAAATTTGTAAAATTGACAAAATATTTTGTTGAATTGACAAAATATTTTGTTAATTTAACAAAATATAACAAAAAAGTTTTGTTAGTTTAACAACACAATTTTGTTAATTTAACAAAAAAAAATTTGTGTTCCGATAATAATAAAAAAAAAAACAAATTTTTAACATTAACAACAAAATTTGTTAATACAACAAAAGAATTGTTAATATGACAAATTAATTTTGTAAATTCTACGAAATTTTCTCATATTGACAAAATGTCATTTGTCATTTTAATAAATTAATCCGTTAGCATAACAAAATAATTTTGTGTATACAACAAAATATTTTTTGTTACCTCAACAATATTCTGTAATTTTTATCAATTCGATAAAACTTTTGGCACGAGTACGATAACTTGGCCGCCAAGATTTGATGACGGATTTTTGTAGAGGGGTCAAAAATAAGCACTTTTTACTATGGGAGGGGGGGGGGGTCTATCTCCCCCCGTTTAGTAGGTAGGGGCACTTTTAGAAAAAAATTGAAAAAAAAATATTAAAAAACAACGGCAATACTTACAATAAAGTGCTATACTGCGTTTGAAAGCCAGAAGATTGTTCTATAATCCTGCATTTAAATTAAATTACTCATGTCAATGGTTTTTGAGAAATTCGCATTTAAAGTCCAAATATTGATAAAATAACGTGAAAAAAAAAGGTTTAGACCAATTGTTTTCAAAATTGTGAAATGAAATTGTAAATTAGCTTACATGTGTTTCATGTATCTATCAGTTCTTAATCGAACACAAAAAACCGAATGGTTCTATGTCTTCTGGTTTTTGATAAAATCGAAATTACCTGCTTGAAGGCAAAGTGACGGATCCAAAAGTGCATCAGTTATTCTTTGCTGACGATGGAGCCATAATAAGTGAAGACCCGATATCCCTACAACGAGCACTTGACGTATGGGTGGATGTTCTAGAAGGAAGTGGGTACCGCATAAGCGCGAAAAAGACAGAATACCTATGCTGCCCATTTTCTGATCCACACAGGCCTATTCCAGACATTTATTTGAATGGAGTAGTGCGAAAAGTTTAAATATCTGGGGTCTATGATAAATAACGAAGCTACTTGTGATGACGATATCAATCATCGCGTAAGCGTAGGGTGGATGAAGTGGCGGGAAAATTCTGCTATCTTCTGTGACCGAAAAATGCCCCCTAAGCTGAAAGGAAAGCTCTACACTTCAGTTGTGCGTCCAGCACTCACATACGGTTCACAATGTTGGACAATGTACAAAAAGTATGAGAGTAAGCTAACGGCAGCTGAGATGAAGATGCTTCGTATGACAGCAGGAGTTACAAAGCTTGATCGAATTAGAAGTACGAAGATCCGAGGAAGCCTTCATGTTAAGAATACCATTTCCCAAAAAATTGAACACGACCGACTCAGTTGGTATTGCCATGTTCAAAGGAGAGATCCTGAGAACCCCGTCAAAAAGGCAATATCATACAACGTTCCAATTCGGAATAAAAAGAAAGGTAGGCCTAAACACTCCTGGTACAAACAAATGCAAAAACACCAGCATTCAGTTGGCCTCAGAAATGGAACAATACAAAACCAGGAGGCTTGCCGCCGATTTCTGAGGTCAACCCGGCGAACCCCACAGGCGGATCACTAGTGTGAAGCAGATACGTGGGAGAGTTATGATCCCCTCGACATCGAGATCATAACAGCGCCGAAGCAAAGGAAGAAGAAGAAGAACCATGCGGTTTTTTGTGTTCGATTAAGAACTGATAGATACATGAAACACATCTATATATATAAAAATCAATGCCACTTTTCGTTGTGTTTCTATAACTCAAGAACGGGCTTACCTATCCAAACCAAATTTTATGGCTTTGTTTGGACTATTTAGTAGATGGTTTATGTGAAGTTTGCACAAAATCGGTCGAGTGGTTCTTAATTTATTGCATTTTTTGTAACAAATGAACTCAATAAATGTCGGATCATTTTGTTAGTGGGGATTTTGCTGTCAAATTGAAACTTATATTTTTAATTTGATTTATTCTTTTTTATATGAAGGAATAATGCCACAAGCCGGGCGAACAAATATATGTAGGTCGGCGAACGCGTAATGCAAATGATGTGGCATTACTAAGTCGATCACAGACTGCAGTTGAACGCGCACAAGCTAATGCATCACAGTAAACTAATGCACGAAATAGATCTGTTGACCCTCTAACTGTACTGAACCTTGCACGCCGATCACGAATACGTCGTGCTGCTCTTTTGGCTAAAATGATGCGTGCTGCTTTTAATTACAACAGTCCACATTGTGATGCGGCTAACTTTCCACGTGAAAAGCCACGTGTGTTGTGCTAATGGCAAAGTGAGATTTCCAGCATTAGAAACTCCACCCAAACAATTGTATTCATTTATTTTTGGGACATCTCAAACGTCGAATCACTTTTTGATCCATATTCAACAACACAATTCGGCATTTCAAATGACCTCTTTTAGTGCTACTAAAATTATTAGAGATAATTATGCCGACGTTTAAGGTAAATACTTCAACATGATTGTCCCATGTTTATATCAATCTGAATCATAAAGTATTCGATAGTTTTAAAAATTCTGATCCAACATCTACCTAAAATTGCATACATGTTACAGATTCAGGGCCAGATTTATCATCAAGCTGGTTCGTTATTGCCATACCCCGACGCTGATCGTCAATTTTAGCAAATTTAATTTATTGGTGATGAAAATCGTAAATTGGATCAACGTTGTGTAATTGTCTCGAATACAAGACGAGAAATTATTCGTGAGCTACAAAGGTTTTTCCATCAGCATATCGCATTAGTTCAATTGTTCAAAATTGCTCTCGATCGTATGCCATCTGATAATCACAAAATCGTAATAAGGGCTGGCTGATAAAACATCGACAATTGATGAGGTTGCAATTGTAATTCTTGGTGATCAGTTTCAATCCCGTGATATTGTACTTCATCACAGAAATGAGCAATTGCAACATGTTTCGGAACTTCATCGTATATGACACAATCATGCAAGCCGTTTCCAATAATGCAGGTGGATTATATTTCTTGGATGCGCCTGGTGGTACAGGCAAAACGGTCGTTATGTCATTGATTTTAGCTATTCTAAATATTCGATCGGAACAAAAAATTGTATTGGCACTTGCATCTTCGGGAATTGCTGCTACATTATTAGAAGGTGGTCGGACTGCACACTCTTCACTAAAATTGCCATTGAATGTACATGTGATTGAAACTCCAACTTGCAATATTTCGAGAAATTCTGCTATGGCAAAAGTTCTGCGATTAACGCCAATTATTTTATGGGATGAGTGTACAACAGCGAATAAAAAATCACTAGAAGCATTTAATCGAACAATGCAAGATTTACGTGGTAATAAACAGTGTTATGAATCAAGATGAGGCAATGAATTATCCAATTGAATTTTTAAATTCATTGGAACTAGCTGGTATGCCACCGCATTGCTTGAATTTGAAAGTTGGTTCTTTGATCATATTATTGCGAAATATTAATCCACCAAAACTGTGTAATGGCACCAGATTGGCAGTGAAAAAGTTATTGCCAAATTTGATTAAAGCTACGATCTTAGCTGCTAAATCAAAAGGAGAAGTTTGTTTGATACCACGTATCCCTATGATTCCAACTGATATGCCATTTGAGTTCAAACGATTACAATATCCTGTGCGTTTATCATTTTCGATGTCCATCAACAAGGATCAAGGGCAAACACTTTTGTGGTGTCAATTTGGAGGAATCATGTTTTTCACATGGTCAACTTTATGTTGCCTGTTCCAGAGTCGGTACCCCCAGCCGTTTGTTTATTCATGCCCAAAATGGAAAAACAAAGAATATTGTTTATCCAAATGTTTTGGATTAAGTTTTAAAATAGCTAGCAATTAATAAAATATTTTTTTGTTTGAATAAATGAATTTGATGTTGCAATTAATTTTTTTTATTATTTCACTTTATACGTAGCGAAGCACGTACCGGGCCGCTAGTATCAGATAATTTAAAATTTCATTTCACAATTTTGGAAACAACCGGTCTAAACCTTTTTTTTTTACGTTATTTTATCAAAATTTGGACTTTAAATGCGAATTTCTCAAAAACCATTGACATGAGTAATTTAATTTAAATGCAGGATTATAGAACAATCTTCTGGCTTTCAAACGCAGTATAGCACTTTATTGTAAGTATTGCCGTTGTTTTTTAATATTTTTTTTTTCAATTTAAACCATTTTTTCTAAAAGTGCCCCTACTTCCTAAACGGGGGGTGATAGACCCCCCCTCCCGTAGTAAAAAGTGCTTGTTTTTGACTCCCCTACAAAAACCCGTTATCAAATCTTGGCGGCCAAGTTATCTTACTCTCCCCAAACTTTTTGTTTGACGTACATATGTATATTGACAAAATTTTTATCAGATCAACCTAAATTTTTATCAAACACATATACGTATACCTAGATTTTATTTTCAGTGTAAGGCTTAATGGAACGTCAAGAGCAGAACTTAAAAATATGAACATTTTATGGGAATTTGTCCAGCACTTAGAGGGATACGCAGATACGGATTCACCACACTGAATAAGGAGAAGATGTTCAGTTTACTGAACTAAGAAAGAGATTGGTCTTATCTTGTCTTATATATCCATAATGCGCTCAAATAACGGCACGACCTGGTTAAGCAATTTAACTTTTAAGTAAAAAAGATAAATAAAAACATTAAATTAAAAAAGGTAGTTACAGCATAAATAAAATAAAAAAGACTTTTTAAAAATACAAAATATAGTATAAGGTCGCGAGAGACGACGAAAGTCGTTGTTCTATTTTTTCGTTTGAGAAAATAGCTCAAATATTTTATTTATATTTGTCAATTTAACTTTCCATAAATTATTTGCAAAATTACCAAAAAAATTATTTTAGCATATAGATATGAAATTTTGAATAACTACACTACTACCTACTACTACTACTACTGTACGAAGTTGACGAAGGAATTAACCATACAGCTTCTTCCAATCAGCTAGTTGGTTGAGGTTCTCTTCCGTTCTTCTGCGTGACCTGAATCGTGGTCTTCCTCTACTGCCCCGTCCCCCTTGTTGTATAAAAACATTTTTCCCACCAGAGCATTGGTGTCCATTCGGTTTAAATGGTCCATCCAATACAGTTCTTCGTTTTTTTTTGCAATGTCAGTCTATGCAGTAGCAGAATTTTTCTCTTATTCAGCCAGCCTATAGACCGGTATAATTTGTGTTTTATAAAGGGGCACTTTGGTTGTTCGCTAGTGGGCTTTGCTAATCATTTACCTTCTAAGCCCAAAGAAAAAATAATGTCCCTCAAGTTGGCACTTCCACTTCACAATCTTAAAAATGTAATAATTTGATTAATTGTCGTGGATTTGTCGTAAATTTGTCGTGAAACGAACAAATTTTTCGTGTTTTTTTTTTTTAATTAACCCCTGGTATTGCTAACTTGACAGTTAAGTTAGCACTAATATCTCTCAAAATAGGGTAAGATGAACTCGAACACGAAAAAAGACAGACAGAAAAAAAACTATAGCATTCTTTTATAGGACTTATATCATATTTAAGGCATTTTTTTGTGCAAGAAGGGCGCGACAAATTACTTTATGACAGAACTTATTCAAAGACGTCCTACAAAAATTGTTTAAATAAATTGCATAGCAAAAAATAATTAGTTATAAGAGTTAGTTTTGGTAAAATAGTGTGACCATTTTTTTTCTTTTACGACATATTTACGACAATTATTTACTCCGTCTTTTTTTCGAGTTCATTATAACCTTTTTTTAAGGGGTGGTAGTGCTAACTTTCATTTAACCATTTTTTGAGGGGGGTATTGCTTACTTGATTGTCAAAGTATCAAAGTATCATTACCAGGGGTTAATTTATAAAAAAAAAAACAAACGCTACAATTTTTTTCGTTTCACTACAATTTTACGACAGTTAATCCAATTATAACATCTTTAAAAATTTGAAGTGCTAGTGTTGACGAACATGAAAACGTAATTGGAAAGTGATATTCTTCGTGTATTTTCAAAACTGGAGTAATTACTTAAGCTTATAACGGAGTCTAGAAAGGCAAAGTCTCTAACTGGTTGTAAGATATGGCCGCCTTAAGTAACATTCTGTTCAAACTCTCGCTTTTGGGAATATTTTCTTAAAAGATAGCAGAATATTTTTGGTCTTACCCTCGTTGACCGTTAAACCTATCTTGTTCCCTTCGAATGTAGAATGAGATTTGAAGTTCCTGGTTTTTTTTCCGTCTGGCGTAATGTCAATATATGGTGGTCTTTTTTAGCCTAAAGCTACCCTGGTATGTACGTTGACGAACGCGCTCAGGTGTTCAACATATTCACTCTTGTATATACGGCACTTCTTGAAAACAAAAAACAATGCTGAAGGTCCATTTCCTTGCTTTCCTATATTTTCGAGATAAGCTGGTGTAAGCTCATATGCAAAGCATACCCCGTCGTTTTCAAACGATCGGCACAGAGGCAGACATATTTGCTTTAAGTTCCAGCAGCTTTACTGCACTGTAAGCTAAGCTATAGCTAACTTCACTTAGTTGGGATCGGGTGGACGTAATTGTTGGTGTACGTCGGTCGTGTAGGTTGAAAGGTACAGGTTATACAATCAGAAATGATTTTTCGCCCTTGGTCACCCTATATCTCCTTTGCAGTCTTTAGATTAGTTCTTTTAACCTGCAGAGGTCCTTTGCACCTTTTCGTAAAACTTGAGAACTTCACTTCTACAACGACATTCTTCGATTTCGCGATTCTTTTTGTTCTATTTTCCCTCTTAATAAGCTCGGTTTTCATCACTTGCATTAACCTCGTAGAACTCTAGTGTAATTCTAGCCTCTTTTGTGTGTACTTTTTTTTGGCTTCATTGTTCATCGTCAAACCATGGCTTTCGTTTTGGTTGTCAGAGGTCCACGGAACGTCAGAGGTAACTTCATGGTTGACGAAAATTGATGGTGATAGAATAGGATTTCTAAAGACGTTATTCGAGACCCGATCAGAAAAGGATCTCTTGCGTTTGAAGCCATTCGACATATTGATTTTCTCGCATTATTTTGTTGTGTTCGCTTTGTTCGAGATATCGGAAGCAGTACCTTAACTACAACAAGCTTGTGGTCCGAGTCAATGTTGACCCCTCGCAATATTCGGACATCTGGAAAGTACTTTACTTCGATCGCAATATGATTGATGGTTGACTGATCAGAAGATGAAAAATGCTGAGATTTGCGAACTGAAAATTTCTAAATTGATTAACCTGAGCCCGTCATCGGAGGCTTTTCATAGCCGGGATTATTAAGTTAAGGTTGGTAAATTATACGATACGGTTTTCTGTTATAGCCAACTCAATAATTCTTGATTAAGGCTTCCTAGAGCGACAAATCCACAACCCAATTAGACGTACATACATAGCTTTTGTTCTCAGTATCTAACTTTCTTTCTTTCTTCAGAACATGGCCTCCGCTAATTTCTCGGTAATTCGTGGTTTCTTAAGTGACCTTTTTTCAGGTACAAATCAGATATTCGTTGTCTTTATTTCGTTTGCTTGGTTCATCAACTGTCAATCTCTCCGTATCCTCAGTTCTTGCTTCGTAATTTAATAGGTTGACGTGGTGGGGAAATTACCACGACGTCATAAGTAACTATAAGCTGGAGGACTCTTACAATAATTATAAGAACGAGGAGTCGGAGACTACTTATAGGCCTGAGCTGCAAAGATGTCCTAATAGCCAATATTACGTATTTACTAACTAGTTCAGCCACTTTTCACACACAGTGCTTCCGACTTCAAAAAACCCTAGTATTTGGACAACTGCAAGGTTAAGCCCAACCATTTTGTCCGCAACACTCACACCATCACAACAGCCATTTTTCAAAAATTCACAAAATACGACGAAATGGGGAGGAGCAATCAATTAGTTTGTGGTGTTTTCGTGAGCATGGCATGGCATGGCGGCCTGTGCAAACGTTGCGCCCATTTTGTGGAGAAGTGGTGGCCCTTCACAGTCGAATTTTCAACATTTAGTGGCCAACCTTGAGACGACCAGTTCGGTACTCATCCAACATTTGTATGTCAAAGGTCGAAACATCGGCCGAGAACATCGCCGCGGTCCGTGGAAGTGTACAGCAGGTGTCAAGGCAGTCGATTCCTCGCAGTGCACTAAAACTCACACTTTAACTTGGCGAATTTTGCGTTATAACTGCCCGTACAAGATCCAACTGACCTAGGGGCTTATATTCATTACTATAGACGCTGTTTGTTGGCTGACTGGACTTCAAAACTTTTAGAAGAACATTAACAAACGGAGAATAGGCACCCCGACTGTACACCAGCGATTGCCACTCCTACGGTTAAAACGAGTGACAGTGAGTTGATGGGGCCACCTCTCCCTAAGATGGGTAAAATCCTCATGAGGAAACGGACAGCCTTTTCGATTTACTCACGAATCCTGACCAAAGATATGGACATAAACACCAACCACTTACCTATCAAACTCATCTACCAGACGTTGCAAGGAGCCACATGCTCCCGCGGATGCGGACCCGGTGAATTGTTGATTTCTTCAGGGTTGGTAGAGGATAGAATCAAGCCCTTAAAAGGCGTCTACCAGTTTATTATGTGGCGACATACATTTCTTCAACGACTTAGAAGTACCCTCCGACATTTCAGCTATAACTTCCTGAAACTCATCAACACCCTTAACGGACTTGAAAGACATAGGATTTATCATAGGTTTCATTATATTGAAGTCACAATCTCTAGGGTATCACAACGGATCTACATTGATCTAAGTGTGACAGTAACAAGATCAACTTAGAGCACATTTATTTTACCTTACCTAAGCCCAAAAGTGTTAACACCTTTCTGAATTTTTCTTTTAGCCGACTTGCTTTAAGGCTTTCTTGGCAGCACTTTTCACTAATTTCCAAATGTGTGCACTGAAAAACTGTTATCGAAACATTTTCATGCAAGGATATTTAAATTTATCTTAATCTAACCATTTCTAAGCAACTGAAGCCTCAGGAGCAAGCATCTAAACTACCGACCCAGCAGCTCTCGCATCAACTTTGTTGATCCAAAAGTTTATTAAGTATGCACTATGTTGATTTTCCATTCTCAGCTGTGTGTTTGTGTTTGTGTGATGTGATTTCTGTTATTTACTGCACTATCTGCTGCTAAATGCAAATATTACCCCCCTCAGCCTGCACACTCCATCTACACAATAAAGGATCAAGCATATGAATTGTTCGCATCTGAAATGCATCTGATTTTTGAGTGTTTGCAATTAAACCATCAAATGCAAGGCATATCATCCCTGAGTTCTCGTTGAGCTCTCGTGCACATTGTATATAATAGAGTTGGAACTTTTGCACCCCCAAGCACAGTGAAATCTCAAAAAACGACAATCCCATCAAATGAAGAATGATGGCACGATAATTACTGTGACGATAATCATGATTGTGATAATGCTGCAGAATATGATGATGCAGATGATAACGATGATGGTTATTCGGATTTTGTTGAGTTCTACTCTGTGGGATGTCAAATCTTCGTTGTCATCGTTCGTCATCCGGTTAGTCCACTTGAGGGCATTTTTTAGTAGTTGTGTCCTTGTATTTCCGTTCGTGGTCTTTCTCGTTGTGATGTCATTCGAATTCAGAAATATAAATTGAAAAGTGTCCAACAAGTAATAAAACTACAAGTATTCCAACTGCAACTACTACTTCTGCCGCTTGGTGTTGTGCTTATTTTTTTTTTGGTTTGATGGAAGTACAGTCTGGATCATTCCCGAAGGTACAGATTTGTTTTTTTTTTGTTTTAAGTGAAACAATAATTTTTTTGACGAAATTTGAAATACAGCTTGTGATGATTTCGTCTCGAGGCTGAGGTAAGCTTGTCGTAGTCGAAGGCTATCATGAAGAAAAACAAGTAAGAAGGGAAGGACTTTCACCAGTTACCAGTTTTTATTCCAAAAAAAAAAGAATAAGAAACAATTTCATTCAAACTGTAATACGGTATAGTTTACCGGGATAAAATATGTTGGTAATTACTGTCAAAGGAACAGATGAAACTATTACAAAAAAAAGGGATAAAGTTAATTATTTCATAAATCGTGGCTTGCTGTAGGGCTTCGATAAATCAGGCTTATTTTGAGTGACGCGTTCCATGGTATTATACTTATACATATATTTTTTTTGTGACACCCCGACTGTCCCTACCTAAACCTATACACGACGCGAAGTCTAGTCGACTTTAACTTTCGTGTAATTCAGAGTTGAGCCACCGAAATTTATTCTCTTGCCTCCTCCAATCTCTTCGGCCTCGACCAGACACAGTTCTATACTGAACCGAAGTTTGCTCAGCGCCGTTCAATCGTTTTTGATTTCTGAAAGTTGATTTTTAACTTCCAGTCATCACAATATCGCCGAATCTTGTTAAAGTCACGCTGTAAAATAATTCAGATGACCTCAACTTTTGGAGCCGTTCTATACGCAATAAGATCGTCAACATACGCAATTGCTTTAGCCATAAGATGTCGAAGGTCTTCTCCACATCAACCAAACAGGCACCTGTACACTGTCTTTCGAATTTGTTCCATTGGACAGAAACGAGCTTAGACGCGACATGAATGGTGTCATGTCCCGCATTAAAACCGAACTGATTATCAGGTATGATATTATTGTTCTCCGCCCATTTAGACAGAACAGTTCTTGAACACCTTGCTGACACTCGGGAGAAGACTTATCGACCGGATATTCCCCGGATTGAATTTGTTCTTTCCATTTTTCGTGGTATTATATATGGTAACGATGATTTCCCGGTTTCGGTTGAGGTTCTCGAGATCTTAGGCTATTCATGTTATCTAAAATGGTATTGCAGAACCATCATGTTGCTGGAGGTATTATTTCCAGTTGGATGTGCAGTGTTTTTGACTGACAAGTTTCTCGAAATTCTGCTGTCTAACACATGACTAAATCTAGTTGCACGGAACTTAATTTTATGATTAGTATAATGAAGACATTTTTATAAAGACTGTCCCAAACTTTGCTAAGAACTCTGATGGTAGCTAGATGAAGAATCTACTATTATAAAACTCTGGCTATTCAATATTCAGGCGTGTGGGAGATGGGTTTTTTGGGTCCAATTTTGGAAACCGCTTCGTTTTCAGATTATCCTTTCATTTAGTTTTTATAAGCGTTTTTATCTTAACACAAAGAGCAACAACTTTTAATCTGCTGTCCCACAAATCATGAACGAAATTGAGGTTTTGGAATGAGACATAGCTGGCCTTGATGGATATTTTAGACCTCTTGGCATTTTGTGTAAAGATTTTAAATCTTGTTTTGCAGTGTAGACCTTCTAAAGTCTTATTTAAAAGCATCTTCATAGACTCAAATCGTTCATGAAGAATGTCAATCTTGGGGGCCACTGTGTGACACTTAGAGCCGTCCTGCTTGAACCACATGTCGTCTAGATCCATATGGTTCCATTTGGGTCACAATAAATTGGTTATCTTAATTTTGTAGCGCTCGCTATTTACAGTGACCTCCTCGCCAACATCTTGTATGCCCAGGATTCGACTCGAAATTCGCCAAATTGAAGTCTGCGAAGGGCCGAGTTCTTTTGCACTGCGAGGAATCGACTGCCTGAGTTTCTTCTGTACACTTTGACGGACGGCCGACATGTTTTTGGTCGATCTTGCGTTACTTTGACGAACGAATGTTCCTTATTGATTAACGAAGCGGTCCTGAACTGTGAAGGGCCACTAAGTCCACCATAAAATTGGCGCAACGTTTGCACTAATAAACACTTATTTTGATCATAAGGTCTTATCATTTGGACGTGCTGTTCAATTGCATTACTTGCCTTGGTGATTTGGCAACATGGCCGCTAAATCTCCAGTTTAAAGAAAATAGAAACTTCATAAAATAAAATCTAGATAATGGTTGAAAATTTTTTTCCAAAAAATAGTTATTAACGTTATCTCCCAGAACCCGCGAAATTATAGGAAAAAAATGTATGCTAAAGCTTTTATAGTATTGTGTGTCAAAATTTAAAAAAAAAAATAGATTTTTTCAATTTTTTTTTAAATCAATTTATTTTGAAAACCACATGCTCGATTTTTTTGAGACTTAACTTTTATCTAAAAATATTGGTACCCAACGTACAAATATTAAAAAGTTTTTTTTGAAAATCGTATATATCTCGAAAACGACACCTAGAATTTTGATACAATTATTTCTGATTGACTTATTTTTTATGATCTAAGAGAGTGGGTCAATAAGTCAATAAAAATTAAAACCAATAGCATCGCCACTTCAAATCCACCATTTTTTTTTATCAAGAAACATCTAACAAAAGAACGCACTCAAATTTTCAGACAGATCTGTAAAAAAGTTTTGTTGTGGCAGCCATTTTATATAGACGCCTACGAGCATTTTCGTTAAAATGGAAATAAGTGAATTTCGAGTGCTCAATAAACACTATTCCGTACGAGGAAAAACCATGACGTAAGTCAAACAAAAACTTGACAATTACTATGGGGACTTTTCACCATCAATTGGAATCGGTTTTTCCAGCTTCCAGCACAAGTATAAAGTCTAACGTTCTGGTTGCCCAGTTGAGGTCAACACACTTTGGAAATGACCCATTTAATCTAGTGTTTTATAATGGACGATTCGTGAGTGACTGTGCGAAAGCTTGAAGAGGCTACAGACTCATTCGATTTTAGATAAATAATTGGGAATAAAAAAGCTTTCCGCAAGATGGGTGCCACGTTTGCTCACAATCGATAACAAACGGAATCGCTTGGCAAATTAAAAGGATGTTCAAGAAAAATTCGAACGAGTTTTTACACCATTTTGTAACCGTGGATGAAACTTAATAGATAGATAGATAGATAGATATATCTTTATTTTCGTATTTACAATTACATTTGGTAAGCTACCGCACAGTTTACATACAGAGATTTGATATATTACATATGATATCTTTCTACTGAATAAGTATATTAATTTGTATTGAATTTCG
Source organism: Chrysotoxum bicinctum (assembly GCA_911387755.1). NCBI lineage: Eukaryota > Metazoa > Arthropoda > Insecta > Diptera > Syrphidae > Chrysotoxum > Chrysotoxum bicinctum. The sequence goes on along the minus strand of OU426989.1, from coordinate 58,745,451 downwards.
CTAAACTTAAGATGATAATTTTGAAGGAAAAATACAAACAAAACCTTCAATGCAAATTGAAAGGGCAGGTACATTTTGACTCGGAATAAAATTAAATCTTCAAAACTATAGTTATGAAGTACATTAGTAAAATAGATGTTAGTATGAATAATAATAAATAAGCTTATTTAGTATGTTAGTAATTTGTTAGTAAAGAATAATGATTAAATAAGAAATTAATCAATAAATAAATAATTCAAGTAAATAAATAAGTAATTAGATAAGAAATAAATAAATAATATAATAAATAAATAAATTAATTAATGAATAAATAAATAAATAAATAAATAAATAAATAAATAAGAAAAATAAATATATAAATAACTAAAAGGATAAATAAATAAATAAATATTCATCACAACATGAAGGGACCAAGGAGCAGCCGAAACAATGGCCTTCTATTGGTGAATCGAAGCCGAAGAAGGTCAAGATGGGTTTGTCGGAAAACAAGCTCATGGCAACAGTTTTTCGAAATGCGTGCGGTGTTATTCACCGCCGTATTCCAGGCGGAACTTATGGCGATTGAAGAAGACCTGCCTTGGCTCAAAGAAAATGGGTTATCAATTACTGATATCTGCATCTTCTCACAAAGTCAAGAGGCTATTAAATCTTTTAACTTGATCTCTACTTACTCTATAAAAGTCTGATGTGCGTCTGTTATGGTTATGGCGTAGCAATTTAATAACTATCTCTGTTAAGTGGCAGGACATAGGGATATTTCAGGGAAATGTTAGGCTTATGAACTCGTCAAAAGTTTAACAATATAACCCCATAATGCTAACATAGAGAAAACAAACTTAAGATGGACTTATAACTATCTGTCCAATGACAAAACAGATCTGGTCAAAGTTTGATCTGAAGCCTTCTAGGTGTTTGATATCATCAAGCAGATAGCAAATTTTTTCTTCAAAGATCATAGTGATCTAAATAACATAGGCATTTGCAGTCTCTCTCGCTTCATAACGAGTTCCAAATAATGAGTTGGGAGAAAATCTCTAGATTCATGTTTGAGGTGGGGAATGTAACTAGCTGTTTCATTTGAGCATTGCGACAGAAAAAGGTAAAAAACAATAAAAGGCCAGACAACAATATGAAGCTGTTCAAGAGCAACAAACATTTCACTAATGGATGTGTTTTCTAGAAGTTAAGGGGCATCCAGATATGAGATATGAATGGTTACAAGATCAGAAGGTATACTATCGTCTTTTAAAAAAATCTAAGCAATCCGCTGATATTTTGGCTACGTCTAAAATGTGATCTTTCCATTAGACATGTTCAGTTACAAACCTATATTAAACCAGTGAAAAACTTTTCAGCTCATTTAATGTAAGTGACATTCCTGAATAACTGACAATTACCGACAAAAGACACCTTTGTGAATTCGAAGGATTAAATAAACCCATTATAATTATAAAGCTGTAGAGATCGGAATCTAATGAGCTGATCATACGCTGCCGCTTCTAATCCACAATCCAAGGACAAGAAAGTGTATCTGGAAACGAAAAGCAGAGGGTGCTGTCGTCAGCGAAACAATGAAGTGGATTAAAAATTTCAGACAAGAGATTATTTATAAAAATATGGAAGAGTGTCGGAGAGAAAACGGAGCCCTGGGGGCACACCATCAACTTGAACCAATGCACACATTTTTGATATGAAATTTCGTGCCAATCCCTATCACATGATTTTAAAGTATGAAATGCAAATATTTCCCAAAAAAATCAAAAATACCATTCAAAAATATTTCACAACTTTGGATTGGCACAAAATTTAAAGACTGTATAGTATGTAGTAGGTACTCAAAAATCATCGAAATCATTATCATCAAATCAAAAACCGGCTCTTAAATAAGAGCCTGATTGTGTTCTCCCATTTCCCAAAATCATTTTTTTTTTGTAAAACTCTGGGGTATTCAAAAGCGAATGGGTAATCAAGAGTCGAAATTCAAATTTAATGACCAATTCCATTGACCAGGAGTGTTTAATAGTCGTTTTTTTATGTGTTTGAATATAATCTGTCTTCCTGCCCTCCCTTTTTCAAGCTCTCTTACACTCCTGCTACGACTATTGTAGACACCATCGTAAACCACTCAATGTAAAATTTATTTCCAGGAAAGCATTGCCTGGAAACAATTTTGTTTTATTGTCAAAGAGTGCTTCTGAGCGGCGGCTTCGGCGCCTAATTTGTTGCAACACTAACTTGTACACATAGCAATAGGTACAATCATATAAGAAGCCTTACACTTCGGGACAAAGTACACTTCAATGGTGATATTTCTCGCTACTTGGGAGATCTATAAGGTTCCTTATTTTTATTGCTTCTCTCACAGGCAATTACTGTTGTGTACTGGTGTTGAATTTTAAGCATACAAATGTATACTATATCTCTTATAGTGTAAGGCTAGCAGTAACTTTTATTTATCACAAGACACACAAATAATGAATACTAAGAAGAGAATAAAATTGTTATAGCTGACTTTTGTGATGAGTGAAATTTGTAATATTGAATCACGGACAAACCAAATTGATTGTTTTGTATTAAAATATATTATTGTTCATGAATACTGGCGGTGTCGTGGTTGAAATTAAAACTGCGTAAATCCTTCAAATAAATATAAATCAGCCATAGCAGGATACGACTTTTCTGACAAAAGTTTGCATAATTTTCGAAGCAACTGGGTAATTTCTCAAACTACAAAGCTTCAACTTTTATAAAAAACGTTAAATAAGGAGAAAATGCAAATATGGGTGTGGCAGTAGGCGGGCTTTTGATAAAAATTCAAGATAGATTTTAAATATAACCTTTCAACTTTCTAAGGATGTTGTATGTTAAGGAGAAAACTCGGATATAAGAAGAGTGAGCCTGGTAGTAGGTAGTAGGGGTATTAGGAAAAAAACATACAATAAAAGTGGGTGTGACTGTGGGTGGATTTTACTCAAATCACTTTGTAAACCTTCCCCGTTTAAAATACAAGTCAGACAAGGATTTACAAATCCTTGTCACCTGGTTAAGATGTTTAGGAGTTTCACATTCATCCTAAATAAAATGCACGACTGGGTCGCACGAACTTGCTCCTATGTAATATGCTAGGAATTTTAAAAACGAATATTATTAGAGAAAACTGTTTATAAGGATAAAATATATTTTTAAAACTTTTTTAGTAGTAAGAGATAAAAGCAGAATGCTATGCAAATATGAATTTATGAAAGAACAAAAATTATAAGTCACTGAAGTGGTTCCTTAAAAAAATAAGCTTTTTTGTACAAAATTTTTAAAACATTTTTAAGAAAAAATTTTGGTATGCCGATGCTGAGAAATTTAAAATTCGAAAAAATCGTTCTATGGTAGGTACAGTCAGTATCTAATATCTAGATTTCAGATATTTTTTATTAAATTATTGATCGTAAAAATTAATCAAAAAAAAAAAAAGTAGCAAAATTCTCGGAACCGTTTTCGAGAAAAATACGATTTTCGAAAACCATTTTTTAACATTTGTATGGAAGGTACCGTTAGTTTTAAATAAAACAATTTTTTTTTTCTCAAATCTTGTAGATTAGATTAAAAAACTTTTATTTGTCAAGTTTGAAAAAAATTGAGCCGGGGGTTTTCGAAATATTAAGGTTCCAAAAAAAATTTTGATTTTTTTTTTCAAAAATCCAAAAAATACAAAATTGAAAATTTGAATATGTAATAATATATAAACTTTGGAGGAGCTTTAGCATAAAAAAAAAGGATTTAAATCGGCTGTACCGTTTTTCAGAAAATCAAAAACAAAAAAAAAATGGACCCAGGGGGGCTACCAAAAATAATAATTTTTTGGAAATTTTTTTTTCAACCATTACCTAGTTTTAGCTAAATGAAATTTTTAAAATTAAAAAAAAAAATCTGAGACAGTTTTTGAGAAAAAAAAAATATTTATTCAATTTCGAATTTTTTTTTTATTTTTGGTCTTAAAAAAAAAGGAAAAAAACGTGTGGGAAAAAATCAAAACCCATATCTACCAAGTTTGAAGAAAATCGGCAGAGCCGTTTAGGTTGTAGTCGAACCGACAGACAGATAGACAGAATTGCGAGACCCACTTTTTTGGTGTCCGCTATCATCGTAATGCCAACTTTGATCAAAATCTCGAGTTCGATTTTTTTCCGAATGCATAACTTGCCTTATAGTACCTATAAGTCGCAAGTAAAAAGCAAGGGTGTATCAATTGAAAGCTTGAGCGACCTCAACTCCAAGGGGCTATTGAATTAAATTCAATCACTCCACTTAAAATTGAAATAATTTTCTTATTTAATATATATCTTCGCAAGGGTATATCTCCATCTTAGTTTTGAAATAATTGCATTTTATTGTTTTTCGTTAACGCATTTTAGAATTAAATTTAAAAAAAAATTAAAAAAAGTACATCGCAGCACAGATTGAACATAAGAGTCAGGCAGTTTTCCAGATAATGCAGTTCAATCCGCTTATGCCCTCGATCCATTCCTTACCTCGAATCCTGAAAAATACTCAATAAATTCCTCATCTCCATAAAATCTGATCAGTAGGTAAGCTTCTTATTTACAAACCATCAAGAAAATGAAAAAAAAATCTCAAAAGAATGAAAAGGCAAACAATTTTTTTAAAGAAATTTTAACTGGTCCCTATGCTTTCTTGATAATGACATAAGCGCGGCTTTTGATATGAGCACAAATATTGTTCTCATTTGTATGAAGATTTTATCCTAAATATCCTAATAGTAAGAGTATAAAACCTAAAGAAAAATCATAGTACAACTCGGCCTGCAAGGAGGCTACTATAGATTGAGAGAGTATAAACCTTTCGACGCTTTAAAACAGACCAGACTGAATTAAATCGCCTTGAATACCAACACGCAAGCAACTCTTGCAATGTTGTGATTCGGCGAGAAAAATTCCTGCTCGATAAGAAAGTTAGACAAAAAGTACTGTCCTAAGGGCAGCCAAAATATTTGGTCTTTCGCCAAAAATATTAAATACTTTAGTAATTCATCAATCCCAACGCTCATTTTCAACGATGCTCCTTTTTTTCTGGAAAAAAACGAACTTTTTTGCAGCACAGTATGGGGAAAACTTCAACCTGCCCGAGAGCAATATGACACCTCCTGTACTTGAGAACTCCCCAAACAATACGAGGATACAAATTTTCTTTGGCAATCGTATATGTCCTTTAGTTTTGAAGAGGTGTTCTACCGCACTGGATAGACATTTGCGTAAGCTTTTCTATCTTTTTTATTCTTCTAGTGGCTTTCAAAATAGATGGAAAACAGCATTAGTTCAGCTCGTTCCTAAAAAAAAATTATCAAGTGTATCCATTAAATTATAGACCAATTGCATTCACATCGTGACATATCGTAATATCATCAAATATCTCGAAGAACATACATTTTTTTAAGATTGACAATACGGTTTTAGTCTCCTGATGGTGATAGCTTATCTGACAGAAAGCATCGCTTTTTTTAAAAGCAAAGTTATTGCGCTTGATATTTTCAAAGCATTTGAAGGAGCAGTACTGGATGGATGGATTCAAGTCTAAAATCCACAAAATAAATACTAGTGAGCCGCAGGGTTCTGCGCTATCTCCGACTCTTTTCCTTATTTGCGTTATTGATATTTTAGCTTACTCTTTTAATCAGCTTCAATGTGTTGCTGATGACAGCACTCGAAAGTTTCTCATATTAACTTCCAGCCTCACCTCCACGTTTTTTGGACGTGGAACTTCAACGTCAATATTATGATAAGCTCACTAAATTTTGATCTTTGCAGCATTGTACAATGGGGAATCACAACCGCATGAAATTTAATACCTCTGAAACCCAATGCTGCCTTCTGTCACTAAAGCGAAAATTATACCGAAACTTATCTATGAGTGGCACTTGCATTGAAGAAACCCCAAAACTGTCAGTTCTCGATACATGTTATTTGAAATCGTCAAAAATTCTGCAAGATATTTGGGTGTTTTTGGTTGTTGCAAGAAATTGATTAACAATTCCGATCTGGCTACAATATGCAAGGCACATATCCGTCCGAAGCTCGAATACAACTTCAACATCTGAGCTGGAGCCATACAAACTTCCTTAGATCGGTTTGATCGCATCCAAAACAAAGCGTTAAAAATAGTGGGTAATAGCTTTATTAGTAAACCATACACAGTCTCGAACATTGTCGAAATGTTTCCTGAAAAGAGGGATACTTTTATCGCTTTTTTTACAAACAATATTCTTGTGAATTAGCGAGTTGCACTCCTCCTCTTAGACAATTTTCACTAAAAAATGCTCATCAGTTTACCCTTGAGCCCAATTATGGAAGGACTGTAAAATATAGAAAATGTTCATCGGTGCCTCCTCTTAGATCCTCCTTAAACCTATCCTTACATTCTTGCGCTATGATCAAACATTATAAGGGCTCGAAAGGTGCAAATGTAATCGAAGGAAAAACTCGATTTGATTCTGATATTCATTTTCATAATAATAGTGGTAACCAATTAAGGAAAATCGAAGAAAAAAGTGATACCAGACCTTTAATTTTTGTTTTTGAAAACTTTTTTTTTTCGGTAACTTGGCAATAATTCCGTTCTTCCATGGAAGTAGGTTCGTTCTCCCAAACAGAATGAAGAAATGGAAATATGATACAGGCTGCTAGGTTAGGATCAGCTTTCAAGAATCGGTCCGAATCCAGTTGAAATATTTTCTTTTTAAAACTTTTTTATAATTTGAACACACTCGAGGGGTTATAATGTTACGCTGTAACACAGCGCAAACGTGTAGGTAAATTAGAGAGAATTTAATAGAAGATGTCGATGCACAATGGTCTTGAAATGAAAGCTTGTTCATCATCACAATGAGGGGGATGATGAATGCTATTGTTATTTCTGCTCAGGCTGAAGGGTGGATGCCCGTTTCTCTGGAAGACGTTCGCGTTTCAATAATTGGTGATTACAATTTGTAGGTTTGTACTCTGGCAATCCCTAAGCAGTAAACAAAAGTGTTCCTAGTTGGACTACCCTTAAAATAATTAAACACCGTGCGAGAGTTAGAAGAATTGATATGTTATCGATGTACATTATATTGAGAGCTCTGAATATCAACATGGAAGGAAAAACAAGAGCCACATTCTACATTCCACATTCGTGTTGTCCGGCTTAAGAAAGAAAATTGATATTCTATGGACTTTAAAGGATTGCCGTTCGTGTCAAGCACAAGGTGGTTTTTGTTTTGTTCCCCTATATTGTTCTTCGTGACCTTGTACAGGTCCCTTGAACTTCTTAAACTTGCAGTGTCTTCCTCTTATCATGTCCTATATACCTCTGCAGTGTCTTATAAGATGCTGTGTCCTCGTTTTGTAGAACTAATTTCCATTAGGAATCAGTTTTATTGTCGGTTTTACACCCTCCATTACTGCCAAGAACATGCACAAGAGAATGAATGAGAGTTATAAGTCCCTTGGCCTTGATTCTATATCTGCTGTTGTTCCTCGAATGTTATTTATTTTATTTGGGTCACTAAGAGTGGTCTTAATAAATGTTGGTCTCTTTTGTGTACTCTTAAATGTTGCAGAAAGCTGTTACTAGTAACAGGTAATATCTTCGCAAAGTTATTTTTTGTATTATGAAGTTTTCTATTTGATTTTTTGTTTGACCATCAGGGGCGCCGATGTGAATTTATGGCAAAAACCCGCCTATAACCAGCTATCTACGAGCATATTGACATAGCTATTTCGCTGTCCCAAACCATGTCTACCTAAACCCGCTCGAGGCCTATACGTTATCCAGGCCAATCTTGGTATTAACGTCATTTTAAAGATTTTAATTTAATCCTTGCACAGCCAATTTGGTTAAAACAATCAATCAAGTTTATTTAATTAGTAACCTAACCAAATTGACTTGTGGCATTTTAACCGAGAGAGTTTGCAGTTGTATATTCGCAGTCTTACTTGTTTAATTTTACACGAGTTTTGCATTGTTTTTAAGCGATAATTTTTCTGCGTGTAGCTAGCCTTATTATTCACTATTATAACAATACCATTCAGTACTCGGCCACTACCCGCCGCCTCTTCCCCCCAGAGTACAATGGCTTAATCCATCAGTCCTGATCAGCTGCAGCGCTCCATTTCGTCTCGCTCAGTACGAGGATACCGATGCTAAGCCAAATTTTGTGTACGGTAAAAATAATTTCATATTTGTAAAGGAACATACTCCTATTTACGCACTTGATCGGTAATATCTCGAGCAAAACTAGAGATTTCCGGGGTTTCTGAATGTCGATTCATAATTATTTATAGCGGATTGACTGGTTACATAGAGAAATACGCACCGTCATATTCGATGTAAGGTGTAATACAGAATAAACGAACGTGGCAATTTTGCTTCCCCTTAAAGAATATCAATACAGTTCGTTGCAATTTTAAAAGTTAAAAATTTTCTCTTTCCAGTGTGTTTGGCTCGATAAGTCAGGAATTCGACAGTCATCTACAGTCCTTTGAATAGTCGAATTCATACAGAAACCAGCAATTCTGGATGGTTTCCTTATACCAGTAAGCTTTCAGACCCCACTATAGGAATTGTACAATGTACATAGGGAATTTCCTTCCATCGATTCAATGTATCAAAAGGAGTCTCTCCACTACTTTTAGAAAGCAAAGCCTGTGTGTATTGTTGGCAGGAGTCCGAATATCAAAGATAAAAAGCACTTTTCATGACAAGAGATATACCCTTGGAGGATTTGTCAATTCCTCGCAAGTTACAGTACCCCTAAAAAACATTTCTTTTAAGATGGCAACGGGGGTGGGGATGGAGGGAAACTAAACCTCCAGCATGAAAGTCAAATGCATTAACTATTACGCCAAGATGTACGACACAATTTTTTTTTAACTTAGCAACTTCTATCTGTTAATAAATGTATAATATTTACAGTATCTATAAGTATTCTTTTCAGCTCCTAACCACTTTGTTTTTTTATCAACTCTCGTCCTTACTGACGTATTCCCACCCACAGGAGGCTTTGTAGCTTTGCGTATATGTAAATCATCACATGAAATCATATAATATAGCATTTTGATAATGGAAATAAAAGTATTTTTATTTTGCAGCCATTAGCGTTTCGCTTTTGCCTATAATAAAACGTATATTTTGAGTGCCTTGAAAATAAAATAAAAATCCACTGACTGACTGACTGACTCTTTACTCTCTCAAACGCCTCACTTAATTTAACGATCTCTTAAACTCAAAAAAAAAAAAAAAAAAAAAAAACGATTTTATGAATTTTTTTTATTTCTCCTACTTAAAATAAACTTTTATTAGCATCTACGCTTTGTGTATTAATGATGCTCATTTACTTTTACTTCACACACATGTGTTTTGCCACATAAAAATGTCAGTCATTCAGTCTTTTTCTATGACACTTGCCAGCCTGACAACAAAGAGAAAAAAAAGTAAAAATATTGAAAATGGAGAAAATATAACCAAACAAAAAAAACCCGAACAAAGGCGAATAAGAATACCTCCATACTTCACCCTCATTCAAAATGGAAGCTTTACAAAAAAGACACGACAGCAACAACACATTTGTTGCTGTGTGTGTGTACCCATATAAAAATATTCAGCGAACCATGGAACATTTAATCGCCTGCCATCGATTCTCATCGATGCCGATGACACCCAAGTGCCTCATAAACAAGGACTTAAGCTCGAGTGTCCCTGCATACTGTTGGGGTTGTGTATATGGTCTTGTGCCAACCTGAACGCGATTCAATTATCAACACATACGGCCATCAAGGATAATCCCTTTTAAACTTACGAGACCCAAGCCGTTAGTCTTGTTCTATAATCCTTACAACCTCTGCCACAGTATCTGTCTATAGAGTCGATTTTTTGTTCCTGTGCCTCGTCCTTATGGAATCTAAATTCAAATAATACACAGGATTTTGTTTGTTTGTTTTCGGTTGGAGCTCCTTTTTGCAACACCACCAGCAACAGGAGCTTGGAGAGCAGTTGCAGATTCATTTTCGCCCCCAGCACCAGCAATCTGGAGCTGTACACAAAGGAAAATGGAAATCTGTGTGCGCTGCGCTAAAATTTTAAGGGTGAACAGGGATAAAATGGAAGTATCGACAACTCAGAAATCGGGTGCCACGAAGATAGCTGACAATTGTGGGAGCTGCTGCGGCGACGACGGCGGTGGTGGTGGCGACGGGCCTCGATGCGAAACGAATACTCATAGTGAAGTAGTGTAAAATCCTCCCCAAGGGAAGCAAACATGTTTCAACAGAGAAAAGCTTCCAGCTTCGGTGGCGGGAGACGGAGGAGTGCTGATTCAGAAAACAATGAACTGTGTGGTACCCAAATCACTGAAAACATTTTATTGATCTCTAATCTCCAATAAAGGATGTGCTATGCAAAGGATATATGCGCCAAAGGGTGTCATCATCGTTTCCATTGAAGTGCTTTTCCTGTGCATGTCCCATTTGCCATACACCAGATAGAGGTTGAGTATGATATGGGTTCTTCACCTATTTATTCTCATCGGAAGCCAAACAACCCTTTGGGGGTGAGAATGGCAAGTTTTGTGTCGAAGTAACTTTATTTCTATGCCATCCGCACCCACACACCTTTCTCCCCCGCCTTTCGATTTGTGAGTGTCTTATTTTATTTTTATATTTCGTCGGTGTCTTTTTTATAAAGTTTAAGATAAAGTTTAAGAATGAATAATTTTTCAATAAAAAACAAAAAAAAAAAAAAAACTCGAGAGGGATTTCCTTCGCTCTAAGTCGATAGTTTTGAGTGAATCGTTTTATGTTTTAATAATGTGAGTTGCAAGAAAGACGTCCTCGTAAAAGGTTTTTAAAGTATATATTTTTAAAAATTTTATAAACTTTTTTTTTTTAATTATTTGGTGAGTAAAATTTTCAAAAAAATAATAAAAATATCAAATGAAGGGATTTTCAAAAGGGTTTTTCGAACTTTGACTGGTGATTGCGGCCATATTGAGAAAGTTATATCTGTCAAATTGCCTGTCATTTATTAAGTTTTTTTTTATGAAAGTGGGTCTTCTGTTAATACATACAAACTTCGAAAAATCAGATTCCGCGACGAGGCCTATATCTGGATGGATGAGTTGCTCGAAAAGGATGGTGATATGATAACAATCTAAACGAGATTTTTTTCTTTCATAAATTTGCACGCATGAAAGCGATTATGACTACCTTTAAAAAGTTTGAGGACAGTGCAAGGGTTTTAGAAAAGTTGGAGAGGATTTAAAAGGAGATACCGATGCAAATTGGTTTTGAATGCATTAAAATTCTACGTGGTTTTTCGTTACCTACAAGACCATCAAGATCACAATTTATTGAACTTATCATACGCTGCTGTTCTAAATCCACATTCGAAGAAGAAGGACGTGCATCTGCATACGAATATGACAAGCTGAGCAAAACAATTTAATGGATTAGATGTTTCAGACAAAAGATCATTGAAAATTATCAGAAAGAGAGTCGGAGATAAAACTGACCCCTGTGGCACACCAGAATTTATTTTATGAACTTCAGTCTTAAAACCGCCCAACACGGCTTGTATTGATCGGTTCGAAAAGTAGTTTCTAATCCAACGAAGAAGAAATTCATCCATACCAAATGCACGCATTTTTGATAAGAGAGCTTGATGACAAACTGTATCAAATGTTTTTGAAATATCAAGTGCAATAATCTTACTTTCTCCAAAACGATGGGACAAACATTTTCTTGTCGTACAGTTTTTATCAAAATTAAAGAAAACAATTTTTTTTTAAAAAACTTCTACAGAAATTGTTATTCTTAAATTGATTGCATAAATCTTTCGAAATCCAGTCGTAGACAAGTAGTACAGACAAATTGGTCACGTAAGCTTCTCTTGCTCTTGCGATGCTTCCCCCCACCAGTGGTAAGGGGTTTCGTAGAAAGGCAAGTTAGGTAGGTGAGATTGTCCAGCTATTTCTTATTAAGGCTTCCTCCCACCAGTGGTAAGGGGTCTTAGTTTGAAGTTTAATGTCCCAGGGGCTTCGGTACCTGCTGATCAACCAGAACCTTTAAGCCTGCTGTTCTAGTGCCACCAGGGGCGTATAGTACCTGCCGATTAGTGCCACCAGGGGCGTTGTACCTTAAGATCCAGTCATAAGCCCGACAGCCGAATAGTGGGCCTAGCTTGAAGCCGAATTATCAGAAACCAGAATGCCCGTTACCAAGTGCTAGATCCGAATCATCAGTAACCAGTACAACTGACAGCAGCAAGACCAGAACCCGGACGAGTTGATGCCGTAAATCATTCCATTACCAGAATTAAGTGAAATATTAGTAGCAGAATATTGTGTGTTATAGATTTAAGAGTTATTTTCAATAAAGATTTTGTAATAAGGTTCGAAGACCTTTTACTATGAAGTTTCGTGTTTTCTTCAGGACGACCCTGGTGAGACCGGCGATCAGAACTTCGGCTGGAAAGCAAAAAGCACATCACAAGCAGATATATAGAATTCACACAAATTTCCTTAGCACCGCAAATAAAAGATGGTCAACAATTGTCATTCAAGATATATTGTATATCAAGAAAAAAAAAAACAGAGTTTATACTAAAGCTTAGTAGACCTCAATAAGCTCTCTTGGTAGGAATTATTATGGGTCACAACTCAATGAGAATCCACATGAGCATCAGCACATCTGACTTATGCATTGGGTGTGAGGACGAAGAGCTGGAAGAGGGCTCATCTCTTCACTTCCTTTGTGAATGTCCCAGCCTAGGCAGAGCTAGAGTAGATGCCCTCGGAGTATAGTTTTTCGACGAACTGGCCGACTTCTTATTCTTTCCAATAAAAATCATCGTTAACTTCATTCAGAAATCGGCCTTTATGCCGAAGTTTCTAAAAAGTTTAAAAGCAGTGGGTACTGAAACTATCCCAAAATCCTTTTTTTAAACTCTAAAGGGCAATTACCATAAAATGATGTCAAAAAACTGTTAGGGAAAGTTTTGTTCTTCTCGAAAACAACTTAACGAATCTTCATAATTTTTCCCGGGTATAAAATATTTAAAATTTAGACTTTTTTTTTTATTCTCAACCATGCCGATTTAAATTAAATCTTGTATAAAGAAGAGCATAAAGGAATTGTTAGCATTCTTAAAAAGTTTGAGCAGAGTAAGGAGCTTAGGAAAGTTGGGGAGTATTTAAACGGAGATGCCATATTGCGGTCTGGAGCAAATCTCTGAACTTAGAATGCAATAACAATTTTACTGGAATGCTGTTCATAATCACTGGATTTTTGAAGAATTATATCCCTGAATCGTAGATTCCATATCAAAAACCAATACAACTATAAAAAAAACTGATAGACCAATATCGAATCAATAATTTTTGTTATGCTACGATCGTGAGCTAGATTTGAAACCAAAACTCAGCATATACTCATTTTTTATTATTAAGGGTTAGGCACTTAACACTGCATCAACACCCCAAAAGTCAATTTGTGTTTTTATATTTAAGTAAATAACACAAAAACGTTCATTGAGTTAATATACCAGTATATAGCAAAATATCCAATAGTTCTTCAATCCACAAAGTATTAAACTACAAAAACATGGGTTCCAAGTTCGGACAGACAAAAAATTACTACTGTAGAAATATTCTCCTTAGAGTTTCAGACTGCGAAATATCTAATAACTAATTAATTTTTTCAAAAACCAAAATATTGTTTTTTTTTTTGAAAAGCTGGCTTAGAATCACTTGAAATTGTACCTAGAATCACTTGAAATTTCACCTAGACTCATATACTTGGATTTTTCAAAAGCGTTCCACAATGTGGATCATATTCTACTCTTAAAAAATCTTAAGACCATCGGGCTCCCAAATTGATTCTTAGTGTGGTTGCAGATCACAGTTTGCTTATTTTAAAAACAAAACATCAAATAAGGTATTTGTGCATTTCGGCATTCCTCAAGATAGCCATTTAGGCCCCTTTCTATTTTATTGTTAATTAATGACATACATAATGCAGTCGAATACATTTATCGAAATATTATTTAAACAAAATTGCATAGAACTCTTCAATCTTAAAGCTAAAAAAATTGTAAATTTGTTGTGGTGCAAAATTAATCACCCTATAGAAAGATGTTATAATCTTTACAAATGGCGTCGTACGTCAATCATGTTCGACATTTGTGAAATAGACAGCTGCAGTATACAAACAGAAAAGCAATGGTGCGCTATACTACGCAAGAGCGTGGACTAATTGTGTCAATTTTTTCACCAATAATGGGTGGGTGGTGTTAGCGCAGCTTGAATTTCGACGTCGATTTCCTTATCATGTCACGCCAACTGGGCAAACATTTCGGCACTTAGCTACACGACCCAAACAAACTGGTCGTGAGCGCCACCGGACTGGTCGTTCTGACAAGAATATCTCAGCTGTGGCTGCCGATGTAGCTTAGAACGAAAAAACATCAACCACTAACCAGACGACGACGGCGACGCACAGTGTGGGAATTCGCGAATTTAGCGGAATAAAATTAATAACGCTTGCATTTTAAATTTTTCTGTAGTTTTTTTTTGTTTAGTTCATTGAAAATGTCTATACAATCAAATGTAACTCACATTTTGGTCATATTTTATTTAGGTTTTTGTAAAATGAGCTTTGAAGTGACAGGTTGTTTACACCAAAAACTACTTTTTTTTTGAAAATCATAATTTACAAAAAAATCTTTTGAGGAATGATGTATTGTTTAATTTTATGACAAATATGAATAAAATAAAGAAAAAAGTTAATTATTATCAGAATTGACTAGTTTTTTTTTGCAAAACGATATATCAATGCCGTTGTTTATGAACTAAAGAAACTCCATTCTTAAAAAGGGTATTAAAACGTACAAGAAATTTTATTTCAAAGGAAGTTTTAAATTAGTTTTATTTTTAGCCAATCAACGCTTTTTTTATATTGGTAAGTGTTGTATCACGAAATTTGTCTGTCCTACATCATCAAGGATACCAAAAATTAAAAGAACCGAAAACTTCCTGTCGAAAAAATACAGTTTCACTGGAATAGACAATTTTTATTTACCAATCCTGTTATTCTTGTAAAATAAAAAGCCAATTTAAAACAATTTTATTTAATTTTTATATGTTTTGTTTTTATTGTGAACAATTTTACCTTTACTATAATTCTACATTCTACATTCAACAATTCAACATTATGTTATACATAAACACATTTTATTTACATTTTAGATTAGTTTGCAATATCCAAAATTTCAAGAACCTCAGGCTCTAAGTTACTTCGTTTTCTTTTAGGAATACACCTTAGGCTTGCTAGATATGGATCTGATGTAATAAGCAGCCTATAAAGTAGATCAGTCATTGTGTGAAGTTTTTCGAGTAAATAACTCTCTATATTTTCGGTTTTCTTTATTTCTGGCTTCTTGAGCTTCCTCCGATAATTGGCCAATTGGAAGAATACAAGAAGAAATTACCTGTTTACCATGAAATAAAACTTTATGGACACTCACTGGCATATAGTACCATCCATATTTTTCAATGTAAAGGTCTCTGGTTCTCATCACATAGGCATCTAAATTGATAGGAAACCCTGAGGACACAGCTTCTAAAGTAATATGGAACCCTTTTATCAGCTCTATATCAACTCCAGTTATTTGAGCAGTTTGAATTTCAAAGTTGTAAAAATCAAATTTAATGTAAAATATGCATAAGAAGCACTTTTGCTCTTCAAATAAAAAAATCGTTTTTTGTTTTTTATTTTTAAATTAATTTATTTTTGTTATTATAATTGGAACACCCTTTATCCGTTATAATAGTTTTTTTTATTAATTGATAGTTTCTGTTTTTAATTTTTTAAATAACTTAATTCTTTTTTTTTCTTACTGTTAACTTTGAATTTGAACACCCTGTATTTTGGTTGTAACTATTTTTAATCAAATTCACTAAATTATTTTCTTTTGGAACACCCCGTGAAATAAAAAAAGTTTTTAAATTTATAACATTCTTTTTCTAACCAAATCCCAAAAAGTTATTCGATTTTGACGGTATGCCATCATTTTTTGCTGGATAGTCGTTTAGAAAAATTGAAAAAAAAATATATCACAACATAATTGGGGTGTCAAATTTTAGTGGTTCTTGATAGATAATAAATCAAGCTTTGCAGTGAATATTGTTTCGAGGCGCAATAATGCGGAATAACTAAAGTTTTGCCCTAATAAAGGTACAAAAATCGAAAAAAAAACACATTTTTTTAACTTCAATCACCAAATAAAAAATGTGAAACACCCTGTGAAATAAAAAATCACTTACATTCTTATACCTTGATATTTAGGAAATATAAAGTAAATAAAACTTTTATTAAAACACACACCAAACGCACAAAAAAAAATTAAGAGCAAAGTAATCTCTCCCAGCAAATATACAGAATAAAAATCGCCAACTGCAACTTCAATGCTATTTTTTTTTGTTTACATGATCCCCAACATTGCTTTTGTTATCACTTTCTACAACCTTTTAGCTTTAAGAAAAAACAGTTTTGGCATCAATCGAGACTAGTCATTTTTCGAATTAAATTCCGCTAAATTTGCGAATTCCCACACTGTGCGACGGGCCATCCAATTGGACGACACCAGACGGACCCTACAGAGAATCTTAGTGAAAAACTTACGAATGTTCTCGTACACTATAATCAGTTAATGCCTGCTGACCGTTCATTGAGTGTGAATTACTGGGTGATATGCATAAAACGGAAGTATTTACTACAAGTAAAAGATAATAGTAAATACTATAACTTAAAGCAAATGGTTAAATTTAAAGTATTTACTTCATTCCATATGCATAAAGTTTAGTACTTACTAACTGGCAAATACTTTCAGTATATACTAAATTCATCCAAGTAAATACTAGAATTCATCGGAAATTGATAGTAAATACTAATAAATACTACAAAGGCTCCTATGCATAATGGGAACCTGTATTTGCTTAGCCAATCATTTTTTGCTCCCAGAGCTGTTCTTTATATTCATGCTTATTTTGACATTCTCATGAATAGTCTATTCGTTAGAATGATTCTATTCCTTCGAATGAACTTTCTTAATTTTGAGATTCGAACGAATAACATTCATTTGCGAAAGATAGCATAAAATGAACTTCAAAAAAGATTCATTTTCATTGTCAGCCGTTTGACATTTACTATATTTCTATTTGAATTAGTATGACCGTTTTACATTTTTTTTGTATCTTAACATTTTATAGATGTTGGATAAAGAATCAAGAAACAAAATAAATAATACACTTTTTCATTATAAAGTTAAGTTTAACCATAAAGAACTACATATTCATTACATTTTTTGTGTCAACTCAGCTGTTTTGAAACTATTCTTGAAAAAATAAGTTGATCATGACGCGTTCTAAATTTTTATTTTTTTTTGGTATACGCTTGGTCACACTAACATATCGAAAACAAAAAAAAAGTGTTTGTGAAATGTCAAAACCAAAAAGTGAATCTTTGTTTAGTTGTAATTGTTGTGTTTATTGATTAAAAATTTAAATTTCTTTGATAAAACCATAAAATAATAAATAAAAATATGGCATTTGTGTTGTTTATAAGTGAAGATGGTGTTGAAGAAGTGCAGAGGAGAAGGATAGTGGATGCTTTCCGTATCAACGCGGGTGGTAAAAAAAACCCTTTGCTACCTCCGGATTTTCTTCCACTATTTTGATTAACTTTTCCTTTTGTTCGCGGTTTGTGCAGTTGGAATGCGACCTTTAAACATAAAACAACAGAAAAATTAATAAAAGTAATTTATTTTCCATGAAATAATTAAAAACATACATGTTTTGTTGCTTACTCGACAGAAAAATTCAAACGACACAAAAATGACATTTAATTCTATTCTTTCGAATCTCAAAATTGAATTAGCTTTCGCAAATGAATGAACTTTCTATGGATTGGGTGAACTTTCGATTTGTTCCATTAACATTCTAATCGCCGAGTCTCAAAATTAAGTTTCAACGAATTCGACTCACTTTCGAACGAAAGAGAATGTCAAAATAAGCACCATTAGCTCGATAGAAATTTTATCCAATGAGAAGCTTTGTCTTTTATTAATTTTGCAACAAAATTAACTGTTTTGGATACAGTACTCTGATAAACGCATATATCTTCACCAACGCCAACTTGAAATCCAGGATCTCCAACGTATCGTAAAAAAATTCGCATCTTTTCTTGATGAGTGATTACCCCTCCTCTTGTTTCAGTTTGAGCTCCTTAAAAAGTTTTATATATATGAATCATTTGTTCAACATAAGACTCTATATAAACTTGCCGACTAAGGGCAAGTTTTAAAACTTCGCCAGTAACTAAAAACCACTAACTCCTTTAACTAACGGAAGCTTATTGGTATAGTATCGCAATATACATATATAACAGTTTTCATAAGTGTTTGCTTCTTGTAAAATTATAAATTATATTTTATATTATTAAGTTAACAGGCGTATAAGAAAATACAAAGTTTTACACCATTTCCGCGAACTAACAAAAGGCTCCAAATAGTAAGGGTGTGTCAAGTTTTAAAACTACAAATTACGATTTTGCAATGACTTACCAATGAAGTATTCACTCAACCAATCTACGTTTTCCCTCTCAAAACGATAGAGTTGATAAAAATTTGATTCTGAACCCGATCTTCGACTTTTATAGACTTTTTGTGAACTAACGCGTACGAATTCCGCCATTTCAGTACAGTCAACAGTAACTTAATTTTAATTTATATCAGCGACATGAATCCTTTGAGAATAGAGTTAAGACCGTAATATTTTATGGTTTCGAAGCTACATAGTTATGTGTTTAAATCAAAAAAAGTATGTACTTTTAAATTTTCATGTTGCTATCCTTTGACTTTGAAAAAAAGAAGTAATTCCTACAGAAAAAAAGTACTTGCTACTTTTTATGCATACGGAATAAAGTATTTACTGAAAAAGTTCATCCGAAAAAAGTAAGTACTGTGGCCTCAAGTAAATACTTTATTTTCAGCATTTACTGCATTTTTATGCATATCAAAAAAAGTAATTACTTAGAAATTCTCAAGTAAAAGCATTTACTATCTTTTATGCATATCACCCACTGTCAAGTTATCCTAAATATCCACAGGAAAAGGGACAATTTTGTGACGAAGCAGTAACCTCAATAAGCAAAATCTTTGTTTCTGGGGCTCTGAAAATTCATATGTGGTGCACGAAGAGCCATTAGATCCACTCAAAGCAACTACGTGGTGCGGCGGCGGCGTTCACGCGGAAGAAGTGATTGGGCCGTATTTTTTTGAGAACGCCATCGGCAATATGGTCACTGTTAAATGCCAACGCTAGAGGGCCATGATAAATGACTTCTTACTGACGGAATTGGATGAGCGGGGTTTGTTAAACATGTGGATGAAAAAAGACGGTGCAAACTTTACACACAGCACAAGCCAGAATGGATATTCTGAAGGCAGCGTTTCCTGGTCGCGTAATCTCACGTTTTGGTGATTTGGCATGACCAGCAAGATCGCCCGATCTAACCATCCCAGATTATTTTTCTTTGAGGCTACTTTATTTCGCGGGCTTATGCTAACAAGCCCCAAACAATCGCAGCCCTTAAGGAAAATATTCTTCAGGAATGCGAACAGTAATCACCGGAAATCTTGCGGAAAGTCATGGAAAATGTGATAAAACGGCCACATTATGTGTATTAACACCTAACAGAAATTGTAAAAGTCCAAATAAAGATTTCCATCACTCAAAATCATTTTGTTTTTATTTAATTATTCATTTTGCGCCACCTTGAATATGCAAACTCTGCAATTCCCATTACCTTCTTAATCAGTACTTTCAATTTCACTATTTTATTCAAAACAAACAAAAATTGCAGAGGTTATCTTTTATAAAAAAAAAAATAATCGCTTTACATTCAATGACAAACATATAAACTTATCTCCCAGCAAATAATTATTTTTTTTGGTATTGGAATGTATCATTCTGTATCATTAAGAGTTTTGTTTTATTGTTAAATTTGAATAATCAGTGATTCATTTTTCGCAAATCGTATTCGATCGATAGTGGCGTAATACGAGTATTTTTGTTGGAAATAATCTTGGAATTTGTATTAACATATTTGAATGGGTTTAAACATGCTTTTTGTTTTACTTACCTTTACACAAAGTTCTATAGATTTATCAAAATCTAGAATCTAGTTTGGAATTTGTGCAAAAACGCTACGCTTAAAACTTATAACTTCGTGAAGGGTTTTAACATTTTTTCATACATAAATTGTTTAAAAACAAATTATTTCCAATGCAATTTTACCTTAACTAATTTTTAATTTTTAAAATTGTATTATAAATCGAAAAAAAAAGTGTTTGCCACAAAAATTCAAAATAATGAAATTTATTTAAATTCTGGAAATTGAATTTTAAATTTTGTTTTTTTTTCTTTTTTAAATCAATTTTTGTATAAACGATTTTTACTTTTTATGTTATTATAATTTTCAAACACACTTTTGAAAAATTAATTTAAAAACTGAAAAAATATTCCTTTGAAAGTTTTTATACTGTTGCTAAGTTTTTTAAACTGTTTGCAAATCTCTAATACAAAAAAATTTATATTATTAACGTCAAGATAAAAAAAATTAATTGCACCACTGAGTTGCACGAACTTGCTTTTATTATACATTTTAAAAATAAATGTTTTTAAAGAAAACTATACATAAGCCTTAATAAAATAATTTTTGATATAAAAAAAATCAGAACAAACATTTTTAAGAAAATGCCAGCTTAAAGCTTTTTGTTCGTATAAAAATTAAATAAAAATAAACAAATATTGACTTACTTTGAAATATCGAATTTTCCAAAAACAATTGATTTTTTTTTTCCAAAAATTCAAAAAATATTTTTCTTTTAAGTTTTAAAATGTAGGTTATGTTTTTCAAACTTTTTAAAATCTTATCTATAGAAAATTTCAACAGATTCCATTATGACGATAATGAGAAATTCAAAATTCTAAAAAATGATTCTATGGTATGTAGATACTATCTTAATTTGTAAATTTGCGACATGTAGATACTATATTGCAAGTTATGCATTCGTACAAAAATCAAACTCGGGATTTGGATCAGTGGGTCCCGCGATTCTGATGTGTGTTTGTATGTGAGATTACAGCCCAAACGCCGATTTTCTTTAAACTTGCTATGCACCATTTTTTAATTCCCCCACACACGTTTTTTTTTTTTTGTAAGACCAAAAATAACACGAATTTTTTCGAAATTTTACAATATATTTTTTCCTAAGAAACTTTTCAAGAGATTTTTTTTTCAAAAATGGTTATTAGTGGTAACCCCCTGGAAACATTTTTTTATTTTTGATTTTCTCAAAAATCGATTTTGATCATTTCTTATGCTAAAGCTCCCCAAGTTATGCATTCCTTAAAAAAATCGAACTCGATATTTTGATCAAAGTTGACATTACGATGATAGCGAAGACAAAAAAAGTGGGTCTCGCAATTCTGTCTGTCTGTCTGTCTGTTCGACTACAGCCTATGTAAAGGGCTGGGCCGATTTTTTTTTAAACTTGGTAGATATCATTTTGAATTTGTTCCCCAAAAGATTTTTTCTTCTTTTTTTTTAAGACCAAAAATAACGGTATCTGTCATACGATTTTTTCGAAATCTTATAAATATTTTTTTTTTCAAAAACTGTTCCACAGATTTAAAAAAAATCCAAAGCTAAGTAGAATTGAAAACAAATTTCAGAAAAATGGTTATTTATGGTAGCTTCCATACAACCATTTTTTTCGTTTTTGATTTTCTAAAACGGTTCAACCGATTTTGATCATTTATTGTATGCTAAAGCTGCCCATCAGATTGGATAGCATTGAGTATTCAGAATTTTTTTTGACTTTAAAAAAAATCATTTTTTTTGTTTTTTGAAAATTCAATATTTCGAAAACCCTTGCTCATTTTTTTTAAAACTTGCATTTCAAAACTTAAAAAAAAAATTGGTTTTAATTTAAAAAAAAAATAGTAAATTATAAATCTCAAACCCGTTATTATTTACTTTTGAAATTTAATTTTTATACGTACAATAATTAAAAAATATGAACATCAAAATTAGACCGTGTGCCAATGACGCGATTTTTTATCAAAATGAGGAGGAGAAGATAGGGGTCCCGTTCAATGAAAATGCAACTAGGCAGCAATTTAAGGTGCAGCTAGAACCGGTTCATTCCGCAATGGGTGGGTTCGTTTTATAGGGAATTTTATTGATCGACAGCCTAATTTGCATTCGATTAATGAAATATAAAACGAAGTATCAATAAGATAATGTCAAACTATTGGAAGTACAGGGCCGTTCTTTGACTTATTATGGGCGAAAGGAAGTTTTTTTGTTTGTACTCGTAACGTGGTGAAAACTTACTTTAACCTAAATCAACCAAAAGATAATTCAAAATTAAATTAACATCACAAACATTTAATTCCAAAAGGAAGTTAATGATTTGTTTTAGGGAAATCTTTATGAGTATAGGGAGAAAATCCTAATTTTTTTCAATAAATAAAAATATGACAATATTTAGGAAAGATTCCCTAAAGAACAAATAATTAAAAATTTATTAATGAAAGTCCCGTATTTTCGGTTAAACGGTTTTTCGAAAACGAATTCCAAGCGGTTCCCAAATTTTTGCCCAAACCGGTGAACAGAAAAATAAGGTATTGACAAAAAAAAAATATAACAAAGATACTTATTTATTCTTCAACGGAATTGGATTAATCCTCTAGAGTTTTTCTGGTCCACCTGGCCTTAACAATTTAAGTTGCTCCCTATCGAAAGATTTTCACTCCTCTGCAAATAATAAAACTGAGTTCCCCTTTTTCTTAAAATTATCTCAAAACACCCTCAAACTAAAACAAATTTAACGATTTGAAAATTCGCTAAATGATTATTTGGTTTTCGAAAAACTTTCCGATTATGATCTGTACAAAGCCAGGATCTCACAAAAAGTGATTTTTTGGTGGCCTCCTCTCATTCAAACTAGCTCCCTCCATTGTGTCCGTCTATTTCTTACACATTACATCTAGTGGGGGTATTCGGTCATTCTGTTATAATGCGCAGCTCTTCACCTTTTTCGGCTATAAGCTCGATCCATAGTTGATTTCAATCAACTCTCATTTCAAAATTTCCCAACTAAAAGGGATCATTCACAATGGAGTTTTCATAATGAACAAATTCAACGCACCTCCGTCCAATACTCCTAAAGGACAAAGCTGAACGAAAAATCTATGTAAAGCGACCAATAGGTGTGTTTTATTCATTGCTGCATAGCCAGCAAAGCATTCAAGTGTGAATAAAACGATCAAACTCTCTCCATATGTCAATTTTTATTTCAATGCTGGCCATTATTATAGAAAATATCAAAATCTGATGTCAAAAATGTATGAACATTATGTTTAATTCTAAGATTTAATGCATAGCGCCATTTTCATTTCAATAATTTAAAGTTCGATCACCAGCACAACTGTCATTTTTTTACTGTCTTCTTTTTCGCCAGCAATCAAATTGTTGTTGTTTGTCGAGGGAAATTTTGCTGCGCTAGCCTTGCAGCAGTGAATAAAACACACCTAAAGTCTCCGTCCTGAACCGACCCAGTCTAAGATGGAGAGAAATATCTTGCAAGGATTTTAATATTTTTCCAAGAGGCTTTTGAAGCATGCTTCTGGCTGATGTCCAGGTTCTCACAGTTCTCTTCATTTTTGATGATTTTTCTTGTATGCCAAATTTAAGTATTAAAGTATTAAATTAAAAAAAATTTAAAACTCTGTCCGAAAGTTTTCGAAATATTGAATTTCAAAAAAAAAAAAAAATGTTTTTTCAAACATCTAAAAAATGCTTATTCGAAAATTTGTGTACCCAATATTATTTTGAATTCAAAGTAGCCTCTGTATAAAAATTTCTATCAGAATTCTTGGAGTCATTAAGGAGAAAAAAGTCAATAAAAAATGAGGTTTTCAGGTATTCTAACAAATCGAATGTGTGCAAAGACTTGCACGACACACTATATACTCACTAAAATCATCGACTTCCCCTACCTGAATGGAATGCAAATTCCTGTGTAAGTCAAGTGGCCACCCTATATTTGCATATAGGTTAAGTTCTATCCTTACAAGCGAGAAACACCTTCTTCTACTTAGGAATCAACTCCTTCCATCAGAGGAAAACACGAAAACTTTCTGCCCTCCACTTCTTCTTTTTCTTGATGGTGACGACAGATGTCATCGATATCGAAGAAAATTGAGTTTTCGATTTGACTTTCTACGTTTTATCGACTTTATACACTATGTATGGGGAAGGGAGGTAAGTTATGCCAAAAAAGAGAAGAAAAAAAAAATGGAATGGTGGGCGGAAGATGTTTTTCCACCATTCCGTTCTGGGACACAAAATACGCTTTAAATCTTAAATGTGTTGATAGAAGAAAAACTTTAACTGCAGAATAATTTATTCGATTGAAACTCAGCAGACTGATAAAAGGTTCGAGGCAAAAGTACTTGAACATCCTTTTAGGGCACTATCCCACCCTCAAAGCCGTACTACCAGAGGAATTTAACCAAGTTGTGGTGTGTAGTCGTGTGGGTGTGCGAAGATCTTTCATCATAAACCCGTACCGGGCCAATGCTACTCGAAAGGTGATAATCCGTATTAGACTCATTTTCATCGTTAGTACTTTTATACTTTATTGGTTTTGGGTGTCGTAAAGTTTTTTTCTTTTTCTTTTTCTGTCAAATTTGCCAAATTGTTATCAAACTTTATTTTCCTTTAATTTTTTTCTTCACTGTTTTTTGCAGAAGCATATAGCACAGAGTCTGTATAGAAAAGTTTTCCTAACGAATTAAATACGTCAACCCTCATCCATCGTTTGATCCTAATACACGGATATAGGTTTGCAGGTCCAGGTTTAGATTTTGTGAAAAGGGTTTAATAGACACACGACTTGATCAATTCAGATGCGTAAATAGCCATTTAGCTTTGTCATGGCAGGAAAAACGTATTGAACTGTGAAGTAGGGACCGTTTTGTTTTGTTTCTAGAATTTTAGGATTTGTTGGCAGTGAGGGATGATTGATTATTGTGTTGACAGTTTTGATTACGAGTACGTATATATTGGGATTCGGGCCATGAAAATGAATTGATGGAAGTCGTCAAAACTTTAAATGGAGTGTCTATTATATATTATTTAGGTAAGGTATATAATATCTTTAAAAAATATTGACAATTTGATTGATTTGTTGAGTTTATTTTGAGGATGCTATTCATGAGTTCGTAAAGAGGTTCGGAGAATAAATTTATTTGAGAATGATATGAAGTATGGGCCAATATAAAGAAAGCATCTAAGAAGTTGAGTAAATATGAAAAAAATAAAGTATGTACCGGTAGAGAGGTGAAATTTTTGCATCAAGATTTGAATTCTATTTTCATTAATCTATAATTTTTACTTGACATACATACATAAATGTATATACGGTACATTCGATACAAGATTTTTTTTTTAAATTAAAGAAAATATACTTAATACTAATGAAAATCAGAACATTTTTATAAAAATAAAATTAAAAAAATAATTTTAGCAAAAGCTAGCTTAGAGATTATTCACATGAGAGCCACCAACGACCAACGAATGAATGAACATTCGTCCATTTTAACATATTCTTCACGAAACATTTTCTTATTCGTCGTGAATGACATTCAAACAAACAAACACAAGAATGATTTTGAAATTAGTTGCGGACGAAAAGAATTTTACATTTCTTAACAATAAATTTATTTTCTCGTATTTTTCTTATCAAATAAAATGTCAGTTGTAAGCAAAAGGGAAGTAAGCAAGTAAGCAAGTAAGCAAGTAAGCAAGTAAGCAAGTAAGCAAGTAAGCAAGTAAGCAAGGAAGCAAGGAAGCAAGGAAGCAAGTAAGCAAGTAAGCAAGTAAGCAAGGAAGCAAGGAAGCAAGTAAGCAAATAAGCAAGTAAGCAAGTAAGCAAGTAAGCAAGTAAGCAAGTAAGCAAGTAAGCAAGTAAGCAAGTAAGCAAGTAAGCAAGTAAGCAAGTAAGCAAGTAAGCAAATAAGCAAGTAAGCAAGTAAGCAAGTAAGCAAGTAAGCAAGTAAGCAAGTAAGCAAGTAAGCAAGTAAGCAAGTAAGCAAGTAAACAAGTAAGCAAGTAAGCAAGTAAGAAAGTAAGAAAGTAAGCAAGTAAGCAAGTCTACAAGTATGCAAGTATGCAAGTCATCAAATAAGCAAGTTAAAAATAAGGAATTAAGTGAGTTAGTTTATAAGTCTGTTAGTATGTAAGTAAGCAAAAGTATGTAAGTAAGTAAATAAGTAAGTTAGTTAGTAAGTGAGTAGCCATGTAAACAAGTAAGCTAGTAATCGGTTAAGTAAGGAAATTAATAAGGTAGTAAGTGAGGTAGCAAGTAAGTAATCAAGAAGAATGTATTTATTTAGTATTTAAATAATTTGGCAAGAAAGTTTGGAGTTCAACAGGTTTAGGGTTCGAACTGAAGGGATATAACAAATGACCACGATACCTAGAGAAGCAATGGATAAAAGGTCCCCTTAAGTAAATAATTATGTTACGAGTAGTTAGTTATCAATTGTGTAGGTTATTAGTCATATCACCTATAAAATACAATGCAAAGATTAAAATGCTGCATATACCTTGCATTTATTGTAACTAAATCGATGCAAAAACACAACGTCCAAACTGAAATGGAATACAAAGCCTTATTAAAAACAATTCCTAAAACTTTGTATAAAGGCAGAAAATTCGTTTACCATAGATAAGCTGCATCGTTATAACAGCACCCCTTTTTTAGCAGAATACATATACGTGCATAGAGCTCTTAAAACCCTACACCCAATTAAGTGCAACTCGTGCAGCTCGCAACTCCTACTTCCTCAACCTCTGCGTCCTTCCCCTCCCAATGAAATCGCCTTTTTCCATATTTAATGTATACTGTATATAGTTTGTCCACAAGTATTTTATTTGTTGTTCGCCTTATCTTCTGGGCAATAATTAAAGAAAATGAAAAACCATAAATCGTTCGTCTCACTAACCCCATTTTATGTTTTTGTCCTAGGCTCTCAGTACTTACTATACTATATATTTCTGGATATTGTGGTAGGTTGTCGTCTTGTCGAGTAATTTCATATTCATCCCTTTGTGTACAAACACCAAATGCGAACGCGAGCGAGTATAAGATTATAATTTATTAGCAATGCAAGTCGCCCTTCTGTTACCACCATCATCGTTACTCGAAGGCTTTTCCTATATACTATATAGTCTGGAGTGGTGCTTTGGTGTTCGCCCTCTGTTTTCTAACGAGCGCAATAAGCGGATTTTGTTCCACAACGACAATGACTTTCTTTCCTGAGTTTATGCTTATGCTTTTAACACTCCATGTCAACTGATTGTGTCACCATAATATACTCAATCTACAAATTGAGTATAATATACATATTTTGAGGACAACTTAACCAATTCAGAGTAAATAGTAAAAAAAGGAATATTTCACTGTTCGCAGTTCTCTGAATTGTGAGATTTTTAAAAGGTCAAAAATTTTAAGGTTTTGTTGTAGAGGGTCACATAAAGTCTGAATCTAGTTGTATTTATTGGAGTTCTATTTAACCGTGTCACCCTCTACAACATTCATGACAGCCAACTGAACAAGGCTAAACTCAGTTTTGCATCTGACAGATACTGTCGTTTGAAATTCAATTTTAATTCCGATTCTTCACAGCGTCACAGACAGAGTTCCTTTGATTGTATCTTTTTATTTCGCATTTACATTTAATAAAGTATTCTCTATATTATTATATAAATCGGTTTGGCGTTATTATTTTCATCCACGCGCATAAAGTAAATCATCTTTGCTAATAGTATTTGATAAAAAATCGTATTTTAGTTTATAAGTGGAAAAAGACCCCAAAACACATACAAAATGTCAAAGTCACAGTAGTTGAGTTTTTTGAAAAGAAAACATTTAGGATCGAAAAACGGAAAATTTTTAGAATTTCGAATTTGTCTTACCAAAAAAGGGGCCAAGAATATTGGGATCACATTTACAATTTAATTTCTCCTAATGATCAAATCGAGTTTGTCAATTACAATATTATAACCCTTTTTGATACTCATGTTCCTCTAAGATCTAAAACCACACACCATGATTCCAATCCCTGCAGCTGCTTTTGCTACAACGAGATGAAGCCTATAAGCAATGGAAACATTACAGGTTGGATGTCCACATCAACTTTATCCTAGATTGCGTAATCTGCCCGTGGTTAACATAAGTATGGCAAAATCACGTTTGTATAAAAACCGACTACGGCCGAGCATGAAAGGCCGAGATTTATGGCGACATCTGAGGAAAATGGAAATTGGTAAGAAAAATAATTCTTGTGGGCAAAATATTGAGGCACTTGATCGTCAATTTGTAACTTTACCGATTCCTTCTAAGTGTCAATCCCCAACACGTTATTGTATAGATAATATAGGTCGAATGATTTTTGTCTATCAGTCAAATGCTATTGGCCTCGACGGATTACCCCCAGTCTTCCTAGAGGCTATATTTCCTGTTATTTTGTCTTCTGTAAGACATGCACATAATACCACATTAATGACTGATATTTTTCCTAACCTATGAAAATTGGAAAAAATTATACAAATTCCCAAAACGTGTACATGGGTAATGACTTTTGCCCAATTTCCGTTCTCCCTTTTTTGACCAACGTTCTTGAGAGGTTTTGCAAAACAAAAAAGCAGTTTATCTTAGAATAAACTATATTTAATCCTCTATTCAGTCTGGTTTTCGTCAAAAACATAGCTGTACCACTGCTATTATCAACATTGTCGATGATTTGAGACTGGCCTTGGATGAGGATCACGTGATCTTCATGGTTCTTTTAGATTTTTCTAAAGCCTTCAACACTATTGATCATTCTATTCTTTGTTATAAATTGTCGACGCTTTATTACTTTTCTCCTTCGGAAAGCAAGCGGTTGTGATAGGCACTAATATCTCGAGTTTCTTACCTGTTGTAAGAGGGGTGCCTCAAAGATCAATACTTGGACCCCTACTTTTCTCCCTCTATACAAATTAACTTCTCTCACTTTTTATCTTCATCTATCCAAATGTATGCTGACGATTATAATTTGCTTAGAAGCTGCCCGCTTGGACTCATCGAAGACTGCGCAAACACTATCAATAAGAATTTGGAAAGGATTTAATTGTGATCTAATAGTAATGGTCTATTCTTAAATCCAATTAAGTCCAAATGTATAGTTGTTAGAAGAAATCTTTTGGACCTTTCCTATTTCCCAACTATTTTCCTCAATAATTCCACCCATTGAATATGTAGAAACAGCTGGGAACTTAGGAATATTTTTCAATAGAACGTTAACTTGGGATAGGCACATCAGCGCAACGGAAGGAAAAGTTTATGGTGCATGTTATAGACATCGCAGTATTTCACTTCCCTAAAGATTTGCTTAATGCTCGCCAAAACACTGGTTCTACGAATTTTATCATTTGGGTGCGAAATTTACTGTGACTGTGATTCGGCATTCTGGCTTATAATTGCATAGCAAGAAGATATGACAGCGTCTTTAATTTTTCAACTCAAATCTCAAACATTTCGTTAGATAAATCTATTACACTTTAGAACCCTCATATTACTGTTCAAGGTAATTCAAACACATCAGCCTAGGTATCTTTTCGATAGATTACGATTTGGTTACTCAGATAGATCCCAAACAATAATTCATCCGCGGTATAAATATTTAACCTCAAGGAGCCAGTTTTTCATTAATTCGAATCGCCTGTGGAATACTCTGCCACGGCAGCATGTTAAGGAACTGAGGGGTAAATCTATGTTTCGGAGAGAGTTACTTTTCTACTTTTAGTATAACTAAACATCCATTTTTTTTACTTGCGACTGATAGGTACTATAAGGCAAGTTATGCATTCGTAAAAAAAATCGAACTCGAGATTTTGATCAAAGTTGACATTACGATGATAGCGAAGACTAAAAAAGTGGGACTCGCAATTCTGTCTGTCTGTTCGACTACAGCCTAAACGGCTCGGCCGATTTTCGTCAAACTTGGTAGATATCACTTTTAATTTTTTCCCCCCACACGTTTTTTTCTTTTTTTTTAAGACCAAAAATACGATTTTTTTTTCAAAATTTTATAAATAATTTTTTTTCTCAAAAACTGATCGACAGATTTTAAATATAAAAATACAAAAAAATTTCATTTAGTTAAAGCTAGGTAATGGTTAAAAAAAATTTTCCGAAAAATGGTTATTGAGGGTACCCCCCATGGAACCATTTTTTTGTTTTTGATTTTTTCAAAAACGGTACAACTGATTTCGATAATTTTTTTTTTTGCTAAAGCTCCCCAAAAACATAAATAGAATTGTGTATTTAAATTTTCAAAAAATTTTTTTTGGATTTTTAAAAAAAAACTTCAAATTTTTTTTTCAAAACTCAATATTTCGAAAACACCAGGCTAATTTTTTTTGAAACTTGACAAATAAAAGTTTCTTAATATAATTTACAAGACGTAATAAAAAAAAAATATTTTACCTAAAAATAAAGGTACCTACCATACAAATGCTCAAAAATTAAAAAAAATGGTTTTCAAAAATCGTATTTTGCTCGAACACGGTGCCTAGAATTTTGATAAAATTTTGTTTTTTCCAATCAATTTTAACGATCTTTAATTTAATAAAAAAAATTTTGAATTTAAGATATTACAGCTTGTACCTACCATAGAACCATTTTTTCGAATTTTGAATTTCTCATTATCCACATAACGGATCTTAATGAATTTTTTTATAGAGAAGCTTCTAAAAAGTTTAAAACACATTGCATTTAAAAACTTTAAAATAAATATTTTTTGAATTTTTGAAAAAAAAAAAAAGTATCATTTCTTTTTTTTTGAAAATTCGATATCTCCGAAACGGCTCAATATTTTTTTTGTAAATTTAATTTTTATTTGACCAATAATAAAAACTTTAAATTGGCGTACCAAATTTTTTTCTTAAAAACCTTTTAAAAAGTTTGTATATAAAAGTTTTTTTTTTAAGAAACCACTACAACGACTTATGATTTTTGTTCTTGCATAAATTCATATTTGCATAGCATTCTGTTTTTGTCTCTTACTACTAAAAGAATTTAAAAAAATAATTTTATCCTTATGAACAGTTTTCTCTAATAACATTCGTTTTTAAAATTCCTAGTCGATTACATAGGAGCAAGTTCGTGCGACCCAGTCGTGCATTTTATTTTTTTCAAATTCATAGAAATAAATGGAGATATTTAGTTTCTTCAAGTATTTTTTTTTTTAATTTTGTGTAAATTTTAATTAATATTTTAATTAATTTTTCTTCAATTTAAATAATTGTAAATGATTGTAATACATATATTATTATTATCTTTATAAAATATTTCATTAAGATTAATATTTTATAAAAATTAATAGGGTAGTCTTTCTTCTTCTTTTTTTTTACAAACCCCAAAGCTGCAAACTACTTTATTAGATATTATATCTTAATGTTTATAGGTAAATTAAATAAATAAATAAATAAGTAAATAAATAAATACAAAAAAATATAATCTAAGGGATATGAGAAAACAAAATTTATTTTACCTAAAAATAACGGTACCCATTATACAAATGTTAAAAAATGTTTTTCAAAAATCGTATTTTTCTCGAAAACGGCACCTAGAATTTTGATAATTTTTTTTCTTTGATTATTTTTTACGATCTATGATTTAATAAAACTTGAAATTAAGATATTAGTGACTATCATAGAAGCATTTTTTTTTTAAATTTTGAATTTCTCACTGTCGGCATAACGGATTTTAATGAATTTTTTTTATAAAAAGCTTCTTACCCCAGTCAAATTAGCCTTCAACCTCGGAATGAAAGCGAATAAGCTGAAAATTTGCATCAACCTTTATTTTGATGTTCTAATGACTGACAAAAAAGTCTCATATCATATCGTGTCGGCGTCACAAGTTATTCGAGGTCAAAGGTCAGATAAATCGGTTTTTTGCAATTATTTCGTTTTCTATGCGAAATACCGCGTCCGAGGTTATTATGAATTTTTTAGATCATACACTTATCTACAATTTTCATTTCAATCATTTTTTATAGCTCCAACCATTCTCGAGATATAACGCGGAGAGTGGGGAGCGCGCATCCGTATATGTAAAGTCTATACTAAACGGCGCACAGTGGGCAGAAAGCGTGGTTTAAGTGGTCAAAAATCCATAACTTTTGAACCAGTTGAGTTTTTTTTATAGTTTTTTTTTTGTTTGTAACTTTATTTAAGTACCTTTCAATATATAATTTATCAAATATGTGTTATTTTGATTTTAAAATAAATAATAAAAAAAGTTGTTTTTCTCCTTGTTAATGTGGGATGACAAATTATTCAATATTGACTTGAATTGGATACAAAACTTATTTTAAGAGAACTTTCTTGAAGATCCAACAAATAGTGACCAGTAAACTATTTGTTTGAAATTCTTAGGTTTGCCCTTTGGGTCTTCACAAAAACACTCAAAAAGAAATTTGTAGTTCCCATTTTGTCCTCTTCAAGCCAACACTTTGTTTAAGAATAGTAACCAAAACCTTAAATCAATTTGGTCATTTCCGTCATCCAATTATTAAATGTAACGGAACAATTAATGAGAACCACATAAAAAGAGCATACCACAGAAAATAAGTGCAAGTAAATTTACTAACCGCACTAAATAAAAACAATATGGTATGTAAGGTTAGGTAAGGTTAAAGTGGCTGTCACGATCTTATATGGAACAAAAAGGTTCCCTACTAGTTAAAACCATTTGGAGCTTCTAATGAAGCGAAGGAAACTTTTAATGTCTGTATTTATTAGATCGCTTAGTTCGTTATAGAAATATTCTCCTAGATGAAGTTTGCGTTTGGGTATGTACAAAGAAGGTGTGGGATTGTTTCCTCTTCCTCCTCGTCCAAGCAACTCCTGCAAAAATCGTTTCATAGTACACATAGTATGACACCTATTACGGAGCTGATCTGAGATCTACTGAGGGACAATAAATACATTGACCGCTTCAAATGTAGTTTGGGCCAGATTTGTTTGGTCGCCAAACATGTGGTAGTGTTAGGCCATCTTGTGTTTGATTGTTCCAGAGTAATTCGCTTCAGCATAAGTTTACTTGTAGCTACAGGCATACCTTTAATGTTTACCCTAACGGGCAAGAAAGGCATTTCCGTTCCAGTTCTGGGAGTTCGTTGGCTTTACAATTCCCCGGGATGTCCCTGTGTCCCGGCACCCAGAATAGGTGAATATTAAATTGTTTGGGCATCTTCATTGGAGACGAACGACAGTCTTGGTACATGGTTACAGTACAACATGTAAGATTTTGCATACAGAAGAGTCGCTATGTAAAATGTTTTTTTCGCTCTAACTCGTAAATGCGGATACATGCGGATATGAATCTTTCGAGTTTCGATAGAGCACATAATCAATTTTCAATTCGTAAACAAATTAAAGTTGTCAATTTTTGTATCGCCTTTATAAACTGGAAAATTGAGTAAAATTAAGATGGGTGTTTCAAAATCAAACGGTACTAACTACTTAACGTTTCTTTATATTTTTTTTTGCGTATTATAACATATAAATATGTGAAATAATTAGCTGTAATAAATTCGATTACTTTCCAAAAGGATTTTCAAAAAAATCGGGAAATAAAAATTGTGCCAAAAATGCTTCACACATCGATTTACAAGTTTTTCTCACTTTGAATTTATTTTTCTCTTAACCTCAGCATATTTATTTAAAAAAAATGTCATATATGTAACGTATAAATATTTCTTTAATTAATTAAAATTAAACTTATGTGATTCGAAAACAAAAAAAAAATATTTTTGGCCACTTAAATCACGATTTATGCCCACTGTACGGCGTCGACAAGTAAATTGTAGATCATTTCACTTGGAGGCGGATAAGATTTAGTCTCGACGATATCTTCTCTAATAATTGCAGCTGTAAATTCTACTACACGCATTCGTTCTTCTACCCAGTGCCTTTTTTATTATTATACCAAGCATTAGATAAAATATTAGCTTGCGTATCACGAAAACAAATAATAGTAAATGATCCTATTTTCGTCGTTATTATTACTTCAGTTAAATATCTTTCCCTTAATTTTGAAATTATTGTTTTATCATCAGGAATATAGCCTGTAATGACATCTCTCAGCTTTTTTAATGTAAATTCTTTCTCCTTCCGAGAGCGGTTTATCACATATAAAACACAAATCAGTCATTATGCATAAAATGCTAAGTATCTACGTTTCAAATTTTCACTCTCCGCGCTATATCTCGAGAATGGTTGGAGTTATAAAAAAATGATTGAGATGAAAATTGTAGATAAGTGTATGGTCTACAAAATTCATAATAACCTCGAACGCGGTATTTCGCATAGAAAACGAAATAATTGCAAAAAACCGATTTACCTGACCTTTGACCTCGAATAACTTGTGACGCCGACACGATATGATATGAGACTTTTTTGTCAGTCATTAGAACATCAAAATAAAAGTTGGTGCAAATTTTCAGCTTATTCGCTTCCATTCCGAGGTTTGCCCCTTTTTCTGGCTTATTTGACTGGGCTATCTAACAAGTTTGAAAAACATCGCATTTCAAAACCTTAAAAAAAATATTTTTTTAATTAAAAAAAAAAACGATCAAAATCGGTTGAACCGTTTTTAAGAAAATCAAAAACAAAAAAAAAAATGGCTTGTTAATAACCATTTTTTTGAATTTTTTTTTTTTCAACCACTACCAAGCTTTAACTAAATGAATTTTTTTGAGTTTTGTTTTCAAAATTTGTGGAAAAGTTTCGAAAAAAAGGAGCCGATATTTTTGGTCTTAAAAAAAAAAAAAAAAAGAAAATTTAAAAACCAAATCTGCCAAGTTTAAAGAGAATCGGCCGATCCTTTTATGCTGTAGTCAAACAGACAGACCGGCAGACAAACAGAATTGCGATACCAACTTTTTTCGTCTTCGGTATCATCGTAATTTCATCTTCGAAAATCTCGAGTTCGATTTTTTTCCGAATGGATAACTTGCCATATAGTACCTATAAATCACAGGTGAAAATGAAACTAGACAAGAATACTAAATTTAGTTCGATGAGGCGGGTTTCAAAAATAAGTTTTTGTATACATATATAATTTTTGAAAGCATTTAAAAAAATTATTACTGTAAAAATGATAATTGAATTTCAAAAATAAATCATCGAAATGACTAATTTAAAAAAAAAATTTTTTTTTGAATGTTTTAATCAATTTTCTTAATATTTTTAAAAAACTGTACATTAAAAATATATTTGAAGTTCTTTTTGTTGAAAGGGAGAAAGTCTCTTAATTTAGTTATTTATTTATTTATTTTTCATCATTAAAAATACATGAAAAATAATTATTCATAAGCAATAAAAACTATGGGCTCTAGGATACAAAAAAAAAGAAATCATAGTTTAATTTCAACAAAGTTCAACATTTTATCTATGTATAATATGTATGATTGTATGTATGTTGGTTTGATTAGGTGTATTTTATATTTGTATAATATTTGAGTTGAGATTGAATTGATTTTTTACTGAGCCTGAAGAGGGGAAGCAAGAACCAAGTAGGTGATTTATTGTGATGATACTTTGGCCGGAACAGGTCGGTGGCGGTTCTTTCTTGAGAAGATGTTGATGGGTGAGTGCGGTGTGGCCGAGCCGGAGTCGAACAAAGTTGGTTATCATAGGTTTGGGTAGTGGTGCTTGTACTCATTCCATTCTTCCTAATGTTGTTTGTTAATCTTGGTTTCTATATCTACAGGTCAAACTTATAGACCGGCGCCATATGAGCAACGTTGGCAGCTTTATCTGCTAGTTCGTTACCCTGTATTCCAACATGTCCTGGTGTCCAGATAAGCTTTAGTTTAGTTTTTTTCGTGATGAGTATGTCTCTGGTTTTTGATATAATAGCTTTTAGGACTGAGAGGCTATCAGAACACATTGCCCATTTGCCTGAAGTGTTGGAGTATTTTTTTTACAGCTTCAAATATAGCCGCGGATTCTGCGGTAAAGACGGATGTTATCTCTGGGAGAGTCCCGTGTATAGATAAATTGCCTTCTTTTGATATGGCAGCAAAAGTGGTGCTTTGTTGATTTTTTGAGCCGTCAGTAAACAAAAACTTCCAGCCTTTGTCAGATAGGTTGGAGAGAATTTCGCCAAACATTTTTTTATACATAAACTTCATGGTTTGTGCTTTGGTTTTTTGAGGTCACAAAGGGTGAGCATCATCGAGTTCCTATCTAGGAGACTGGGTGGATGTGATGGTGTATATTTGTGCTGGCATTGGTAAGGTATTTCCAGTTTTTTCCCAATATCCAATATGGTGTGTATTGTGGAACAGATGCGCTTGGTTCGTTTATGAGAGATTGCCTGTAAAATGTCCCTATAAATAACTGATCCAGTTAGGAAAGTCACTTTAGGAATAAGCTTGGCGATCGCACTTGAATAACGTTCTTGTACCGTCGGGAGTCCAGCTTCGGCAAGAATATTTTTTATTGGGCTTGTTGGAAAAGCGTTAATACTTCGTCTCGCCGCTTGGTGATATGTAGGCTTAAAGATGTTTCTTGTGGTTTTTGGAGAGGACCCGTAAATAGCTAGCCCGTAATCAAATCTTACTCAAAATTAAAATTTTTGTCATATAACACATAGAATTAATATGAATCTTACTCTTATTTGAAGAAAATTGCCTTTTATTGAATTATAGATCGTGAAATGAGAAAGAGAAAAAATTTATCAAAATTTTAGGAGCCGTTTTCGAGGAAGGTGTAATTTTCGAAACTGTGTTTTTTACATTTGTTTTATAGGCCATCGTCATATTTGTTTCTGATATTTTAAATGGTGTAAAGAAAGTGTTGGTGAAAGTATTAAATAAATTCAAATATTTAGTTTTCGAAACATGTAGTAAGCTTTAAAAAAAATATGCAAAACTATTCCAATTTTAATAAGTTCTAGCGTAAAAAATATTGATCACAATCAGTTGCAGTTTTTTTTATATATATATTTTTTAGTTTCGAAATTTAAAAAAATATACCGTTAGTTTTAAATTTAAAAATATTACAAATTGTATGGGGAGAGTTACTAAAACGCTGCATTCCAAGGTCAAAGAAAATTGTGTGACCGTGGTGCATAACTTGTCATATAATTAGTACATTTAAATCGCAAATAGTAATATAAGTTTCTTTCTACTAAGGCATGTAAACGGTGTAGTGGGGACAATCTTGGTTTTCTTCAAATTTTCTACGACTTTGCATGATGGGGTGTGACCGAATTTGTGTCGTTTTTGGGGCCCACATTTTTGAATGTACGAGTACATACAACATTTTTGAAGGTTTTTTGAATTTGAAAACAAAAAACATATCTAAAGTCATTTCCGTACCAACCGTCATTACTGTATGTCACGGTTATTACATGACATTGTGATGTGCTTTTTGCTTTCCAGCCGAGTTTCTGCTCGTCGGTCTCGCCAGGGTCGTCCTGAAGAAAACACGAAACTCCAGATTTAAAGGTCTTCAAACCTTATTACAAAATCTTTATTGAAAATAACTCTTAAATCTATAGCATACAATGTTCTGCTACTAATATTTCACTTAATTCGCGTAATTGAACGGTTCACGGGCATCAACTCTTCTGGCTTCTAGTCTAGCTGCCTCGAATCAGTGATACTGCTTGCTGATGATCTTGATCTGGTACTTGATTACGGGTATTCTGGCTCCTCGTAATTCGACTTCAAACGGGCCCTTTCATTCGGATGTCTGGTTCATGACGGGATCCTTAGGTATAACGCCCCTGGTGGCACTAAACAGCAGGCTAAACGCTCTGGTAGATCAGCATGTTTAAGGCCCCTGGTGGCACTAAACAGCAGGCTAAACGCTCTGGTAGATCATCAGGTTCAAGGCCCCTGGTGGCACTAAACAGCAAGCTAAACGCTGTGGTAGATCGGCAGGTTCAAGGCCCCTGGTGGCACTAAACAGCAGGCTAAACGCTCTGGTAGATCAGCAGGTTCAAGGCCCCTGGTGGCACTAAACGGCAGGCTAAACGCTCTGGTAGATCGGCAGGTTCAAGGCCCCTGGTGGCACTAAACAGCAGGCTAAACGCTCTGGTAGATCAGCAGGTTCAAGGCCCCTGGTGGCACTAAACAGCAGGCTAAACGCTCTGGTAGATCGGCAGGTTCAAGGCCCCTGGTGGCACTAAACAGCAGGCTAAACGCTCTGGTAGATCAGCAGGTTCAAGGCCCCTGGTGGCACTAAACAGCTGGCTAAACTCTCTGGTAGATCAGCAGGTTCAAGGCCCCTGCTGGCACTAAACGGCAGGCTAAACGCTCTGGTAGATCAGCAGGTTCAAGGCCCCTGGTGGCACTAAACAGCAGGCTAAACGCTCTGGTAGATCAGCAGGTTCAAGGCATCTGGTGGCACTAAACGGCAAGCTAAACGCTCTGGTAGATCAGCAGGTTCAAGGCCCCTGGTGTCACTAAACGGCAGGCTAAACGCTCTGGTAGATCGGCAGCTTCAAGGCCCCTGGTGGCACTAAACAGCAGGCTCAACGCTCTGGTAGATCAGCAGGTTCAAGGCCCCTGGTGGCACTAAACGGCAGGCTAAACGCTCTGGTAGATCAGCAGGTTCAAGGCCCCTGGTGGCACTAAATAGCAGGCTAAACGCTCTGGTAAATCAGCAGGTTCAAGGCCCCTGGTGGCACTAAACAGCAGTCTAAACGCTCTGGTAGATCGGCAGGTTCAAGGCCCCTGGTGGCACTAAACAGCTGTCTAAACGCTCTGGTAGATCAGCAGGTTCAAGGCCCCTGGTGGCACTAAACGGCAGGATAAACGGTCTGGTAGATCGGCAGGTTTAAGGCCCCTGGTGGCACTAAACAGCTGGCTAAACGCTCTGGGAGATCAGCAGGTTAAAGGCCCCTGGTGGCACTAAACGGCAGGCTAAACGCTCTGGTAGATCGGCAGGTTCAAGGCCCCTGGTGGCACTAAACAGCAGGCTCAACGCTCTGGTAGATCAGCAGGTTCAAGGCCCCTGGTGGCACTAAACGGCAGGCTAAACGCTCTGGTAGATCAGCAGGTTCAAGGCCCCTGGTGGCACTAAATAGCAGGCTAAACGCTCTGGTAAATCAGCAGGTTCAAGGCCCCTGGTGGCACTAAACAGCAGTCTAAACGCTCTGGTAGATCGGCAGGTTCAAGGCCCCTGGTGGCACTAAACGGCAGGCTAAACGCTCTGGTAGATCAGCAGGTTCAAGGCCCCTGGTGGCACTAAACAGCTGTCTAAACGCTCTGGTAGATCAGCAGGTTCAAGGCCCCTGGTGGCACTAAACGGCAGGATAAACGGTCTGGTAGATCGGCAGGTTTAAGGCCCCTGGTGGCACTAAACAGCTGGCTAAACGCTCTGGTAGATCAGCAGGTTCAAGGCCCCTGGTGGCACTAAACGGCAGGCTAAACGCTCTGGTAGATCGGCAGGTTCAAGGCCCCTGGTGGCACTAAACGACAGGCTAAACGCTCTATTAGATCAGCAGGTTCAAGGCCCCTGGTGGCACTAAACGGCAGGCTAAACGCTCTGGTAGATCAGCAGGTTCAAGGCCCCTGGTGGCACTAAACGGCAGGCTAAACGCTCTGGTAGATCAGCAGGTTCAAGGCCCCTGGTGGCACTAAACAGCAGGCTAAACGCTCTGGTAGATCAGCAGGTTCAAGGCCCCTGGTGGCACTAAACATCAGACTAAACGCTCTGGTAGATCAGCAGGTTCAAGGCCCCTGGTGGCACTAAACGGCAGGCTAAACGCTCTGGTAGATCGGCAGGTTCAATGCCCCTCGTGGCACTAAACGGCAGGCTAAACGCTCTGGTAGATCGGCAGGTTCAAGGCCCCTGGTGGCACTAAACAGCAGGCTAAACGCTCTGGTAGATCAGCAGGTACCGAAGCCCCTAGTGGCAATTAGGACATTAAACTTCGAACTAAGACCCCTTACCGCTGGTGGGGGGAAGCCTTAATAAGAAATAGCTGGACAATCTCACCTACCTAACTTGTCTTCATACGAAACCCCTTACCACTGGTGGGGGGAAGCTCCGCAAAAAGCAAGGGAAGCTAAATTACCAACTCGTCTATACTTCTTGTCTACGACTGGACTTCGAAAGATTTATTCAATCAATTTACTATGCCGCCTGACTGTATGTATGAGCGAAGAGGTGTTTTTCGTTTACCCAAGTAGGTCCTCTTGATGGTTTTTCAGTAGAAACTGAATGTGAACTATATAAGTGGTGAACGAAAAATATCAAAGTAGTTGATTTTTCTGTGACGTCATATGCTCATGGTGCTTGTGAATTGAATTTCAGTGAAGTACTATTCTTGGTATCAATGCAGAAGTCGTATAGAGTGGAGTAGCATGGAACGCTTCGTTACAAAATGCTATAATATTTTCGAATATTTAAATCTGAAAATTGGCTATAATAAAGGCGTTTTAAGACCTCTATGGAAAGTGCCATGAAAACGAAAAATGTTTTTGTTTTTAGATCTACATGTATTGGGTGGGAGTATGACGGATTTGGTTGAATACTAAAAGCAGATAAGCAATTATAAAATTTTGTATTTTTTAACAACTCATTTGTTCTAATTGGAGGGTCTAGGGTGTAAGGAGTGCAAAAGGTACATTCTGCTTACACCATCTTCAACTGGAAACAGAATCTGATAAATAAATAATTTAAAAAAAGCACTATCCTCCCATTAATGCAGGTGCAAGCTGGACAGAGAACCTTTCCGTTTGATAAATTTTCTTATTAATAAACACATTTTTGTATTATAATATCTATCCAGTTTATCTCACGGATTTTTGCGGTAATATTCGTATTCATCTGTCACACTCATCTCACAGACTTTTAAACATACTCAAGTTAAAAAATGTGAAAGTGTTTATGTACTTGAGGTTGTTCGTCGATTATTAATACGAGAGATTGTTTTTAACACCAAAAAGAAAAAAAAAAAAAAAAAAGCGTCTTCAATCTAGCGACTGGGATTGTTTTTTTTTTAAATAATATTTCCACAGATAGGTTCCCTGGGAGACTACAAATTAAAATTCTAAAAATGGTAGGACATAATGGGTAAGCTTATGGCCGTGCCCGTAACAAAAAAAAAAAAAAAATATTCTTCACATAAAAAAGTAAAAAAAATGGAAAGTGTTTTCTACTTCGTCGGTTGGAAAATTTTTTAATTAGTTGAAGCTTCCTATATGCGCAGCTGTGTCTGCTGATGTTCCTAAAAAAAATTAAAAAAAAAAATATGTGACAATATGGAAAGTGTATGCCAACGCTGTCTTATTTTTTCTTTTCCTCCACTTCGAAAGTCTTTCCGACTTTCGTCGATGATGCGTAAAAATGATTCTTCGTCGACTTTTGTTAAAACTTTTCTATTTTTACAATTAAGACGATATTTTTTCGCTTCGTGTCAGCAGAAAAAAAAAGTAGGAAATTGCAATCAAGTGACATTGGCTAGGCGATGCTACTGCAGCTTCCAAGAGTGCAAACACTACGTCTTTCTTCTTATTGAAGAAGATGCTGCTGTCTGCTGATGGTACTGTGCCCAGGCCCACCCAAGCAACGTGCTTCGGGGGTATACTTAATTTATCATCTTGAGAGACGACGCGTCTTGAACTTTCATACTTATATGCAATATGCATACCGAAGTTGGTTCATTTGGGAAGAGAATTAATGAAGCATTCAGCTTGAGCTGATGGTCTGTGGGGATGAGTGCGAAATTGCACAGGTACAAGTGCGATATCGGAGTATATGCGACTGCTGTGTTCGAACATATGTACTTGTATAACAAATTGCTGGAACGTGATGATGTAAGGAGTAATTAAGGTGCGTACTCGGCTGTGAAATTTAGCTAAATGTCTGTGGCTTGTTAGTTCTCTGGAGGTGAGAATTACATAATTTTTTTTTGTTATTAATAAATGTTTGTGCCTGAAGATATTATGTGTTTGACTTGCGAATTGTGTTATGAGTTTGTATTTGTATTCAATAAGCCGTGAAAGATTTATGTTGAGTTCGTGGTAAAAGGTGAATTGTGCGGGTTCTTTGAACTTTACTCTTTCATCTTGACATTTGGTCTGGTTTCTTTAGTTGGTACATATGGAATTACTTATGATTTATGACATGTAATTAGCGGTAACTACACGGCCTAGAGTCAAATACTTGCACAAAATACTTCACTTCATCTTCTTGGCAATAACTAATATAAGTTAAATGGTTTATTTGGGCGCCATTTAATAGAAAATGACTCGAAAAATTTCTTATAAGCTTTGTATTTGTAATTTTGTATATTTTTTCAGGAAAACTGTCTTATTTTAGGTAATTCTTTCCATTCGTCCAAATAACTTATCAAAATAATATTGAGAATTTTTGAAAAAAAAATCAATTTTATTGATCTTTTTAACAACTCCAGGATTCAATTATGTAGTTTGTTCTTGTAAAACCTTAGTTTTAAAGTTTTTCACTATTTCACTTTGGTTTGAAGGTCTTAAATTTTGACTAAGCATAAGTCATAATAAATAAGGCTTTAAAGGTGGACAAAAACTTTTTTAAGTAGATTGCAAAAATGTACTGCACGATCTTTATTATCTTCCACAAAAAACAAAAATTGAGAAATATTAACGGACCCATAATGCAGCCTTGTGGAACATCGGTATAAAAGCTAAACTGTTTGGATTTGCAGCTAGGGATCCGGAAAGCTGGTGATGGTTAATGATTGTGGACGTTATTCATTATGAACACTGTAAGCGCGAAGTTAAACAAATATCGGCTCATAATTTTTTGGAAGGTATAGATTAACATATGAAGGTTTTTATAATACAAATTCTATATACTACTAAAATAAATCAGACAAGTAGAAGACGTAGCACTATTAATGGACTTGTTGAATTATTGATTCAAAAAAGCTTTTTTTGGCCTTTAGTCCACAAAAATTGGAATTTAACAAAAATTGCGTATTGACAAGGTCCTCACAGTCAACTGATGAGTCCATGTGAGATCGCTGGGACGAAACGTCAGCTTGAAATATTTTCTGCTACAAGGCAATGTGAATTGAAAATTGAAAGAAATAGATTTATGAACCAACTTGGTGTACGAAACTGAAGACATCTACCTAATGGCTGAGTCCGTTTAGTAAATTTCCTACTTTTGCTCTTTTCTAGAGCTGCGTCAATTGCGATTAATTCAGTTCTTGTAATCCGTTCACCAAAACGATTGACTGATTGCAATCACAAAAGACCAAATCAATCAATCCTAATGCCAATCTCTTGCCACTGAAACCGATGAACATAAAGTGCATGAAACGAACGAAAAAAAGTTATGTTTCGTTCATTCAACTTGTTCTCAGTCATTTCACAATACCAAATAGAAATGCAAATGAAACGGAATGTATATTCTTTAATTTATATACGAGTACAATGGAAGATGGCGTGAGCGAAGTCGAAAAGTAATACATGAAGTCAAACATTCCTTCATTTTCACATTGTTTCGTTCTCGGTCAGAACGAAACGGCTGGATAAGAAATGATTTTGATTGAATGAACGATTGATTGAAAAGATCGAATACTTGAACCAATCGATTTATTGATGTATTCGATCTTTTAAAATTATAAGAGACAATATTCTTTTAGAATTAAAATTATTTTTAACACCGCACAAAACTAACTAAGTGTTCCACAAAAAAGGTAAAAAATATTCGTTCGAATTGTTATCAATAACAAGTGGAGTTCCACAGTGATGAATTTTAGGACCTCTTTTCATTTCTCTTCACAAAAATAAATAAATATATGAGTATGTTGAAGACGCGACGATGCACAGTGGATCGACTCTATACATTTAGAAGTGAAAAATTCAAAACTTTAAAAATATCTGTTTCACTCTGAAATGTTTATAAATATACAAGAACCTCTTA
The DNA here is from genome assembly GCA_911387755.1 of Chrysotoxum bicinctum. NCBI lineage: Eukaryota > Metazoa > Arthropoda > Insecta > Diptera > Syrphidae > Chrysotoxum > Chrysotoxum bicinctum. Next base: position 58,701,289 of record OU426989.1, on the reverse strand, counting down.
ATTTTGCAGTAAAATACTAGCTTACCTGTCCACCTTTGCTCGGGTAGTTTATTATTTGCAAATAAAAATCTGTTTAAATTTTCAACAGTATTATTATTTTCAGTTACAAGATGTAATAATTACATTAATTGTCGTAAATTTGTCTTGAAACGAAAAAATTTGTAGTCCTTTTTTTTTAAATAGTCCCTGATAATGCTAACTTGACAGTCAAGTTAGCAGTACCACATCTCAAAGTAGGGTAAAATGAACTCGAAAAAGAAAATGGGCAGCGTAAATAATTGTTGTAAATTTGTCGTAAATATATCGTAAGAGAAAAAAATTTTTCGCATCATTTTTTACAAAAAAAAAAAATGCCATGAAAATGCAAAAGTCCTTAAAATTGCATTTTTTTCATAAAACCTAGCACTACCATACCAAAACTATCTCTTATAACTATTTTTTTACTGTGCAATTTGTTTAAACAATTGTCATAGGACGTCTTTGAATAAGTTCCGTAATAAAATAATTTTTCGCTCCCCTTCTTGCGAGAAAACATGTCCTAAATATGACAAAAGTCCTAAAAATGCTATTTTAACGACAAATTTACGACAATTATTAACACTGTCCTTTTTCTTTTTTGCATTCATTTTACCCTATTTTGAAAGGTGGTACTGCAAACTTGACTGTCAAGTTAGCATTACCAGAGGTTATTTTTTTTAAAAACAAGCGCGACAATTTTTTTCGTTTCACAACAAATTTACGACAAATTCACGAAAATTAATCCAATTATTACATCTTAAAAATTTCGACGGACGTCAAAATTACAATAAACCAATTCCAAACTTCTCACTGTCGATTTTGAAAGTCTTTTATTCTTCGCTAGATTGGTTTGAATAAAAAACAACATGTTTTCGGTCTTTTCAGTTATGTCTTATTATAGATAAAAAAATAAAATGCATGACTGGGTCGCACGAAATTGTTCTTATGTAAAAGACTAAGACTACACAAAATTCTTAAAACATTTTAAAGTATCATCAACTTAAAGTTTTTATTTTTGTACGCATAAAATATAAATTTGCAAAAAATAAAATGCACGACTGGATCGCACGAACTTGCTCTTATGTAAAAGTACTTTGGAATTTAAGATACATTTTATAAATATAAAACATGGATTTAATGAGATAATAATGTTCAAATGCATAAAATTGCCGTCTGGTTTCCGGAAAAGTATGAATTTATGCAAATAAACCTTAAAAAATCGTTTTATTATTAAATAAATGTTTTATATAAGAAATTTCTCTAAAATTTTTCAAGAAAAAAATGTGGGATGCGAATTTTAAGTATTTAATAATATTGGTTTTAGAAAATAATTTCAAAAAATAATCGTTCATAGGTTTTGAAGATATTGATTTAATTTTTATTTTTTTTTCAAAAAAAACCAATAAATATTTTTTCGAATATTTTTATATACAATATTATTTTAAACTTAAGGGGACTCCTGCTAAAAATTTTGGGTTAAAATCCTTAGAGCCGTTAATGAGAAAGTCGAAAATTAAAAAAACGGGTCTATGGCAGGTACCCCTAATAACATTTTGCCCCAAAATTTTGTTCGCCCAAAATGTAGTCCATGTCTATAATATCACACTTAATTTTTTTTATCAAAATCGTTAGAGCCGTTTTCGAGATAAATAAGATTTTGCATTACGGCTGTATGGGGGGTACCGTTAGTTTTGGAGCTAAAAAAAAAATTTCAATTTTTCCTCTAGGGAATCACCGAAGACCCTTAACTACCGAGATTGAAAGAAATAGGTCTAGGGGTTTAGGCTGTAGTGAGAGGTACAGACATACAGACACACTGAAACATGTTTTTTGTGTACTAAATTTTCCTTAAAATTTTCATAAAAAAAATTGATATGCAAGTTATTAGTATTTAATAAAATACATTTTAAAACGCAATTTAAAAATTTAATCGTGTATCGGTTTTCAAGATATTGAATTTTCAAAAAAAAATTTGTATTATTTTTTTAAAAATCCAAAAACTATTTTTTCGAAAAAATTTCGAGTTTATATTTTTTCAAATGCAAAACAGCTCCTGCATAAAAATTTTGGTTAAGATCGTTAGAGCCGTTGGTGAGAAATTCGAAAATCAAAAAAACCGTTCTATGACAGGTACCCCTAATAACATTTCCCCCAAAATTTTTTTTTTCACCAAAATATAGTCCATGTCTATAATATCGCCCAAAATGTAGTCCATGTCTATAATATCACACTTAATTTTTTTTATCAAAATCGTTAGAGCCGTTTTCGAGATAAATAAGATTTTGCATTACGGGTGTATGGGGGGTACCCTTAGTTTTGGAGCTAAAAAAAAAATTTCAATTTCTCCTCTAGGGAATCACTGAAGACCCTTAACTACCGAGTTTGAAGAAAATACCTCCGGTAGTTTAGGCTGTAGTTCGAGGTACAGACATACAGACATACAGACGGAATTGTCGGACCCACTTTTTTCGTCTTCGCTATCATCGTAATGTCAACTTTGATCAAAATCTCGAGTTCGATTTTTTTTCCAAATGCAGAACTTGCCCTATAGTACCTATATCGCAAGTAAAAATACTAAGCCCTTTTTGAGATATCTGAAATGCAATGTTTTTCAAACTTTTTAGAAACTTTTCTGTACAAAAATTTTATTCAAATCCGTTATGCCGATTATGAGAAATTCAAAATTTGAAAAAATGGTTCTATGGTAAGTACAGTCAGTAATACCTACCTTAATTTCATTTTTTTTTTTAAATTATTGATCGTAAAAATTAATCGAAAGAAAAAAAGTTTTATCAAAATTCTCGGTGCCGTTTTCTAGAAAAATACGATTTTTCGAAAACCATTTTTTAACATTTGTATGGAGGGTACCGTTATTTTTAGGTACAATATTTTTTCTCTCACATCTCATAGATTATATTAAAAAATCTGTATCTATCAAGTTTAAAAAAATCAAGCATGAACATTTTTTTAAAAATAAAAAAAAATGTTTTTGATATGCTTTAGCATAAAAAAATGATAAAAATCGGTTGTACCGTTTTTGAGAAAATCAAAAACAAAAACAAAAATCTGTGGGACAGTTTTTGAGAAAAAAAAATATTTATAAAATTTCGGAAAAAAATCGTATGGAAGGTACTCTTATTTTTGGTCTTAAAAAAAAAAAGAAAAAAAAATGTGGCGGGAGGGGAAATTTAAAAAAATCTACCAAGTTTAATGAAAATCGGCCTAGCCGTTTAGGCTGTAGTCGTACAGACAGACAGACTAACAGACACAGAATTTCAAGACCCACTTTTTTCGTCTTCGCTATCATTGTAATGTGTCATGTGCTTTTTGCTTTTTGACGAGGTTCTGCTTGCCGGTCTCGCTAGGGTCGTCCTGAAGAAAACACGAAACTTCAGAGTAAAAGGGTCTTCAAACCTTATAACAAAATCTTTATTGAAAATAACTCTTAAATCTATTACACTACTACTACTACTACTGCTACTAATATTTCACTTATTCAACTAATCTACTTGGTCTTGTTGCTTCGTATCGTCGTACTGGTTGCTGCTGATTCGGTTCTGGTACTTGGTTACGGGTATTCTCGTTTCTGGTAATTCGGCTTCAAACTGGTGCTATCATTCGGATATCGGCTTGTGACGGGATCCAACAATACAACGCCCCTGGTGACACTAGAACAGCAGGTTTAAATGCTCTGGTTGATCAGCAGGTAATGAAGCTTCTGGTGGCAATTAGGACATTAAACTTCAAACTAAGACCCCTTACCACTGGTGGGGGAAAGCCTTAATAAGAAATAGCTGGACAATCTCACCTACCTAACTTGTCTTTCTACGAAATCCCTTACCACTGGTGGGAGGAAGCCTCGCAAAAGCAAGAAAAGCTATAGTGACCAGTTCGTCTGTACTATTTGCCTACGACTGGTTTTTAAAAGATTTATGCAATCAATTTACTGTGCCGCCTGACTGTGTGTATGAGCGAAGAGGTGCTTTTCGTTCACCCAAGTAGGTCCTCATGATGACTTTTATGTAAAAACTGAATGTGAACTATGTAGGTGGCGAATGAAAAATAATAATGTTGTTGATTTTCCTGTGACGTCATGTGTCTATGGTATGTGTGAATTGCAAGCTGCTCTAAGGCCAAAATTTGTAAGCCCGTCCTCAATCCCTGAGTCAATTGGACCTTGCAAGCGAATAATCCAAGATATTAGTGCAGAATTCTTCTCAGGCTAGTATGCATGAAATGTTGAGCTGTTGAAGTCAATGACGACCTCATGCTCAAGAATCAAATCTCATACTCTCGGTCTCAGTCTCGAAAACTTTTTGCACAAACTTGTGTACAGAAGGCGTGGTGGTTTCAAAATACGCACTGTTTTGGCTACACAGCACTCACTTTGGAAATAAGTTTTCAATATTTCCTAACGTTGTTTAAGCGTAAAGCGACTCATTTCGTTCCGCAGAGCTGTGTTACTGAGTTTCTGTCAAGATTTCAAACGGGAAACAGCTGTCAGTGTCAAAATAACCTATGATTTAAAAAGAAACCACTAGATGGCCCACACTTAATATGAGCGATCTTGTGCTGTAACTTATTACATTCATGTTTTTTGGTGAAATCTTTAAAATTCTGTAAGACCGAACTTGGTCTTGATTTTGTGAAATTTCATAACGGCAATATTATATTGACTGGTTTTTGAAAGTTCGTTCTAATGTTTTCTTTACTCCAGTATCTCCGATGTCTCGTTTATGGATCAACCGATTCTGATAAAATTTTGTTAATATGCTACGTCCCAACATTTCTCCAAGTCGTGCATTTTACTTGCTTAAACATGACCCTATTTCTCTGATGTAAAGAAGAGGGCATACGAAAATCTGCTTCAAACTTTCCATGTTGGCAGTTAAATTTGGAAAAAAAATAAAACGTTTCAATTTCGTCTATATCTAAAGGAGTAAGCAATTTTGTGACAAATATTTTGTGTTTACCTACCTACAACTAGAACCGCCACCATCTTCATTCCATAAACCATCTAGCAAGTAGGAGCTATCTCATCTCTCACCTCATAACTTACCCAATAGAATGAAAGAGCTGTGAGCGTATTATTATTATAGATGATGCTGATATGTCAAAGGAAACTCACAGCGAATATAGATTTCCTGATATTGTTTGTCGGAATGAAAATTCGCAGCATCCCGTGAAAGCGACATCGACAGGGGGTGGTTGTGGCTGACTGCTGAGAGGGTTTGTTTGACTTTGACAGCACTGAAAAAATATGATTGCCAATAAACCAAAAGTGAAGATGATGAAAAATTGACGAATTGACAGATTTTCGTATGGAAAAACCAGAAACATTTCTTGTCGCGCTCACGTCCGTTACTGGGTGTTGCCACGACACGACACCCTAGCAAAAAAAAATAAATAGAATTTTTATGTTCGTATTATCTCAGCGAGATTGTAAATTTCCTTTTTTTTATGTAGGTACCATCCATTTTTGTTCTCCTTTTATTGGCAATTTTTTTAGCGAGCTAGGGGCAAATTACGTTGCGATGGAATTGACAGTGTGTTAATATTGTTTTGGGTGTTTTATTTTTATCCTGATACGGGTACATGACAAGTCCTAGAGGTTTCTTTTTTTTTTCGCTCTGTCTCTCTTTTTTGTGTGCTGAAAATAAAAAAATGTAATTTTTTGACAAGGAGATATACGACATATTCGGAGCTGGAGCAATTTATTGCTGCTTTATGTTTTATGGTGTAAAAAGATGAGGAATCGCTTTACATGGGGTTTATGGAAAAACGACCGACGACGACGCCGACGACGAGAAAATGCAATATTCAGGATAGGTTTCGACATGGTGTGTGTATAGCATGGATGAGGATTAAAAAATAAATTTATTGGAAAAGCGGGCTTAATAAGCCGAAAACATAAGTAAAGTATGTGTATCCAAATGGGGCGGGGGTTCGTGCTGATAAAATACAAACACTTCCAAATAAATTACTTTTTATATATTTATTGTTTTTTTTTTCTGTGCTGTCTTGTAGGTATGTAACCGAACAAGATTCGTGTTGTTGTGAAATTGCGGTCAGTCAAGATTGATAGACTTCGTGGTTTTCATAGACATGTACCGCATATACTCGTATGTACATATAGTTCGCTAGGACATCCTAAGTGAAACAATTTATGTTCAATTCGAGGGCTCTTGTTTTGGGGTTAAACTTAAGCTGGGCATAATATAAATTGAAAAAATACAAAATAAACTGCCCAATTCAAATTGAATTTCATTTTTTAAATAAATCCACTCCATGCAATTCCAATTTTAGTGAGATCTGATATACTGGCAAATAGCACTCAACAGCAAGTAATTCTTGAACTACTTGTTGAAGAGTTCAAAATACCGAAGGCACAAGTAATTCCATTTAAACTTAAGCTATTATCTTTGGCCTTGCCTTGTGATGGCATTTCTATAGTTTTTTTTTATGAAGGTTAGACTCATCTTAAATTCCAAAGTAACACTTTGTGTTTGACCGATGATAGAAGTTTGAAGTGAGTCAGGTGAACTTTCTAAGCATTATTCCCTACAAACAAAAATCGAAAACAAGAATTTTTTAAAATCGCTTTTTAAAATTGCACAAATGCTTATCCTTGTTCAGAAAAAAAAAAAATAAAAAGGCTCGTTTTCTTAAATTGAAAAACGAAATTGAAAATGCTCAAGATTCTTTGTACATTTATATGAAAAAAATACTATTAACAAACACTTTGAAATGGATGTTTTGAAAAAGGCGCATTGTAAAGTTTGAAAAGATTGCGATTTTTCTAAAATTACTTAAAAAAATCAAAAGTCATGCGTAAACTTATAATGAAATTATTATTAATAAATTATCCAGCGGTTTTGAGGTTATTTGCTTACGTACTTAAGGTGGCGCTACAGTTCGGTGGCGATCAGGGCCTTAACTAACAAGCTTCTCCAGCTAGGTCGATCCCTAGCTAGCTGTCTCCAGTTACGCGCATCAAGTTGGTCGAGGTCCTCTGCCACTTGTATGCGCCATCTTAGTTGCCGTCATTCGGGGTTGGATTCGAGGTCTTTCCCGGCTGGAGCATTTGGGTCCATTCTCTCTACATGATCTAGTCATGTCGTTGGGCTTTGATTCGTTTGACGAGGTCAGTTTCGCTGTATAGCCCGTACAGTTTATGGTTACATCTTCTCCTCCACTCCACTAGGAATTTTGTCTTGCCGCGGAAATAAAGCCTTCGTTAAGGAAATGATAATGTTATTTAGGGACATTATTGTGTGATACGGAAATGACTTTTTCTATTAAAATAAAGAGAACAAATACAGCATGTACATATGTATATATTTTCCATTAAATTAAATATTTTTTTATTAAAAAGGCAAAGTATTCAAACAAACAAAACTTTTCAAAAAATGTAGTATTTAGTATACATTTCAATATTTAACTTTTGTAAATGATATTTGAATATCATTTAATACTATATTTAATAAAGAACTATTAAATAAATGCCACAAATGGTAACGAATGGTGTGATGGCTTCAATCTTTCAAAATTGCCGCAGACCATGTTGCAGGCCTTTGGAAAGTGTAAATCTTTTTTACCAGGACATAACCGGCTGTTAATGTATTCTAAGCATTTATTTCTTAAACGTTGTTTAAACGTTTGGAATTCGGTGTTATTTCGCTCGGTGTTATTTCATGGCACCCTATAAAGAAGTGGGTCTCGCAATTGTGTCTGTCTGTTCAACTACAGCCTAAACGGCTCGGCAAATTTTCTTTAAAGTTGGTAGATATCATTTTTAATTTTTTCCCCCACACGTCTTTTTCTTTTTTTTAAGACCAAAAATAACGGTTCCTATCATACGATTTTTTTTGAAATTTTATAAATATTTTTTTGTTCTCAAAAACTATTCGACAGATTTAAAAAATAAAAATACAAAAAAACTTCTTTTAGTTACAGCTAGATAATGGTTGAAAAAATTTCCGAAAATGGTTAATGAGGATACCCCCCATAGAACCAATTTTTGTTTGTTTTTGATTTCTCAAGAACGGTACAACCGATTTTGATCATGTTTTTTTTTTTGCTAAAGCTACCCAAAAATTTGAATATGATTGTGTATTCAAATTTTCAACAAAAAAAAATTGTAGATTAAAAAAAAATAAAATTTTTTTTTTTAAACTCAATATTTCGAAAACCCCATGCTCCATTTTTTTAAAACCTGATAAATAAAAGTTTTTTTTTTTGAAATAAATTATAAGATGTAAGAAAAAAAAATTATTTTACCTAAAACTAAACGTACCCCACCATACAAATGTTAAAAAATGGTTTTCAAAAATCGTATTTATCTCGAAAACGGCCGGCGCCTAGAATTTTGATAATTTTTTTTTTTCTTTCAATTTATTTTTACGATCTTTACTTTAATAAAAAAAATTGAAATTAAGATATTACAGCTTGTACCTACCATAGAAACATTTTTTTCAAATTTTGAATTACTCATTATCGACATAACGGATTTTAATGAAATTTTTTTTATAGAGATGTTTCTAAAAAGTTTAAAACACTGCATTTCAAAACTTAAAATAAAATATTTTTTGAATTATTGAAAAAAAAAGTCGTTTATTTTATTTTTTTTGGAAAATTCGATATTTCAAAAACGGCGTGTTACTCCCATTTGACGGTAGACAAAGTGGACGTTTACAATCAACGTTTGGTGTGCAAACTTTACTAAAACTTCTTCGGTAGTCAATCAGCAACAGAACGAGGTCGTCGATTCTTCGCGCTGACTGGGCTTCAGAGGGTTTGAAAGAAGATCCCAATGGTGTTCGAAAACCCATCTTTAGCGACGAGGCGCATTTTTAAATGAATGACTGTGTTAACAAGCAAAATTGCCGTATAAGGGACGACATCAACCCACATGAGATTCACCAGGTGACAATGCAAATTCAAAAAGTGGTATTTGGTGTTGATCTGTGGCCGGCAGCTTCATTGGTTTGTACTTTTTAGAAAACGATGTCGCTGATTCGGAAGCTGCTAATGGAGAACTCTACATAACGATGATAACCAGTTTTTTATGACCCAAGTTGATTCATATGGATATTAGGGTGATCCTTATTCCTAAGAGAAAAAAATTTTTCTTTAATTTCACCACGTAATTTGATTATATACCATAAGAAAGTATTTCAGCATTTTTTTGGAATTTTTTAAATGACATTTAGAGATCACTAACAAAGTTTGAATTTTAAATAAAAACTCAAAATCTGTATTTGTCAGATTCTTTTATTTTCATAGCCAGGACATACCTACAAAATATTACAAAATTATTGTTGTTATAAATTAAGATATTATGTAGATATTTGAATCATTTATTTTTAAAATACGAGTGTTGAATTGTTAGTATTAGGGTACTTTTTTCTATACTCTTTTACCAACAAAAGCAAATATTGCTTTTTTTCTTCATTGGTTGCAATTAATTTATTATATTCTTCCATTAAAGCAACACCGCGCTCAGCTACGTGTCGTTCACTACTCCCAAATAATGAACAATATTTTTGGCAGCTACATAATCAGTGTCTTCGTTCCAAGTTTCCACGTCTTTTTTTCAAAAAATTTGATGAAATACCTGGGATCTGGAAGAATCTTAAGGAATTACTACTCACGAAGTTTTCTATATTTTTTTCGTGGATATGTGTGATGTGATATCAAGGTTTATTCTTTTTAAGCAATCTTCTGTGCCTTCAATTTTCAGTGCTTCTACCATTTTTTTCTTCTCTTGAACTGGAAGTTCGTCATCGAAAAAGGCAAGCGAAACTAGCTCTTCCGACAAATACCACAAATGATTTAGAATCTTTTTCAGCGCAACAATAGCTATATTTTTGTTAAAGCTTTCAAAGTCTTTAAGGTCTTTCAATAAATGTAAGTCGTTTCTCGGTGCTGACCATCCGGTAGAGGCTTGAAACCAATATTTAACATAAATCATCACCGTGAAAATGCATATTTCTCTCACAGCCTTTTCGTACTTCTTTGTTAGCTTAAATAAATAGATTTTGAAACAGTACAATGCTCTTGCCATCCATCTAGCTCGATGTAGACCAGCATGTCTCCTAAATAAAACGCCTTTGTCAGGAGCACCTCCTAAGAAAATGATAGTGAGATTCAACAGTTCTCTGTAGTTATCTCAAGGTTGATGTACTTGTAGTTGCTTTTTGGCAAAATAAATCCTGTCTGCGGCCACTTCTGCAAAAATATTTGCCTCAGCATCATCTGTTATTGTTTTTAAGTCGCTTTAGACAATAGTGTTCCAATTGTTCTTAAATCTTTTGAATAATTATATATCAGGACCACTAGATGGGGCAAGCGATTGATCCACTACAGCTGACAACATAATTTCCATTATGTAGTGACGAGAAGCAAACCAAACCCTTTTTTTCCATTTTCGTTCCAAAAGAACGCATATACTCTACTTCTTAAGCCGGTATTTACAGCAGTAGTGTCAAATAACAAACATTTTACCTTATCGCTCAAATTCCATGAATTTGTAGCTTCGTAAACAGCTGACGCACATGCTTCACTCGTTCCACGTTTCAACTTTGGAACTGCGAGTAGTTGATCAACTCCATGTCCTGATACAAAAATTGGCAGCCGATCTACAGTTTCGTGTCCAGTAACATCTTCTATAAGTTTACCTTCCCAATGGATTGTTAATGATGGATTTGGTTTAAACTCGCTTTTGAGAGACTCTGCAACAGCTTTGCGATTTTTCACAGATAAAGTTGCTTCTTTACTAGGTAATGGGGATACTAAGGGTAGACGACGACGAAAGAAATGATAATGAAGAAAAAGAGCACTTCTCTGTTAAAGCCAAGATATCTTTGTTTTCACGCTCGCGCAATTTTTCAAGACGTTCTCCTTTCTCTTTTATTTTACATTTTTTTAAACTTTTTCTGTCCACTGAACCAGTTAAAAATTGGCGCACTGCTAATAAAAACTCCTTGTCTTCTTCTAAAGTAATAATATTTAAAGCATCACGATGAGCAATATCAAATAAATCTTCTAATTTTTGTTGCTAGTTTTGTTCTTTTTTCTTAAATGCTTCTGAACGTTTTTTCTTGTTTTCTTTATTTTACTGATGACATGTTTTTTAATTGAATTGGTATACTAGCTTTTTTCCACAAATTTATAACTCCGCAAGCCGTCAAAGTCGCAGATTCACGTATGCTTATCATTTCTTCATTTTTGTAGTAAAAAAAAAAACGCCAAACTTCACCGATGGATGGCAACGTTGATTCCCTTAATTCGGATAATAATTGTGCGATAAGCCAAACTTTACTTTGATTTCTAGTAGCTTTACTGAGTCCGCTACTTGTAGACGCCATTGCAAGTTAAAACTATGATTTTTACAAATAAAACGCGTGCGTATATAATCAAATGAAAAAGTGCCCCTGGGATAATTCAAAAGTCGAAAAATAAGGACCACCCTAACGGATATAGACGACATGTGGTTCCAATAAGATGGCCCTACGTGGCATACAGCAGAAGACGCCACGATTGACTTTCTGCATGCACGATTTGAGGGTAAGGTTATCTATCATTGTTCGATTTGATCCTGCTAGATTTTTTTCTTGTGAGGTTTCCTGAAGTCACATCAGGTTTATTCCGTTAGACCACAATTAACCGATGACTTTAAGGTTAACATAAGACTGGACATCGGTCAAATTCAGTCGGGATTTATGCGGAAGACTCATTGACAATTGGACCACTCGAATTCGGGCCACCATAATAAGCCGAGGAGGTCATTTGAATGATGTCATATTCCATAAAAATGGCACACATGGGTCATTCAAATAAAAAAAAGAATTTTGTTTTTTTTTTTTTAGGTTTGAATCTATTTCAACAGCTACCCGCTCTTTTTGAAAAACCCTTTATCATGTTTGAAAATTTTAATTTTTTTTGACATTTTTTTGGAATCATTCTATTTATGGAAGTTCTTTTTAGGAATGTGCTTACGTATTCTTATTTAAATATTAGTTATTCTCTATGTTCGATATCCAGCAGTTGATACCTGAATTTAAAAAAATCAAGTGTAGCACTATTGGCGAGATAGTAATACCTCCTCCAAGAGTACTTCTTGTCATGAAAAGTGCTTCGCATTTTAGCTGTCGGGTCTCGCCAGAAAATTTTAGGTCCCTTCAATCCATCACACCTTCAGAAAATGGATGAAAACTGTCATTCATTAAGTTCAGGTTGGATCCTTCATTTATTCTCTATTTTATGTATTTTTATTCTTTTACTGTCGTTTTAATTGTTCATCAGGATCATTCCTTGATTTTGTAAACCGAAAATCTTTCAGAAAAAGTAATTTTTATTGGTCTCTTGTCTTGGTATGAATTGCTATAAACCTATCATAAGGAACCTCAAACACCACCATTAATTAATTTAGTAATCCAAATCCTAGTTGTAGTAGGCTGCTGTGATATGCTGATCCACTCCTTTAAAGGGCTGTACATAACTTCATAAATGTGTTTACAATGCAATCGTGTAAATCCCTTGATTCTGAAATTTTAACAACTTTAATTCACCATACTGAACAATTTGACATAATGACGTGCTTAACGGTTCAACATTCTTAACAATTTTGCACGTGAGCTCAAATTTGAAGGTCGGCATATTTTCAAAATGCAAATCCTCTCTTCGCTACGTGACTGTAAACATTGTACGTGTAAGTTACATTTTGTGCTTGAATTTATATTAAATTTACAAGCGTCAGCTTGTTTAATGTGGGAGTGAATAGTAGAGGATAAAAATGCCTGAAATCTTATTTGTTGATCTAAATAAGCACAAACAAATAAGACACACTGTCATCGCACAAAGCATAGATCATAACTTGAATTAAGTTCGTGGGACAAAGAGGTATGCGGTAATTGCAAATGGCCCAGGAACTTTCTAAGTCCATGAAGTTATGGCTATGAGGTGAAATACAGTGGAGTAGCTTACATAATAAAATTGGATTAAAATAAAAATTTAAATCCTCTTGTCTTGAGATGAATTTCAGCTCTCTCTCAAAACCTTTCCCAAAAGTGCTGAATTCTTTTTTGACTACGAGTAATCTAGGCCATGTAGTTTTTAGAAGAACATCTCATCTGCCTGTTGGTCTTAAAGTTTTTTTTTTTAATTCAATTAAGGACTCTGAGTGAGTCAGTAGACCTGGACGAAATGATTTCTAGAAGTCTTAAGTTTGTTGCCACAAAAGTTTATATTTCTCGCTTTATTTTAATTCCAATTTTGAACTTATCCTATCCCACTGTGCGATGACATCTATTCTGATGTGTCTCGACCTTCGTGAAGAAAAATGTACGCTCTGAGTTATAAATGATAGAAATTAAGGATAAAAGATTATAAATTACTGCTGGTGACGACCCTGTCTTATAGTTTTCGAGATTTTTTTTACTTTTATTTTCCTTTTTGGTTTTTGTTGTTTCATTCCATGTTGTTATTCTCTTGTGGGCGACAAGTCAGATAATCTTACTACCTCCCACCATTGACCAAAAAAGAGGAGTGTCTGAGCGTGCTCAACCAGAGATAAGCTATAATGACAATGTTGTGGAAATGTGCTGTTAAAGTTATTAATTTTAAGCATCTCATTAGATGTGCTCCTGATGATGTTGTGATGAAATGATTCTAATTTGTTTTTATGTTTTTTCTTTGCAGTAATGACAGAAGACCTGACAGAAAGCTGGACTTTTTATCTTTATATCCTGGTGACGATCATACCAGTCTATTTGGCGTTTAAGCTAATTAGATGGATGGGATGGCAGTTGTTTGTAAATAACTAGACTATAAGGTGAGAATGGGATTTTTATTTTTTTTTCCATTTATCTAATTGTCTGATAATTCTGTAAACGAGCATCAAAGTTATTAACATAAAGTTATAAACATTGACGAGGGTGGATTCAAAATTGGCTACCATCTCCATCTATCAAGTTATATACTCGTAATACAATATTTTACTGATGCGTTGACTATACCATTTCTGGTAACACGCACACAGGAATGGTTGAGGGTTGGAAGTCACTAAGTCTTAGTTCTCCTCCTGTGTTCACTCTGTTCACAAAGATTATCAGTGCTGGTGAGGGAAATTGCACAGTAATAAGTTAAAAAAAAAAAACAAAAAAAAATTATTTATCTTATTCCAAACCACAACGAGGCATGATATTTTTTACTTTTAATTGTGTATAAAAAAAGGGTTAGTAAAAAAATAAATAGCGAACAAAATATCAGCTCATTTTTGAATGCATTAATCAATACTTTTTTTAAAAGCATTAACTACGAGTATGTTAGCTATAGAAAATTGAGTAGTTGATATGGTGTAAGCTAGAAGTACTATCTTACTCTAATTTCATGTGAATACTTTTAAACAAAAGAACATAACAATATTGTTATTGGTTATTAACGCCAGATGGCCGATATGTCAAAGGGGATAAACGTCGCTTAAAAAGAGACATTACCGTGAACCCAGGTGATTTAGGCCTTTTATAATTCACACGCGCTCAAACGTATATTAAGAGACCCTTATAATGTTAAACACAGCATGGGTTATAGAGAAAAATTAGGGGAGGGGCGTTGTTGAAAAAGGATGAATATTGGTTTTGAATGTTTGCAATTTTAAATGGCAAGGCAAAACCGTGCTGGGTAAATTATTCCATAATCGTGTTGTGCTGTGCGGGCAAAAAATCTCTGCATTTGACTGTACAATTAAAATTAGGCTCAAGTGAATTGATAAGCATTCCTAGCGAAACAGGTATCATGGGTAAACTGATTGGGGAGAGGAATGCAACTGGGTACTTCGAATGAGAATTTCTTGTGAAAAAATGGATAAAACAAGGAAAGTCATGAAACATTCTGCTGGTTTTCAAGAGATGGGAATGAATCCATGATAGCTCTGCTTCCTATCAGTTTTAACGTTCTGTTCTGAATACTATCCAATAAATAGCAAGAAGTTTGTGCTACACCTACCCGAAGATGTGAGTTATACTCGGGTTTTGGACCTATAAGCGCCTTAGAGAGGGTGAATTTCTTACATCGATTTAGAAATCCTAAGCATCCTGGCGGTGTCTAGAATGTGGTAATTCCCAAGAAGATCGTTGTTGACACACATACTGAGTACTGAGAGCTTTTTTATACCCCATTTAACAAAGCTATAAAGACCGGTGTTTTTTTTTTTTTTTTTTTTTTTTTTTTTTTTTTTTTTTTTTTTTTTTTTTATAATCTACCCGCGCTCAAGGGATTATGATTACCCTTTAAATGTTTCAACACAGCGCGGGCGTGAAGTTAATGAAGAGAAAGAAGGATAGGAAAGATGTGTGGCACGATGTTCTGAGACTGTTGGTGGTTGTCTCAGATATTTTTATCTCCAGGGATGGCGGCTGAGCTAAAGCGGAGAAATGCCGTGTCTTATTTTTAAGTCGCTTATAATTCACATTCACCCGTATTCTGAAACTCGTATTTATGACTCGTATTCGACTATAGTCGTATGTTGGATAGACAGTCAGTCAGTGTACATCGTGCAGTGCGAACAGTCGTTTAGCGGAAGAATTTATTTTATTTAAAATCAACCCCTAAGTGAAAAAAAAAAGGTCAATAAATCCGGTATACCTGCGGGCTACCTGATTATTACCGACGGAAAAAAGGGTTAATCCCAACAAACAATTTAATTAAAAAGTGATTAAGAAAAGTAATTAATAATAAATGAAGATTAAGTGCGCGTATCATCGGTTTTTATAAAAATAGTGTTTCGCGTCATAATCCAAAATAAGTTATTATTACAAAAAAGTGAAAGTTAAGCCGGAAATGGGAGAACCATTCAACCCGGAGGCAGCATTTGCTTCGCTTGAAGCATTGCTAACAAAGATGGTGAACAACCTAAGTCCCGAATATGGTCAGAGGCTAAGCGAGACCATCGGCAAATTCATCCGTCCAAGACGAATTGAGGACATCGACGAGGAAGAAGAAGAAAACAACATGGAGACGGAAGACATATCCAGTGATGAAGCTTCTTCCACATCCAGTAGTGCCGAGTCCTCAAGTGAAGACGACAATGATGACCAGACCAAGGACAGCACTGACTATAGTGACTCTCCTTTACCTGGTCAGAAGAGACCCAGGAAAAAAGAGAAGACGCGCCAAGACGCCAACGTCACAAAACGCCCTCAACTGGAAGTCGAGTCACCGTCAACATCAAGAGTGACTCCACCAGCTCCAAAGGCGACACCAGCCAAGCAACAACCAACCCAGCCATCGAAGCAGCCAGCAGCAACAACAACAACCGTCAACCAGCCACCGAAACGGCCGGCAGCAGCAGCAACAACCGTCACCCAGCCACCAAAACAGACAGCAACTACCGTCACCCAGCCGCCACAACCACCAAAAGCCAAGGACAACACCGCCAAGCCAACAGGAATGCCGCCAATTTTTTGCTTTTCCGGTAACATCGCCGAGATCAGCAGGTTTTGCAAAGCAAATCGCCTGGCTGTTACTTTCAAGAACAAAAACACGAAAATGACAGTAATCAGCGCCGGAGACAAGGAGGCATTTGGTCAAATTAAGAAATTCTTGCTGGAACGAAAAATCCAGTATAACACATTCACGCCACGAGAGGAAAGGAAGAACCTCCTACTACTTAAGGGAATTCACCACACATACGCCGCCATCGAAGTGGAGGACGAATTGAGAATTGAGGGGCTTCCAGTCATCAAGGTCTCCCAGTTACGGACAAAGAAGGTGCAGGGTAAAACCTACAACAGCTTTGTTGTCGAGCTGACCAAGGACTGCAATATTACTGAGGTCTATACCAAGACTTTGGTAATGAATCAAAGGGTGCACTGGGAGCGCCTTAAGTCAAATGACATCGTGCAGTGCCGGAACTGCCAACGCTTCGGACATGTCGCCAGTAACTGCGGTCGCCAGTATGTGTGCGTTAAATGTAAAGAAGACCACGAGCCAGGCCAGTGCAAACGGAAAGAGAGCACGGGACAGGATGTTTGGTGCGCCAACTGCCAGAAGGAAGGACATCCAGCCAACTACAAGGGTTGCCCAACTCTAAAAGCAAAGAAAACTGAGCGGAACCAGATCCTAGCCGAAAGGAAAGTACAACAAGAATCTGTGACAAAATCAGTATGCGCAGTTACCCGACCTGCAGTCAGCTTCGCGGAAATGGTGAGAGGAGGCCCAACACCAAAACCAGCTCCCCAAAAGACACAACAAATTAGAACGCCAGCCAAGATGACTACACCTCGGCCAGCTGTACCAAGGACCATGGCTACAAAAACTGGACCAGCCAAAACACCAGCACCGGTAAACCTCAATAATGAAGTGCAGAGGATCTTTGGTTCCGACCTGCTCACAGTCATGGGTAAAGCTAGAAGCGCGGTTCCACAAAACTACGCTCAGCTTAGCGATGGAGAGAAGTCCGTGGCACTGGCCACCTTCCTCTTCCAAATATGCAATTGAAGACCCTGCGCATATTGACGTATAACGTGAATTCGTTGTACAGCCTAGTAAAGAGGACGTCATTTAACTTATTTATGAAGAAAAATACCCCCGATATTGCCCTCATCAGCGAAACTAACGTGTCAAGGAGGAACAATATCAACATCACCGGGTACAAAACCTACCGGCAGGACAAAACGGAAAACCGAAGAGGGACGGCCATCTTTGTAAGGAACAAGATTTCACCCAACACCAGTGAAACCATTATTACAGGGCTAAAAACCAGTGAAGCCACCGCCATCCAGATACGACTAGGAAGAGGAGAAACCTTGACAGTGATCAGTGTTTACTTCAAGTGTAAATCCGCCGCTGGAAATATTAAAAACGACCTGCATATTCTTAACCGGACTCTAAAGCAGACTACCTACGGACTCATTGGCGGCGACTTTAATGCGAGGCATCATCAATGGCTGGACACCTCTATTGACCCTGAAGGAAAGGCGATCATGGACTGGATAAATGTTAACAGCGAAGAACACTCCTTGGTTGTTGTGTCACAACCAAAACCTACCTTTCCTAGGACTCCATCGACTCTAGATTTTTTCCTACTAACATCTAATTTTATTTATTTAATTCCAGGAATCAGCAACTACACCTGTTCAACCTTACCCAGTGACTCAGACCATGAAGCAGTAAAGCTCTCAATCAACCTCAGCCAACCTGTTCTATTAACAACAGTCCCACCTGAGAACTACGTCAACTACAGGAGGCTTGATATCGAGAAACTCCAGAGGGACATAGAAGACAACGTCTCAATGCCACCATTCAACAGGAACTTAAGAAATGAGGAAATTGACAGTGCCATCGACAACCTGGAGTCAGCCGTGATCAACGCCCTTGAAGCCCAAAAAGTGCCCAAGACGTCCAAAGATAGGTACGAACACCTCCCGGAGTATGTGCGGAATCTCTATTCCCACAGACAAAGGTTAAGGAAACGGCTTCAAAGAATACACCAAAGAGAGCTCAACACAACCAACAACGACTACCAGGCAGTGAAAAGCGAACTCCAATGTGTAAACACTATGTTCCGGAACTCGATCCAGCACCACAACAACATACGATTCCAGAAGAGACTACAGGCCATAAAACCAGGACCAAACACATTCAGCGAAATAAACAACTGTCTAGGGAAACCCCAACCAATGCCTGAAGTCATCAACTTCACACCCAGCCCATCAATGGACCCTGTGTTCCTGGATGAAATCAGGACATCTGTACTGCTGACTTTGCAACCAAATTCAGAAGGAGTGGAGTTTGACGACCATTATCCAGCTAGTTGCCCAACGGACAACCCCCAACTATACCAACCAGAGGAAATTGCGGAAATCATCGTCAACTCCAAACCAAAAAAGTCGACAGGTCCGGATGGAGTCTCCAACTACATCATCAAAAGGCTTCCACATGCAGTGCTGATATTACTCACAATCATCATAAATAACTGCGTCAACAACTGCTACTTCCCTAATAAGTGGAAAACGGCAAAAATCGTGGCAATCCCGAAGAAAGGCGCTAGAAACCTGGTTTCCAACTACAGGCCTATATCTCTCCTCAACAATGTCAGCAAAATATTGGAAGAAGTCATCCTAAGGAGGCTCAAGAAGTACTGCAACGAACACAACATCATACCAGACATGCAGTTTGGCTTTCGGGAAGGGCATTCAACACTGCATCCATTAATAAAGTTCCAGTCTGACGTCTCTTCAGCACTCAACAGCCATCGTGCCACCGTAGGATGCTTTCTGGATGTCGAGAAAGCATTCGACAGCGTATGGATAGAAGCCCTTATCCATAAGCTTCGAGTACTTGGATTACCTTCGCCACTAATAAAGATTTTATTTTCTTTTCTCTCTTTTAGGAAATTCTTCGTCCAGCTAGACAGCTGCAAGTCTTCTATCAAGTCCATCAAAGCCGGAGTCGCCCAAGGATCAAAGCTGGGTCCATTCCTATACAACCTGATGACGTCTGATCAACCCGTGCCTACTGACTGCGAGAACCTGCTATTCGCTGACGACTCGCTAACCTACTCCTCGTCGATAGCGCCAAAGATTGCAGCTCGGAGAGTGGAAGCTCACGTCTCCAAACTCTACGAGTACTACAAAAAGTGGGGTATCCGAATAAACACTGCCAAATCGGAGCTTGTGTGTTTCAGGAGACCCACCACCAATGGCAACCGATGTCGTTCAGCAGCTACTTGCAGAAACCTGACCGTGAAGCTCCCCGATGGTTCAACGATAGCAGCCAAAAGAAATGCTAAATACCTCGGAGTTAACTTCAACGAGCTGTTCAATTTCAACCCGCACTCTAGGCAGGTTCTAAGGAAGGCCAACTTCGCGTTTCACCGTCTGCACCCGTTGCTAGCCAGAAGAACCGGACTAAGCCAGCCAGTGAAGCTATTGATATACAAACAGCTCATCAGACCCGTCATCAGCTACAATTTTCCTGCATGGTACACCATTTCGAAGACAGCAATGCTGAAGCTCCAAATCTTCGAAAGGAAAATACTAAGGATAAGCACCGGACTTATCTTCGATCGACAGCGAAGGAAGCACTTCAGCAATGAAAGACTCTATGAAGAAGCAAAAATCAAGCCACTGGACCAGTTTCTTGTGCAATTATCGAAGAAGCTTATAGCTAGCACCACCAACCACCCAAACCCGCTGATGAGAAGGATGACCACCCAGGAACGACATCCAGAGCCTAGATACCTCACTGCTCTGGATATGATAGAAAGGATCCCAGCCGACAACGAACCAGCAGTTCGTTTCTACGCTGACGCCGAGTCAGCATATCACCGTGGCTGAAAACATCAAAAAACAACCCCCAACAACCCACCAACTGGACAACCGGGACTGAACAACCCGAGTCAAAAACCAAGACAATTTTTCATAATGCTAATTTTGAACCATGTACATTACAAATATCATAATTTTTAGAGTTTAAGTCATTTTATAAGTTAGGCCCCCTATGTGCCAACAAATTTCTACCCTATATATATTATCCTCAAGTTTCACAATTGTATATATTAAGTTCAATAAAAAACCTTGAAACCTTGAAACCTTGAAATAGTCGTATGTTGGTATTCCAGAAGTCGTACATACGACTTCACTTGTACTAATATCGGGAAACGCAAAACATCGCATACGAGTATTCGTATTTTATCGTTATTCCGAATCACGTATTCGATTTACTTGAAGTCGTATTTATGTACTTTTTTACTCGTATTAAATTTTCTAGACGAGACTTGTTTTTTTTTCGATAAAATGGACAAAAAGTTAATGTAATTACATTGGTACCTCTTGGCAAAATGGTTAGGCGTTAAACTGTCATGCGGAAGGTCTGGAGTTCGATTCTCAGCCGCAGCAAAAAGTTTTTCAGGAGTGTAATGCCTCTTGCAACGAATTGACAAATCCTCTAAGAGTATATCTCTTGTCTTGGAAAGTGCTACACATTTGCCGTTCGGAATCGGCAGAAAATTTTAGGACTCCTCCGTTCCTGGTAACACGCACACAGGAATGGTTGAGAATTGTAAGTCACTATAGGTCCTGGTTCACTTCGAGCTGTTGCACCACCAAATTTAGCAAAGCACATTTTTTATTGGTTTATTATTTGGACTCAACATTATTAACGCGTTCATGTTTAGTAAAATAATAAATCGTTCTTAATTTGAGGCATTGGTTTGTGCATTGGAATAAAATTTGGAGGTAGCAAGGGGCCATAGGAAGAGTGGAAAACTCAAAGCAAATAATTAACAGTTTTGGGCGGACCTTCCGATAAAAATAAATAGCCTTGGGCCACCCATCCGAAATCTGTAGGTCTGCAATGATCAAAAGTATTTAGTTAAAACAGAAACTGCATCACAATAAACAGCAATTTAAAGGCACAGGGGTGGTGAAATTACAACCATATGATAGAGCAAATTTGAGAAGTACATTGCTAACATTTTAAATTTAAATTCTTAATCCCTACGGATCAAACATTGGAGTTTTTCAGCCTCCTCCTGTAATCGAAACGATAAATACTGAAGATGAAACTGACATAGTCCAAGAATATAACGAGTATTCACAAGCCAGTAACACCACTTAGACCGAGAGCCCAAAGCAATTTTTGGGTGTGATTGATAACAAAAAATAATTAGCATAATTAGATAGGACTTTTATAGATAGTTATTTACAAATGTGAAAGTCTTGCATACTCTAGTGGGCGCAATAGTGCATTAAGTATGCAGTTCTTTCCAAAGTCTAAAAAAATTGGGATGCAAAATTTGCCATAACTTCAAAATGAAGAGATAAGTGCCCTGATTGCAAATATCGATCCAAGACGTTTTGAAGGTGGCCTTCTTAGTGCAAGAAGTAGCATATTCTTATCGTGTCTGGCAGGCAGAAGGCTGTCTGTAAAACGTCTTGGACCTCGATATTTTCAATCGGGGGCTTAACTCTACATTTTGGCAAGGTACTTATCACAATTATTTGGACTAGGAAAGAACTGCATACTTGATGCACTATTGCTCCCACTAGAGAATGCAAGACTTTCACATTTGTAAGTAACTATAAAAGGCCTATCTAATTATGCTAATTATTTTTTGCTATCAATCACACCCAAAAATTGCTGTGAGCTCTTAGTCTAACTCGTACAAACAAAAAACAAAAAGAAAAAACAAATAAAATAGAAGAAGAGCCACTTCAAATCAATGGAGCTGATCAGAATTTCATTATAAATAAAATAATTTAATTGAAAAAACAACAAATGACTTTTTCAATTCAATTTTATTGATTTTGACAATTACCTTCGGGCGACAAAATACGTTGTTTTTTTAAGCTTCTCGTACGCAACGTATACGACTTGAAGAATAACGATTTTGATACGAGACGAGTTCGAGTTCGACTATGAGTACGAGACAAAATACGACTTGTGGAATATGGGTGATTATTTTATTCGTGTTCATCCTTGTTGGGCATACTAGCTTAACTCAATTACATGTTGTTAGTGTTATGCCTGAACAACATGTAATGAGTAAACCAGCAACCCATTGATGACAATTTTTAGAAGGTTTTTAATGGAATTAAAGCGACATAGACGACGGCAGGGATCGAACCTGTCATCATGAGGTTGACAGGCGAGCACACATCCATCGCGCCACGGCCACCCCTAAGGAGCTTATCATACAATTTCCGAAGGATATTGACGTGAATTTGAGAAAGAGTATGAGAAGCTGAGAGTAGAGTCGTCGGAAAAATATTGAAGTGTATTGGAAGTTTCAAACAATTTATAAAAATGATAAAGAGAGGTGGAGACAAAACGGAGCCCTGGGGGACACCAGCATTTATTTTGTGAAGATCAATATTGAAACAGAGATTTTGATCAAAATTGACATTACGATGATCATTATTTATTATTACTTATTCTTTATTCATTATTTAGAATTCATTAATGAATTGGAATTTGTTTCAATATACTTGTGATAAAATCGGTCTCGTAGCTATTAACCAACGATGGGAAAACTATTTTCAGTAATCCGCCTCTGTGAAAACGTTAAGATTTAAATCGACCAAACAAACTGATTTATTGAACTTGCATCGAAACATTAATAGACCCGGTCTCATTGATATATATAAAGCCCCAGATATTGGTTCGAAAGTTTCTCTGTTAATGCATATAACTGCTGAACTCTATGATACTATGTCCCTGTATTAACAAAAGACTTAAAATTTCAAAGTCGTCCATGGTTTACTCCTAAAAATTAAAAAGCTTTCCTTAATATGTTTAATAAGACCACTTTTTCAAGAAATACAAAAGAAATGGGATGGAGTATAATCGATGTCAAGATACGAGTATCTTTGCTCGTAACTAATTAACCTTACACATACATATATATAATGTTAAGCGCACATATCTTATGAAACGTCTTGACCCTAAATTAAACTCAAAGGTCCTAAGGACAAATTTGAAAAGTTCGGCGTTATTGATAAGGAAAAGCCTAAACGCTTTTATAGCCCAACTAAAATGAACCTGGTTCTTGCGCCAGACTCTTCTCAGGTGATATCCTTTGAATTTGGTAAGTTCTCCTCTGACTACTGTTTTGCATAATTTAGTTGTATAAGTGATTTGGATGTTGAGATGGCAGTTCGCTTGGCCAAGTCAAACTCAGTGGGACCCGATGATATGTCGCCGAAGTTTATAAAATTAGTCCTTCAAGTTCACCTTCCTTACCTGTTGCATATATTTAATTATTGTATATACAGTTGTCAATTTCCTGAAAAAAAAATTAATAAAATGTTCAGTTTTTTGTTTATGATAAATCGGGCTTTTTTGGTCACTTCCTTCTATATGCAAATAAAACTTATTTCATACTTTTTCCCTATGTTTCGTCGTAATTTCTCGACTTTATCAGGGGTAGTTTATTAAATATGAAAAACTTTTGTTACATTTAAAAATAATTATTGATAGATGATGATAATTTTAAACTTTGAAATTTCAGCACAACACTTTAGAAAAACTAGTTTAGAAAAACAGTTTTTTATCATTTCTTTCGAAGACGTTAGAGATAAAATGCACGACTGGGTCGCACGAACTTGCTCCTATGTAAAAGACTAAGAATTTCAAAAATGAATGTTATTAGAGAAACTGTTCATAAGCATAAAATTCATGTTTTAAATGACTAAAAAAAACTTCTTTAGTAGTTAAAGGTAAGAATAAGATGCCATGCAAATATAGATTTATGCAAGAACAAAAATTATAAGTCTTTGTAGTGTTTTTTTTAAAAAATAAGGTTTTATATAAAAAAATTTTAAAACATTTTTAAGAAAAAATGTTGGTACGCCAATTTGAAGGTTTTATTATTGTATGAATAAAAATTAAATTAATAAAAAAAAGTATTGAGCCGTTTTCGAGACATTGAATTTTCAAAAAACAAAAAATTGATTTTTTTTTTCAAAATTCAAAAAAATATTTTTCTTAAAGTTTTGAAATGCAATGTTTTTTAAACTTTTTAGAAGCTTCCCTCTACGAAATTTCGTTAAAATCCGTTGTGCTAATAATGAGAAATTCAAAATTTTAAAAAATCGTTCTATGGTACGTACAGTCAGTAATATCTTGTATTCAAATTTTTTTTATTAAATTACAGATATTAAAAAAATAATAGAAAAAAAAAAAATAAAAGGAAAATTCTCGGAACCGTTTTCGAGAAAAATACGATTTTCGAAAACCATTTTTTAACATTTGTATGGAGGGTACCGTTATTTTTAGGTAAAATGAATTTATTTTGCTCATATATTGTAGATTATTTTTTGAAACTTTTATTTGTCAAGTTTTGAAAACATCGAGCATGGGGTTTTGGAAATATTGAGTTTTGAAAAAAAAATTTTGAAAGTTTTTTTAAAAATCCAAAAAAATTGTTTTGGAAAATTTGAATACACAATAATATTCAAACTGCTGGGAAGCTTTAGCATAAAAAAAATGATCAAAATCGGTGGTACCATTTTTGAGAAAATCAAAAACAAAAAAAATGGTCCCAAGGGGGGTACCAAAACTACTCATTTTTTTGAATAATTTTTTCGACCATTACCTAGGTTTAACTAAATTAAATTTTTTGAATTTTTTTTAAGAAAATCGCAGGGACAGTTTTTGAGAAAAAAAAATATTTATAAAATTTCGAAAAAAAATCGTATGGCAGGTACCGTTATTTTTGGTCATAAAAAATCAAATCAAAAAATATCCGGGGGTAAAAAATCAAAACCCATCTCTACCAAGTTTGAAGAAAATCGGCCGAGCCGTTTAGCTGTAATCGAACAGACAGACAGACAGACAGACAGACAGAATTGCCAAACCCACTTTATTCGTCTTCGCTATCATCGTAATGTCTACTTTGATCAAAATCCCGACTTCGATTTTTTTACGAATACATAACTTGCCTTATAGTACCTATAAGTCGCAAGTAAAAATATTCGCTTAACAGATACAAGAAAATTTCGACACAAACAATAGATTATCAATATGGCAATCAGGGTTTTGGAAGAAGCATAGTTGTTAATCACTTGTATTAAAAGTAATTTCTTACTTAAGAAGATCAATTGAACTTGAAGAAATCAGTGTAATGGTGTTGCATGATTTTTCAAAAGCCCATGATTGCATTGATCACTCAATTCTTATGTGGAAACTCTAAAATAACTTTAAATCTTCATGCTCTGTCCTTCAATTAATCTCTTTTTATTTAATAAACCTTTTACTACGTGTCTACATTGAACTTTGAATTTCTTACCCATTTCTTGTCAACACAGATGTCCCACAAGGATCTGTTTTAGGTCCTCTTCTAATTTATTGTAAATTATAATGTGCATATTTATGCAGATGACGTAGAAATGTATCCCTGGATTGTTAGAAGACTACGTAGTCCGAGTAAATGAAGATCTATTACATATTCAGGGGTGGGCTGAGTTAAATAAAATAAGATTGAACAAGTTAAATCATCTGGATTTGTACGTGCAAGAAGCGAAATATCGGTATGTGATGTGCCTTCCCTTAATTCGAATGGATTTATCTTATCTTATGTTGATCGAATTAAATATCTCGGCTTTATAATTAATAATAAAATGAGTTGTTGCCGGATTTCATTAGACAAATTTATGGTGGCTTAGGTAGTCTTAGAATGTCTTCAAGTTTGTTGTGTTCTTTTCTTACAATTGTATTGCATACTCTTGTTTAGATTTTGAATGCAAGCGCAAAATAAATGTTGCATTCAATGACTATTTGCAGTATATCCACGGTTTGCCAAGGTATATAAACATTACAAGTTGGCTATTGGGAATGAGTTTGGATGACTTTTACAAGTTTATATCGGTTCTTAAACTCCACAACATAGTTCATAATAACTGTCTTCAGTATATTAAAATTTCCTTCAATCACCTAGATGCCTTGAGTTAGTTTTACCATGATTTACACAAAGTGTAGGTATAGAAAAACGATTATATTTTGTCAATACAATTCGATTGTGGAATAATCTTTCACTTGAATTGGAAAGAAACATCTCTTTGGGGGGATTTCGAAAGGAGCAGCTCAAACACTTGTCGGAATGAATTTCAAATTTCTGAGTGATATGAAAATAAAAATTATTCATTATTCGTTACTCAATATTCATTATTCATTATTCATTATTCATTATTCATTATTCATTATTTATTATTCATTAATCATTATTCATTATTCATTGTTCATTATTCATTATTCATTATTCATTTTTCATTATTTTATTATTTATATTTGATTATTCATTATTATTTTATTATAATTTACTAGTGGACCCGGTGAACTTCGTATCACCCACATATATTTTTGAAAAATATGGTCAAAACTTATTACAAAATTTCTATCTACCACATCGGTATACGCAGAATCAAGACGTCCTCTCCTTTGTATTTTCCCTTGATGATCTTGGCCTCGATGACGTTATTCATTAGCTTTTTTAAAGCCTCGTTCCATTGCTCAGTCGAGGTTGATTAATGTTACGCAGCATAATAACAGCTGATCCAATTGTAAATTGTAAGATGGTAGTCCAGGTAAATCCAGGGAATTTAAAAACTCTGTGGGATAGTTCTCTATACGTCATGTTGGTTTGTAACAGTCTCAACTGATTTGTACGAAAACAGCTCTCCGGGAAAAAAAAATTCTGAATGGTTGCATTGAGATCATCGACATCTATGTTTTTGGCTGCCAATATAGCCCGTTCACTCTGCCAATTATGGTTTCTGAACTGCTGTTCTATGTCCCTAAAAACACGCTGAATTAACTGCTGTTTTGAGTCGACGAAGTGACAAAAATCATTGGGTTGCGTATTAATCCGGCCGAGGTGTCAACTGCTACCTTACCATTTCCAATATCTAATAACTGCTTTGAAAACATAATCGCAGTTTGATCTTGTTTGCAAAAACACTCACATGTTCGTTGGTAATTAGAGTGTCTTTACATGCCGCCACAAATTAGATGATTTTAAGCCTGCGTTTGGTTTGTCAGCAACAGTTGATAGGGAAATAATTGTAAAAGTCCGACGAAAATTACCTGACAACAGAATGACTCCGCCAAAAATGTTTTGGTTTTCACGAAGATCTTTTAACGTTCTGTTAAGTGCCCTCCAGTGACGTCTTGTGGTCCATCGTATATTCATCCCAAACGATCAATTTGTATATCTTCGCCATTGCGCCGTTTTTGGCGATGTTGCAAACTGGTGATTTGCATGTGTAGTGGTAATTTCGAGGCAGAATGTGCAGTTCGTCAACCTTCTAACAATGTTGCAGCTATTCCAGATGAAGCCAACGCTAGGACTACTTCATTTTGCTATTTGATCTTTGCCAACAGCAATTAAATAAGGAACGTTTTTCCAATCCCCCGGGAGCATCAAGGAAGTGAATTCCACCAGATCCACTAATCAAAGCTTCCATCAAAGTATCGTAAGCAATTTTTTGTTGTTCATAAAATTGAGGAACATTTGAACGAACTGTTTCGGCCAATACTTCAATATTGTATTGTTGTTCTCCTTGCAACTCATGGTTAAACGCCACGCTCAAAGACGATTGGGTGCTGTCATGCCAAACATGACAAATTTCTACAGTAATTTGTAATCTAGAGACATCAAATGTTTTTAGTATGGTTCGTTACTTATTATTTATATTTCTCACAATTTAAACCTTCCTTGATATTCCACAAATATTTCAAGACCAAAATAAGCAAAATCGGTCCAGCCATTCTCGAGTTTTAGCGAGACAAACGAACAGCAATTGATTTTTATATAAGGGGTTGTTCAACAACAATTTAGTACCGAAATTCGGAGTCAGTGGCCTCAACGTTAAGAGCGCTACGTCCAATTTATGGTCGTCATAATCGTCCTAGCAGATCAACAATTGAGCGGCTAGTGGAAAAATTTGAATCCACAGGCACAGTATAAAATGTTCCCGTGCCAGTGAGACAAAGAAGTGCCCGTGGTGTCGAGAATATTGCTGCTACTGAGGCTTCTGTTGCAGAAAGCCCAAATGTGTTTCTCACACGTCGTTCTCAAGCGTTGGGCATCTCTGTGACGTCGTTGTGGCGAATTTTGCGAAAAGATCTTGGCCTACATCCTAACAAGATTAAATTGACGCAAGAACTGAAGCCGCTTGACCACCAGAAGCGTCGGCGTCGTATGTTCGTGAATTGGGCTGAGCAACAACTTGAAAATGATTCGGATTTTCATCGAAAAATCATCTTCAGCGATGAGGCTCATGTCTGGCTGAATGGCTTCGTCAATAAACAAAATATGCGGTATTGGTCAGGCAGCAATCCACACGTACTCCATGAGTCATCATTGCATCCCGAAAAAATTACGGTTTTTTGTGGTTTATGGGTCGGCGGCGTCATTGGGCCGTACTTCTTCCGTGATGATCAAGATCAAGACCGGCACGTTACTGTGAATGGGGATCGCTACCGTTCAATGATAACCGAATATTTTTAGCCCCAATTGGATGATATGGACTTGGAGGACATGTGGTTTCAACAGGACGGCGCCACAAGCCACACAGCGAATGTCACAATCAATTTATTGGAAACCAAGTTTGGAGAACGTGTTATCTCACGAAATGGTCCAGTCGCTTGGCCGCCTCGGTCGTGTGATTTGACGCCGTTAGACTATTTCCTGAGGGGCTACGTCAAGTCTATGGTCTATGCCAACAAGCCAGCGACGATTGATGAATTTCGTACGAATATCGAACAAATATTTTGTTAAAACCTCATTATACAAAAAAATTTGTGCAATCATTTTTATAGGAAATTTAACTATCTTTATTTTCTGTGAATGACAGTGTCTCGTAGGATTTACACTTTCAGGGTGAAAATTCCGAAGAGTTTTGCTTTTAAGGAGTAAATTTCTGAGATCATATTTTTTTTTTTTATTTTAAATTTGCATGATTTTTTGATGATTTTTTTAGAACAAACTGATGATTTCCCAAAGTCTTTTCAATCTATCAGGAGCTTAAAGTAGCTTTCATATATTTTTTTTTTAAACTCACCGTTCAAGTAGCTTGGAAAAGACTGTTTTGCGCACTGTATTTTGTAATCTTGGATAGCATTTTAAGAGTCACTTCTTCACTGAATAACCACAAAACAAACTTGTCTTTCTTCCTGAAAAGAAGGATCAAGGTATATGCAAAAGATGAACCATACCCACATTTGGACAATGTTGCAGCATCTTGAAATGGATTGCAACCACTCCCCCTGACTTTGTTAATTAGTTCCTTCAGATTCAACCCTAGGTTAAGTGGAATCATCTTGTTGTCGTCGTCGCGGTCGTCTGGGTGGTACATATTAGTGCAGCAGTTATTCTGCTTGGTGGAATGGTTTCACTCTTAAACAACTGTAAAAAACAGAGCTTCTATTCAAAGAAACGAAAATCCACTAATTCAACCGAGCTGTGCCATCTCCCTCAACACTCCACGCTGCAATCTTTCACTTGGCTGGCTTTGGTGATGTTCACCTTTAATTACTACAAAGTGGTTTCACGTTTTCGTTGGTTTGCTTTCATATTCGAGAGCGAGTATCTCCTCGGATTTCATCTTGTTTTCAGCACTTTTCGTGTTTTCTTCCTTCTTCGCATCCTCTCTAAATGAAAGCCAATTATATTACGATGACACTATGACAACACAACGCACGACCAAGAAGCCAACGGATGCGATGCCCAGACTCGATTATGCTCGTAGGACAGGTACACTATAAAAAAAAAGCCAGCGTTTCTCCTTTAACTACACTTCCCAGCTACGACTCTCTAGGAAGGCTACGAAAATGGCAAATTGAAAGTGACATTTATTGGAACAAAAGGGCGAATTCCGGTGCTCGCTCGGTCCACAATTATTATTTAAGTGGGTAGAGTTTTCCTTTGTTCTCCCCCGACCCAATTGATGGTAGTTCAAATTAGATTTTGATAACAATTTTAGGTCAGAGGTGGGCTACGTGTTGTCTAGTTCCAAAGGTATCTAATGTTCGATGAAAGTGGTAGCTTCGTTGGAATTTTCTCGTCTTAATTAAAAGTATTCTTTTTGAGAAAAGTGGCGGCAACAACAAGTCAGTGTCTAAAGTTTGCAAAGACAACAATCCTCGGAAATAGAGCAATAAGATGATAATAAAGTCTTTCTTCATAATTGAATTAAATTTGTTGGTGTATTTCTCCCTTGGAATGAAGAATTAAGGAATGGAAATTTGGTATTCCTTTTTTTTCAAATTTTCTAAATATAGAATTTCAAAACGTAATGTAACTCTGCGTTAGTCAAGAAATTATGAATTTTGTGTCTCAGGAAGTTAACAAGCGAACAAAGGTTTAAAGTTTCGTCAATCTATCCATCTTCCACCGTCTCTCTTCTGTATACAATTAAAATGGCTGCTGGCTTATAAACCCCAAGAATTACCGAAATGATATAGCCAAAATTTAAAAGGTTTATAATGTCCACGCCCACTTCCACGCTCACTTTCAACGTATTTGAGTTTTATCCTTATGCCTAAAATGCTAAACAAAATTTAATTTAATTTTTAATTTAATTTTTTTAATTTTGGTGGGGGCAATACCCCCATTTATTTAGCTTAATACAAGCTTCATAGTTAAATCTTTAACTTACAGTATGAACATTTTACTTGCGACTTATAGGTACTATAAGGCAAGTTATGCATTCGTAAAAAAAATCGAACTCGAGATTTTGATTAAAGTTGACATTACGATGATAGCGAAGACGAAAAAAGTGGGTCTGGCAATTCTGTCTGTCTGTCTGTCTGTTCGATTACAGCTAAACGGCTCGTCCGATTTTCTTCAAACTTGGTAGATATGGGTTTTGATTTTTTACCCCCGGATGTTTTTTGATTTGATTTTTTAAGACCAAAAATAACGGTACCTGCCATACGATTTTTTTTCGAAATTTTATAAATATTTTTTTTTTCTCAAAAACTGTCCCAACGATTTTTTTTTTAAATTAAAAAAAATTAATTTAGTTAAACCTAGGTAATGGTTGAAAAAAAAATTCCAAAAAATGAGTAGTTTTGGTACCCCCCTTGGGACCATTTTTTTTTTGTTTTTGATTTTCTCAAAAACGGTACCACCGATTTTGATCATTTTTTTTATGCTAAAGCTTCCCAGCAGTTTGAATATTATTGTGTATTCAAATTTTCCAAAAAGATTTTTTTGGATTTTTAAAAAAAACTTTCAACATTTTTTTTTGAAAACACAATATTTTGAAAACCCCAAGCTCGATTTTTTCAAAACTTGATAAATAAAAGTTTAGAAAAATAATCTACAATATATGAGAAAAATAAATTCATTTTACCTAAAAATAACGGTACCCTCCATACACATGCTAAAAAATGGTTTTCGAAAATCGTATTTTTCTCGAAAACGGTTCCGAGAATTTTGCTTAAATTTTTTTTCTTTCTATTATTTTTTAATGTCTGTAATTAAATAAAAAAAAATTTGAAAACAAGATATTACTGACTGTACCTATCATAGAACGATTTTTTTAAATTTTGAATTTCTCTTTATTAGGAGAACGGATTTTAATAAAATTTCGTAGAGAGAGGCTTCTAAAAAGTTTAAAAAACATTGCATTTCAAAACTTTAAGAAAAATATTGTTTTTTTAATTTTGAAAAAAAAAATCTATTTTTGTTTTTTGAAAATTCAATATCTCGAAAACGGCTCAATCCTTTTTTTGAAAATTTTATTTTTATTCATACAATTATAAAAACTTCAAATTGGCGTACCAACAATTTTTCTTAAAAATGTTTTAAAATTTTCTTATATAAAACCTTATTTTTTAAGAAACCACTACAAAGACTTATAATTTTTGTTCTCGCATAAATCTATATTTGCTTGAATCACATGGCATCCTATTCTTACCTTTAACTACTAAAGAAGTTTTTTTTAGTCATTTAAAAAATAAATTTTATGCTTATGAACAGTTTCTCTAATAACATTCATTTTTGAAATTCTTAGTCTTTTACATAGGAGCAAGTTCGTGCGACCCAGTCGTGCATTTTATTTTTGAAGTAAGGCTTTTTTTAAGAAGTACGCCCACTTTTCCTATGGCTAGGAGATGTCATTATTTAACATTAAAATCCGTAGAAAGTTGTAATTTGGGAATTAAGATCTCTTAAACGATAGCATAGTATGTGGTCGACATCTTCTATAAATGGACTGAAACAAGAACGTTGTCAAAGCAGTGTTCAATACCTTAGAGGAGTTGCAAATCGAAGTACAGTTGAGTTATTGTATTATAATCGTAACGAAATTTGTATACTTAATTCTACTTGAGTCTCGAACTATTTTTAAATTATTTCTCTATTCGTAAATATTTTCTCTCTGTTAAATTAAAAGTCGAATGCCCAATCACTAATCTCATTAGGGTACAATGTTTCGAACAAAGATTGTTTTATGGGAAAGCTTTTTTCAAACAGTGGCACCTACCGATTTTCCATGGCACTGCCCAAAAATAAATAAACTCAATTACACACTGAGACCTCAGATTTACCATGGCATTGTTTTTGTAACTTATTTTTTATCAAGCGACCTGCATTCCCTTCCATAAATCTGCAAACCTAGGGTGTGCCTTGTAGATAGGATAGTTAGAGTCACCATTATTAAGATTACCATTTCAACTATTTATTTTTCTAAAGCATGGTATAGGCCTTAAGTGCTTAAATCGTTTCCGTATTGTTGGTATAACATCGGTCTATCACGATTCGCCACAAAATAAAATGCACGACTTGGTCGCACGAACTTGCTCCTATATAATAGACTAGGAATTTTAAAAACGAATGTTATTAGAGAAAATTATTTATAAGGACCAAATTTATTTTTTAAATGATTAAAACAACTTCTTTCGTAGCTGGATCTAAAAACAGGTTGCTATGTGATTCAAGCAAATATTAGTTTATGCAAGAACAAAAATTATAAATCATTTTAGTGGTTTCTTACTAAAAATAAAATTTTAAAAACATTTTTAAGAAAAAAATTGGTACGCCAACTTAAAGTCTTTATTATTGTATGAATAAAACTTAAATTTCTATAAAAAAATACTAAGCCGATTTTGAGATATCGAATTTTTCAAAAAAAAAAAAAAAAAAAAAAATAATAATTTTTTTATTTTTCAAAAATTCAAAAAATATTTTTTTTTTATAAATTTCATTAAAATCCGTTATGTCGATAATGAGAAATTAAAAATTTAAAAAAATGGTTCTTTGGTAAGTAAAGTCCGTAATATTTTAATTTGAATTTTTTCTTAGTAAATTATAGATCGTAAAAATTAATCGAAAGAAAAAAATGTTTATCAAAATTCTAGGCGTCGTTTTTGAGAAAAATACGATTTTTGAAAACCGTTTTTTAACATTTGTGTGGTGGGTACCTTTATTTTTAGGTAAAATAAATATTTTTTTCTCACATCTTATAATTTATATTAAGAAACTTTTATTTATCATGTTTTTTTTTTTTAAATCTGTGGGACGGTTTTTGAGAAAAACAATTTGTCTGCTAACTTGATTTCAAGATATCTGTTACTAAAAGTACTGTAGCATACAATTATTATATTTGTACGTATCCACTTGATCATCAGTTAGTATGCGCCTAAGTTTTGTATCTCAAAACCTTTGTTCTGCTTACTTTATTCTGCTAGCTTGAGGAACATTTCGGTCTTGTCCTGACTGGCTTACTTTTAAAAAAGCTTATGATAATTAAGTTTGTTTCGAATCATTCTCAAAGAAGATAACTATGTATTCCGGAGTTGCACAAGGAAGGCATTTAGGTCCCTTTTTATTTTTATTATTTACTAGCTATTACCAGCCCGCTTCGCTGGATGATGTTTAAATTATGTAATACAAAAATGCGAGAGATTTTTCTAGCAATACAATTTTCAATTTTAAAATTATTTTTAAAGAACTCGTATCATTTTTTATTTACTAATTTTTGTTTTTATTCTAAATAGTCATCTGTAGTTTTATGTTTACCTCTGGAAATAGCAATATAATTAAGCTTTTGTGCTGGTTCCTCGACATCTTCAAATATATTTTGAATTTAGTCCACCTGGTAACATTGTCACAGCAATTCCTGAAGACTGCTTCGCAAGAGCTAAAGGCTATTTTATTTTAGGATCGAATTGCCGCCAGAATCAATTTTATTAGGAACGTTTTAATAGTTCCTCCCTTGGGCTGTGGCCGATGAGTGTTAGGCGGGACAGGGGCCGTTGAGGTCTCATCCTGACTCTTCACCGTATTGGGTATTGGGGTCTGACCCACGGTAGAGCTTGGAGCGGGGCCAAAACCTTATGCTTATTTGGAATTATTTTAATGGGCTAACCCCTAGTTCCACATAGCATCGCGTATCTTCTAATGTTTCGTTGCATATCTGAACTAGTTTTCGCAGAATCTGGAAGACGGTCATCGCCATATATTTAAAAGTAGTCTCATGACGTCGAATTCCATCTTATGGCATCGCTGAAAACATGGTAAGTCCGACTTGAAATTCATTCGTATTTTCCAGGATTTGATGTGTAGATTTTGTCTATGATCGGAAGCCGCACTAGAGTACTTGCCGACTAAAATATTACAGAATGGTTTGATACTTTCTTGTGTGACATTTAGCAGAGATATTCCTCAATGTGTTTTGAATGTCATAGGATCGCCTACTTTAAAGATGGGACATATGGAGCTGATAGTCCAGTCATCGGACATGCTTCATTTCTCCCATACTCTGTTGATAGTTTGATACATGAACGCTACCAAAACATCAACTCCGTATTGGAAGAGCTTTGTTGGTAAGCCATCAGATTATGTAGCCTTTATGTTGTTGTGCTGCAGAAGTGGTACTTCATTGATTAAAAGTGTTTTCCTCTTGCCCTATTGATCGCTCTATATAATGCCCATATATCATAATGCTGATGGAAATGCTGCTTCAATACATCTACTATTCCCTGTAGTCGGCTGACTAGGTTTACTTCATTGTTTCTAAAGGCCGACATTCTGGTTTTAAAATCAGTACTCAGATGCTTGGATTTTTTTTATAAATAAAACATTTAGATGTTAGTTCTTTTGCCAGACTCTTCGATCTCGTTGAGCTGGGAGGCTCAGTATGCTCGTTCTATGCCGGATCTTCTTCTCTATTTTCCTTGTTTAAGGCTCTACTCTCACTGCTCTTGCCGTGCAGCATATTCGCATGTAAATATTTACATATTCTGTCACTTTTTTTCGTTGAACGCATTCATCATAATACCGCGGGTTCTTTCTGTAGCTAGTTTAGGAGCCTTCGCTCAAGTTGCAGGTATGCTAAGGCGTCTTCTTCTTTTCAGCGCTTCGCAATTTATTCTCGTTTGAAAGTCGGGTTCTGAATTTTGTCGCAACGAGGAAATGGTCAGTGTCGATGTTCTCGGATACATGACTTGATGCGTTGTTAATCACAACTGTTAAACCGTTTAAAGAACGCAAGATTGTTTTGTGGATCCTCAGCATTAGAATCATAGTGCTACTTGTCATCGTTCTACGATTTTCTATAGTGTTTTTAAGCCGGAAGACATTAACTATTGTCGTTTCGTACAGGCTTTGCCTTCCAACTTATCAGCTGAAGATGTGTTCCGACCCGACTTTAGTCATACTTTAATCCGAACTCCGTATTGCGGCGATACGGATCAAAGCTTGATGATAACTTTACAGCTTAAAGTGCATTTCCCTACTTCTTAGCCAATTTCCCACGGAAAATCCGCTTTATCTTGTATAATCTTCTATCCCAGCTGTAATTAAATTTTTATTTTTATCATACCGGTTCCTATCCTGTCTCACTTCTGGACTGCGGAAATACATATTTGCCTTATACCGCGTTACAAGAGACTGAAGTCTTTGAGTATCACTTACGTTGTTAAGTGTTCCTTCGTTCCAGGCTCCTACTCACAGTTCTTTATCCTTTGACGTTGCGGGTCTTGTTGGCATTTTAGAGTAATCACTCTCCGAGACTCCTCGAAACTTTTTGTTTGAGTTCGGGTAGTTAACTTCATTAAGAAACCCTAGAACCAGAGGGCAAGGTGTCGTCATACCTTCGGACGGCAATACGAACTTTCCAGAGCCAGATACCGACTACGAGGATATAGGAGCTCCCGTTTTTCAATATCGGTTTCATTCCCCACCATTTCTTTCTCAGGAGCTCAGCTACAACTTAAAATCCTTACTGAGCTGAGCACTTGGTCGTCTATTGTATTTATCCGCCGTATATATTCAAGTGTTGCTATTGTTGTATTTTGTTATAATTTTGCCAGGGTTACCAGACACATGCGCTCTTCTTAAAGCAGATATCCCGTATTTTGTTTGTATTGAAAAGATTGCAATATCAACAACAGATTAAGGTTGTTTCAAGTCTCGCTTCTTAAAGCAACAAAATTTGATATACTCGTATAAAGGTGCTTTTTCTATATTTCTTTTAGACGTTTTTTCTAAACTTTAGGACTTAATTATTTAGACTTTTGAACATACTCAATACTTAAGTATTCTCTTTCATGGAATATCTTCTATATTATCCATTCGTTGACCTGCTTTAGTAAGCCGCAAAGAAAACAACTTTCAAAATGGGGCCAACCTTCAAGGACTTGCCATTCCCAAATGTATGCATTGCACTTATAAAAATGTCCCTATTTCATTTTTCCTTGTACATTAATAAAATTCACTCTGCACTCCCCTAAGTATAGACAGAGCCCATTTGTGGATAATAATGTTTGAAACAAGCATAATATAGGGCACACACAAAAAAAGTCTCAATAGCACTAAAAGCCTTCTCTCGACATATCTCACAGATACCCCACCCCCACCCCATCGCCGACCAACCCACACTCACACAGTGTTTACCAATTCCATTTTAACAATTTACGACCAGCCAGCGACAGCAAAATGTTCGTTGTCCTGGATCCTTAGAAGACGTCCTCGTCATCGTCGTATTTTAATTAGAATTATATTTTGCATGTGGTTATATGCGCGTTAGAATTTTTTTCGTTGGCTTTTGTTGTCAGTTGCATTTTATTTGAAAATGTGACCCAGTTTATGCGACACAACGACAAAGACGACATAAAAACGACAAAGACTCCTTGCGGTGTTGTTGACTGAGGTTTCTCCTAAAAGGTTTTTCCTCCTCCCAACAACAGCCAACCAACAAGTATAAAGGACTTCGGCACCGGTCTTAAGGCGTTGTGGTTTAGTTCAAATACCCAAGGAGCCACATACTAAGAAAATTTATGATAATTGTGAGCAAAGAAAAAGCCATAATATAGCTAGCTTCGCATCCTTTTTGTGTGTTGGGAGTTTAGAGTCTGCGGTATCATCATCAAATTTGATGTGAATTTACAATGACTTTTGCAGGAACAGCTTGGAAGCAGATTTAAGTTTGTGGTAAATGATGATGATGGCGCGGATACGGATTAAAGTTTTTTGACTAGTTTGCCGGAAATATTTTGTCAGGCAAAAGCTTAAAGAGGACTAAAATCCATTTAATGGAAATTATATAACCATTAGCATGCTATGTAGAGAAAGCCCTCTATCAAAATTAATAACATTTTGTTCTCTAACTGTGCGAGGAATATTATCTCCCCATGGTGATGATAATAGGTTTTTGCTAGATCTGTTGAGCACTAATTGTTTAAATTAATGGCTCGTTGGAACGTTTAATGTCCGTTGTGATGGTGAATATAGCGCAGGTAAGGTATAGCTTCTGAGCAAATTTAATTTCACAATGAAATTCTCATTTGATCCAATAAAGTACACGGCTATATAGGACTCTACGAAATCCCTGGGTCAATATTGGACAAAACGCACAAAAATCATACACTGAGCGAATGTTTTTCGAAAAATTAAAGTACATTTAAAGCTTTTTTCCGCTTATTTCATGAGGGCAAGTATTGGTTTCGTGTAAAACAAGGTTAGAGTATCGGACTTAAAAACATGATCACAGCAGACATTTTTTCAACAAGCACTGAATACTGCACTTCTACTGCGGGCATCAGTAAGGATTTGTACGCTATTTTTTTCAGGATTTTCAGGTGATTACAGGAAATGAACAGGGTGATGAGCTAGCCAGGCAAGAATCAGCTCTTCATACCGCACTTGTGGGAAGAGCTATCATTGCTCTTCGTGTTATGAAGGGCAAAATCTTCACAATATTTCTCACAGAATCTAACCGCAGGTGGAACAATTTAACCAACTGCAATTTATCTAGAAGGTCTGGCCTATCTCTAATAGTTCCCAAGCAAATGACCTAATATACAGACCATTGCAAAACATAGACAGGGTAGTTGTAACATGCACTGGATACTAGCCAATAGAGGAACATGCACCAAAGCTGGGAATTCCTTACAATACTCATTTTCGTAGTTGTGAGGAAAAGCAGGTAAAGGAAACAGTAATTCATTTCCAATGTAAATGTCTTGCTACGCCTAGAATGAGAGCCCAGCAATTCGGAAAGTTATTCCTCTTAGAAGAACCTAGAAGACTTTTTCAGCGGGTGCTCCTCATTATTAAGACCAGCGGACTTCAGGTAAAGGAAAGTTCATGAATCCATTATTATACTCGTATCTCATTAAATCTATACAGGTAAAATATGTTTTTGTAATCAAAACGGCGATAATTGGTTCACTAAGCAGTACATGCTCGTGGCCGCCATTTCTACCTAGTAACCTACCTACCTATCGAACTAAGCAATGCGATGATGGAAAACTGCTGAAAAGTATAGATTTCGTCATACCAACTGTCGGTCTTGGAGTCCCCTAAATTCAAATTGAAAAAAATTTGAAATCACAAAAATCTACGAAAAACCTTCAAGAAGGCGTGTAAATCCGTGGTTAGTTACATTTGGATTGAATAAAGTTGCTTAATTGACCAAACCATTGTGATTGAATTGTTGCATTTCGTTTGGCAAAAAATTCACATTACCAGTATTGCTTCGACATTTTTGGCAAAACGTGCCTTATTATTTTCATATTCCCGTATATCCTGGATGAAGACTGTTCTATCTATCTCTGACTCTTGCATATTCTGATGACCTAGCATTACTATAGCGACAGGTAAATTTACCTCCAGAATTAGCGAACAGAGAGAGAATGTTTTATATATACCTAGTGAACTGCGGTCTAGCGGTTAACCCGCAAGCAACCGAACTGGTCCTTTTTTCGAACAAAAGAAAACTACCGACTTTTAAAATTCCCTTAATTGAAGGGACCAAACTCAAAATCTCCGATCACGCGAAATGCCCTGGCGTGTTTCTGGATAAGAAATTGAACTGGAGTCTCAAGAGAATATTTTGTATAAAACCTGGCGACCATGCCCACAAATTATCAAGTGGATGTATACGCCCATTGTCAGATCTGTACTGACATACGGTAACGTAGTCTGGTGAAATGCTTTAGGCAAACTTACCAAAATCAGGATCAAGGTACAAAGACTGGCATGTGTTGGAATCACTGGGGCAATGAGGTCCATCTCCACAGCGGGTCTGGAAGCTATACGCAATCTAAAACCCCTAGATCTATTTATACAAAATTCGGCAGCCAATAGAGCACTTCGACTTAGCCAAACTGGTAGCCGGTGACATAGTGCCATAGGTCATGCGCAGATTCTACAGAAATACACGGGAAATAGGGTATGTACTGACTGCGTAACATCCGGCTTAGACTTTTACAAGCCGTTCAAGACCGCCTTTCCCAGCAGAGAGGACTGTCAAATCAAAGGAGCAATATATACCGACGGTTCCAAGGTTGAAACTGGTGTTGGTCCCTGATTCCTGATCACAGCAGTGTCTTTCAAGCTGAGGTCCTGGTAGTGACGAAAGCTGCTAAACAAGTCTCAATGATGGCAATATTACAACTGATATCATCTTTTATTAATAGTCAAGCAGCAATAAAAGCGATTTCTGCCATCTAAATCAAATCGAAGCTTATAAAGGAAAGGACCACGCCCTTAGAAGGCGTCTCCTTCTCCTTAGCCAGACATTTCTACAATGATTTAGAAGTATTCTCCGACATTTCAGGCTATAGCTTGCTGTAACCCATCAACACCCTTAACGGGCTTGATTGAACAAGGGGTTACAAACCCTAGGGTATCACAACGGATCTCCATTGATTTAAGTGTGACGGTAATAAGATCAACTATCAGCCCATTAACCTAACCTATCTGGGACTCTGCAAACGCTTCAACCTCCAACATAATTGTGACAAGACACGTGCCCGACATCTCTGCATCTTCTGAGCAAGTGTGAAATCCTTTAAGAATATCTCTTGTCATGAGTAGTGATGCTGCTTGGCATAGGGAGAAAATTGTAGGTCCCCTCTCTTCCTGTTCACGCACACAGAAATGGTTGAGAGCGGTAAATAACTTCGTTCTCTACGTTCTGTAATGGCCTCCAATTTATTCATGATGGGATCGACAAATTTCTACCGATTTCGAAAGGCTAATTAACATCAGCTTTCACGAAAATGGATACTCTAAGAGAATTTTGCATTTGCTCGCAAGAAGCACTTGACCCCTGAAAGGAGGTTTCGAGGCATATAGCTTTTAAACGTAGTATGTAAAATACACATCCCACCCGACAACCGACGTACTGTGCTAGTGTCTAAAGCCGTTCTGCAACACAAAGATCGACATTTTCCAGTACCGCTTCCCAACCTTCAGATCGATCATAAACCAAATGTTCACAATGAGACAATTACTGGAAAAGGTCAATAAATTTTAAGTCGTGACTTAGCGATTCCCTGAGTGTGGTCGATAAGGCAATAGCCGAAGTCAAGATGCAGGGAAATCTGATTCAGTTCTGGAATGTGCTGATATCTGGCTTCGGTCTTTTCTGCAGTTAACCATTGCTTCAATGACTGACTGAGTAATTCTCCAACTCTTAATGAGTATGGAAGAACCTAAGATTGGTATTTTTGGGAATATTGACATTCGGTTGAGAGACAACTAGAAATGAGTAATCCTCAAATAGTATATTTCAAGAGTTCAATAAGGTCGGGTGTGACTGTATTTGACTAACGTCCAAACAGTCAAATGGGTTCATAGGTGAGATGGTCTGCTATGTTAAAGTTTTGTTACCAATAAATTTGCTTTAAAACAAAAACTAACATTGTATCATCTTTGTATTCCATGGATATAGGTATTGCTTCGAAGGACCAGACTCATTCCATCATAACTTGAGAGACTTTAATGTTCTTCTTATTGCCTTTAGCCTTGTCTGTCCGGACAAGATTATATACCTTAAAGTTATAGTCAATGTTGTTTCGCTTGTTGACGATAAGTTAACTGATGAGCCCAATATCCAATTTATGCCCTTCATTACTTGAAGGTGAAAGTTGGCTTGAGGCACAGTTAATAGGTGGAACGAAGCCAGCTGGCAGGTTAAGCTTTTTAGATGGAATTGGTCCGTTGGTTGGTTGCTAGTTTATGGTTATTGCTTGTAGGTCCTCTCTGGTGTTGCTAGCGTTAACTGCTATCGAACCTGAGTTATAGCTGCAAGATTTATTGATTGCACAAGAAATTGGTCCAGTGGCTTGAATTTGACTTCTTCGTAGTCTTTCGATTGTCAATCGGAGATAAGTCCGGTGCATATCCTCAGAATTTTCTTTTCATAAAGTTGGAGTTTCTGCATACTGCTGCCTTCGGGATAGTTTAGCAAAC
The DNA here is from genome assembly GCA_911387755.1 of Chrysotoxum bicinctum. Lineage (NCBI taxonomy): Eukaryota > Metazoa > Arthropoda > Insecta > Diptera > Syrphidae > Chrysotoxum > Chrysotoxum bicinctum. Next base: position 58,659,060 of record OU426989.1, on the reverse strand, counting down.
ATGAAAGCTATAGCTGGCAGTTTCGTTGGCTGACTTAATCCGGTCCTTTTTTTGTTTAAAGGGTGCTAACGATAGAATGCAAAGCTGGTCTTCTTTAGCACCACCCTTGACTGCCGGTTGAATTTAAACAGCTCGTTGAAGTACTCCGATTACTCCGAGGTACTTGACCTTATTTTTGGCTGCTTCGGGACCAGATTTCTCCGGGTTGCTGCCGAACAACAACGGGTGTCGTAAGTAAAGGGTCTCATGAAGCACACAAGTTCCGATTTGCTTTTATGATTCGGATTCCCCATTATGATGTGGGTTTCTACTTTGCGGGCTACTGGTAAGCGCTTTCCATAATGCGTAGGTTAGAATATCGTCCGCAAAGACCAGATTCTCGCAATAGATTGGCATAGGTTGATCAATCGTCATCTGTCTATAGATGAAAGGTCCCAGCTTCGATCCTTGAGTGACTCCAGTTCTTATGGATATAGATTTTCCTGAAGAGTTACTGCTATTCTGTTCGACTTTCTGAAAGGAAAGATAAGAGAATATTGTTTTCGTTAGGGACCTAGGTACTCTAAATACTCAAAGTTTAAGACTAACGCTTTCTCGACATCCAGAATGCATCCAACGGGGACACGATAGTTTGTTGCCAGGCAAGAGGAAAATTGGGATGGTCTGTAAGGCGGTAGGGTAGGAAAAATAAGGAAAGGTAAGGAAAATGAAAAAGGAACGGTTCAGAGAAGGGTAGGAGTGCTAAGTTCCGCGTGACACGGCCTGCTTGCGATATACAGCTTAGCTCGCCGGAATGGGAGGGATCTTGTCACCGAATCTTAACTTCACCTGCAACAATAACACAAACCAGGCCTGTGAAAAATAAAAATCATCGAAATTGACGGCGGACGAACGATCATTACTTCAAGGCTCTGCTAATGTCGACGCAGGCAAACTAGCCCAGTTGACCCACCCAACCTACATAGAAATCCGGTGGTCATTTTTTGGATTTCCCCTAACAGCGCCTTTTTGGCTGCACACTTCTTGGGCTCCTGGGAGTCTAAGTCACCTGTCCTAGTTACACGATTACGCACCATCCAGTTAAATAGAAACCACGCACCTTACGCTCGCCGCACCTGTTTCACGATGAATTCAGCCGGGAGGCTTGCGAGTTGTCGATTCGGGGTTATATGATGAACTGACCTGCCCTTGTCTGGTTGTTCTGCAAGTGCAGCGAGCAGTTTGTCGAACTTTAGCGGTCGTGGTAAAGTTCGAAGATTTTCTGTTTTGAAAGAACGGTGATTCCCTCGATAATTTCTCCGTTAACACGTGAGAATGGATTTTAGCTGAGAAAGGGAAGGCATTGCTCCACGTTTTCGTTTTCCAATGAAGAATGACTTGATACCACTCTAATGGAATCCAGGTTTTGGCGGACCAGGGCTCTTATCAGCAATCGACTATGGGAAAGTAGATTTATTTGTAAGACACAATTTTGCACTAAAATTGATTTTTTGTTAGAATTACCTGGTTGAATATAAGCCTGAGAAAATAAGACTAGTTTTAACAATTATGAAATAATACCTTGGCGTTCTCAAGTCTTCGCTTTAAAGATGCGATTTTTCTGAGCCACTGATTAGGGTGATAGATTGTGTAGGAAAAAGAATGTTTGTCTCAGTTGGAAGGCAATTAGCCAATCTTGTTCAAAAATTGTATTACCTGGGAGATAAGGCCACAAGAAAAAGGATCGATTGCTTATGAAGTCAAGTCTAGCTTAGCCAGTGGGCAGGCATTTTTATTTTCTGCTTCCAGTCAAAAAAGCTTTTTCTCTTTCGAAAGAAATAGATTTGGTACCACAGTGTGATTGAATGATCGTGCGGAATGAGAGATGGAGTTACGCATGACACCCGTAACAAGCTGTTCAGTGCTATAGAAATGTCAGATTGGAACTTCAGCAATGGAAACAGTGTTCAGTGCCATTCACGAAAGCTAAATTGCTTGTCAGGGATGATATTATTATCTTTGCATTACTTCTTGAGCCTTCTGAGTATGACTTTTTATAGAATTTTCCTGATGTTGACTGTAATTGGAAACCCTCCTCTTCTTGGAGATAGCGATGATATTTGTCATTTTCCGTTTGAGGTGTAAGCTGTAAGTAGCAGTTGTTGATGCTGATGCTTATGATATCTTTGTATGAAGGATTATGACATTTTGTGGAAGCATTTTAAGAAAAAAGTTGGAACTAGTTCAGCTGACTTCTTTGACTTCGAATTTTTAATAATTTCTATGCTATCTTCTCTGGATTGCACAATTGGTTGTTGGGCATCAGGCTACTTGCGGGATAAGTGTCATCAAATTACACTACTTCTAAATTTGTGTGCAAAGACTGTTGGATGGATGTCTCTACTTCGTCCGATAACACGGGTTTGTTGATGGAATAGGCGTGAGTTTAGTTTAAAGAAGTTCACAGAAACTTCCACAGTCAGTCGTTTATGTCACCTCAATATTGTTCCTGATGACGTAGGGTATTGGCAGGATTTTCCATATAAATCGGTTTATTTCCTCGAACGCGTCCGGTCCTGGTTTGATATCTTATAACCTCTTCCGGAATAAGATATCGTTCTGGTGCTGTGTAGAGGTTCATGAAATTACGTTGAAATATTCGAGTTCACTTCTGACTGCCTTATAGTCGTTGTTAGTTGTGTTGAGGTCCCTTTGACAGATCCTCTGCAGTCTTTTTGTCGGTGGAAAAATGATATTCTTTGATTTCTATTATAAAACTGTCTGATATGAAAAAGTGAGAACTTAGAGGCCGACGAGTGCAAAGCCATAATGTTTTGAAGAGTGAATGACATGCTATGTTAATTTTTTTTAATAGTTGTTGAGTTGGTTTGAGATCTATTAAAAACTAACATTAACCTCGAGCCGACTCAAGGACATGTAATCTAAAAAAGGTCACGAAAAAAGGAAATATTTGCTATGCTCATTGTCCATTGTATTCAGGGACCATCCTTTTGACAGAGCTCAATGACTTTCCCAAGTGCGGTCCATATTTTGTGAACTCACACCTTAGGCAGGCGATGTATATATTATATACAAATATAGATTCAGAGGATGTCACAGCTTGTTTATGGACTTTTCAAATTTTACCTCACTTTTTTCCGAGTGCAAAGGACATCTACACAGTGTGTATATTCAAAAATAGACAATGGCTCATCGAAATATACAAAATCGAATTCCCAAATGTGAAATAAAATTGCCAATTAATATATCTACCTGGTGAATAAAATTGGGGGACTATAGGTAGACGCAACATTTCAATTGGAATGTCAACTGAAATTCAGATGAAAAATAAGGATGAAGAGGTGGGTAGATAAGTGGGATCATTGGTATATTGCCGAAGGATTAATTTGGATTAAAATTTTCTGCGTTCAATTGGTGAACATAATAACCTTTTGGGATCGAGTTATTTTCGCTTTACGAGTTAAGCCTATAGTATGAAATTAATCTTTTTTTTTTGTCGTTGCTGATTCGGATAGGAAATTATTTTTACAGAAATATAAATGGTAAAATGATTGGACAAATTAGTGTAATGGAACTTCATTTATTTATTTTTATCTTCATGCATGCTTGAGCTGGTTTTCACATTTGAAAAGGTTTTTTTTTTTTAATTTAGAATTTTTAATGAGTTGATATTTATAAAAATATACTTTGAAATAAGCCTTAGGGATGTGGATATTTCAAAAATTAATTTTTTTACTTATTTTTAAAAAAGAATTTAATTTTACTATTGTTAAATCTTAAACTAATTTGATCTACTTAGCTGGAAGACGATATATTGAAATTTGTAAATAAGAAATAAATAAATATATAGATAAATACATAAATAAATATATAAATTAATAATTGGATAAATAAACTATTAAATAAATAAAATCATAAATACTACATAAGGAAATAAATAAATAAATACAAAAATCAAATTACAGTTTAAAAAAAATAAAGGTGTACGCCTCTTTTAAATGTTAAAGAATTTTAAATTTTTAATATTTTTCTTATTTGTATACAGGGATTATCCATAGGATTCTGTGAGAACTCATCAGTTTCTTGCTTATCCTTTTGTGAATCTATTAAAAATCTCTCATAGCATTCATATTACTGTTCTTAGAATGCTTATACTTTTTTTTGCCAACAAGCTTGAAATCCAATCCAATCACAATAATAGATTCGTTCCTATAGTCATAGCGTCGCAATTCAAAATATGTATGTACAAGACTTTACCTTCTCATCTGCATTTTATGATGCGTCTCATCGTTGGTATTTTCATCTTGCACAAGGTGATGGCAAACAATTCAAGAATATTCTATTGTCTTTGTGAGACTTCCTGCACCGACCGCCGCTGTTGCGAACGTTATGCCGCCCGACATCTTTGTAGCACCCTATAGCTAGAACCATTGTATTTCCGCTTGTCTAACCTAGCAATTCACACCTGCCGACATTTTTGTGATAACCGAAGCGAGAATGGATGGAAACAAAAGGAAACGAACAAGGAGAAGGTGAATATATGGAGCGGAAGATTTGTTTTGTTGGAGATGTGCCGTTAAATGGGAAAACATCTTGAATTACCTAACTGCTGGTTAGTCTTAGAGGGATTGTGCCCTTTTACTGCTGCTTAGTCACTTTAGTTCAAACGGCATTTCACAGGAAGTAAAATTAAGTGACGACAACAAAAATGAGAACAATAACAGCTACGCATATACCTACTATATGTGTAGTACACTTTGGCGGCTGAAGGTTATTACGTTACTGCAGATGCTGAACCTGATGCTGGTGGTGTTATTGTTGCTCTTGCTATTGCCTTAAAGCCTTAATGGAATTGAAGTGGATTTTCCTTTTATTACTTTTGAACTGTTTTGCATATATGCGAGTTATTTTGATTGCTTTACTCTTTAATCTCCATTCTCCTCAGTTTGCTTTAGAGTGGCGCCCAACGGAAGTATCCTGTTTTAAATTAAAAGTCGAGGTTGTTAATATGGAATGAAAATGGTGGCAACTTCAGTGCTGGAAAAGAAAATCTTTAAATAAGACTTTAATGTGATTCTATTGGCGAGAGGGCTATGTAATTTAAGGTTTAAATGCAATATTTTTTTTTTTTTTTTTTTTTTTTTTTTTTTTTTTTTTTACACTATCAGAATTGGTCGAAGAAAGCTTATAGCAAGCTCCGTCTTTCGACCAATGGTTTGCCAACACAGAGAACTGTGTTATACCACCGGCTCATCATTTAGTGCAGTGTTAGTTGTTAGTAGGCAAACTCTATTACGATTAACACTGACACAAGAAAACATGAAAAATAAACAAATAATATTACGTAAGAACAAAACAATAACATAACATGAAACAAAGAACATTTAGGAGCGTGGACCACTGGTTTTGAGAAGGTTTTTTAATTTACATTTATTTATATTAAAATCAAAAATATTTGAATTCCTAATTAACAAGTCTACCCATACGTGTCAAGGGCTCATGAATGCCATAGTTGGTCCTATGTGTTGGGACCTTAATCATATCGAGGCCTCGAAGATTATAACCTCCTCCCCGATAATTAAAATAAACTGAACATAAAAGATCTGGTGCATCTGTGATGCCTGTTATTAATTGGTGGAAAAATACCAAATCATTGTTTGTTCTTCTTTGTTCCAAAGTTTGCATCTGAAGAATAGATAATCGTTGGTCATAAGAGATGACATACGAAGGATCACTCCATTGAAGTCCTTTCAAGGCAAAACGAGTAAAGTTTCTTTGCACAGATTCTAATCTCTCAATATGAATATCATAAAGAGGAGTCCAAACCTGTGATGCATACTCAAGATGGGGACGCACCAAGGAGTTGTATAAAGCCCGGGTGACATTGGGATCAACAAATTCTTTAGACCAGCGCTTAATAAACCCTAACATTGAATTGGCCTTATTCACGATTTTATTAATATGCGCAGAAAAATCTAAATTGGGTGTAAAAAGAACTCCAAGGTCCCTTACAGTCATAACACGAGTTAAAATGTGCCGTGAGATAACATATTCATGAGAGTAAGGAGAACGTTTTTTAGAAAAAGTCATAGTTTGACATTTTGTCGGGTTGAGGTTCAGACTGTTCTTTTCACACCACAAGGCAAAATGGTTAATATCATCTTGCAGCAAAGCTCGATCATTTGAAGATACTATATTTTTATAAATCTTCATATCATCTGCAAAGATTAGAATTTCGCTATTGCGAACACACAGAGGAGCATCATTAATAGCCAATATAAAGAGTAGTGGTCCCAAATGGCTTCCCTGTGGAACACCTGATTTGGCAATAAACTCTCTTGAGTATGAATTTCTGAATTTGACTTGATATAACCTATCTTCAAGATATGACGATATCCACTTGATGAAAGGTGGTGGAAATCCGTATGAGTGAAGTTTAAACTTGATAATCTCATGAGACAGTTGATCAAAAGCTTTCGAGAAGTCAGTGTATACACAATCAACTTCTTGACAACTTTCTAGAGAGTTTAAACATTTATTCAAAAAGACAACAAGATTAGTAACAGTAGAACGTTTTTGCATAAAACCATGTTGTTGGTTGCAGATAATAGATTTACATATAAATGTCAAACTGTCACATACAACTTGTTCGAAGAACTTCGGAATGCAAGAAAGTTTGGAAATTGGTCTATAGTTGGTAATATTGGCTTTATCTCCCTTTTTAAATACTGGCGTTAAAAATGCTTTCTTCCAAACTGCAGGGAATTTACCTAATTTCAAGGATAGAACAAAAATATTACGCAGAGGAAGAGCTAAAACAGACTTACATTTCTTCAATAAAGCGGGTGGTATTCCATCGGGTCCAATAGAATAGTCGTCTTTTAAATGTGACAGAAAGTCCAAAATTTTGTCGTGATCTATTGTAATATTATTAAAAGATACCTGAGGACAATTTCGTAAGAATTGAAAATAGTTATCGTCAACAACAACAGGGGAATCAATGAAGGATTGGCTAAAATTATTTGCAAATCCCTCGCAGATTTCTGTAGTAGTACTCAAGATTACGTCATTATAAACGAGATTAACAGGATAACCGTCGCTTTTTTTTTTGGAATTTATAAATTTCCAGAAGTTTTTCGGGTCTAATTTCAGGGAAAGCCCCATGGTTTGAAGATAATCATTATAACATTCATAAGAGAGTTTTTTGAATTCTTCTAAAAGGGAAATGTAAACTACTTGATTCTCTACTGTCATGAACCTTATATATTTTTTCCAAGCCTTATTTCTTTTATTTCGAAGGCATTTGAGTTCTTTTGTGAACCAAGGATGACAAGAAGAGTTAGAGGGAATAGATCTTTTTTTAGGGACAGTTTCATTTATGCATCTCATCAAAATAGAATAGAAGCTTGAGACAGTTTTGTCAAGATCATTAGAAATCGGTAAACGTTCTATACCGGAAATAATTAAACTATCTAAAAGCTGTTGAAAATCACCTCTCCGAAAGTCAAAAGTATAAGAACAGTCGTGGGGATTACTATTTTCAAGTAAATGACCACTCAAGTCAAGAATAATGTCAAGAGGCGGGTGATATTGATCTATGTTAGATAAAGCAGAGATAGATTCTACCACTACTGTACTAACAGCGTTAGATGAGAATACAAGGTCAAGTTGTCTATTCATATTATTTCGTATACAGCTAATTTGCTGTAAATCTGTAGAGATAATATTATCCAACATTTGGAGCTCTTGTTGGGGTGAACTTGTGGAAGCTTCAAAATAGGATTCATCATCAGAGGGAACCCATTCGATATGGGGAAGATTAAAATCCCCTAATAAAAGAATTTTACTGTCCAAGGCTAGCTAAACTGAAAATAAATTCGAGTGCTAAAGAAAGTTCAGTGTATACGGAACCAGGACTTTTAGGTGGAATGTAAACATTTAAAACAAATAAGACTAAAGATTCCTTAGTTATTTTCACGCATAACAGATCAATTGTCAGATTGAATGGGAAGACTATTTGTGTTGAGCAGAAATTACTTCTAACAGCAATAAGTACTCCCCCGCCAACTGAATTTGTAACGTCAACGTGACGGTCCTTTCGGAAAACTAAGAACTCATTATCAAAAAGTTCCGTGTCTAATATTGTTGCGTTAAGCCAAGTTTCTGTAAGGGCAAAAAGATCGTATGGCAAAACTAGGGAATTTTTGAAAGTCTTAGAAGTTTTACTTCGAAGACCTCTCACATTTTGGTAGTAGATGCAGAACCTGGGCAGTTTTTTGAATTTATACTAGGAGACGAATTAAAATTTGATTTCCTTCTCAAGGGCGCTGTAAATTCTTTTACCAATGTGTTAGGAGGCCAAGAAGTATTACATATGGGTTCAAAGAGAGAATTGGGAGCTATTATTTTAAAGGAGGCTACTAATGCAGGAATTACCTTCATTTTGCGTGTGAAGATTTACTAAATTGAGATTAGATTTTTTTTTAGTTTAGAATTTAATTATAACAACATTACAATCCTAGATGATTACCAAAGAAAAAGAATTAAATTATCTGGAGAATAGCTCGTAGATAACCTTGAACCTAGTGACTTAAAACTATCAACCACTCCTGTGTAATTGTTGTCGATTGGAATGGAGGAGACTTGCAATTTTATATCGAGTCAATTTTAACGACGAAAGATAAGATGTGCCAGTTCCTGGCAAGAGCAATTGCGTATGAAAGAAACTTTTTTTTTCTTATTTTTATTGGTTCAGCTGGCAGCCTTTAGGAATCAATCCCAGGTCTTCGACGTGATAGTCCAACTAACCAACCACAAAATAAAAAAAAAAACTGTAAAATTAACAAACACATGACTACCTGTCAAAATTTACCCGTCCCTAATGAGAGAACCCTTATATACCGACTACAGTAAACGTCAACTTGTTACATTTCAATTTATGCATCGAATATATAATCCTCCATCAACGAGTACGAGTCAATATTGAAAATTTTACACTAACAGACAATTTTTTGTACTCAATACAGATTCAAAGCGAAGTATGTTATGACTACATACAGATTGAAAACTCCCCAAAATATGCAAATATTTAGAAAACTGAATTCATTTAATCGAGTTATGTAAGGAATACAAGCAACGTCTCAATCGAAGAAACTGTTTTGGTAAAGCATTTAAAGCTTAAAGTTGCTATCATTGCTTGCCACACTATTCTGTACCGCGAATTGGCCGAGTTCTCGAGCGTTGTTTCACCAAGAACCGGAGTTAAAAACCCTCTAAGCAGACAGTTAAAAAAAAAAAAACAATTTATATAAAACTTACCATCGTAGTTACGTGAGAGAGAACTAACAAATATGTAGTGAATAAAAGAAGTTGTAACCATTACATGCAACTATTAACAACACATTATGTTGAGTTTAGTGTTCATGTACATATAAATATAATTAGTCTATAGAATAAGGCACACACACTGTACTTTTTTACCCTCTGTGTATTCTTACTCTGTTTCTAGAGCTTCCAAAAACATTGACCGTAGGGGGTGACTACCAATTACTCCACAACCCTTATTGTAGAAACGATTTAATTTTCGATTTCTTTTCGTCGGAAAAAAAAAGTTTTTTGAGAGATCAAACCAGTACTATTAAGTACCTAAAAAATGTTTTGTTCTTAAACAAAAATTAAAAGCGGGATCTTTACTGCCCTCTAAATTTGTGGGCACTGACTGCATCGACTTTGACCTCTGACATGAAATCTCAAAATTTCAAACTGAATATTTCTAGAAAAAAAGGATTTAGGAACAAGTGTGTAACGAATTTGTTCTTAATTATTTTTTTTTTTTTTTTTTTTTTTGAAAATCTAGATGTTCTAACTTAAGGCTATCTCTTATTGTCGAAGCTACATGCTTTTTGATTTCCGTGAATTGATTTTGGATAATTGAACATCATTACACGCAAAAAATGTTGGGTTAAAAAAATAATTCATGAAATCGTTTTTGTATGAGTATTTCATGTAAATATTGGCCGCGGCTGCGCCTCAAATGCTCCATCCGCTTAGTCCAATTTTGGTATACTCTTTGTAACATTTCGGCTGGTATCTCACGAATAAATGCTTTAATGTTGGCTTCCAATGCGTCAATCGAAGCGGGCTTGTCGCTATAGACATGAGCCTTAAAATAGCCCCCCAAAAAATAGTCTAGAAGCGTTAAATCGCACGATCTAGGCGGTCAATTGACCGGCCCCAAACGTGAAATAAACTCTTCACCGAACTCGCCACTCAATTTGTCCATTGTTACGCGTGCTGTGTGGCATGTGGCACCGTCTTGTTCAAACCACATGTCATGCAAGTCAAGCTCTTCCATGATGATTCGCATCATCTTTGAAGAAATACAGCCCAATGATTCCGCCAGCCCATAATCCGCACCAAAGAGTGAATTTTTCTGGATGAATTGGTAGCTCTTGCAATGCTTGTGGCTGCTCTTAACTCCAAATACGGCAGTTTTGCTTGTTCAAGTATCCATTCAACCAGAAATAAACTCCGTGGCTGAACACAATTTTTCGATAGAAAAGTGGATCTTCGGCCAACTTTTCAAGAGCCCATTCACCAAAAATTCGGCGTTGTGGAAAGTCGTTCGGCTTCAATTCTTGCACCAGCAGTATTTTGAAAAGCTTCACACTTAAATTCCTCCGCAATATTTTCCTAGTGGAGTAACAGAGGCCCAATTGCTGCGAACGGCGCGCAACGAATCGATAATTCACGGTTATCAGTTATCACTAACACTGGCCGATGTATAGCTGCGATAGTTTCCTCAGTTCGCACTCTTCATAAGCGTGTTGGTGGCTTAATGTCCAACAATGTAAACAGTGACACAAAACATGAAACGAGCGTGAGCTGTAAAAACCATCAGTGTTGCAAAAAAAAAAATATAAAAAAATCACCCATTACTTTTCACGCCCATTTAAAGCAAGAAAGTAATATGTATTAATGCTAAAATTGATTAGAACTCAGTTACGAGTAGTAATGCCCTTCGAAAACTGAGATTAGGGTACGATTGCCGCATTTCAAAATCAAGCATTAATGAAGAAGAAATTATCTTCAAAAACTTGGTATCTTCAACGCAGATTATTGTAGGAATGTTTAATATCCATTTCGATATAGTTAATAGTAGTTTTGAACTAAAAAGAGGAGGACCCAAGTGGCTGCCTTGTGGGACCCTGGAAGTGTGTAAGAAATATTTTGGAAAGTTAAATCACAAATGAATTTTGTATAAATGATTTTTGGGGTAAGAAAAATGCACCTAGAGAAGATAGGTTTAAACCCAAGAGAGGACAGCTTGAAAAGAATAAGTCTATGGAAAATTTTATTTATTTATTTATTTATTCGTCTTTAAAGTTACAAAACATTGCCTAGACTACAGTTAAGGATAATATAAAATCTGTAACAATCAATAATATTACAATAAATTAACTAAGGTATTCTTTATTTGAGATCTGTTTAAATTAAAATCAATACCAAAATCATAATTTTCGTTAAAATCTATGCTAGCTCTAGTGACAGGATTTTGGCGAGCGTAGGTAGTACTGCGATACGGAACATTTAACAAATTTCCATTTCTCGGACGCAAAGAACGAGAAGGTGCATAAATATTAAACATTGAAAACAAAACCGGACAATCTATGACTCAATTCAAGACATCAAAAGCAAAAAGTACTGAATTTAATTTTCTTCTCAAAACAAGAGGTTTTAAGTCAATAAGTATACATCTAGTTTCATAGGATGGAATACTAACATTTCGAAAGATTGTCCGTAGAGCAAATCTAATGAATCCCTTTTGAACCTTTTCTAAACGATAAATGCTAGATTTTGTGTAGGGATTCCATATAACGCTGCAATAATCCAGCTGCGGTCTAACTAGACTAGAATAAAGAGTTTTTAATGTGTATGGATCTTCGAAATTCTTTGAATTTCGAATTAAGAAACCCAACATGGAATTTGCTTTTGAAATAACATGATCTATATGACAAGAAAAATTCATTTTGGAGTCAAATATAAACCCCTTTATCTTTTTGTCTATGAAATCTCTGTAATATATCGTTCTCGAGTTTGTAATCAAAACACCAGGGATTTTGATTTGGGGAAAACGTAACTACGCTACATTTTGTGTTGTTAAGGTACAGCCTATTAAGCTTGCACCAATCGATAATACTGTTTAAATCAGATTGAACCTTATTTGCATCATGAAATGAATTAATGCTGCTGAAAATTTTTAAATCATCAGCAAATAAAAGACATTTAGAATAGTATAAATGAAATGGTAAGTCATTTATAAAAATAATAAAAAGCAGCGGTCCAAGATGACTCCCTTGAGGAACACCTGAAAAGTTAAATATTTCTTTAGAAAACACATTACCGATTTTGACAATTTGCTTTCTACCTACTAAATAACTTTTTATCCACTTAAGGATAATGTTGTATAATTTATTTTTCACCACAGATTCGAAAACTTTAGGGATTAATTGCAATTTTGCAATGGTTCTATAGTTATCAACAGATCCTTTTGACCCAAAATTATGGAGGGGAGTGATTATGGAGTATTTCCAAGTATCTAAAACACCTTGACTTAAAGACAGGTTGAATAGAAAACAAAATGGAACTGCAAGGTTATTACAAAAAGTTTTCAAAAGAATCGGTGGAGTATTATCTGGTGAAACCGAATTGTTATTTTCCAGAGATGATAATACTTGCAAAACGTCGTTTACAAAGGTTTGCTAAAATCGGTTGAGACAACATCGACTTTCCTAAGGCTTCAAAACCAAATTCCAAATTGTGGAATTATGTAGCTTTACAAAAGCCGTAGAAAGGGTAAAATTACAAAAAAAAATTAAATAAAATTAGTTAAAACTATAATATTTTTACAAAATGCTTTCCAAGATCTTGGAAATGTATGAATGTTTAGCAATTGGACGATAACTCTAAAATTTTTGTTTTTTTTTATGCATTTGTAGTATAGAAGAGATCTTCCATATCTGAGGGAATTCTTCTTGCATTAAGGAAAAACTGATGATTTTTCAGACAGGTGGAGAAAGTTTGAAAGAGCATTTTTTGAAAGACATGGTGAACATGAGACCATCGAGGCCAGGAATAAACCCATTAAGTTATTTTATCTTATTTTCGATGAAAAAATGGTCAAGGGTATGAGAAAGAAATGGATTGAGGCAGACATTTGGCAAATAGATAAATAAATAACAATCAGGTAAAAAGGTTTTAAGGTCTTTAACAAAAGACTTTTGCTTTGGACTTTGATTAAATACTGTACCAAGATAATAAGAGTAATCCCTTTGAGATCGTGAATGAAGAAGAATTGGCTTAAAATGTTCCCTCTTGTTTTAGAACGATCGTAGCCTGTGATTGGTTCTGTACTGGAACCAAATTCAGATTTCTATGAATTTTTCCTAAATGTTGTAATTATTTTTTTTTTAAATATTTTGCTTTTAAATTATTTAAATTAAATTAAATTATTTAAATTAAATTAAATTATTTAAATTTAATTACTGTGATTTAAAGTTGAAATAAAATGCACGACTGGGTCGCACGAACTTGCTTCCATGTAATAGAATAAGAATTTCAAAAACGGATGTTATTAAAGAAAACAGTTCATAGGGATAAAATGAATTTTTTAAATTCTTTTAGTAGTAAGAAATTAAAACAGAATGCTGTGCAGATATGAATTTATGTAAGAACAAAAGTTATAAGTCGTTGTAGTGTTCCTTAAAAAAAAAAACACGCTTTTATGTACAAAATTTTTAAAACATTTTTAAGAAAAAATTTTGGTACGTCAACCTTAAGTTTTTATTATTGTACGAATTAGAGCCTAATTTCCAAAAAAAAAAATACTAAGCCGTTCTTGAGATATCGAATTTTTCTAAAAATTGAAAAAATATTTTTTTTTAAGTCTTGAAATGCAATATTTTTTAAACTTTTTAGAAGCTTCTTTATAAAAAAATTCATTAAAATCCGTTAGGCCGATAATGAGAAATTCAAAATTCGAAAAAATCGTTCTATGGTAGGTACAGTCAGTAATATCTAGATTTCAAATTTTTTTTTATAAAATTATAGATCGTAAAAATTAATCAAAAGAAAAAAAAATTGGCAAAATTCTCGGAACCGTTTTCGAGAAAAATACGATTTTTGAAAACCATTTTTTAAAATTTGTATGGAAGGTACCGTTAGTTTAAGATAAAACAAATTTTTTTTTCTCAAATCTTGTAGACTATGTTAAGAAACTTTTATTTGTCAAGTTTGAAAAAAATCGATCTTGGGGTTTTCGAAATATTAAAAATTAATTGAAAATTTGAATATGTAATAATATTCAAACTTTGGAGGAGCTTCAGCATAAAAAAAATGATTTAAATCAGCTGTACCGTTTTCGAGAAAATCAAGAACAAAAAAAATGGACCCAGGGTCTACCAAAAATAACAATTTTTTGGAAAATTTTTTTCAACCATTAAGTCGCAAGTAAAAATGATCAATTAATGTGTATGGTTGTAGTTCGATTTATGAATCCAAATGATGTTTTCTTTCCCCCTAAAATCAACCAGTATGCATCTGTTTATCTTAAAAACTGTTAGATTCTTACCTGTTTTTGTATAAAATTTCAAGACAATAGTGTGTTAATTGATATAAATTTTAATAGTTATAAACATTAAAATTATTCGACTAATTTTTAAAATCAATTCAAAAGGTCATTGACCGAAGTTCCTTGCTCAGTTTCAATATGTTCGAAAATCAAGATCGGTAGAAAAATATTAATAATAAATCCAAATCACGATCCACACAAATATGTAATGTATCCCAACTATCCACATAAACTCATTCGGCGGCTCACCCCTTCATTCTGGGTATCTAGCTAATTGGTCTTAATTGAACTGAGATATCTTGAAAACAATTAGTATAGTATAATTATTTTTCAAATGGTTGAACTAATTGACACCAGCAAAGCAAATAATTAACTTAACGCAGAAAAGATCAATTTAAGATATAAATAAACTAACAAAATCAAAAGTCAGTTGTGAAGAGCAAATTTGAAAAACACATTATGTAGAAGGTATTAATTATTATCTATTTGTTAATTTTATTTTAACTGTTTCCACTTCTTTTAAGCAAATAATAAATAATTGAGTAACCTATATTTCATATGAGTTAAAATAGTAAAGTTTATTAGTGTGTTACGTTATACAGACGTGCACGAATCGAAGCTTGATGCGATACTTTTTTTGCATACTAGTCATAAAGAAGTTACGGAAAACTCCACAGAGTACAGTATACTTAAGAAACCTTTAGGAAATAAAAATAAGAAGAAGAGTTTCATTACTTTAACCTAGAGAGGTTAAAGATCATGCTCTCAAAACCATTTAAAAAAGCTATTTCAGCTGAATACACAAGTTCGTTGGCCCTTCCCCATAAAAAGGATTGGCTTTGGGTCATAATTCTGTATGTGCCAAAATTTGGTTTAAAAAACTCTGTATCTATAAATCCAAAAACTCCGTATTTCAAAATTCGTTAAATCTGTTATTCTTTATTCCAAAATTCAGGACTTCAAAATTATGTTAATGATAAAAGAAAAATTGTTTTAATAATAAAAAAGATTTAAAGTCCAAAAATAATGGTAGCGGTCAATTTTCTATTTGAATTTTTAAAAAAATATATTTTGTTCACAGATTTAAGAAAAAGTTACAAAATTTTCATTTCTTAAAAACTAGCCAATGGTTGAAAAATTATTTTCAAAAAATAATGAGTATTAATGGTACCTCATATAGAATTATATTAATTGGTTTCGATTTTCTTAAAAACGATAGAACTGATTTTGAAAATTTGTGTTAAAGCTGAAGCTCCTTTAAAGTTTGAATAGTATTTTTTATTCAACTTTTTTTTGGAGCTTTTAAAAAAAATTCAAAATTTGATTGAAAACTTAATAAACACATGATGTCATGTGATCACTCAAGCAAACAATAGTTTTTGCAAGAAAAATAATTATAAATCGTTTTTTAAATAAATCGGTTTTTAAAAAATATACTTTAAATGGGTGTCCAACAATTCTCGCAAAATGTAACTTTTATAGAAAATATAGATTCTTGATTAGAAAGCTTAAACTTATGGAATAACACACCGGGTAAATGGCCGCCAAAGCCTTTCCTGGTAAGTACGTACTCGTATTCTTTTATTGAAACTTTCTATGACGGTTTCGCATAAATGTGACTGAAAATCAATAATACAGCTCCCATTTTCCTCTTTCAAGGCGTTGGCGCTCGTTTGACTTAAAAAAAAAAAACCAAACAAAAATGTCCAATGGCGTTAAATCGGAAAATCTGGATGACCAATTCTGATCTCAAAAACGGCCGATTATACGATTAGAAAATGACTCATGCAGTAACTGAATTGTTTCTCTGGCTGTATGGCATGCGGCACCGTCTTGTTGAAAGGATATGTTGTTCACATCCATATCTTTTAATTTTAGGCAAAACTGGGTTATCATGTCATGATAATGAACACCATTCATTGTTGCTGCCTGATAAGCCGTATTTTCGAAGAAGAATGGTCCAATAATGCTTCCAGCCCAAAATCCGCACCAAACACTCATGCGTTGTGGATACATTTGTTTCTCAACAATCACTGACGGGTTTTCTGAACCCCACATGGGACAATTTTGACGATCAACGAAGCCATCAAGATCAAAATGAGCTTCATCAATGAATATGATTTTGTTCGACAAATCAAAATCCACTTGTTGTTGTTCCAAAATTCATTCAAAGAACTTTCTTCGCGCTGTATGGTCAGTAGTCTTCAGTTCTTGAATCAATTGAATTTCGTAAGCACGAAGTTTCAAGTCTTTCATGGGAATTGATGTTTCTGACAGAAATACTCACGCGAACTGCTTCGATGTTTTGTGTTGAACGACTTGTGACAGGACACCCAGAAAGCTTAAGATCTTTAATTGATCAGTCTCCCTGAATTCCTCAATTATTCTTTTCCCTTTTAATGGTTTTAAATCACTATGACGGCCATATTTTGCACGAAAATTGCGGATTGTAGCTAAGAAACCTTCATTATTTTCAAAATACTGCTGATCAATAAAAATGCGTTGTTCTTTTGTATATCACTCCATTTTTACTAACCCCTAATTGTCAGCTGTCACATTGTTATCTTTTTTTTTGCTGACAATACTTTACCATTAAATGGGCAAATACTCAAATTATGCGTGAATTATGGGACACCTTTTATATACAAAATTCTCAAAACATTTTTAAGATACAATTTTGGAACGCCAATTTTAAATTTGTATTACTACTGTTCAAAACTATTGACCTGTTTTTTTAAGGTATCGAATTAAAAAACAGTTTATTTTTAATTTAACTTTTTTAAAGCTTCTTTATTTAAAAATTCACTAAAATCCGTGATGCCGATAATGAGAAAAAATTGTTCTGTGGCAGGTGAAGTCATTAATCGCTTAATTTCAAAATTGTTTTTTTTTATTGAATTGAAAAAATTACCAAAATTCTAGGTGCCGTTTTCAAAAAAAATACGATTTTCGGAACCCATTCTTTAACATTTGTATGGTGGGTACCGTTACTTTTAGATTAAATAACTTTTTTTTCCTCACATCTTGTAGATCTTATTAAAAAATTAAGTTTTGAAAAAAAGTTTGAGTTTTTTTTTAAATCAAAAAAAAGTTGAAATTTTGAACCCATAATACTATTCAAACTTGTGGGAAGATTTAGCACTAAGAAATTATCAAAATCCGATGTAACGTTTTTTAAGAAAATCAACAAAAAAATAAAATTGTCTTACCATTAATAACTATGTTTCGGACATATTTTTTTCGAGTATTCCCTAGCTTCAACTAAATAAAATTCTGTGAACTTTTTTTTTTTAAATCTGTGGCAAAGTTTTTGACAAAAAAATATTTCATAAAATTTCGAATAAAATTCGTATGGCAGGTACTGTCTATTTTTGGTCTTAAAATAAAGAAAAAAAGCTTTTGGGGGTAAAAATTTAAAAATGCTGTTTACCAAGTTTAAACAAAATCGTCCGACCCGTTTAGTTGTACAGACAAACAAACAGACAGAACTGCGAAACCCCCTTTTTTCATCTTCTCTATCATCGTTATGTCAAATCTGAAAAAATCTCAAGTTCGCTTTTTTACTAATGCATAACTTGCAATAAATTATAAAGCAAGAGTTAGAGAAGGTGGAATTTGTCTTCCAACTTATTTAAGCAAAAAAAATATTTATTTTCAATAAATAAAAAAAATGTGTATCTAATTAATTGTATTCCTATTTTTATATTTTTCTATATAATTTTTTTTTATAATTTTTACACTGTCAGGGGGCTATAATGTTACGGCGTAACACAGTCCTAGCGCTTACCTAAAGTGGATAGTATTTTAATAGGACATTTCGATTCAAATTGGTCTTGAGTAGGGCAAAGTATTCCACATTCAAGTAGTGCCGCTAAAGAAAGAACCTCTATCTTTGGCAGTGAGTTAGAAGTTAAACTGGTGAGAATTTCCAGTTAGATGAGTATTACGGCCCAATCGTTTGAGGAGAGGAATGCTACTGGCTATTTCATTTGAGCATTATTGTAGTACCCCCCTCCCCTGGCATAATGGTAAGTGCATTCAACTGTCATGCCGAATGTCTGTGATTCGATTCTCAGAAAAGTTTTTCAGGGTGTACTGCCTCTTGCGATGATTTGAGAAATTCCCTAAGAGTATCTCTTGGCATTAACCGCCTGGAATCAGCAGAAATTTGAAGGTCCCCTGCATTTCTGGTAACAAGCACAAAGGAATGGTTGAGAGTGTTGTCACCAGGCTTAGGCTCCCTACGAGCCGTTATGGCCTCCTATTTATTTATGTTTTTATTATTGGAAGAAATGCCATAAAACAATGAAATACAGAAAACCTTACGGCAATGTTTAAGAGAAACAAAAGTTGCCGTAATAGATGTGCCTCATATAAGTTTTGGGGCTCTATAAATTTAATGAAAAAATAGTATTTCCAATAGCTGACACAACGTGCCATTATACATATTTACATAGTTTTTCATTGCTCAAGTGTTAATTCATAAAACTCACATTATTGAATGCTGACAGTTGTGCTACTTGACCGTCTGAACCCAGGATCAATAAAAAGCAATAAACAGAGCAGACCATCTACCCAAATTGCTTATAAATGAGCAAAAAAAAAACATAATTTATTTATCATATTTCTATATTCATTTATCATTCTTTTCTTCACAAGTTCACACATTTATGCAAATTGAAATCGAAGCACTCTGATTTGAATGTTTCTGTAATCAATCATGAAATATTAACGACTTCATAGGCCAATAACCTCTCTGTGCAAAAAAAAAACAAACAAAAAACAAGTATACGCCACAGGGTCTATGACAAAACGAAAAACAAACGTCCATCGCATTGTGGTAACCAAACTAATTAGTCACACAGAACTCACACCTACTATCTAATCAGACCCCCAGTTGGTTCAGCGAGTCCAAGCACCGATCCAATATCTCACATAGATTTCATTTACAGTTTGTTTACCCTAAACACCGTTATCAAAAGATCCAATCAAGCGGGTGTGCAATAAAAATCAACTGCTATCTGTCAACAAAATTCATGATGGCCAACCGGCGGCGAGGCGCGCCATTCATGCGAGTTGCGTGTGTCTAACTATTTGTGTGTCGGTATGTCTTTGGTGCAGCGAGACACAACTAACGGTTATATGGATGATTCACTTTGTGTGTTTAATGTCCATGAGTAGGGATGTAGTCGTCATGGATTGTACAAACATACCTTCATCGTTCGAAGCTGATTGTTCTGGTGCAGTTGTTATAGTTTCTAGTTGTTTCCGTTCTGTTTGATTGCTCATTTCTGTTTACACCCGTATATGTATGTATTCCTAGTGGTTTGTTATTTACCGGTATTTGGTGGACATAACCAGCGTCGTCGTTTCTAGGCGGTCGTTGAACTCCTATCGGCGTGAGATATCAATAAATCGATAGTTCTTTTATTGCACATACTTCAATACTTCAATATACATAACATTGCTTTCCGGAACTGTTGAGTTAAACTAAATGGCCTCCGGTAGACAGTGTGACCAGTTGTTGTGTTTTTTTTGTTGTTGCATGTTTAATAAAACATCAATAAACCATCATACCTTACCTAGACATGGTGGATTTTATGTTTCAGTTCGATGGTTTTGCTCAATAATTTTCAAATGAAATACAATTATATAATTTAAATTTCGTTGATTCATAGGTAAGTAGAAATGGCGTCCACCGGTAGTCAAGCACCACCGTGGCCGATTTAACACTGAAGTGCACCATTGTGAACATTCTCACGGAGTCATCCAGTTTGGATTAAGTTCAAAAATATGAAGGGTTCTAGAAGTTTTTGATGTCTCTTATTGTGTGTTTGCTTTTGCACAATCATCCGGAAATTGGATCACACACTCAGCGGGACAACCACACTCAACCGACACAATCTACACTGTGCCAAGCTAGGCAGCTTTTTGAGTGGTGCTGAAACACCATTTCTAAGGAGGCAGACTGAAGGCATTGTACAGAAATAAACGAACATCGTCTTAGAGGAATTCGTCGCGTTGAGAGATCAAGAGATCAAGTCCTTTTTATTCATTTCCGAAAGTTCGTTAATGTCGTCCGAAAAGGCCCGTCCTTATGATTATCTCTTAAATTCTGCCGGAGAAGGGTATTCATTGAGGAAATGAAGGGTTTCCTTTTCCCGCTGGTCCCACAGTTATGACACTTATGCACGTCGGGCCGAGTCGGAAAAAATCGATTCTCCGAAAGTGCTAATTTTGATTAGCCGATTCATGTTTATCACAGTAAATTAGAAAGAGAATCTGGGTAAACTTAGAATTCAGGCCTTAACACAATAGATGCCCAAAGTCAAAATATTTAAAAATGTAAGGGAGTTTGGGATGAATTGAAAATTTGATTTTTAGTTTGCTTATTTAGGAGCCTTAATAATACTATACAGCGGTCAAATTCAGCGAAAAAAAATTGAGTGAATTACGGTAGCACAATATAACCCTCAGTTCACAGTAATGGAAAGTTGTACTCATTTAAAAAAAGTGGAGCCACTTTTCTACTTTTCTGAGATTAGTATTTTTTCGATGTACACTCGTCAAGGCTTACATTCATAAAAAATTAGCTGCAAATACCTTCAAATCCGCATAGCGTGTCGATATAATGTTACGAAATCTTGCAGACAAATCATTTTTTTCACTTCTGTGTCCTAAAAAGGAATATTTGTATTTATATAACCTTTATTCAATAATTAAGAAAAAATTACAATAATTACTTACAGCTAGCAGTATATGCTAACAATATTGAATATTTTACATATTTTATTCAACACAAAAAAAAAAAAAAAAAAATGACTAACATCTGTAAGAATTAAGTGTAATGTGGGCAAACTTGTATAGATTTTTTAATGACTTAAAATTCGTATAAAATAAATTTAACTTTTTTTTTATAAACATAATATCGTCGTCGTTCTATGAAAACTCCCTAAGTCCATTTTTAAAAAAAATGTGATTCAATTCTTATTTAATTCATTTCAGATAAACCATTTGCAAAAAAATGTATTGCACAATGTCTACGCCAAACCCATTCTACAATTGAAGTCTGAGATCGTGCTATTCTGATAATTTTTGGATTTTTTTATATTAATTTCCAAGTTTAAATGCAAATATCTCAAAAAACAAAAAATGGACTTAGGGAGTTTTCATAGAACGACGACGATATATGGTAACATATGGTACTATTGCGTTTTGCAAGTTTCAGTAGTGAACACTTAACATAAAAAAAATAACGCTTGTTATTTATTGGTAACATTATTTTTAGCGAAAATATATTTTCCTAATTACTCCGCTCTCCCATACAAATGGTCCCACTGTGCAGCGTCGATGGGAGGTACCCGAAGATATTTAGCAACACTCTCGGCTTCACTGCATCAATCTTATGTTTGCTTATTTATTTCCCAATTTTTTGCTTTGTTTCCCTGTGCATATGATTTTTCAAAATTT
Source organism: Chrysotoxum bicinctum (assembly GCA_911387755.1). Lineage (NCBI taxonomy): Eukaryota > Metazoa > Arthropoda > Insecta > Diptera > Syrphidae > Chrysotoxum > Chrysotoxum bicinctum. The sequence continues at coordinate 58,636,961 of OU426989.1, read as the reverse complement.
AGAATTATTCGCTGAGTTGTTTGGTGCATGATTTACAGAACAAAATAAAATGCACGACTGGGTCGCACGAACTTGCTCCTATGTAATAGACTAGGAATTTTAAAAACAAATGTTATTAGAGAAAACTGTTGATAAGGATAAAATTAATTTGTAAATTCTTTTAGTAGTAAGAGACAAAAACAGAATGCTATCCAAATATGAATTTATGCTAGAACAAAAATTATAAGTCGTTGTAGTGGTTTCTTAAAAAAAAAAGCTTTTATAAACAAGCTTTTTAAGAAAAAATTTTGGTACGCCAATTTGAAGTTTTTATTATTGTTCGAATAAAAATAAAATTTACAAAAAAAAATATTGAGCCGTTTCTGAGATATCGAATTTTCAAAAAAAGAAAAAAATAGATTTTTTTTTTCAAAAATTCAAAAAATATTTACGAGTATTTTAAAGTTTTGAAATGCAATGCATTTTAGATTTTTTTAGAGGTTCTCTATAAAAATATCCATTAAGATCCGTTATGTGAATAATGAGAAATTCAAAATTCGAAAAAATGGTTCTATGGTAGGAACAAGCTGTAATATCTTAATTTCAAATTTTTTTTTTATTAAATTAAAGATCGTAAAAGTTAATTGAAAGAAAAAAAATTTTATCAAAATTCTAGGCGCCGTTTTCGAGAAAAATACGATTTTTGAAAACCCTTTTTTTTTTTTTTTTTTTTTTTTTATTATTTGTATGGTAGGTACCTTTATTTTTAGGTAAAATAAAGTTTTTTTTATCACATCTTGTAGATTATATTGAGAAACTTTAACTTATTAAGTTTAAAAAAATCTAGCATGGGGTTATCGAAATATTGAGTTTTGAAAAAAAAAATTTGAAGTTTTTTTTTTAAAAATCCAAAAAATTTTTTTTTGAAAATTTGAGTACACAATTCTATTTATGTTTTTGGGGACCTTTAGTAAAAAAAAATGATCAAAATCGGTTGTACCGTTTTTGATAAAATCGAAAAAAAAAAAAAATGGTTCCATGAGGGGTACTCTCAATAACCATTTTTCGGAAAATTTTTTTCAACCAATACCTAGCTTTAATTAAATGAAATTTTCTTGTATTTTTATTTTTAAAATCTGTCGAACAGTTTTTGAGAAAAAAAAAATATTTATAAAATTTCGAAAGAATTCGTATGGCAGGTACCCTTATTTTTGGTCTTAAAAAAAAGAGAAAAAAACGTGTGGGGGAAAAAATTAAAAATTATATCTACCAAATTTAAAGAAAATCGGCCGACAGACAGACAGACAGAATTGCGAGACCCAGTTTTTTAGTCTTCGCTATCTTCGTAATGTAAACTTTGATCAAAATTCCGAATTCGATTTTTTTACGAATGCATAACTTGCCTTATAGTATCTACCTATAAATCGCAAGTAAAAAATGAAATTTTAAAATAATTTCAACATGTATAGTTCCATTTTAGATACTTTTCATACCTTTGTATGTATTATGTGAATTTCTAGCCAAAACCAGAAACGCAGTTTTCTTAAATTTACTCTACATAAACATAACAGACTGGAATTTTGTTTAAATTGTAAAGTTATCCCTTGTACGACTGGGTCGCAAGAACTTCCTCTTATAAGGGGTTCTCCAAAAGGGATTTCTGAACTTTGACATCTGATTGCGGCCATATTATTGAACCTCACATCTGTCATATTTGCTGCCATATAATTCTCTTTGTCTTGTCAAATCAACATGGATAGTTACAGCGTTCAACAACATACGGAAATGATTTTATTTTTTAGATGAAAGTGGGTCTTCTGTTCAAGTAAGATTTCGCACGCTTGGGCCATTACTTGGTCGACAGAATCGTCCCGTTTAACTGAATAATTGACAAAATATTTTCCTAATTTTAGCCTCGTTTGGAAGGTACTGGCGGTGCCTTTACTACAATCTAAGTTTTGTATTTATGTGTTGCCCTAAAGGTATGTAGTTGAAAATAGGTTACAAGAATCAAAGGTGAAATTGGTCAAGCTGATAAACAAGCTAAGTGACAAGATAAAAATGATAGTCAAAGTTTCTTATGACATCTAAATGTCAAAAGATTCCGTAAGGTTTGCTATTTCATCCAGCCGGCTACGCCGATGTGAGTTTTCTACGAAGTCCGCAAGTACAAATTTTGGCCAAAAAAAAACAATTTGACTCAGCGGTTCTTTCAAAAAGCAAAACTGCCTTTATTGGAGCTAATACAATCTACAAGTGTTCGAACAAGCATCAATACATTCACATAGATTGACTGCTTGGTGTGGTTTAGAACGGCAGTCTCAGCGGAATCTATCGCCAGAGCTTTCCCAAAAAAAAGGCAATTGGCTGCCGCGGTCACCTTGCGATTATTTTCTCAAGTCCTTGGTCTTTCGCATCTGTGGATGAGCTAAAGGGTAAAATTCGATACACTGTTTGCGTAATAACAATTCGAGTAATCGAAAATTGGACCGACCGATTAAAACACTGCCAGAAGCAATGTCATATTCCATACATAATGGCATGTATGTAGCTTCAAAATAAAGTCTCAATTTTATATATCTCACCCCATTTTTTCATAGACCGAAAACAACGGTGCTTGCTATACGATCTTTTATCGAAATTTTGTTCAATTTTTTTTTCTCAAAAACAGTTCCACAGATTTGAAAAAAAAAATCACAAAATTTCATTTAGTTAAAGGTAAGTAAGTAAAAAATTTTGTATCTAAAAATAACAGTACCCACCATAGAAATGTTAAGAAAATGGTTTTCAAAAACGGCCCCTAGAATTTTGATATATTTTTTTTCCTTCCATCTATTTTGACGGTCTATAAATTTAACAAAAAAATCATAAAATCATTTTTTAGAATTTTGATTTTCTCACTACCGACATAACGGATTTTAATGAAATTGTTTTTAAAGACGCTTTTCTAAAATGTTTGAAAAACATTGCATTTCAAAACTTAAGAAATACATTATTTGAATTTTTGAATTTTTTTTTAAAACTCGATATCTCAAAAACGGGTTAATATTTTTTATTAATTTAATTTTTATTTATAGGGTAAAAAAATTTGTTGGCGTTACAATTTTTTTTTAAATGTTTTAAAAATTTTGTACCTATATACTCGTAAAAGCTAATTTTTTTATTGGTTGATATTATCCTTATGTATGAAATTTCTGTAGTAAACTTTTTCTAAAAATCTACAAACTCACTTCAAGTCATTTTAATGTTGCATGTATGTCTTCTAACCGAGTCAACGGCCTTGGCTCTGATGAAAGCATCGCTTCCCATCGATCAGCGAAATAAAGCATCGTTGCGCACGGTTAGCACTTGGATGGGGGACCGGTCAAATACAAACCGTGTGCTGTTGACATGTGTTTCTTCTGTTGTTCTTTCTTTCTGTATGTCTCTCTCTCTGTTGTATTGTATAAGCCGATGGTCTGAGTTACCAGTGCTTTCAGTGTCTCTACTTCGTAGATTTATCTACGGAGTAGTGGAATATGTAATGTAATGTAATGTAATGTCTTCTAACCGAGTTGCTTGATATTGATATGCTGTTGAATCTTTTAAAGAACTAAATTGGCGTCTTATTGAGAGACGCATGGTCTCACTTTTCGTTCGAACGTGTTGTTTCAAAGGCAATGAGTTTCTGCTTGAATAAATATTTCTATGGTGCATTTTTTAATCGCTTTTGTTTTTTTTTTTTAATTTTCTTTTTGCTTTTTTTTATATTTAAAACGTGTTGTTGGAGTTGCAATAAGTTCAGAATATATGAAGATGTGAATTGAATTAATCCCGGGGGTGAGCTTTTTTTTATTGTCGTTACAATATTCCTACAAAAATCTACGTATACATAGATTTTTTTTTATTATTTTTGTTTATATGTGTCATCATATTTGTTCACACTTTAAAAGGCCAGGCACGTACCTATGTATGTATGTATATGTATGTCAGCGTACACAAACAATAAAAAAAAAAAACAAATAAAATTGCTTTTTTAACATCTTCTTTTTTTTTGGTTCGTGTTTTCCTCCTGACGTGTTTGGCATTAGAGTAGAATTTCAATACTTTTGAAACTCCAGAATGGAAAAAAACTCTAGCACCTATATAAGCGGATTTAGGTTGACGACAACTTGCAAACTGGCTTCAAGTGACAAAACCATGAAAACAAAAATATTTTACGAACTTTTGTTTGCCTAAATTGCCACCTATGTATGTGTATATGTATGTATGTTGTATATATACTTAGGTAAGGATTGGGAGGTATCTACTATATGTATTTGTACACTCGAAATTGATTTTACAGTTTCACCTCTATTTTTCTAGACCAGTGCCATGTTCTTTATTGCCTTTTGATCAAATAGCAAAAAAAAAAATTTGCTGCTGGCATGTGCCAATCAGTCTTTTAATCCTCGAAGGCCAGATGCAATTTGTGAAAGATTTAAACTCCTAGATGAACAAAATTGTTTTCCATCAGCATCGGTTATAGATTTTGACAGTACATGAGCGCCCATGTTGTTATAGCTTTCGTTTTTACTTGCGGTATACTCGTAGGTACTATAGGGCAAGTTCTGCATTTGGAAAAAAATCGAACTCGAGATTTTGATCAAAGTTGACATTACGATGATAGCGAAGACGAAAAAAGTGGGTCCGGTGATTTTGATAAAAATAAAATGCACGATTGGATCGCACGAACTTGCTCTTATCTATAAGTATACTTTGGAATTTAAGACATTTTATAAATATAAATAATTTAAAAAAGGATTTAATGAGATAATAATGTTCAAGTGCATAAAATTGCCGTCTGATTCCTAGAAAAGTATCAATTTATGCAAACTTTAAAAAATCTTTTTATTATTAAATTAATTTTTTATATAAGAAATTTCTTTAAAAGTTTTCAAGAAAGGGGAGAGTACGATAACTTGGCCGCCAAGATTTGATGACGGATTTTTGTAGAGGGGTCAAAAATAAGCACTTTTTACTATGGGAGGGGGGGGTCTATCTCCCCCCGTTTAGGAGGTAGGGGCACTTTTAGAAAAAATGGTTTAAATTGAAACAAAAAATATTAAAAAACAACGGCAACACCTACAATAAAGTGCTATACTGCGTTTGAAAGCCAGAAAATTGTTCTATAATCCTGCATTTAAATTTTATTACTCATATCAATAGTTTTTGATAAATTCGCATTTAAAGTCCAAATTTTGATAAAAAAACGTGAAAAAAAATGTTTAGACCGGTTGTTTTCAAAATTGTGAAATGAAATTGTAAATTAGCTTATATGTGTTTCATGTATCTATCAGTTCTTAATCGAACACAAAAAACCGCATGGTTCTATGTCTTCCGGTTTTTGAGAAAACCTCCGTTTAAGAGGTAGGGGCACTTTTAGAAAAAAATGGTTTAAATTGAAAAAAAAAAATATTAAAAAACAACGGCAACACTTACAATAAAGTGCTATACTGCGTTTGAAAGCCAGAAGATTGTTCTATAATTCTGCATTTAAATTAAATTACTCATGTCAATGGTTTTTGAGAAATTCGCATTTAAAGTCCAAATTTTGATAAAATAACGTGAAAAAAAAAGTTTAGACCGATTGTTTTCAAAATTTTGAAATGAAATTGTAAATTAACTTATATGTGATCCATGTATCTATCAGTTCTTAATCGAACTCAAAAACCCGCATGGTTCTATGTCTTCTAGTTTTTGAGAAAATCGAAAATTACCAAAACTACTTTTTTTGATTTTTGGTGGTGACGGTGATTCCATTTTAAGGATTAATGTTAATAAACATAATGAATCTTTGTTAGTTCAGTACCGCAATTCATTTAGCGTTACCCAGAATGCACCATGAGGAGGTAGAATTGCATCTGGGTCAGTTATTTTGTCAGTTAGTCAGGAGTTAGTCAGTCATAGTTAGTTAAAAATGGTCAAAATGTATTAAAAAGGTGTGTAAGTCTCGTCAATAAAGCCATCGTCCGTACTATAACTGTCGAGTTCGTTGAGTTACTATTTTATGGTGGGAAGCCGAGGATGTTTTGGCGGTAAAACACTTTCTAAATTTTCGCTCTGAAGGGTGGGAGGATCGATGTCTTTTAACTGTAAACCCTCACATATATCACCATCGGTATAACAAGGGTAAACTTTTTTTACATCTGATAAAAACTCTATTATTTGCGAACCCCAGTCGTCCTTATATTTCCTTTCTAGGCAGTATTTTCGATAGAAAAATAGTGCCATGTATTGGTGAACATGGTCAGAAGTTTGTTTTGGTTTTCAAGATCGTTTATTGTATTTTATATGTATTTAGTGGACATTGGATAAATAGAATAAATTTGAATTTTTTTAAATACAGATTCTGTGAATGCAAAAGAAACTTTGCATGCACCCAACCTCGCACCTACCCCAAATCCTATAGTGTGCCCAAGCAGGGGGGTTGCAGGGGGGCAGCATGCCCCCCCATACATACTTTACTGTTTATATATTGTAATGTTGGAAGCTAGCACTGATTTATTTATGTAAGGAAGCAAAAAATATCAAACATTTTGTAGAAAAGTAGTTTTAGTCATTTTCGATTTTCTCAAAAACCAGAAGACATAGAACCATGCGGTTTTTTGTGTTCGATTAAGAACTGATAGATACATGAAACACATGTAAGCTAATTTACAATTTCATTTCACAATTTTGAAAAAAATCGGTCTAAACTTTTTTTTTCACGTTATTTTATCAAAATTTGGACTTTAAATGCGAATTTCTCAAAAACCATTGACATGAGTAATTTAATTAAAATGCAGGATTATAGAACAATCTTCTGGCTTTCAAACGCAGTATAGCACTTTATTGTAAGTGTTGCCGTTATTTTTTAATATTTTTTTTTTCAATTTAAACCATTTTTTTCTTAAAGTGCCCCTACCTCTTAAACGGAGGTTTTCTCAAAAACCGGAAGACATAGAACCATGCGGTTTTTTGTGTTCGATTAAGAACTGATAGATACATGAAAGACATATAAGCTAATTTACAATTTCATTTCACAATTTTGAAAACAACCGGTCTAAACATTTTTTTTCACGTTTTTTTATCAAAATTTGGACTTTAAATGCGAATTTCTCAAAAACTATTGATATCAGTAATTTAATTCAAATGCAGGATTATAGAACAATCTTCTGGCTTTCAAACGCAGTATAGCACTTTATTGTAGGTATTGCCGTTGTTTTTTAATATTTTTTTTTTCAGTTTAAACCATTTTTTCTAAAAGTGCCCCTACCTCCTAAACGGGGGGAGATAGACCCCCCCCTCCCATAGTAAAAAGTGCTTATTTTTGACCCCTCTACAAAAATCCGTCATCAAATCTTGGCGGCCAAGTTATCGTACTCGTGCCTCAAGAAAAAATGTGCTATGCGAATTTTTAGTATTTAATAATATTGATTTTAGGACATAGCTTAAAAAAATAATCGTTCATAGGTTTTGAAAATATTGATTTTTCAAAAAAAAAATTTTCAAAAAAAACCAACAAATATTTTTTCGAATATTTTTATATACAATATTATTTTGAACTTAAGGGGACTTCTGCTGAAAATTTTTGGTTAAAATCCTTAGAGTCGTTAATGAGAAAGTCGAAAATAAAAAAAAGGTTCTATGACAGGTACCGTTAATAACATTTTGCCCCAAATTTTTTTTTTACCAAAATGTAGTCCAAGTCCATAATATCACACTTAATTTTTTTTATCAAAGTCTTCACAGCCGTTTTCGAGATAAATAAGATTTTGCATTACTGGTGTATGAGGGGTACCGTACCATACCGTACCAAATATGAATTTATGCAGGAACAAAAATTATAAGTCTTTGTAGTGGTTCCTTAAAAAAATTAAGCTTTTATGTACAAAATTTTTAAAACATTTTTAAGAAAAAATTTTGGTACGCCAACCTTAAGTTTTTATTATTGTACGAATAAAAGTCTAATTTCCAAAAAAAATACTAAGGCGTTCTTGAGATATCGAATTTTTCAAAAAAAAAAAAAAATACTTTTTTTTCTAAAAATTTAAAAAATATTTTTTCTTAAGTTTTTAAATGCAATGTTTTTTAAACTTTTTAGGAGCTTCTTTATAAAAAAATTGCATTAAAATCCGTTATGTCGATAATGAGAAATTCAAAATTCGAAAAAATCGTTCTATGGTAGCTACAGTCAGTAATATCTAGATTTCAATTTTTTTTGTATTAAATTATAGATCGTAAAGATTGATCAAACGGAAAAAAAAATTTAGCAAAATTCTCAGAACCGTTTTCGAGAAAAATACGATTTTCGAAAACCATTTTCTAAAATTTGTATGGAAGGTACCGTTAGTTTTAGATAAAACAAAAATTTTTTTTTTAAATCTTTTAGATTATGTTAAGAAACTTTTATTTGTCAAGTTTGACAAAAATCGAGCATGAGGTTTTCGAAATATTGAGTTTCCAAAAAAAAATTTTGATTTTTTTTTTAAATCCAAAAAATTAAAAATTGAAAATTTGAATATGTGTGTAATAATATTCAAACTTTGGAGGAGCTTTGGCATACAAAAAATTATTTAAATCGGCTGTACCGTTTTCGAGAAAATCAAAAACAAAAAAAATGAACCCAGGGGGGCTACCAAAAATAACAATTTTTTGTAATTTTTTTTTTAAACCATTAGCGAGTTTTAACCAAATGAAATTTTTCATTTTTTTTTTCAATTCTGTGGGACAGTTTTTGAGAAAAAAAATATTTATAAAATTTCGAAAAAAAAATCGTACGGCAGGTACCGTTATTTTTGGTCTTACAAAATCAAATCAAAGAACATCCGGGGGTACAAAATTGAAACCCATATCTACCAAGTTTGAAGAAAATCGGCCGAGCCGTTTAGCTGTAATCGAACAGACGGACAGACAGACAGAATTGCCAGACCCACTTTTTTCGTCTTCGCTATCATCGTAATGTCAACTTTGACCAAAATCTCGAGTTCGATTTTTTTTACGAATGCATAACTTGCCTTATAGTACCTATAAGTCGCAAGTAAAAACAGACAGGCAGAATTGCCAGACCCACTTTTTTCCTCTTCGCTATCATCGTAATGTCAAATTTGATCAAAATCTCGAGTTCCAAATGCAGAACTTGCCCTATAGTACCTATATCGCAAGTAATAATAAGTTGGCTTAGCCTTATTTGAATAACGATTAGAATATACACAAAGTTTTTCATACTCTGTTTTCCACTTGAACTATTTCGTAAGCAATAGTTTTCGCTTGAGATTCTTGTTGGTTTAGCTGCTTCCATTCAATATGTCTGAATAAATACTCGTATATCGTCGCTGTAGTTCTAATACCTCCATACACAATAAAACTAAATATGCAGAATTTTTTTTTTCATTGCAACTTAATAAAAATAAATGTAATATAAATAAATATAATATAAATATGAATAAAATAAATGTCCCAAAGCTGATAAACAAAATCTTGTTAGCCCCGTTTAATTGTTAGCTACAACTGAAAAAGTAATACCTCATATCCCACAAGATGAACTTTGTTGGATGAAATATCTTATAAATCTGGGTTCCGTCTTGCTTTCTAATGTTAATGATGCCATTAAAATACCTCACTACTCTGTAAAATTCCTTGTAAGCCATTAAATTACAATACCTTTTTAATCATCACTAACCAAGATAAACTTATTTTTTGCTGAAATACTTCACTACAGGGAATTATGCATAGAAAATACCTCGTAACCAAGAAATACACAGGAGAACCAAGAAATGATGCCTAATATGCCGTTAAATACAATACCTCTTAAATCATAAATAAAGAATTCTAATTCCTCGTAACCTATTTGAAATTGTACTTTTAATAGCAGAAAATTTTGAGGTATCGAGAAGTGTCAATAAACGAAGCTTTAATCAAAATCTGGTCAATTCTTAAGCCCCAATTATAGCTTAAAGACATTTTGTATGTCTACTGAAAAATTGACTTTTTTGGGACACGAAGTATCTATTATATTATTTCACTCTTAGAAACTTGATTTTAAGCTTGATTGCATGTTGCCTGTGCCTCCTTTCCACTCTTCTATTTCAACCCTGATTTTAGCTGGCATTTTCATCAATCATTACAATTGTTTGTTCTTCTTCCAGATTGATCTCTACTTCTACGGATTTCCTTTGATTTTGCTTTAATTAATTCTGGTTATTAAATCGGACCAGCTAGGACATCTTTCAAATGATTTGGTTTTTCTCCCCAAGTAGTTTAATTATATATTTCTATTTATCCATAAGAAGAAGCCAAACTGTGGTGTATGGAACTCACCAATCTGACTTCATTTCACTTGCACGCGGTGTTCCACAAAAATCCATCCTAAGGCCACTCTTGTTATCTTCCCATATTAATATAGCGACCTTAGTGCAAACGTCATGTGAAAACATAACTAGAATGGTCTAGTGTTAAATGCCTTGTTTTCAATCCACGAAAACTAAATTTTTGGTCATTCAAACAAGAATGTAGACCTAAGTTACTTTACCACAGTATTTCTCAATAATCTTCCCATTAAATATTTTAATACGGCCAAGAATTTAGGCATAAACTTTAATCAGAATCTACCTTTAAAAAAAAAACTGTTGGATAAGGCATTAGTATTCCGAATTGTAACGTATGGATGTGAAATTTGTTGTACAACTCAGAGAAAACTCTACATAAGTTGTTTTTAAGGCATTGATAAACTTCCGTTAAATATATTAAGAAAACACAATTATAGAGCAAGCAGAAAGTATTATTATGAAGCTAAAAAAAATTATAAGATCTTATGCCAAGAAAGCCAACTCAAGCATAAACAAGGAGTGGTGAAAAATCCATATAGAATTTTGTGGTAGTTCTAAGAACAGTGAAATTCGAATCACCGCTACTGAGTTTTTGACTCATTTAGAAAACGCTTTAAACTTAGATGGTTTTACTTCACAAATAGAGTGTACATCCAAGAAACACCCAAGCTTTCATCCCGCTACTTGATAGTCCAATTTTTTTCGTAAGAAGCAAAAATCGTAATAACTTCTGTAAGGGAAAACAAATCCCCAGGTATATGTGGTATACCTTATGAATTTTATAAAAACACAAGAGAATATTTTATTGGAGGCGTACACGATTTTTTCAACAAAATTTATGAAACCCAACCAATACCATTCTCTTTCAAAAAATCAATCAACTTTCCGCTTTTTTAAAATGGTGTTGCGAGTATTGTGTGTGTGCCACGGGGTGGCCGTGGCGCGATGGATGTGTGCTCGCCTGTGAACCTCATCTGGTATGCCCAACAAGGATGAACACGAATAAAATAATGTGAATTATAAGCGACATAGAAATAAGACACACGGCATTCTCCGCTTTAGTTCAGCCGCCATCCCTGGAGATAAAATATCTGAGACAACCACCTTCAGTCTCAGAACATCGTGCCACACATCTTTCCTATCCTTCTTTCTCTTCCTTAACTTCACGCCCGCGCTGTGTTCAAACATTTAAAGGGTAATTATAATCCCTTAAGCGCGTGTAGATTATAAAAAAAAAAAAAAAATCGTGGAAAAAATATCGTGGACTCTCGTTTTTTATGTTGATTGAAGTGCGCTGCCTTACCACTTGGATCAAGCTGCTTATCGAATTTCTTCCGAACGAACAAAGGAGTTAAGCGTTGCTATTTGTTCTGTTATTAAACGATCTTCACTCAGAACTTCTAATAGTGAAAAGCGGTATTTCAATGAAGCAAAAAATAAAATATTGACTCAATACCGGATATCGAATCTTGGAGCAATATTTACTTTAAATAGGTTTGTTCGTTGAAATCGTTTTTTGAAAAAACTGAACTCTCTGGTTAGTATATTCGTTTTTTAAGACCTGGATTCGCCCTAAAGTAGATCTATGTATTTTGCCGTGGCGAGTTCAAGTAACGACCAAACTGTTAATAGTATCTTTTCGATGATAAAGATTCCTTGAGAGTCCAAAATGTGTAATAAATTTCTTGTCAGTGTAAGTGGGAACTACTTTTTTAAAGTAAGAGGCGATACTGTTTCGTTTTCCTCTTTTATTTATAACACCTTCACTTTCGAAGCTGTTCACGTCAAAATCATTGCTCTACTCATTAGATGAAATATATTGAGTAACAACGCACAATTGTTTTTGCTCATTTTTAAAACTAATTTACAACAAATTATAAGTTTTATCATAGCACAAAATTGTTTGTTTCTTGCTTTAAGCTTTTGGGTGTTTTTGAAAACGGAAAACCCAAGATTTTTTTTTTTGACAACTCTCAGGGTAGTTTAATTATATATCTATATCTCTGCCCAAGTGTGGGGCGTACAAAGAGAAAACACAATTTGAAAAGCTTTAAAGGTTTTTTGTGAATAGATGTTTCAACCCACCTGAAAACTTACCAAACTATGTGGTACATATCAAAAGTGGTCTATCAAATGCGTTTCTCACGCCACTCATTATTAAGTCTACACAGCTTTTGAAGAAGCTTAAAGAACCGCATTGAAAAACTTTTACTGATAACCTATCCTTCGCAGAGGTACAGAACCATTCCGGTCATTCGAATGCACGAGACATGTTAAGTCTTATTTTAAAAGCATGATGTGGGTAACTTGATTGGGATGCAAGAGCTTTCCGAAATCACACTTTCGGTTTATGAACATTGTGTAATCTTGATGCAACAGAAAACACCTACCACTTCGTCAGCATTTTTCCTATTTTAAAAACCTACCGTATACTATTTCTAGGAACTGAAACTATTGATCGCACAGAGTTTATCAACATATTAAATTTTTAAATTTTTATAAAGTGCTCTTATTTACCGAAACTTAAGTTGAAACTGTTGACCTGACTTAGAAGTTCCCTCTAATAAGTTATTGTCATATTTAATTGTGTAAACCAGAATAATCTTTTTTTTTTAAGCTTGTGCATCACACCGAGGGGAAAAAATCAACAAGGGCAAAGTATTACACATTCTAGCAGTGCGGCTAAAGAAAGAACCTCTTTATTCGACAGTACGTCCAAAGTTAGGCTCATACATTCATGGCTAGACGAGTGTAAAGAGTATAAGAAAATAAAATTATTTCATCTATCTAGGACAGATGCCAGTTGTTGTAAGAGCTAAGTTCGTACCTTTAGGGAAAACTATATATATTTTTTTTTTCATTAAAATACATTTACTAAATTTTATTTTTCAATTATTTATTAACTTTGCTATTTTAATTTATATCCTTTTCAAGGCTTAAGTATCCAAAAGGTGTATATCTTAAGTTCAGTTATAAATAAATAAACACAAATTGGCTATTTTGTTCTCAGTGGAATGTTTAAAACCATATTTTTGGACTTCTTCATAATTTTTTTTCACACGAAACTTATACCTGCCGTATTGAGCCAGTACAACAAAAGATGATTTTGTTTGACCAACCCAACTCTAGGCTCGTTTTATTGGTAATCTATATCTAGCGCAGTAATACAAGCACCAAAAAAATGCTTTATTCACTCTTTAACTCACTCTTCCTTCCTACTTGTTGAATTAACTTACACGGATGTGTTCGAAAGATCTGTATCTGGTTTTAAGCTGAAGTTGAAATATTCATGAAAATGCAGGTTGAGTTGAAATATTCATGAAAATGCAGATCGAGTTGATTTAGAGTTTTTCTCACTGTTAAATTTGATTTAAAACTTACAAAAGTGCGAAAATATATCTTTTTTCTACGATCTACTCAAAATGTTTTCGCATATATGTAAGTACTGAGTATTGGAGAAAAAATACATAGTACTCAATAAAATAACATTGGCGCAAAATTTTAAACAGCCTCTTATTAAGGTAGTAGTAGTTATTATACTTCTTATATATTCCCTAACTTTAAAGTAGTTTTCTAACTTTAAAAATTTTTCAACTAATATCGTCCTAAGGCTGGGAGCGCACATTCAATTTTTAGTTGCACAACTGTTTGGATATTTATAGAAAACAGATGAACTATTTGGTTGAATGTCCGCGCAGGTGCATATAATTATATATTACACAAAATAGCGAACTCATTTTAGGCAATCGTTTAGTTTGTGTCAAAACACAAACTTTTTAGTTTCTTGAACTAAACAGTTGCGAAACCACCTAGCCTAAGGCTAGGCAATTTCTTTTAATAAATTGATTCTGAGCAACCTGCCTAATGCCGCAATTATACGACATTTTTGAACAAATGCCAGTGAACTGATAAAACATATCCATCAAAACCAATCGCCTTCGCGTAAATTGATTCAATATTTTATGACAAAATTAATGGCAGTAGTGTAAGGCCGAAAAATATTTGTTCTATAAATTTTGGAGCGATCACACTTTGGATTAGTAAAGGCAAAGTATAACAAAATAAATACCAACGAACACGCCCTCAAGTATGCCACATATATTTTTACGGACACCACCTAAACACCTCCTACATTTCAACATCCGAAACTCCATCTTCACTAAATTATCCATTTCAATTACTAGCTTATTTTTATTCACTAATCGTTTGTTGTTGTTTTTCATGTTAAATTTTGCGATGTAGTGTATTCACTAACCAATAAAACACGGCTTCTCTAAGAGTAATAAACATGACCAACTTTATAAGTGAACTCACAGACAGTAAATCACTTTTAGTAGGTGAACCTATTCAATTGAGTTAGAGTGTATTTAGGTAAATTCCATGAGTCTGGAAATCTGAAAGTAAAATAAATTCATTTGGCAGTTGGGAACGAACAATTTTTCTGCCTAACTTGGTTATCACAGATTCGATTGTTATTTCTGTTTCGCAAATATGGTGTCAGTGATAAGAGAAGAAATCATTTATACAGAGGGTATGGGCCAGGGTCAATTTTATTATTGTTCGCATAATTAAGAGCAAACTCTTACAAAAGGTTGGAGATAAAAATCACAGACAGATTTGATAGTTTGGTGAGTTTTTGGTATTAATTATACAAAATTTATTTTCGATTTTATTGTTGACTAACAAAATCCAATTAAAAATTTATCTGATTTGGATTGTTTTGTTTGTTTTATTAATTTATTGAGCAACGATCAATGGGAATGGCGTTAACTTTTTTTCACACAGAGCTCTTTTCTACATAACATTTGTAAACATATTTAGTTTAATTTATTTTTAGTTGCAATCTTTATATGGACAATTTCTCCTAATCTATGGTTGAATGAACCTCGATTGCGTATTTCTTGTGGTTCCATCAAAAATAATTCACATCCCAAAAGGCAATTTAAAAGAAAAAGTCCTTAATTGGAAGAGACTAATTTTAACTAATGTACTAATTTGTATTCGTACCGTATTGTCTTTTAGAAATAAATCTACATGGCGTCTTGAATTTTGACCATTCTTATGGTCATGGAGCTGTGATTTGGTAACTTATAGTCTTGCCATAATGTCAATATGCTTTGATAGTTATGCATTTACTGAACAAAAATGAAACTGAATCTTCCTTTAAAACCAAACTAATACAAGAAATATTTTTTTCTTACCATTTGAAATTGCGAATTCACTCGGAGTTAGTCTACCCAGATTTGGTGAAACAATTCTAGACTAACTAAAGTTTAATTTTTGATATATGTATAGCAATTCTACGCAGAGTTAGGCTTATTCGGCTCTATTATCTAAATATCAAAATAATGTTCCTCGTCGAATCTTAAACATTATACATAATCAGCTTTGCTGTGGAGACTTTATCCTGATAATAGATACTCTTGGAGGGTTTATCAGTGAGAGTAAGTTGATAGGTTGGATTTGGTACCAGAACTCATTTAGGTAAGGGCTAATCCATTTCAGTTTCCTCTACTCCAGGCTACGAGTATTTATAACAAGCACGATGGTTAAGACTTGAAGTCACTATAGTCTCTGGTTCTTCACGAGCAGTCGTTCAAGACAAGTTCCATTACATTTAACTTGTTATGGATTCGTTAATTTGATCAATCTTGATATAACGAATTTGTTGTACCTTTTGGCATGATGGCTAGAGAATTTTACTGTCATTCAGAGGGTCTTGAGTTCGATTTTAAGCTGATGCAAGAATGGTTTTAAGATTGTACTGCTTCTTGCGAGGAAGTGCAAATACTCCAAAAGTATTTTTCACCACGAAAAGTGCTTCTCAGCTAGACAGTTCGAAATCGGTAGTAAATTGTAGGTCCCCTCCATTCCTTCTAAGACGCGTACAAAAATAATTCAAAGTCTTAAGTCACTTTGTAGCGTGAACCTCTTTTAAGGTCTTTTAGGTTTCGTGGATTGAAGATCCTTAGTTTAAATTTTAGAAAGTTTGTAATTGACAATTTCAAATAAAATCACGTTTGTATTTTAACATAAATAAGTTTTGACAGTTTTTTTTTTTTTAAAAATTGAATGTAAAGAAAAAAATTAATATTTAGGAACGAAAGAAAATAATTAAAATTTTAAAGTTAAGTAGTTATTTAATCAAATAAGGTGGCACGATTTAATGTGCGAGTTTTTAAAGACGTTAAATAAACTCTCAAATTAAACTTATTACCGATGTGCAAAACAAAATCAATAATTACTCAAGAAAGTATTACAAATCAGGGTTTATGTTATTAAAGGCGGAGGAGGAAACCCGTCCGTTGAATAATAAACATTAACACAAGAAATATTCTCAAACTTCAAGTATGATATTTTTCTATCTGGACAATGGATTACCCGACTGTCCTAAGTGAAATATCAGACGAGAATGAAAATAATTTTTTTTTTCCAGGTTTCATGGTTTTTTATTGAACTTTAATATATACAATTGTGAAACTTGAAAATAATATGTATAGGGTAGAAATTTGTTGGCACATAGGGGGCCTAACTTATAAAATGACTTAAACTCTAAAAATTATAATATTTGTAATGTACATACATGGTTCAAAATTAGCATTATGATAAATTGGCTTGGTTTTTGACTCGGATTGTTCAGTCCCGGTTGTCCAGTTGGTGGGTTGTTGGGGGTTGTTTTTTGATGTTTTCAGCCACGGTGATATGCTGACTCGGCGTCAGCGTAGAAACGAACTGCTGGTGCGTTGTCGGCTGGGATCCTTTCTATCATATCCAGAGCAGTGAGGTATCTAGGCTCTGGATGTCGTTCCTGGGTGTTCATCCTTCTCATCAGCGGGTTTGGGTGGTTGGTGGTGCTAGCTATTAGCTTCTTCGCTAATTGCACAAGAAATCGGTCCAGTGGCTTGATTTTTGCTTCTTCATAGAGTCTTTCATTGCTGAAGTGCTTCCTTCGCTGTCGATCGAAGATAAGTCCGGTGCTTATCCTTAGTATTTTCCTTTCGAAGATTTGGAGCTTCAGCATTGCTGTCTTCGAAATGGTGTACCATGCAGGAAAATTGTAGCTGATGACGGGTCTGATGAGCTGTTTGTATATCAATAGCTTCACTGGCTGGCTTAGTCCGGTTCTTCTGGCTAGCAACGGGTGCAAACGGTGAAACGCGAAGTTGGCCTTCCTTAGAACCTGCCTAGAGTGCGGGTTGAAATTGAACAGCTCGTTGAAGTTTACTCCGAGGTATTTAGCATTTCTTTTGGCTGCTATCGTTGAACCATCGGTAAGCTTCACGGTTCAGGTTTCTGCAAGTAGCTGCTGAACGACACCGGTTGCGATTGGTGGTGGGTCTCCTGAAACACACAAGCTCCGATTTGGCAGTGTTTATTCGGATACCCCACTTTTTGTAGTACTCGTAGAGTTTGGAGACGTGGGCTTCCACTCTCCGAGCTGCAATGTTTGGTGCTATCGACGAGGAGTAGGTTAGCGAGTCGTCAGCGAATAGCAGGTTCTCGCAGTCAGTTGGCACGGGTTGATCAGACGTCATCAGGTTATATAGGAAAGGACCCAGCTTTGATCCTTGGGCGACTCCGGCTTTGATGGATTTGATAGAAGACTTGCAGCTGTCTAGCTGAACGAAGAATTTCCTTAAAGAGAGAAAAGAAAATAAAATCTTTATTAGTGGCGAAGGAATGAAAATAAATCGACTGAAACTCTCCTTTTATACATTTTGTTTACTCTATTGTCAACTTTTGTTATTTTATTTTTTATTACTTAGAAGTGAGTTTTTTTTATTTTTAATTTTTAATATATGAAAGCTTTTATTTTTATGCTTGCCACCTTAATTTTACAAAAATAATATAAGAATAAAATAAAAGAATAATTAAATAATATCTGAAGTGCTACAACTTGGTTTAGTCTCTCTAGGAGCCGTAATGACCTCTATTTTTGCTGGTCGTCGTACGGTGGACACAGATGAGAAAGTGGCTGCTGTAGTTGAGAATGTGAGACTAAACTCACGAACATCAACTCGCCATATCGATCTCAAGAGCTCAACATTTCACGCACTAGCCTGAAGAGAATTCAGCACAAAGATCTCAGATTATTCGCTTATAAGGTCCAATTGACTCCAGCCGAGGCAGGAACTTGAGCGACGTTGTGCTCCATAATTTTTGGGAATGTTTGCTCTTACTAATAAAGCCATAATACATTGAAATTTTTGTATGTTGTTGATTTTTTTTGTTTATTTTTGAAAGAAAACTTGCATTTAGCCTACGCTTTATATGGCAAGTTATGCATTCGTAAAAAAAATTGAAAAAAAAGGGCACCACAATTCTGTCCGTCTGCCTGATTTACTGAGGTTCGGCAAGTTTTCTTTAAACCTGGTAGATATCAATTTAAAATTTTTCCTTCCACATGTTTTTTTTATTTTTTTTTAAGATTAAAAATAACGGTACCATACGAATTTTTTTCCAAAATTTAAAAAATATTTTTTTCTCACAAACTGTTCTACAGATTTTATTTAAAAAGAAATTTGATTTTCTTAAAAACGGTACAACCGATTTGGACATTTTGATAAGTTTTTTTTATGCTAACTCCCCAAAAGTTTGGATAGTACTGTGTATTCAAATTTTCATAAACATTTTTTTTATTTAAAAAAATCAAAATTTTGTATTCAAAAGTCAATATTTCGAATTCAATAGAAATGAAATACATATACGATTGGGTCGCACGAATTTGCTCCTATGTAATAGACTAAGAATTTTGAAAACGAATTTTTTTTTTTTTAATGTTTTAGTAGTAAAAGATAAAAATAGAATGCTCTCCAAATATGAATATATACAAGACCAAAAATTAAGAGTCGTTGTAGTGTTTTCTTAAAAAAATAAGCTTTTATATACAAAATTTCTAAAACAATTTTTGGTACGCAAACTTAAAGTTTTAATTATTGTATGAATAAAAATTAAATTTCCAAGAAAAATACAAATCCGTTTTTGAGATATCGAATTTTCAAAAAAAAAAAAATGATATTTTTTTTCCAATGATTAAAAAAATATATTTTTTGTTAAGTTTTGAAATGCAATGTTTTTCAAACTTTTTAGGAGCTTCTCTATAAAAAAAACTTCATTAAAATCTGTTATGCAAATAATGAGAAATTGAAAATTTTAAAAATGGTTCTTTGGTACGTACAGTCAGTAATATCTTAATACTCGTATCATCATCATCATCATCGGCTCGACAACCGGGTTCCGGTCCTGGCCTCTTTCAACGAGTCTCTCCACCTATCCCGGTCTCTAGCCGACGCCATCCAGTTGCGCACCCCAAGGCTTCGGGCGTCCTGGTCTACGCCATCTCTCCAGCGCAAGCATGGTCTACCACGCTGTCGTCTACCATAGAATGTACCACAAAGAACTTTCCGAGCAGGTTCCTCTTCGCTCATGCGAGCTAGGTGCCCTGCCCACCGGAGTCTACCGAGCTTAATTTTTGTCACGATATCTGCTTCAAGGTAGATTGCGTACAGTTCGTGATTGTACCGTCTCCGGAATCGTCCTTCCTCACATATGGGGCCAACAATTCTCCTTAAGACTTTTCTCTCGAACGCAGCTAAGAGGTCGGAGTGCCTTTTGCTAAGCACCCAAGTCTCGGATCCATATGTGAGTACTGGCAGGACCATGGTCCTGTACAGCAGCAGTTTTGAAGTTATGGTGAGATTCATGGATTTGAAGAGCTTTGACAGACTATAGTAGGCTCTGTTGGATTTGAGAAGCCGCCCGCGTATTTCTTCTTCTATATTGTTATCGGCTGCTACTATTGACCCAAGGTATTTAAAGGATTGCACCACTTCAAATTCGTGCTCCGCTACCTTGATTGTTTGACCAACTGTTCCTCTCGCATTCGACGCCACCATGTACTTTGTTTTACCTTCACTAATGTGCAGCCCCAGATTTTGTGCCGCCTGCTCGATCTGGATGAAGGAATCGTGTACAGCTTGTCCGGTTCTTCCGATGATGTCGATGTCGTCTGCGTAAGCCAGTAACTGGCTGGACCTGTTGACGATGGTCCCTGTTGTTGCCGTGCCAGAGTCACGGATTGCTTTCTCCAACGCCAGGTTGAAGAGGAGGCAGGCCAAACCGTCCCCTTGTCGGAGTCCATTAAAGATGTTGATTTGTCTGGATAGCAATCCGGCTATTTTTACTTGGCTTGTTACGTTGGTCATGGTCAACCTACATAGTCGTGTCAATTTATTTGGGATGCCGAATTCTCTCATGGCTTTGTAAAGTTCTGCCCTGGCTATGCTATCATAGGCGGCCTTAAAGTCTATAAACAGATGGTATGTTGGGATGTTAAATTCTAGACATTTTTCCATCGCCTGCCTAAGGGTAAAGATCTGATCAGTTGTTGATTTGCCTGGAATGAAACCACACTGATATTGTCCGATGACGGTTTTAGCGTATGGGGTTATCCGGTCTTGTAGGACAGAGGAGAGTACCTTATAGGCGGTACTCAACAACATGATACCTTTATAATTACTGCACGTTGTGACATCTCCCTTCTTATGTATGGGGCATATTAAACCTTTTCGCCAGTCTTCTGGCATTTCTTCCTGCTCCCATACGTGTACTATAATATCATGAATTGCTTGACGTAAGGCTGGCCCGCCGTGGTGGAATAATTCGGCTGGTATGCCATCGGCTCCCGGGGCTTTGTTCTGTTTAAGCCGGCCTATAGCCTTCTCAACCTCTTCTATGCTTGGTGGCGGCAACATAGGGTATTCTTCTTGAAGTAGTGGAGCCTCCACTTCTGCAGTGAGCTGGCCATTTAGCAATTCATTAAAGTACACTTCCCATCGCTCCAGTATGCTTTCAGGATCGGTGATCAGATTTCCCTCTCCGTCCTTGCAGTATGTGCAGCGTGGTGTGTACTGCGTCATGTTTCGGACGGATTGGTAGAACTTCCGCGCCCGGTGCGAACCTCGCTCTCGGCTATTTTCTATTTCACAGATTAGGTTCTTCCCCCAGGCTGTTTTTTTTTTTGTCTGTGAAGCCGTTTTTCTGTTCTTCTGAGCTTTTTATATTCCTCTTCGCGTGCCCGCGTTCTATGAGATTGTTGCATTGCTCGGTACGCAACATTCTTACGTTCAGTCGCTAGCTTGCATTCATCATCAAACCAGTCGTTCCGATTTTTACGACTGCTGCCTAAGATGGAGTTGGCAGTACTAATGACAATATTCTTAAGGCATGTCCACTTCTCATTTACGCCCAGCATACTGGCTCCAGGACTTACTCTCCATAAATCAGGTGTTTCTAGAGCGAGTCCTAACGCATTACCAAAGGTGTTACTGGTGTTTTCATTGCGCAGGGCAGCCGAGTTGATTCAAACCTGATCGGCGGATGCAATGCGTCTTCGCAAGGCAATCCGCCCTCGGAAAACCATACCAAAAAGATAATGATCCGATTCGATATTGGCACCTCGGTACGTTCGTACCATCATAAAGTTCGAGTAGTGGCGACGGTCTATCAACACGTGGTCTATTTGGTTACGAGTGACTCCATCAGGTGATACCCAGGTGGCTTTGTAGATATCTTTACGAGGGAACCTGGTACTCGCAACGACCATGTTTTTCGATGCTGCCAATTCTAAGACTCGAAGTCCGTTGTCATTAGTGTTCTCATGCAAACTATGGGTGCCTGCGTAATGCCTGAATACCGGCTCCCGACCTATTTTTGCGTTCAAATCCCCAAGGATGATTTTAACATCATACCTTGGACAGGCATTGAGGGCCCTCTCGACTTGTTCGTAGTTAGTCCCTTTTTGTTTGTCTGAGGACTCCTCCGTAGGTCCGTGAACGTTAATGAGGCTGATGTTCGTAAATTTGCCTCGCACGCGAAGGGTGCATAGCCTTTCGCTTATAGCGTTAAAGCCGATTATAGTAGACTTCATTTTTTCGCTGACTAGGAAGCCTACCCCGTGCACGTGGTGTTTTGTATGACAGCTGTAATATACGTCATATTCTTTCTTCTGTAAAACACCATTCCCTGTCCATCTGATTTCTTGAAGAGCTGTTATGTCAGCTTTATATTTTGACAGGGCATCGGCTAGCTGCTGAGCAGCTCGAGCTCTATAGAGCGATCGTACGTTCCATAAGAAAATTCGTAAATCGTTTTTCCTCTTTCTTTGCGTGGGTTGTCGTCGTGAGATCAGTCCGTTTCCGAGGCTTGTTGTCGGTCTCGTAATTCATTTAGTTTTACGGGACAGGGAATTAACCTGTCGCCAACCTGAGGAACCAGCCTGATCATATTAGCCAAACCTTTTTTAAAAGGCTTGGTTCTAGCGGCCGCCGCGGAAAGGCTATGATCACACTTCCACCAGTCCCGAATAGTTACGGCACGTGCATGTTTTCGTATGCTTCATGTTGTTCCCCCTATTCGTCTGATGGCTGACCGCTATTGTATGATCAATAAATATCTGGAATATCTTTTTTTATTTTAAAATTTCTAAATGTATGTTGTCATTTTGGAACCCCTTTATACCAAATTGTTGCTAAGACTGGAATAAGGAATCCATAATCTATAGAACGTCATTCAAAAAATGAATCGCAAATTTACGATGTCACAGTTTCAAAAAAAAAGAACAAAAATACCTCCTTTCATATTGCTTACCTTAAAGTCTTGAAAATATCTCTTCTTCAGGTTATTTAGTCAAAGACTAATTTGTCTTTCATATTTTATGACATGGTACATGAAAAAGAAAAATGCATCAACATTAATACAAAGATATAGAGGCAACAGCTACAGCTTTTGGTGTTCCAGGAGTCATCTGCCTCATAGAGAAAGATCAGAATACCTCCTTTTATTTTCCTTACAAAAAAAAAAAAAATTAAATGTGAGACATTTCCTTTGTTTCATGAAATTTCTATTTCTATTTTTGTGTTGATGACTGACCTCTTTCCGAATACCAAACTTGAAAGAATAACGCAATCTTCCCACGGGAAAATTAATTCAATAGGTACGGCCTTCCTAATGCCTCAAGGAATTTCATAATATTTATGCAAAACAGTAAATCGTCTTACTATAACTTCTATCTATACAAAATAAACATTGTTTCAATTTTAACCAAAACTCCCACAAAAACACAGGAGTGAGAATTCCACAATTAATCAATTATGACTTTTGGACTGCGGCACATTGGCGCAGAAACGATTTATTGTACCTACCTACATATAGGAACAGAGCAACTCACCATCAAAGTATGTTGGTGGCTAAAGTTGACTCCAAGATGCTTAAAATGCTTAGCCAGCAACAAAGGTATACCAGTTCCTTAACCATTAACGACAACGAGTAACAGAAAACTCTAAAACATACAACCTTTGCGATTTGTGTTTAGTATATATCTCTTGGTAGTGTTTGTTGCTTGGCGGAAATGTCAAGATCCCAACACCATCGCCATGATGAATTGTACCCCAGTGCACTGTGCTCGGTGTCAGCATAGAGAAGCCATTCATATGACATTTCTGAACGATACCGAAACCGATTCGGAAAATAAACGACGACGACGCACAGTGGGGCCATTTCTATGGGAGAGCGGAAAAAAGTCCATAAAAACTGAACCACTTAACCAATTTTGATGAAATTTTCAGAGATGAAAGAAGTTTTGGAAAGAAAGCTCCACAAAAACTTTCCACCCACTGCCACGCCTATTAACAAAAAAAAACTCAAAATTGTTAAAAATCCAGGTTTTGTTGCAAATAAAGGTTAAAGATGGTACTTTTTTCAAAGTAAGTTGGCCATTCAAATTTTCCACACCCTCTTTTTGGCGTTTTTTACTGTTTTTTTTTTTTTACTTTTTTGTAGTAGGTACTTGTTTTGTGTTAAATCGGTCTTTTTAGTGCCGTTAAATCGGAATCACCCAACTGATTTAAATAAAGTTTTCAAATTTTATAAAGGTTAGTTTAAGAAATGAAAACAAAATGTTTCCATCCATTGACACGCCCACACAAAATTTTATCGAAATTCCAAAGTTAGAACGTTAAATTTTGATTAATTTGAAAAATATATTTTCGCGAAAAAAAAAATCAAATAAAATGCTTGAATCATGGAATTATTATGTATGTATGTGTCGGCTTAGACGTTAATTTTTTTTTGAGAAAGATAATGGAAAGAAGCAATGTTATTCTTATTTTCAGTTAAAAATTATGGAAATTCAGGTTTTCATAGTTATTATAGCGAAATTATGTGTATTCAAAGAAGTAACTTTTAACGTAGTGGTAAATCATAAAAATAGTATAACCATTAAAAGCTGACAAGTGTCAATTTACAAACGCATAGTCAAACATTCATGAATGCATTAAACCAGCAAATCGTTATTATGTTTTGTGTTTACTACTGAAACTTGCACCAAATAATGGGCAAACTTAAAAGCATAACCAAAAATGTTTAAGACATTTTTTCAATTATGAAAAAGAGTTTTTTGGTAAAAAGTAGTACGTTACGAAATAGAACCACATGTATATAAAAAAAAACAAAGAGTTTAATTTATATTAATATTAAAAAATGTATATTAGTTCACCCATTTTAAACATAATTCTTACTGATGTAACATTTAACTATTTTTTTTTTAATAAAAAAATTACTAATTTCTAATTTCTAATCACTGTGCGGATTTGCAGGTATTTGCAGCTAAATTTTGTTCGAATGTAGACAGTGACATAACTACATCGAGAAAATAGCTATCTCAGACCAGAGGAAAGTGGAGCTTTTTTTAAATGACTACAACTTTCCATTAATGTGGACTGAATCTTATATTGTGCTACCGTAATTCACTAAAAATGCTTTTGTCGAATTTGACCGCTGTTTTATATTATTAGGCATCCTAAATAAGCAAACAAAAAACAATCCCATTTGTAGTTCATCCCAAATAGTCGTAACACCCTATGAAAGTTAAATCAAATTCCCACACTACTTCAAATATTTTGACTTTGACCGTCTATTTAGGTGTAAAGAATTCAGTTTTGGCCCAAGTCCTTAGTGTACCCAGATTCTCTGGCTAATTTACTGTGAGAAACATGAATCAACTAATCGAAATCAGCACTTTTGGAAAATCGAGTTTTTTCCGCATTGGCCCACTGTGCCACGTTTATGTGAGTCATTGTTGTGCTGCTTAAAACCAACTGATGTTTGCAACCATTTTTGATTTAAATACTTAAATCGAGTTTCATTGCGGTCAGATTGTGTCCATTTTTCTTTGAACCTCGACGAAAATTGTAAGATTGCATGGTTTAGCTCACATTTCTTTTTTGCGGGACAGTGGGTGCGTTCCTGAAGTTTTAATTTTAAGTAAGACAATTTTTCCTCCAACAATGCTTTTCCAGACTCTTTCATGATTCGAAATAGCTCCATCCGTGTTAAAAACAAGTCATTCGAATATGAACCTACGCCAAAAAGTAAACCTTTTGAAATTGCCCAAGGTGGTAGTTAAAAAATAAAAAAAAAATAAAAAAAAATGGAGCACGTATGAGCACCCGTTCTTTTTAGAACTTTACAGACAATAGGTTAAACTACATGAAAATACTTAAATCTGGATGTAGAAGAGTGTAGAAGTTAACTTTAAGCTTAAGCTTTTAAAAAAGAACAAACAAACTCTTATTATTAATACACACTTGACTTCCGATACAAAATAGAACAAAATTTTTCCACAATTTTTAATTTCTTTTTAAAAATATTAAATAACACACCTGACGCTGTCGATTCCATGTTCAAACTTAATTTTACCTTTATTTTTAAGAAAGTGACAGCTATTTAAAAGCCAACACTTTTTGCGAACCTTGCAAATCACATTTTGAAGAAAACTAAAGTGGTTACTTCAAGTGCTCGCTTTGGAGTGGGAAATCTTGTAACAGTATAAAATGAGCGCGGTTTAGATGCATTGGAATATTTTATAACGGAATAGCAACAGATAAAACTCATATCTTTCGTTTCATTTTTTGAATTAATTCCGACTTTGCCATATAGGTCGCCCCACTGTGCGACGACGTTATGGCAAAAGAGTTCCAGGGACCAGCATCAGTCGCTGTCCAGCGACCATGCTAAACTCCATTTCCCTTTTGCGAGCAAAGAAAAATAAAATGGATTCTTTGGAAAAACTGAAATCGTTCTGTGAGATAATAATGTGAACAAATTCCTGCATGTCTGAGAAGAGTGTTGCCAATGTAAAAAAATTTTAAAATTTGTTAATTGGTAATTTAAGGTTCTGCTAAACAGAAAGTGTATTGAATCAATTTTAATACAAAATTTAAAATTTAAAAAACACGACAACACTTTTTGTGTTTTGTTTTAAATAAAATGATTTAAATAAACATTTTTTGAAAAACACAAATCAAAGTCAAATTTAGGAAAATTTATCTTATAGAGTATTGATTTGTCCTCTAATATTCAATAATTTCGTTAATTTTTGAATAAAACGCGGGAAACTAAACGATTTTTACTATTAAAGTTTTTGAAAAAAGAAATTATTATAAAACTACATTTTTCTTTTATTGTTTTTATATTTAACTTTGTTGCGGTATTTAGTACGTTTAAATCGATAATTTTGTTAAAAAAAAAGGTTTTTAACAATCAACTATTGTGGAAAATTGTAACTTAAATAAGAAGAGGGTTAAATTTGATAATTTTTTTTTCAAATCTACAAATGTGACTTCATTTTGGAGTTCGAAACATGAAAAAAACTAATTTTGGGAAATTTTTTACCCTATAATTTGTTAAACAGTTGATTAAAGTATTTAAAGCGATGTCTAAAATATTAAAATTGCAAACTGGACATTTTGTCTCCGCACATTTCTCTTTCTGACCAATAGGAATCGAAGTAAAGCGATTAAAATGATGGTAATATTGAAGAGGGTATGCACCAGTTAAGTATCTTACGGCTGAATTTCAACTGTCGTATTCCTCTCCAAACATCAATTAAAATCATGGCCCACTTTTGACATAAGACCTTTGTGGGGAATAAGTTACAGATTTTCTCTTAAAATAAATAGTGTTCAAACATTTTATAGGATTTGTATTGAATATTTCAAATGAATTACATATTTAAATAAAATGTATTCTTCCCTTTCGATGTGATGAATAGTTTTTCCCCAAATATTTCTCATTTTTCGACTTCACATTTATTTAAAAAAAAAAAAAAGTTGACATAATCTGTCAAAAATATTACCTCGTTTAGGTGTAAATATTGAGTGATAAGTGACACAGTTGGAACAAAAATTTTATTTTTTAGTTAGAACTGTTTACCTCTCGGCTTCTTATCTAAATTTTACCATGACTGAACTTTGAAAGTTTCTATTGGAGCTAAAATTAAATCCATTTGTGGTGGCTACCAGTTTCAGTTAGGTTAGAAACGTAAAATTTTACATATCTACGGTTAACTAAATATATGAATACCTCCTAACATACATTTTTGTAAAATTCACTTTTTGATGCAGTTTCGTTAATAATTTCCATCTGCTTCGCTGAATTTTTAAAATTTCAACTATTTCACATCATAGATATTCAAAACTGATAATTATGCATACAATTTTATTATTATACGTTTTAATTTTGAGACTATAATCAGTTTTGTGTATCCCCTGTTAAGTTTACAAAATGCGACATAGGAGATATTCATAGTTAACCGTCGATATACTTTAAATTTTTGTTCTATTTCTAGTTTCCCGGAAAATTCAGATTGCGTTTTCGCAATAAATATTTGCTCTCGCACTGAATATTAATCAACCTTATATAAATATTTTTATGAAATATTATTTATTAAATATATGGGTAGTAATGAAAACATTTCTTAGAAAATGAAGAATGAAGAAATTCATAGGGAAGCGAACAATATAAAATCTAAATGTTTATAAAGCATGCGTTTTCATCGAATCATTTTGACTGAAGCGGGATATTACATTTCTTGCAAGGAAAAACGGTAGGCCTGGAAAACATGCGACATCGAAGACGCTTACTTCTTTTGATTTTGATAGCCGTATGCTTGCTGTCATCGAAACGATTCAATTCATTGGGTCTTACCTCCCTTTAAAGCACAGATAGAATATTTGATTCTTATCGTAACAGAGTACCTACAAAAAACGTTCTTAATTATAGGCAAGTTATGCATTCGTAAAAAAATCGAACTCGAGGTTTTGATCAAATTTGACGAAGACCAAAAAAGTAGGTCTCGCAATTCTGTCTGTATGTCTGTTCGACTAAAGCTAAATAGCTCGGCCGATTTTCTTCAAACTTGGTAGATATGGGTTTTAATTTTTTCCCCCGGATGTTTTTTCTGTTTTTTTTTTTAAGTTCAAAAATAACGGTACCTGACATACGATTTTTTTTCGAAATTTTATAAATATTTTTTTTTCAAAAACTGAGCTCTACATTTAAAAATAAAATCGAAAACTTTCGATTTTCTCAAAAACGGTACCACCGATTTTGATCATTTTTCTTATGTTAAGGCTGTCCAGCAGTTTTTATATTTATACAATTTTTTTTGAATTTAAAAAAAAAAAATTCAAATTTAAAAAAAAAATCAAATTCTTTTTTTTGAAAACTCAATATTTCGAAAACCCTATGCTCGATTTATTTAAAACTTGATAAATAAAAGTTTCTTAAGATAATCTATAAATGAGAAAAAAAAAAATTTACCTAAAAATAACGGTACCCTCCAATGTTAAAAAATAGTTTTCGAAAATCGTATTTTTCTCGAAAACGGTTCCGAGAATTTTGCTTAAATTTTTTTCTTTTGATTTATTTTTAAGATCGATAATTTAATAAAAAAAAATTGAACAGAAGATATTACTGACTGTACTGTACCTACCATAGAATGATTTTTTAAAATTTTGAATTTCTCATTATCGGCAAAACGGATTTGAATGAAATTTTTAAAAGAGAAGCTTTTAAAAAGTTTAAGAAACATTGCATTTCAAAACTTTAAGAAAAATATTTTGTTTTTTTTTTAATTTTGAAAAAAAAATCTTTTTTTTTTTGGAAAATTCAATCTCTCGAAAACGGCTCAATATATTTTTTTGTAAATTTAATTTTAATTCGAGCAATAATAAAAACTTCAAATTGGCGTACCATATTTTTTTCTTTAAATTTTTTTGAAATTTTTTTTATATAAAAGCTTATTTTTTTAAGAAACCAATACAAACACTTATAATTTTTGTTGGTTGAATCACATGGCATCTTATTTTTACCTCCAACTATTAAGGAAGTTGTTTTAGTCATTTAAGAAATTAATTTGATGCTTATGAACAGTTTTCCTCTAATAACATTCATTTTTGAAATTCTTAGTCTATTACATAGGAGCAAGTTCGTGTGACTCAGTCGTGCATTTTGTTTTTTTTCTTTCTTTGAATAAGAATATTTACTCTCGTAACCCTGTGCACTTGAGTTCTCTTGTATGGACAATGCTCTTAAGAAGAATCTCCTGGGCATTGAGGTTTCCTCTTCAAATCTCTTCAAATCCAGAAATCTCACCATAACTTCAAAACTGCTGCTGTACAGGACCATGGTCCTGCCAGTACTCACATATGGATCCGAGACTTGGGTGCTTAGTAGGGTGTGTCACTTTTGTATGGCCGCAAAAAAGTACTCTTATTTTTAAATGTAATAGTGATCAAAAGTTGTATTAGGGTCTGAGGCTTAAGAACATGTAAAAAAAAAATAAGATTTTGTTCGTCTTTGGCTCGCTCAAATCGGTTGAAGTTGAAAAAAAAAATTTAATTTACAGTAAAATTTTTTTTTTTTTTTTACGTTTACTAAAAAAAAAACTAAACAAAATACAGAAAGAATTTTTGTCTTTACAAAAAGATATACCACGATATTGTAGGTGGTTCCGTTGATTTTTAAGAATTTTTTTTGTAAAAAAAAAACAAAACGATTTTACATAAAAAAATGATTTTTCTTCTTTCTTTTATTATTTCATAACTTCTTTATCAAGTGTTCAATTTAAGCAAATATAAGCTTAAAAGTGTTTCCTTGCAATTATCTTTGACTTGGAAGCCTGAAAATATTTTATATAATTTTTTTTGTATCCACACGGTGCAATTTAAAACAACACCATATTTCAAAAATCTCGAAAAATCAAAATTTCTTGGATTTCATCCTATTTTTGAGCGAGCCAAAGATATTAATTAAAATGAAAATTGTAAACGCAGGATTTAATTTTGATAAGCAATACAACTTTTAAAAGCTATTACATTTGAAAATACCATAGTTGAGCACTTTGACACACCCTAGTGCTTAGCAAAAGGCACTCCGACCTCTTAGCTGCGTTCGAGAGAAAAGTCTTAAGGAGAATTGTTGGCCCCGTATGTGAGGAAGGACGATTCCGGAGACGGTACAATCATGAACTGTACGCAATCTACCTTGAAGCAGATATCGTGACAAAAATTAAGCTCGGTAGACTCCGGTGGGCAGGGCACCTAGCTCGCATGAGCGAAGAGGAACCTGCTCGGAAAGTTCTTTGTGGTACATTCTATGGTAGACGACAGCGTGGTAGACCATGCTTGCGCTGGAGAGATGGCGTAGACCAGGACGCCCGAAGCCTTGGGGTGCGCAACTGGATGGCGTCGGCTAGAGACCGGGATAGGTGGAGAGACTTGTTGAAAGAGGCCAGGACCGGAACCCGGTTGTCGAGCCGATGATGATGATGTTATTGTGTTTAGCAAAGTGTAAGCAAAACTGATGATGTTTTTGATAAAAAAGCGTTAAATATGATTTGAAAATGCTACGAATGTAAATAATATTGATCTTATTTTAAAATGTAACTACATTAGGTTAACATTGCGACAAAGCTCAGCTGTCAAGCAGGCAACTTGACAAAACTGCTTTATCGATTAAAAATTTATTTTCATTCACAAGTTCATATTTTGCAGGGAAATCACATGACATTATGTTTTTGCATCCGACAACAACTCGCAAAAGTTTTGTTTTAGCCATTTAAAAATCAGTTTTATGATTAAAAACAAAAAATTTATCCATGCGAGCCAGTCGTGAATTTTATTTTTAAATCGTTTGCTCTTACGAAAAAAGTGTCAAAACAAATAGCAATTTCGGGTTAAAATTTTATTTCATGCAAACTTATAATTTTGAGATATTTATTTACAAAAACTTAAATTTTAGTTGTTAAAGAAGACCTGTAATATGTTGGAGATATTATTATTCAATACTAACGTTATACATAATTATTTACTTTGCAAGTTTTCTACCTTGCTTAACTTTTCTAAAACATGTAGATACAAACTTTATGTGAAATATGATTTGTATTTATTATTTTTATTAATTTCTCAATCTTGTCTTCAATTATTATTCAACAAATAAACATTGTTTCTTTTATTACAAACCAAATTTCTTCTAGAAGTTTCCCTCTTTTTGTTCAACAATATTTCACATAATAAACTTAGAGGAAAAGCTTAGAATATCAAAATTAAACTTTCGACTTAATTCCTGTTGGATTGAAATTTTTTGGGAAGTTTGATATTTTTCCTGGCCTTATTTTCTTTGATACTTTTTGGGGATAAAACCAACATTTACCCAAAATGCAGTTTCTTTTTTTTTTAAATGAATTGTGTGCTCTTTAAAAAGGCTTTAAAGTTACTTTAGGAAACTAAACTTGTGTTCAATTATAATCTAATCGGCTGTGAATTTAATCTTAATTTCTTGCACACCGTGAAATATTTTAAACCGTGAGATTCTCACTTAAATGAGTTCAAGTTGTAAAACCTCTCTTTAAGTTAGAGGACAATTTGTTACTCATGGAAATAAGCGAATATTTATTGCAAATTTACCCCTTTTTGATGTTTAATAATCAAACCTTGTTTCGCTTTATGTTCGCACTTTAGAAGCCCTGGTCCATTTGAATGAAGGAATGGATACGCGACCCAACACAAATATTTTTCGTTTCATTTAAGACTCATGAGTTCCTCATTTCACTCCAAAACTTACACCAAACTGATATTAAAGAACAGGCCTCATGACGATCCCCTGTTGTATACCAACTTGAATCGAAAATTCCCTGCTGACTCCATCTTACCTCAGCGTTCATTCCCTCGTAACTATCCACGATCATATCGGCAATCGATTTTTGAAACTCGTAGTAAACACTTTTCACATCTGGCCACTCTGTGACTTGAAACAAAGTGCAAAACGTGATCTATTGCTGATGATGATACAGATGATGCTGATGTTCGTGGAAGATTGTTGACCTTTTGCTCCGCTTCTGATGTGACTACTCGTTGGCATCCCCCATTAAGTGTGCAACATCCACTAATTCCTAAAGCATTTGTTGTCTATCTTCGCACACACTCGTATTTTTATCTCTGAAGTTGAAATTAAAGGGACGAGAGGAGAAGATGATGATGGTTCAACCGTGTCGCAGTCGCAGCATCGACTTATGGGGCGCTTGGAAAGATGAATTGCACTGGTGGTTATGCAGAATCGATGTGGATAACTTTCCCGGTTTCAAGAGATTGTGCTTCTGTTTGTTGGTGGTTTTCTTTATAGATACCTACTCCTGTTTTTTTTTTTTTTTTATAATTGTGGTATGGTTTGCTTCCATCATTCTTTTCGTTCTCAATTCTGGGGGATTCTTGTATTTATTTTTCCAGTCATACCACTCGAGAAGCATATGCTCAGAGCAGAAGCTGCTTGTTTGTTAAAAGCGCTGTGAGCTATGAATTCTGATAAGAACCCGATAATGGGGTGTCAAGCCTTTTCTTCCTTTTATTTCTCTCTGAATTTATATAATTAAGATAAACTCATGTGTGTACGGGTTAAGTGGGCATCTTTGTGTAGATATGCCACTTAGATGTGGAATTGATGATGTGCGGTGTAGCATGTAGGATTAGATGAAAGAGCAAGTTTTTTTTCTGTTCTTATTAATTCGATGTCGTGTGGGTACATAATTAGATTCTACAAAAAAGATTATAAAAATGATGTAACCTGAAGTTAACTAGAGATGAATAAATCTTTCGGTTATTGGCTTTTTGAAGGGTAGGTCTCATAAATTCTTTTACGGGATATTTATTTATGTATGAAGTTAATTTATTTATTTTTCTAAGAGGTATGTAAGTCTTTG
The DNA here is from genome assembly GCA_911387755.1 of Chrysotoxum bicinctum. NCBI lineage: Eukaryota > Metazoa > Arthropoda > Insecta > Diptera > Syrphidae > Chrysotoxum > Chrysotoxum bicinctum. Next base: position 58,603,559 of record OU426989.1, on the reverse strand, counting down.
ATATTATGCTAAATATTCTTTTAAAAATTTACTAATATTTAATCAAAGCTTTAAGGCGTTTAGAATTTAACTCGGGGCAATATTGTGTTTTTAAAGAAAACAATTAATTAGGATTATTTGCTATATTTTTTGCCTTTAAATTCCTTCGAGCAAAACAGTTTATTTTTTTCGACAAAAGTTCAATGATCTTCAAAACGGATTTCATGCAAAATAAGTATGTTTAGGTAAGATTTATCAGAGTGGTTCTTTGCTTTAGTAGGATTGAAACAAGGATGCAAACAAAGCCCTCCAGCTTTTTGCCTTTATAGTAAAAGATATACTGTGTGGTACTCCAATCGATGAGTTTCTGATCAAAATACTGATGTATTTTAATTTTAATTTTGGTGAGGGTAATACCGCCATTTATTAGCTTTAATACAAGCTAACTCCTCATCATCATCATCATCGGCTCGACAACCGGGTTCCGGTCCTGGCCTCTTTCAACAAGTCTCTCCACCTATCCCGGTCTCTAGCCGACGCCATCCAGTTGCGCACCCCAAGGCTTCGGGCGTCCTGGTCTACGCCATCTCTCCAGCGCAAGCATGGTCTACCACGCTGTCGTCTACCATAGAATGTACCACAAAGAACTTTCCGAGCAGGTTCCTCTTCGCTCATGCGAGCTAGGTGCCCTGCCCACCGGAGTCTACCGAGCTTAATTTTTGTCACGATATCTGCTTCAAGGTAGATTGCGTACAGTTCATGATTGTACCGTCTCCGGAATCGTCCTTCCTCACATACGGGGCCAACAATTCTCCTTAAGACTTTTCTCTCGAACGCAGCTAAGAGGTCGGAGTGCCTTTTGCTAAGCACCCAAGTCTCGGATCCATATGTGAGTACTGGCAGGACCATGGTCCTGTACAGCAGTAGTTTTGAAGTTATGGTGAGATTTCTGGATTTGAAGAGCTTTGACAGACTATAGTAGGCTCTGTTGGATTTGAGAAGCCGCCCGCGTATTTCTTCTTCTATATTGTTATCGGCTGCTACTATTGACCCAAGGTATTTAAAGGATTGCACCACTTCAAATTCGTGCTCCGCAACCTTGATTGTTTGACCAACTGTTCCTCTCGCATTCGACGCCACCATGTACTTTGTTTTACCTTCACTAATGTGCAGCCCCAGATTTTGTGCCGCCTGCTCGATCTGGATGAAGGAATCGTGTACAGCTTGTTCGGTTCTTCCGATGATGTCGATGTCGTCTGCGTAAGCCAGTAACTGGCTGGACCTGTTGACGATGGTCCCTCTTGTTGCCGTGCCAGAGTCACGGATTGCTTTCTCCAACGCCAGGTTGAAGAGGAGGCAGGCCAAACCGTCCCCTTGTCGGAGTCCATTAAAGATGTTGATTGGTCTGGATAGCAATCCGGCTATTTTTACTTGGCTTGTTACGTTGGTCATGGTCAACCTACATAGTCGTGTCAATTTATTTGGGATGCCGAATTCTCTCATGGCTTTGTAAAGTTCTACCCTGGCTATGCTATCATAGGCGGCCTTAAAGTCTATAAACAGATGGTATGTTGGGATGTTAAATTCTAGACATTTTTCCATCGCCTGCCTAAGGGTAAAGATCTGATCAGTTGTTGATTTGCCTGGAATGAAACCACACTGATATTGTCCGATGACGGTTTTAGCGTATGGGGTTATCCGGTCTTGTAGGATAGAGGAGAGTATCTTATAGGCGGTACTCAACAACGTGATACCTCTATAATTGCTGCACGTTGTGACATCTCCCTTCTTATGTATGGGGCATATTAAACCTTTTCGCCAGTCTTCTGGCATTTCTTCCTGCTCCCATACGTGTACTATAATATTATGAATTGCTTGACGTAAGGCTGGCCCGCCGTGATGGAATAATTCGGCTGGTATGCCATCGGCTCCCGGGGCTTTGTTCTGTTTAAGCCGGCCTATAGCCTTCTCAACCTCTTCTATGCTTGGTGGCGGCAACATAGAGTATTCTTCTTGAAGTAGTGGAGCCTCCACTTCTGCAGTGAGCTGACCATTTAGCAATTCATTAAAGTACACTTCCCATCGCTCCAGTATGCTTTCAGGATCGGTGATCAGATTTCCCTCTCCGTCCTTGCAGTATGTGCAGCGTGGTGTGTACTGCGTCATGTTTCGGACGGATTGGTAGAACTTCCGCGCCTGGTGCGGACCTCGCTCTCGGCTATTTTCAATTTCACAGATTAGGTTCTTCTCCCAGGCTGATTTTTTTTGTCTGTGTAGCCGTTTTTCTATTCTTCTGAGCTCTTTATATTCCTCTTCGCGTGCCCGCGTTCTATGAGATTGTTGCATTGCTCGGTACGCAACATTCTTACGTTCAGTCGCTAGCTTGCATTCATCATCAAACCAGTCGTTCCGATTTTTACGACTGCTGCCTAAGATGGAGTTGGCAGTACTAATGACAGTATTCTTAAGGCGTGTCCACTTCTCATTTACGCCCAGCATACTGGCTCCAGGACTTACTCTCCCTAAATCAAGTGTTTCTAGGACGAGTATTAACGCATTACCAAAGGTGTTACTAGTGTTTTTATTGCGCTGGGCAGCCGTGTTGATTCGAACCTGATCGGCGGATGCAATGCGTCTTCACAAGGCAATCCGCCCTCGGAAAACCATACCAACAAGATAGTGATCCGAGTCGATATTGGCACCTCGGTACGTTCGTACCGTCATCAAGTTCGAGTAGTGGCGACGGTCTATCAACACGTGGTCTATTTGGTTACGAGTGACTCCATCAGGTGATACCCAGGTGGCTTTGTAGATATCTTTACGCGGGAACCTGGTACTCGCAACGACCATGTTTTTCGATGCTGCCAATTCTAAGACTCGAAGTCCATTGTCATTAGTGTTCTCATGCAAACTATGGGTGCCTGCGTAATGCCTGAATACCGGCTCCCGACCTATTTTTGCGTTCAAATCCCCAAGGATGATTTTAACATCATACCTTGGACAGGCATTGAGGTCCCTCTCGACTTGTTCGTAGTAAGTCTCTTTTTCTTCGTCTGAGGACTCCTCCGTAGGTCCGTGAACGTTAATGAGGCTGATGTTCGTAAATTTGCCTCGCACGCGAAGGGTGCATAGCCTTTCGCTTATAGCGTTAAAGCCGATGATGGTAGACTTCATTTTTTCGCTGACTAGGAAGCCTACCCCGAGCACATGGTGTTTTGTATGACAGCTATAGTATATGTCATATTCTTTCTTCTGTAGAACACCATTCCCTGTCCATCTGATTTCTTGAAGAGCTGTTATGTCAGCTTTATATTTTGACAGGGCATCGGCTAGCTGCTGAGCAGCTCGAGCTCTATAGAGCGATCGTACGTTCCATAAGAAAATTCGTAAATCATTTTTCAGTTTTCGTTGCATTGGTTGTCGTCGTGTGATCAGTCCGTTTCCGAGGCTTGTTGTCGGTCTCGTAATTCAAAAGTTTTACGGGACAGGGAATTAACCTGTCGCCAACCTGAGGAACTAGCCTGATCATATTAGCCAAACCTTTTTAAAGGCTTGTTTCTAGCGGCCGCCACGAAGAGGCTATGATCAGACTTCCACCAGTCCCGAATAGTTACGGCACGTGCATGTTTTCGTATGCTACATGTTATTCCCCCTATTCGTCTGATGGCTGACCGCTAACTCCTAATCTAACTTAAATATAGGATTTGAGTGAATTGGAAGGATTATTAAAACGGAGTTTCGGGCAGGGTGAACTGAGGTTGAAGTCGAAACAGTTAATGTTTCAATTAATTCTCCGAACAATGCGAGTAATAGGTTCCTTGGAGCCATAAGAGGTACGGTAGGTAGGCAGATAGAAGAGACGAGGATTTCTTATAGGTATTACGGAAATTAGTGTTAAAAGAGATGGAATTGTAGAGAGTTGTACAGTCAACAGGCAATGAAGAGTATTCGATGAATTAAGAGGATGTCGCTTACTGATCTTCATTCTTCCAGCGTATTCAAGCTATTTAACAGAAATCGGTGTCGATACGGAGGCAGAATAAAAAGCTTATTCCAAGACAGATCGAGAATGCTCCATTTCAATATCTTTAATAGTAAGAATAAAGGGGGGAGGCCCTAAGTGGCTGCCTTGTGGGACCCCGTAGCCAATGAAATTTTGCAGTACTCATACATTTTTGGAACATCCTTCACATTAGGCTTCATAAGCACTTGCTTCGCCCATTAGAAATCACAATCCAAAAATACATCTCCTAGTTTCCCTAAGAGTTGGGCACCTTCCGACGAAATAAATGACTTCTTCCCGTTCCGCTAAGTTGCATGCACTGAACTCCAATTCAAGCAATTATGTGTACACTATTTGTATCTCGAAAATAATTTTTGTCCAATACATATTGATTGAGCCTACTGTAAATTGATCTGTACAGCAAACCAGGTGCTTCAGCTATATATTCCGATATACATTTCTCATCTACTTCTTCAATTATTTCCTAAAGATGACTTTTACTACTCGATATATCTTCACCGTTAATGCTTAAACTCATATCATATCCTCGGGCTTATTCCAACCAATCTCCATACCAACTGTTTTTGTCCTGGACAGCCCTGTTTCTAGCAAACGTAGTTTGGCGTATTCGCCGGTAGATAAAATATTCTCTTCACATAGTGAAAGAATACCCAAAATCTTCAAAACCGCTTCAAAAATATTATACTTGCTAATATGTGATAAACTTTTATTCATAAAACATCTTTTCCAGGAAACGTTGATTACAGTTTTGGCTTTTAGGAGTTTTTCTTCACCAAACTTTGATTTTTCGTAAAATAAACACCGAGCTACTTGCACTCGTTGACACATTCTAAACGTTCCCATTTTTCATTTGACCCCCTCTTTTAATAATCATTACCTTGGATTTTTCTATGTTGACTATGAGGTTCCATAATCGACAGTTATAACCCTGTTGATCATGAGTTGTAAAGTTCCGCAAAGAGCAATGCCTTAATACGCACTCCAGCAAAGTCCACTTTACCAGTATAATCGTTCAAATCGGCATTGAAAAGTGCGAACAAAGTAGGGCTAGTAAACCGTTTTGGAATCTAGTAAAGGTAATTAAAAAGAGAACAGTCAGATCCCTGGACTATAAACAGATATCTCTATTCTCCTGACAAACCTTAAAAAAGGGCATGTGTTTTACACTAATCATTTAACAGCTAAAAACAATATAGGTAATAGTCGTGTTGAATCTGCTGTCGAACGGTCTATTTCATCCTTAAGGTCTCAACAGATAATGATGATAAATATCTCGGTAGAGGATGTAAAATGTATACTGGGTAGTCTTAAGAATTCTTAAAGTCCTGGTTTCGATGAATTGAAAAACATAATTTTAAAAAACAGGTGTGAAATTTCTTCAATTGCTTTTTACAGCTTGTTTTAAAATACATAGGTTATTTTCCAAAGCAATGGAAAACTGCTAAAATCATCCTATAGCAGCTATAGACCAATAAGTTTGCATAATTCATTGAGCAAATGTATGGAAAAGTTAACTAAAGATAAAATATTGATCCATTTAAATACATATATTTTGCTCCCAGCGAAACAATTTGGTTTTAGTGGTTAGCATAGCACAGTTCATCAGATACACCGCATAACCAACGACATAAAAAGTAATTTTGCATTAGGAAATAGCTCTAGAATGGTTTTATTAGATATCTAGAAAGCATAAAGGGCTAATCCACAAACTCCTAGTCCTAGATTTTCAGATTATCTGAAAGGTCATTTAAAGTCTCTGTTAATAATTCGTTATCTGATTTGTATGAAATTGTTGCGGGTGTACCCGAAGGATCTGTTCTCGGTCCATTTTTGTATAATATAAATACCTATGATTTTCCGCGGTTTACAGACTGTAAATTATTAGTAAATTAAAGTATTAAGGAGTCAATCTAGACAATTTATATATATACATATTCAGGAGACAATCAATAAAGTCAATTTGGCTACAAAAATGTTGTATCCGTTGAAAGTAAACTTATCATTTTTAAAGTAATTTTTCACAGCATAATTTTATATGGTTCACCTGTTTGGGGTAAGTGTGCTAATAGCACAGATAATTATATATAATTATCTGTGCTAATAGCCACATACTTCGATTACAAAGATAACAAAATAAAGTCGTCAAAATGATGCTCAATTTGCCATGGCATTATTCTACTGAAGATCTCAACGCATTAAACAATATCGATAAAGTTTCACCAAGAATTCAGTATTTGTTTGAGAGGTATAACCTGTCCTGTAGTTCATCTGAAAACTACCTTATCTCAAATCTGGCTGTTTAAGAAATCAAAAACAAAAAATAATAAAAATATAAAAAACATAAAAAAAAAATTAGTTTAAATCTTTATTTATTTATTTATTTGTTTACATCTTTATTTGTCCAAGTAAAGGACTTCTTGTCCTTGGATTGAAAAAAATATATTTTTGAAACCACAACTGGTCTATTGAAGCACTGATTATTCGTTTTCTGTTCACGTTTATTCGGATTCGTGTCTACCTTAAGATTAACAATATTTTTTCATTCATTTAATTAGCTTACATTCTATCGACCTTTAACATAATCAAGTTACAATTTTATAATAAAATATTTCCACGAATCGTGGAATCGTGCTTATCTAATACTGAATTAAGTATTGCAAACGATTAATTAGTGTCTGTTATCTATGAAGCTGTACGCAGATTTGTTCCGAAAAAAGGAGCCAAATATTGTAGTAATCCTGCATGGTTTAACAAGAGACTGATTAATCTTAAAAATAGAAAAAATAAATCTTTTAAGTTTCTTAAAAATAATAGCGATGATGTAAATTTGCGGTTCAATCATTTGACTATTCAAAAAGAGTTTGATACACTCAATAAATTTTTATATCGTGCTTATATTTGTTTTCTATTGAATCTAATATTAAATATTACAGCTCAAAGCGTAATAGCATTGGGTTTCCAAGCTGTATGAAGTACCAGAACCAATCAACGGGTGATCTTCAGGAAATTTGTAATCTTTTTTCTGTTTATTTTCAGTCTGTGTACTCTAGTAACACTCCAACTTATGTTAAAAGGCCTAAAGTATCTGCGATTGTTAATATAGGGTCGTTGGCCTTAGAGTCTTGGGATGATGAGTCAGCCTTATTGGGCTTAGATACCAATACAACAGCAGGTCCTGATGGTATTCCACAAATTTTATTGCGCAAATATGCCCCATCTTTAGCTTTTCCAATGACGAATATTTTTAATATATCACTTTCAAAAGGTGAATTTTTAGATTGTTAGAAACAGTCCTATATAACACTAATTTTCAAATCTGGGTCCAAGCAAGAAATTATAAATGCAAAATATCTGCTCTGCCCAAATTATTTGAGAAAATTGTTTGTGACAAACTAACTTTTCAATTGAAAGATTTTGTATCAGATTTCCAACACGGTTTCATTTCTACAAAATCTACCATTGACTAATTATATAATAAATATATTTGAATCGAATTGTCAAACTCATATCATCTTTAAAGATTTCACCAAAGCATTTGATCGTGTAAGCCATCACATTCTATTAAACAAACTCGCTGATATGGGGTTTCACTCTAAGTTTCTTGATTGGGTGAAATCTTATATAACATCCAGAGTTCAAGTTGTCAAAATTGATGATCAGTACTCTAATCAAATAATGGTACCATCTGGTGTTCCCCAGGGTAGCCATCTAGGGCCTTTGTTGTTCCTACTTTTTATTAATGACATTCCTAATACATTTCAAAATTCTCAATGTCTTCTTTTTGCTGATGACCTTAAATTGTATAGAAGCATAAATTGCCTCGAAGATTGTGGTTTATTAAATGATGATTTGAATAAATTAGCAGAATGGTGTCGTTTAAATTTCTTACATCTTAATATTTCGAAATGCCAGATTTTGACGTTTTTTCGTAAGGAATCTCCCATTTTTTATGATTATCGAATAGCCAATACTTCTTTGGATCGTGTTGAACAAAAAAAAGATCTAGGAGTCATCCTTGACATCAAACTCTGTTTTCTTCCTCATTATGAATACATTATTAGCAAATCCAACCAAATGCTAGGATTTATCAAAAGAAATAGTAAGGAATTTACAGATCCAAATACAATAAAATCGCTTTATTTCTCTATGGTTCGATCAGTGCTTGAGTACTGCAATACGGTTTGGAACCCTTACTACAATAATTCATGTCTAAGAATAGAAAAAGTTCAAAAAAATATTTCAAGGTTTATGTATTATAAACTTCATTGGAATAATGATATTCCAACTCATGAAACTAGATGTCTTTTATTCGGTATGCAAAGTTTGGCAAATCGACGTACGTATTTTGCGATAATGTTCATTAGAGATATTCTTACTTATCATATTAAATGTCCCCAACTGCTCGCTCTTATATCTATTCATGTTCCTAATTATAACTCTAGAGTTTATGTCCTTTTCCATGAGCAATTTCATAGATCAAATTATGGTCGAAATGAACCGGTTTTTCGTTGCATTAGGGAAGCAAATTCAGTTTGCTCTAGGTTAGACATTTTTATTAATTGTACTAGAGATACTTTCAAAATGTATGTTTTAAATATGCTTAGAACTATACCTGAATATGTAGAGTATGTAGAATCTATTTCTTATTTTAGTTGTATGCAATAATGTAGCTTAAATGAAATATTGTAATCTATTGGCCGTCCGGCAGACGGCTTTATAGCTATGCTTGTAAATCTTTTTGTATTTAAATGTTTGTAATTTATATGTTGAAAAAATAAAGATAATAATAAATATATATAAAAATAAAATAAGAGAATGATGTTCTTTGAATGATGAAATAAAATGAAATGAAGTTATGAAAATTATGAAATGAATTCACATTCTGCATTATACTCGTATATAGCTCAAATTTCCCCGGTGGCAATGTCCGCTCGTGTTGACTGATGGGTAACAGTGCAACCAATGCTCGATGTCTGACCGTGATAACTTCCATTTACTTATTTATTTATTTAATTATTTATTCATTATTGCATTTATTTATTGTTTGAAATATAATATTTGTGTTTGATTGTTCCAGAGCAATTCGTTTCAACATAAGTTTATTTGTAGCTATGGGCATACCTATATTTGCCTCTTCGGGTAAGATAGGCATTTCCGTTCCAATTCTGGCGAGTTCGTCGGCTTTGCAATTCCCCGGAATGTCCCTGTGACCCGGCACCCAGAATAGGTGAATGGTAAACTGTTTGGCCATCTCCATCAGAGACGATCGACAGTCTTGGGCTGTAATGGAGTTTACAGAGACTGATGTGAGGGATTTCAAAGCAGCCTGACTATCTGAGAAAATGCGGATATCCGTGCTAGATATCACGTTTTCTTTAAGCCAAGACAGTACTTCCTTTATCGCCAGAATTTCCGCTTGGAATACACTACAATGGTTTGGTAGGCGGAAGGAGTAGTCCATCTGAGTACACTCCACCACCCACTCCGTTTTCAGTCTTCGATCCATCTGTATAAAAGTTTACTGGTTTATTTCCTGTCAAAGCCCCTTCCTCCCAAGCTGACCTTGAGGGAATGGTTATTTCAAAGTTTTTATCGAAAACCAAAAAGGGAGTGATGTAGTCAGAGTGACTTGGGAGAGTTCCGAATAAATTCAGAATGGTGATGTGGCCAATAGAGTTATTGGTCCATTGAGGGATGGCTTTGAGACGTATGGCTGTGCTCGCGGCCATTTGTTTGCTGTAAATATCTAGGGGTGCAGGTTGAGAAGTATGTCTAGTGCAGCGGAAGGTGTCGAGCAGAGAGCTCCGCTGATGCACATACACGATGAACGCTGTACTTTGCTAAGTTTACCGCGATTTGTCGCTTTATCTAAGGCCGTCCACCATATGGTCACCCCGTAAGTGAGTATCGGTCTGATGACCGCAGTATATAGCCAGTGAGTAATTTGTGGAGACAAGCCCCACTTGTCCCCCACGGCTTTCTTGCAAGAAAAGAGAGCTACCTTGGCTTTCCTTACACTTTCCTGTATATTAGGTTTCCAACTTAACTTTTGGATAACACATTTTTAACAATTTAAGGAAGGTTTTTTCTTGTAGCTTTTTCCTTCGATTTTGCCATTTATTAAACTGTGATATTTATACAATTCTTTATTTTTTCAGTAGTAAGGCAGAGTTATACCAGATCTCTGTAAATTGTGCAATATAGTTTTTTTTTAAGGAAAAAAATTTAAATAATTTTAGGTACAATAAAAAATTCAATTAAAAAAAATGTAGGGCTAAATGAACATCCATGTCTTACTTCAGATGTTGTTTCGAACCAATCCGTTCTTCTCTGTTTCAAACTGCAGCTTGTGTTGCTTTGTACAGGTCTTTCAATACACTTCCAAACATGCGATAAACCCAAGCCATACAATTTGTAAAATAAGGCAGCTCAGTATTCAATTGTGTCGAATGTAGCCTTGAAATCGAAGAAAACACGCAGAGTTTCTTACCTTGTAAAATAAAATTCTCTTCTATGCTTCTCAAACAATTGTCGAATACCCTGATCTGAATCCAGCTTGAAACTCTCTTTTAAATGTTTTGATTTTGTAACACTGATGTGAATGCTTTATACGTGGCATTCAGAAATGAAATTCCTCAATAATTTTAAGAGTCCTTTTAACAACCTATTTTACGTTTAGAGAATATCATGATTCCTGGAATTCTTTAGGAGGAACATCACCATCCATAACCTTATTAAAGAGTTTTGTTAAACTTTCTTTCAGACTATTTGACCCAAATTTATGAAATTTGCACCAGAAGCTTTTCCATCTTCCATACTAAGTCCACTTCTTGGCTGATTGCAGGTTCTAAAATTTCATTAGTGAATCTATTAAAATAAAAAAAATAGAAAGATAAACAACATGGCCGCTATGAACTGTCACCGGGCCATAAAGGGAAACCCTTCACCTACATCCGTATTGCCCTGCATAAAAGTTGTCCTTTATTATAAATGTTTAAAAGCCAGTATACGTGCGACGCAATCATTCATCTAAAGCAGCCTTTCCCAAAGTGGGCGATAACGCCCCCTTGTGGGCGCTGCAGGCCTAAACGGGGGCGGTAAGAGACTCAGAAAAAAATGGAGGCGTTGTGTAGAGACTTTGGGGGCGATTTGTAATTCCATCTAGCTAGGAGGACTCTTAGACACCGACTGAGCTCTCGACTAAAACTTATGAACATCAACTAATAATAATTAAGAGATTGCTCAAACTCGGTCTGATATTCCTCTCCGCGTAGTTTATAAATCTGTCCTGTTTCATTCAATAAATAAAAGAAAAATCATGTTAATCAGTCGCTCCGTTTCGAAATGAAAGTAGACACAAACAAACAAATGAAAAGGCAACAGACACACTTTCGCATTTTAATAGTTATTAGTATTCCTAGATACGTAATTTTCGTAGATATGTAATTGACCGCGGGCAATCATTTTCGAATGAAGCAATGAAGCCTTAAAGACTGCAAGATCATTTGAATAAAATACATCCAGATAAGAAAGACAAGAATGTAGCACATTTTCAAGACCTAGAGAAGAAGCATAATACTCAGCAAACTGTAGCAAAACTATTTTCGGCGGCTGCTAAGCAAGATGACGGACTTCGAGCTTCGTACAATATCTCTTTGTTAATTGCTCAAAAAGGCAAACCACTCAACATCGGAGAAGAGTTAATTTTGCCAGCAATAAAGGAAGTAATAACTACTGTGCTTCATAAACCGGCCGCAGATATTATCCAAAAAAATTCCTTTGAGTAATAATTCTGTGCAAAGACGAATTGATGAAATGGCTGAAAACATTGAAGGATCATTGTGTACTCATCTGAGGACTAGTCAATTCTCAATTCAGCTCGATGAGTCCACTTTACCAAGTAATGAAGCATTTTTGCTGTCTTACGTGAGGTTTATTAAAGATGAGAAAATATGTGAAGAAATATTGGTTGCTAGAAATTTAGAGACCGATAAAAAAGGCGAAACCATATTCAATACATTGGAAAAGTTTTGTGATGAGAAAGAGATTCTCTTAAAAAAATATTATATCAGTTGCTACGGATGGCGCTCCGACAATGACAAGGTGCCATTAAGGCTTCATAGCGTACTTAAAAAATAAAATTTCAGATGTCCTTGCTGTACATTGCGTTATTCATAGACAACTTGCGGCTGTTCTTAAGTAAATTGGAACCTGATATCAACAAACTTATTAAACAGCAACAGATTCATCCTTCACATTAGTTTTTATATAAGAATCGATTATGTTTGTTTTATTTTGAATAAAAATACTCTGTCTGAATACTATAAAGTTGCGTTTCAATAATAATCATTCTCATTGGCAGGTGTAGCCCGTAAGAGTCTCCTTTAGAATGAATGCTTAATCTCCGCTAATATAGCTCACAATAATTAATTAATTTAATTTGAAGTTATAGTGGTTTGTAAGTAGTAGGTGTAAAAATGGGGGCGCTAAAAAATAATTTATTCTCAAATTGGGCAGTAGACAAAATAAGTTTGGGAACCCCTGATCTAAAGCAATTCCAACTTATTTGAGCAAAAATCAAACAAAACCCGTAGAGAAAAGGTCAGTGTGTTAAAAAAAAACCGTTTAATTTAAAAATTCCGACTAAATCGTCCACTCAACCGAACAGAATTTTCATGTGCACCAAGTGTTATCCTATTACAAAATGTCCTTCCATTGTCCTTGCAAATCTTTTTGGCTTAGTTTACTCCCTCAAATTGGCCTACAACCGTGTCGACGAAAGTCCATAGTAATTTTTGGAAGGTTGACGACATAAATACCCCAAAAGGGATATGTGTATAACACACCCTATAAAACGCAAGGAGACAAAATCTGATCACACATAAATGAGGCTATATACATTTTTAGGTAACGTTGAGAGCCAAAAATAAGTACATATATGTGGAGAGATTTTTGCGGTGCAATGTACAGAGGCTGCTCCTCGTGCTGGACACTCTGAATCTGGACATAAATAAATTTCACGTCCTTTCAAATGGCGACCGTTCTCGAAATTCGATTTCTGGTCAAAGTGGGTGGGCAATAATTTGAAGATTTATCTACAGCAAATGGCACGTCCTCATGTTGGTCGTTGGTGCGGTGAATGAGTGTGTTTTACAAACTACATTGCGCTCAGAAATGGCTATTTTTAGAATTAAGTGGGTGGGCGAGAGCGAACCCGAGGAGGAGCAGAAGAACAAGAACAGTTTTTGAAAATTTATTACAGTAAACTGTTCGGGCGGGTGTTGTGTTTTGGGGGCTTGGGATTTTGTTTTGATGGCATTTGGTTTATCCGGCCGCTTAAAATTGACCCATTTAAACGAATAGAGGCATTTTCAACTGAAAGGGTTTGTTTATATAACAGAGTTTGAGCTTAACTCGCATCCCTTGGGATTTAAATTTATCATCTGGAACAAAACAAAAAGTTCTTTATTTTTGTCATTTGTTGTTCTTGTTGTTGTTGTATTATGACAACCATATTGAAGTGTACGTATTTTTATTTGATGAATTGGTTCAACAAAGAAACAACGCGGTATTGAGAGCAATTAGTAGTCGAGAATGATTGATGACGGTTTTTGGGGAAAAATTAAAAAAAGAAAAACTTTGTCCGTTTTCCCTCTGCTACACGTTTCAAGTGAAAATGAATTATCCATAGAAAATCGATTGGGTTAAAATTAATAATTTAGGAATCCCGCAGCTTTCATTAAAAAAAAAAAAAAAAACAAAATTAATTGATTGGCATTTGCCAACCTTTTAGAAGGGTACAGCAGCTTTGACATTTGTGGTGGTGAAGTGAGTTGGGCTTGAAGAATTGTTTTTGAAAATTTAATTGAAAAAATGGAAGAAAACTCTGACAGTTTTTTTCTTTCCAAATTGTTTGCAATAGGAATTTCTGAACTTTGACAGGTGATTGTGACATCTGTCAAATTGTCTGCCATTTATTAAATCTGTCTTGCCAAATGAACATGGAGAGTCAAGGCGTTCAACAACATTTGCAAATGATCAAATTGTTTTATGAAAGTGGGTCTTCTCTTCGAGCAACATTTCGCGGGTGTTACTCATTTTGCGGTTAGCATAATCGTCCTACCGAAAAAAACTATACGCAACGTTGTGGATGAATTCGAGTGAACAAACCGCTAAAACCCGTATGTCAACGAAACACAAGAGCTGTCACTATCCGTGCAGGAAATCCCCGGCCTCGCACTAGAACTAGACCTTTCGCAGACCGCACAACTTTGTGAATTTGGCGTCATGACTTCGGCCTATACTCGAATAGTCTTCAACTGACAAGGAGCTCAGAGTTAACTACCATAGACAACCATGTGTGTTCGCTAATGTGCTCTGGGGTAGTTGGAATTTGACATGAATTTCTGTCGAATAATCATATTGAGCGACGAGGCCCATCTATGGATGGGTTCGTCAACAAGCAAAATTGTCGAATTTGGGACTATCACAATCTACATGAGATTCAGAATAAGTCAGTATTTGGTGCGTATTTTAGCCTGGTGGCATTATCGGTCCATACTTCTTTGAAAATCACCTTGGCCAAGCCACTACCGTCCACGAATGATATGATATACTTACGGTGCTACTTGGCACACAGTCCGTGCCAAAATGGACATTTTGCGCTGGCGATTTCCAAACATGGCTTTCTCACGCTGAACAGACTTGAATTGGCCAACGGGATTGTGCGATTTGATCCCGTTAGACTTCTTCTTGTGGCGTTTTCTTTTCAGTCACAGATATAAGATAATAAATTTCCTTTGTAAACCTTTATTTGTAATTGTTATAGGTAGGAGCTTATTAACTCTCCAAAATATATACATGTATAACCGATTGATTTATCTGAGCTGTATTGAACATAATAATTAATTATATCCGATTAATAATTTTTTATTTCTTTTCTTTTCAGGTAAGAACGGTGTGAAATTTATGAAGTGGAACTTTTATTAAAAAAAACTTACAAATAAAAATATGAACCTAATCGGGTATATAAAGGTAGGTACATACAGTAAACGCTCGATATATTGAAATTATAAAAGCTAGGCCAAAATTGTCCACGTTGTTTTTGTTTTATAGCTTTGCGCGAACTTTAGGCAGTATGACTACCCTTAAAATGGTTGAATACAGTGCGAGCGGTTAGGAAAGTTGAAGAGGATAACAGTGGAGATACCGATGAACATTAGGCTTGAATATCTGAATATCATAATGAGAGAGAATAATTGAGTCGGGTAAAGCACATTCGTGTGGAAATAATCTCTGAATTTAGCAAAACATCCGAAGTTGTTATCAATGTTACATTGATGGGCATTCCATCAGGCGCGGGTATTTCGGTTAAATTGCTTAAGGGGAAGAATGCAACTGGTTATTTCACTAGAACACTGTTTATAAAAATAACGGTAAAATAGTGAAAGACATAAAACATTGCGGTGTTATAGTTCTATCATCTATCATTTTAAACCACTTATTTTTAATTCTATCCAAGAGACTCAAGTGGGTTATTGGAGCACCTGCCCAAGTATGGGAAGCGAACTTAGACGAATTTAGGCCTCATAGATTACAGCCAGATCAGAAGAAGTCTTGTAGCATTTCAAATAAAACCTAGGCACTTTTGGTGACTTTAAATATGTGGTCATTTCCCACAAGGTGGTCTGTCATGCACATACTGAAAACTAAGTGCTATTCGGTTTCTTCAATGCAAGTGCCACTTATGGTTAGCAAGATGAGGGTTTGGTTCCTCTTGAACGACAGGAGCCAATATTGTTTATTTGAAGGATTAAATTCTACGCGGCTAATGGTTCGCCATTTGGTAATTCTATCGAGATCAGAATTAAATGAGCTTATCATAATGCTACTGTTCTTAATCCATATCCGAATATGAAGGACGTCTATCTAGAAACGAAAATGAAAAGCTAAGAATACTGCCGTGAGCAAAACAATTTAATTGAATAGAAGTTTCAAACAAAAGATCATTGATGAAAATCAGAAAGATAATCGGAGACAACACGGATCCCTGTGGCACAGCAGAATTTATTTTATAAATGTTAGACTTAAAAACATCCTATACAACTTGTATTAAGTGATCTGAAAGATAGTTTCTAATCCGACGAAGAAGATATTTCGATAAAAGAGCTGGGTGCCAAACTCTATCAAATACATGAGTGGAAAATATTCCATGAAATACCAATAGCAAAGCTCAAGGAAAAACATTGGACCAAATTTATAAACTATGCAAAACAACTACAGTTTTACGATGATTACTGCAATCTGTTTTTGTCAAACCTTCTTATGAAATAAAATTACTGTCAACCTATCTATCTATCAAATGCTTTTATTCTCCAGAACGAATATGATCATTACAGGTCTTTCTAGATTGTTTGAACTTATTCCGGTTTTCCACAGTAGGATTGGATTTATAACAGCGAAAACTTGCTTATCATAATTACCTCTATACAACTTGAATCCAATCAAAAATTGTCTTCTGAATCTGCAGAAATAACCAACTTCTTTGCAAACATTTTCAATCTGATTGTATTATTGAACCAGATGCCTAATTTCGATCATTTAAAGAAATCTTCTTTAACCACCTTCTGAACAACGTGTGTCAAATTATCGTCCAATAGCTAAACTATCGTTTATCCCACAATTTTTTTAAAGCATTATAGTTATATAGGATAAAGTCGGGTGATCCCATGGGTGATCTGGTACCCTTCCTTTTTTTAAAAACAAAGTGATCAACATATCATTCAATCTTACGAAAGCTTTCAGTGGAAACAGTTGAAATCGCAGTAGCCCTTGAAATTAAGTATTTGCAACACGAGAAAAAAAAGTGAGAATATATGAAGCAAGAACTTTTTTTCTGTATTAGTGTAAGCAGTTTAAACTTTGCTTAATTCAAAACTAAAACAATATTCGGTTAAACAAATAAAAGATCTTTCCTCCTTAACAGATCCACAACAACTGATCACATTTCACATCATATCATATCTTTATTCTCTCAGTATCAGGGTTCGGACTTAGGTTTTAAATTTTCGAAGTAGATACGGAAAAAAACTGAAGTAGATCTAAAATTTTCGAAGTAGTTTTAGGAAATTAAATTATATAAACATAACATATATAAGTAAATTCTGATTTCAGACTTTTAAAAAAAATTAAATTAAATATAACTATTTTAAAGTAAATTTTCCATCAACGAACTTGTACGAATTTTATCAATTCAATAGGTGGCTCATAAATATCTTTACGTTTTTCTGTAAGTGATCTCAAAAACATTAAATTTTCTACAGTGCTTACGTTTAAATGATTCCTAAACTTGTTTTTTATGTAAGGCAGAGTGATCAGCGCTGTCTTTAAATATATTAGTTTAGAATTTCAAAAAGAAGTAGATCATAAAAAAGAGAAGTAGGGAAGTAGATTAAATTTTTTTCTCAAAATCGAAGTAGATCTACTTCGATCGAAGTAAAGTCCGAACCCTGCTCAGTATATACTTCCACCTAACCGGTAGTCTCTTTCTATTAAATACAGTTATTATATCATTCTTTCATTATATCTTCTTTCTGAACATTTATTTGTTTTTCTTTATTCTTTCTTTTGGAAGTGTTGTCACATTAGTGAAGTAAGTGTAACTACTAAAGTATTTGATGGCCGGTGTTCATTTCAACAAAAAATAAAATGCAGGACAGAGTCGAACGAACTTGCTCCTATGTAATAGACTAGGAATTTTAAAAACGAATTTTATTAGAGAAAACTGTTCATAAGGATAAAATTAATTTTTTAAATTTAAATTTTTATGAATTTATGCAAAAACAAAAGTCGTTTTAGTAGTTTCTTACAAAAAAAGCTTTTATATAAAAAAATTTTTAAAAGATTTTTAAGAAAAAAAAATGGGTATGCTTACTTTAAGTTTTTATTACTGTACAAATGAAAATTAGATTTCCAAAAAAAATATTAAGACGTTTTTGAAATATCGAATTTTCCAAAAAAAAACTGATTGTTTTTTTAATTCAAAAAATTTTTTTTTTAAAGTTTTGAAATGCAATGGTTTCTAGACTTTTTAGAGGCATGTCTACAAAAAATTTCATTAAAATCCGATATGTCGATAATGAGTAATTCAAAATTTAAAAAAATGGTTCTATGGTAGGTACAAGCTGTAATATCTTAATTTCAATTTTTTTTTATTAAAATTAAAGATCGTTAAAATAAGTTAAAACCAAAAAATTTTTATCAAAATTCTAGGCGCAGTTTTCGAGAAAAATACGATGTTCGAAAGGCATTTTTTAACATTTGTATGGTGGGTACATTTATTTTTAGGTAAAATAAAACTTTTTTTCATACATCTTATAGATTATGTTGAGAAACTTTTATTTATAAAGTTTGAAAAAAATCTAGTTTCAGGTTTTCGAAATACTGAGTTTTGAAAAAAAATTGAAGTTTTTTTTAAAAATCAAAAAAAAAAAAATTTTGAAAATTTGAATACACAATTCTATTTAAATTTTCGGGGAGCTTAAGCAAAAAAAAAATTATCAAAATCCGTTGTACCGTTTTTGAGAACATCAAAAACTAAAAAAATTGTTCTTTGGGGGGTACCCTCAATAACCATTTTTCGGAAAATTTTTTTCAACTAATATCTTGCTTTAACTAAATAAAATTTTTGTATGTCTTTTTTTTTTAATCTGTCGAGCAGTTTTTGAGAAAAAAAATATTTATAAAATTTCGAAAAAAAATCGTATGGCAGGTACCGTTATTTTTGGTCTTAAAAAAAAAGAAAAAAACGTGTGGGGGGAAAAAATTGAAAGTGATATCTACCAAGTTTAAAGAAAATCGGCCGAGTCGCTTAGGCTGTAGTCGAACCGACAGACAGCCCGACAGACAGACAGAATTTCGAGACCCACTTTTTTAGTCTTCGATAGCATCGTAATGTCAACTTTGATCAAAATCTCGAGTTCGACTTTTTTTACGAATGCATAACTTGCCTTATAGTACCTATAAGTCGCAAGTAAAAAAGAACGGTTGATAATATTCGTTTGTGTTTGTTTATTGTAAATAAACGTGTTTATTGGTGTTAAGGCCAAAGTAATCTCAAAAGGGAGATACTATGGCACCTCGTAACGTCGGGATATATGGCACCGGTGCGGAAAACTTGGAATCTATAAAACTAAAATCTTCCAAGAAATTAAAAGTTAAAACAGTACCGAAATATCAAAAAAAGAATTGCAACGATGGCGCTGCCATCAGTATTTTAGAGAATAAGAAAATATTCCTACATGATGAGTTAAGAGTTTGAGGAAAACATTTGTGTGGGATGTGGCGAGGATTATGCTCGAACCACAAATCCAAATTGTATTAAGTGCATAATATGTCAATTTTGGGGCCATGAACCATGCACCGCTTTTATTAACACTTGTAACAAATGTGGCAGCAAAAGTGTAGAGTGCCATATCACCCTCCACTTTTTTTTTATCGTTTTTTAATGTTTTTTTTTTATTTTTACAAAAAAAAATATGAAAATTACTGAGAATTCTCCCTTAGTTCCTATTTTTGTTTATAAAATAGTATTTAATTCTCTCCTTTATAACAAGGTTTCGCAGCGGGTGGATCAACAAGAAATAACCTTGTAGAATTTGTTTCCCATGTTCTGTGCACAAGGGTTGATGGGAATATTGTCTACCGACTTTTTTTAGTTGAATTAGTACGATTTTAAAGCTGTTTTAGTATGAAATTAAGTTAAAACGACGATCTAGCAAATTTTAATCTTATATAGCATCATACTTTCTCTATCGTTTTATTAGAGTTAAAGTCGCCGAATACTCATTTAATTTTTTTTTGGTATCGTGCTAACTTCACTTGACTCTTTGACATTCACAAACATAGAAATAAGACACGGCATTCTCCGCTTTAGCTCAGCCGCCATCCCTGGAGGTAAAATATCTGAGACAACAACCTTCAGTCTCAGAACATCGTGCCACACATCTTTCCTATCCTTCTTTCTCTTCATTAACTTCACGCCCGCGCTGTGTTGAAACATTTAAAGGGTAATCATAATCCCTTGAGCGCGGGTAGATTATATAAAAAAAAAAGAAAAAAAAAAAAAGGACTGTTTACTTAGGTTTTTGCTCGAACTGTCATTGTTTTAGGTGTGTTAAATTTATTCAGAAAATTGCTTTATTACGATACTAGTTAGAAAATGTTTAAAATTAATAATGAGTTAGTAAACTACTATAAAGTAAGCAAATTGTAAAGTTTCTTTTGTCTTGTTTTCTCTTTTTTTTTACATTTTCATATTTAAATTATACATATGTAAATAGAATCTCTCTTTTTTCTCTTTTTAATTAAAACTCAAATTCCTAAATTAATTTAAGGGCTCGAAAACTTTATAAGACTTATGTCCTACTTTGTAAGCGATTTTGAAATAAATAAATACAAATAGAAATACAAATACAAGTACCATACTAAGACCCTACTAATAGGCTGTTTAAAATTTTGCACCATTAGCTTTAAAATTTTAAATCATATTCCAACGGTTAATTTACAATCTTCATATTATAGTCAAAGTCTTATTTGCTTTATAGAAAATTTTTCGTCCGTTTTCGATAATTTTTTGATGCCCCTTTAGGTGTACCACAACGCAGCCATCTTAGTCCAATATTGTTCATTTTATCTATCAAAGGTGATACTCAGATTCTCGACTACTGATTATTTTGACACTGACAGATGTTTTCAATTTGAACAACGTTGGGAAATATTGAAAGCTTTTGTTAAAAGTGAGTGCTGTGAAGTCCAAACAGTGCGTTTTTTGAAAAGAAGTTTTAGTCCCCACCGCGCCTGCTGTACGCAAGTTTGTGCAAAAAGTTCGTGAGACTGGTATGCTAGTAGACATCACTCATGGTTCCCGTCTTCGTAGGGGGCGCACAAACGAAAATGTTGCTGCTGTAGTTGAGAGTGTGAGACTCAATTCAAGAACATCAACTCGCCATCGATCTCAACAGCTCAACATTTCACAATTTGATAATCTTAAAATGCATCATCAGTTGCTGATGTTTGTACCTTACAGCAAAATCTAGACAAAATTCCCTATGGTGTCAAAATACCTATTTGAGCTTAATGTCAATAAATGTCACAGCTTGACGTTTTCACATAAACGTCTTCCTCCTATCTCCTAGAAACTTTCATATTAATGCTGATGTAGTACCTATAGTCAATTTATTGTTTGATTTAGGAGTCATTTGTGATAAGGAACTTAACTTTTGATGCAACATTGACATTATTTATAGGTCTAACTCGAAACTGGGCTTTATTAGACGCTGATGGTCAAAAGAGTACATCACTAAATCACTTTTCATTTCATTTGTTCGACCCATTTTCAGATACGCGTGTCAGGTTTGGTCCCTATACCTATCAATTTAAAATAAATTAAAATAATCGAAGCGTCTAGCGTAAGTATATTCGTTTCGTGCCCCATGGGATGGCAATTTGCAGATGTGCTTTTTATTCATGACATATTAACTTGTTATATTAAATACCGATCGAAGAAATCTTAGGTCAGGAGCCCTTTTCCGACTTTCATTTGTAACGGTATTGCTGTTCCTAACCCACTAAATTGCGATCTTATGCATCTTGCTCGGCGGTGGGGTGGGGTCTTGCAAACGCCACTGGACTGCCGTTTACTTTTAAACGTGCCTAAATGAATAAATTAATAAAAAGAAATACCAAAAGCTGCTAAGAAAAAAAATCACTACTTCTATCAACAAACACTTCTTTTCGGAACTATAAGATGGACTTAGTTCCTGAGTGTGACCCTCCCAGTGTTTTCTACGCTAGGTAAAAAACACCATGGTTACCGCACCACTCACAATTATCCACGATAACCCCTAAAGCGAAGTCAAATTTAGATTTAAATCTGACTCGTCTCTTCACCGTCTAAACTACCCCTCTTCATTCCATTTTTCTAAGCCCACTTTCGAAACTTACTCACACGACATTATGTATGTCAATAACACGCAAAATTTCATAGAAAATCTAACATGGTAAATTTTATTCAAAAAGTAAATATAAAATGAAATCTAAGATTATGATCTAATTAAAATCATTTAAAGTTGAATTCCCATTTCTTAGTAATAAATTATAATATTACTTCTTAAACGTTAAATAAAAATTGCATAAAAAGGACACAAAAAAAATGAATCAAGGTTAAATCATAGTAAAGGGTTCATTGACCCCTATGTACGTCTCTCATGAATTTTCACTTAGATATTTATGTATAAAAAAAAAATCAATACTGCAATTAACGATCGATATCACTCAATGTCTTCAGTACTTATGTACGTAGCATTAAGAAATAAAAATAAAAACTGCATTTACCTTTTTGCCTGTTAAATGTATGTTAACAGTCTGTTAAAGTATTCAATTATTGTTACTGACCTCGCTCAATAATTTTCCTATGAGTTCAATGAACTTTTGCTCGATTCATCCATATGATAATAGAGTTAGATAAAAGCTTAATCAATAGGACTCACCGCAATCTTTCCTCCAGCGAAGTGGTGCGCACGACTTGGTGGTGGGTAAGACGAAAACTTGAGTTTCTTCTTCTTAAACTCTATAAGGCTATTTGCTAAATTAAAAAAAAACAAAGGTTTAACATATGAATGTATACAAGGGCTTCAGGAATGAGGTGAAATTTATACTTAACTTGAGTGACTACGATTTGAGAGTTTCGTACATATCATGTAAAATTATAAAAAAAAAAAAATATCAAGATCATATCTCTATTTCTCTAATGATGTTAGTTGAACTCCGGATTTCGATGATGCAAGATGTTTATGCGGATGATGTTGATGATGATGGTCTATGTTGGATGGTACTGTTTTTTTTTTTTTTTTTCTGAGGTAGGTATCAGGTAGGTAGCTTAACAGGTGCGAATATGCATTTCTATGTAACGGGTATACACGGCGGATACGTAATCTTCCAAGCGTAATTTTGCAAAATGTAGCGGGATGATACGGTTATATCAGACGCTGGTGTGTATATGTGGAAAGCTACGCAAAATCGTGGTCGAGCTGCCACTCCTACAGTTCACTTAGGGCTCTTATAAATTAGATGCCTGCCCAACTTTGGTTTCCAAAATCTATCTGGGTCGACAATCTGTGAGGGCTTAATAAAAGCTTCTTGTGGTTTTTAAGAGTCGCTGGCTGGTCTAACGTGTATCAATGACGATACTCAAGGCCTCGGTGACACGATCGAAGGCACCAGCCAGCAGAAGTTGTATGACTTAGCGTATAAAATATTACCGGGTTCCTAAGACCATAATTAAAATTTCGCAAAATTTCACACAAAAAAAAAAACCTTTTCAATAAGTTACCTTTCGATATTTTGTTCAACTTTTGCCGGACTTCGATTAGACAAAAAGATCTCTACTCCACGTGTTGAAATTTCCTAGTGAGTAGGATAAATAAATTTATAACAAATTCCTGAATTTGTCTCAGATCTTACACCGAAAAAAATATGTCCATCAATCCAATGAAAAATGGCATACGATTGATGAATTTTTGCATTAGATTTGAGCTGATGACCGATTTCATACGATTTATGATTTCCATTTCATCATCGTATGACAGCAATCATCATCGTATGACAGAAATCATAAAATGTATGAAATAGTTACATCACGTGAAAAATTCCATTTCCCCTCCTTTTTGATGTTTTCTTTCATATGATTGTTGTAAAGTTTCATAAGATGTATGCAATATATACATAAGATTCGCATGTAATCTTGCATAAACTTTATGAATACAGGCATAGGAATTATGAATATGTTCATACGAATATATCAAATTTGTGATGCATCGTATGAAAAATTACATACAATTGATGTAACTTTGCATACAATTTATGAATACAGGCATACAATTTTTTATTTTTTGCATAGAATCTATGAAATTTGTAATGTATCGTATGAAAAGTTACATACAATTTATGTAATTTTGCATGAAATCTATGAATATATTCATACGATTTATGATTTTTTGCATGCAATGTGTAATGCATCGTATGAAAAGTTACATACAATTTATGTAATTTTGCATGAAATCTATGAATATATTCATACGATTTATGATTTTTTGCATAGAATGTGTAATGCATCGTATGAAAAGTTACATACAATTTATGTAATTTTGCATGAAATCTATGAATATATTCATACGATTTATGATTTTTTGCATAGAATGTGTAATGCATCGTATGAAAAGTTACATACAATTTATGTAATTTTGCATGAAATCTATGAATATATTCATACGATTTATGATTTTTTGCATAGAATCTATGAAAAGTTTAATGCATCGTATGAAAAGTTACATACAATTTATGTAATTTTGCATGAAATCTATGAATATATTCATACGATTTATGATTTTTTGCATAGAATCTATGAAAAGTTTAATGCATCGTATGAAAAGTTACATACAATTTATGTAATTTTGCATGAAATCTATGAATATATTCATACGATTTATGATTTTTTGCATAGAATCTATGAAATGTGTAATGCATCGTATGAAAAGTTACATACAATTTATGTAATTTTGCATGAAATCTATGAATATATTCATACGATTTATGATTTTTTGCATAGAATGTGTAATGCATCGTATGAAAAGTTACATACAATTTATGTAATTTTGCATGAAATCTATGAATATATTCATACGATTTATGATTTTTTGCATAGAATGTGTAATGCATCGTATGAAAAGTTACATACAATTTATGTAATTTTGCATGAAATCTATGAATATATTCATACGATTTATGATTTTTTGCATAGAATGTGTAATGCATCGTATGAAAAGTTACATACAATTTATGTAATTTTGCATGAAATCTATGAATACAGGCATACAATTTATGATTTTTTGCATAGAATCTATGAAATTTGTTATGGAACGCATAAAAAGTTACATAAATTGTATGTAATCATACATACGATGCATTATTGTCTTCATAGAACATATGAAACTTGTAATACATCGTATGAATAGTTACATACAATGTATGTTTTCTTTCATACGATGCATTATTTTTTTTCATAGAATGTATGAAAAAATAAATGCATCATATGAATGAAATTTCGTGAAATCTATGAATGCAATCATATGAAATATGAATATTTTCGCACGATTTAGATATGCATTATTTCATAAAATTAATGCAGTTTTTCATACTTCGTATGGTAAATAACAGTTTTGTTGTAATTTTTCATACAAAATATGAAAGGATGCAGAAATTCTATGAAATAAGACACACAACCATAAAATATTCATAATCCGCATGTTTTCAATCATAGATTACTTGAAAGAAAAGATTATATAGAAAATAATTAGGTTATTATTTTATATTAAAGTATGTGTATGCATGTATGTATTTCATGAAAGATTATATAAAATATATGTAAATTTTGTTAGCTTACCCATACCGACTTTCAAAATGTATCTTCGAAATAGTTCCATTTCTTCTTCTTTTCGATTTCCTGAAAAGCTTAAATATTTCATTGAAAACAATACTTTTTATCAATTTTAAACTTATTATTTTCGTCAAATTTAGTATTTACATTAATGGCTTAAGGCTAATGCTTGATTAACATATTCATCAATTTTATGTACATTACCGGTACAACACGGTATAGCTGAATAAAAAATGATTGTCAAACATATTAAAATCTACGATCAACGCACAAGATTTAAGCTGAAGGACTCTTCAATTGAATCACCAATTGGAACAAGGGAATAAGTGCAAAAATTTCCAAAAATGACATTTTGATGCAAATGTCATCTGTATATCTAGACCCATTGGTTAGGCCGATGGTGAATTTATAAAAGCATCTTAGAACACAAATAAATTATTAGGTTTTTTGCGTTTTCCCAACAATTAAATCAGATATATATATCTCCTTCTTCCAATTGGTGATTCAATTGTTCTGAAAGTACAAACATTTTAGATGATATATTTTTTGTAATTTTCATATCATAAAAGTGATTTTCTATAAATGCCCAAAATTGAGAGCAGGCAGGAGGATATTCTAAATTAAATAAATGGAAGGTCTTAAAACAAATATCAACTGCTCTTAAGAAGGAGTTGAAAAGAAACTTAACTCCATCTACATATACATAAAAGTTTAATATATTTTCTAAGTCGCTGTCACCTAAACCAAGCATAAACGGCTGAATGTTTTCACCTTTGCTCTTCAAAAAAGATATGTGGTCATCAATCTCCTGTATGGATTTACCCATAAATAGGAATGCCTGCTGTGAACTTGAAACTGTGAATTTGACAACACTCTTCTTTCCACAGTTGTCTTTTTTCACAGATTTTTGGGTAGGAAAGAGGAAAAAGAGCAGGCACCATAATAATTTGACTGCTGTTGCATCTGGAAATAGAATTAAGAAATTTTTTTTTATAAATTAATGGTAAAGTAAGATAAAAAGTTGTTAGTTCTTAACCTAATTTTATTCTAAACGGAATACCTAGCATAGTTAAAAGTATTAGTGGTAAACATAACATAATTTCTGCGGACCAGAATTTATGTTTTGCTCAACCAAATACTTATAAAGGAAAACATAAAGAAAACTAATTACCGCTGTTAACATCTTCTTGATTTATCGATTCCAAAATTGCTCTCATTTTTTTATCTCTCGATTGGGTTTGCTTCAAGAGAAAATTTATTAATGAACTAGCTTGTTCTGGCCATCTACCAAGTATTCCCGGACGACTTCCATAAATTGTTGCAAAATCCTTGTCAATCTGGAGAATTAATTAATAAAATTTAAATCATGTAAAATTCGATATACATATATACATCAGACTATAGATATGTATGAGAAAAAAGTATATGTAGGTTAATTAAGGTACTTGAGTTTTTAAAACCTTAAATTGACGGTTTCTTAAGGAATATTTGAAACATATGGGTTTGGGACAGAATCACGAAAAACATTTCAGGATTTCTTTTTCCTTACGAATCTAATTTTTTGTATCAAAGTATACATACCTATGTATTATGTACATATATTAATTTAAATTTAAATTGTTGATTAAATAAATTTTTTTGTATAAAAGAACTTAATTTAATCGAAGCACAGATCCAATATTTTTGTATTGCTTTCAATTTAAATGTAAAGTAAAAAGTGTTTGTCTATTTCCGTTTTACTTCGCTTTTTTTGATGATTTTTATTAATAAAAGAGTTTCAAGTACTTTTTTTACGCTTAACTTGTTTGTTTAGTGAAAGTACAAACATTTTAGATGATATATTTTTTGTAATTTTCATATCATAAAAGTGATTTTCTATAAATGCCCAAAATTGAGAGCAGGCAGGAGCATATTCTAAATTAAACAAATGGAAAGTCTTAAAACAAATATCAACTACTCTTAGGCTGAAAACACACCGGATAAAGCAAAACGTGTTTTTTTGTTTTGTGAATCAAGAGAACATTGTTTCATATGAAACTACACACACCAAGCAAAACACACGTTTTTGTTTTGAAGAGTTTCGGTGGTGGTTGTCGAAAATACGAGTACATGCCATTGTATGAGAGCAACATACACCGAATGCAACAAAACTGTTTCGAACAAGGGTCGTTGACGATAATTGCCTACTTTCTTGTGGCGCAAAACACACCGAATGAAACGAAACATAAAAACCAAAGCAAACAGAAAAATATGTTTCGTTGCCGATAGCTGACCTGTTGTTTTTTGCAAAACAAAATTTTATTTCCGTTTGAATTATTTGCTTCTACGTTTACTCTGTGCGCAAATTTTAAATTAATATGAAAGTATATGTTCATTTTTTTAATTGAGGCAAGAAGCCCTATCTACATATATTTATAAAGATAAGGACATGCCAATAAACTTACTATTGATAAGCTGTGGATTGCTACTTCCTACTATGTCACTTAGAGATTGGCAAGTTTAAAAGCTTTTCTCTTTTCTTATAAATAACTCCATAATGTCTATTTTGTAAACACAAAATTGTTGTTTGTATTTACTTGCCGTAGAGTTATTATCTTTCAGCCGGAGTTAAGCTTTTACGATACTCGTAGTTCGTATTTTGTTTTATTTCAACGCACACCAAAGGAAACAAAAGCACAAAACATTTTGTTTTTTTTATTCTGTTTCGCTTGGTGTGGTTCAAATAAAAAATGTTTTTTTGACTATAGAATCAAAAACGTTTTGCTTGATCCGGTGTGTTTTGTTGAGCCTTAAGAAGCAGTTGAAAAGAAACTTAACTCCATCTACATATATATAAAAGTTTAATATATTTTCTGAGTCGCTGTCACCTAAACCAAGCATAAACGGCTGAATGCTTTCACCTTTGCTCTTCAAAAAAGATATGTGGTCGTCAATCTGCTGTATGTACTCGTATTTACCCATAAATAAGAATGCCTGATGTGAACTTGATACTGTGAATTTGACAACACTCTTCTTTCCGCAGTTGTCTTTTTTCACAGATTTTTGGGTAGGAAAGAGGAAAGAACATTTCAGGATTTCTTTTTCGTTACGAATCTAATTTTTTGTATCAAAGTATACATACCTATATATGTATATTAATTGAAATTTAAATTGTTGATTAAATAAAATTTTTTATATAAAAGAACTTAATTTAATCGAAGCACAGATCCAATATTTTTGTATTGCTTTCAATTTAAATATAAAGTAAAAAGTGTTTGTCTATTTCCGTTTTACTTCGCTTTTTTCGATATTTTTTTTATAAAAAAAGAGTTTCAAGTACTTTTCTTACGTTTTACTTGTTTAAATACTGTTATTTTGAATTAGTTTAGTAAATATTTGAATACTTAGCGGTATTTTAAAATATAAATATATATGGTTTTTATAATTCAAATAAAACTTACTAATCGAAAACCAGTTGGGGTCTTATACTCCGGCCATTTTGCAAAAATATCATGCAAAGAACTTGCTTGCTGCACGTTTTGCATCCTATATTGACTGCATGCCTGCCAACAGCTGTCAAATTCCGCAACTGATAAGTTGTCATACTTTAAGCTACGTATGCACTCCTCTGCATCAGTTTCTGGACCTGTTGGTTAATAATATTTAGATTATATTCTCATGTTTATTTGCAAATTTTGGGATAGGTACTTAATTTTATACATAGAACATAAAAACATAAAAGAGTGCTAAGTAATAAGAATGGATCTATGCAATAGCTAATAATTCAGTAACTCCTTAATTTAAATTGAATTTTCTCATAAATAGGAATTTAATTTGACCTCGAAACTGTCAATTTGACAATACTCTTTTTTTCCGCATTCGGCCTTTTTTATGGCTTTTTAGGAAAAAAGAAGTACAATTATTTCATTTAATTAGTATGCTTGATTGTTTATAGTTATGTTTGAACATATTTATTCGGAAATTTGATTTCTCATATTATGAAACTACATATTTCTTGCAGTAAGTTTTATCAATTTTATTTAAATTAAAGTAAATTTAACTTTAAGTGGTAGGGTTGAATGGTTTTAAAATTTGTCTAAAGTTTAAGCAAAGTTCTTGTATTAAAACGTGCTTTAAAGTTACTTACAGAACTGTTTATTACGTGGGTTTGGTGGTTCAACATCAGGGCTGTCAGACGCATCCGCATCCAAAGATAATGTCCGTTTAAGAAGCGACCGATAACTCCTCTTGTCATTACAAGCTTTGGCATATATTTTTCCCTGTCTTCCCACACGGTAGTATTCCAGTTTTTCTCCAGGAAAACGATTAAGAATTTCATTTTCTAATCTATAACTGGTTTTCAAGGACATGTGAAGATTATTTTCTTCAAAATAACAGCATATTATGCTTATCAATATAGATCTGTGTTCTGCCAGTAACTTAGAATGCCGCTCATAGTAACGCGTCATAATACTTGATTTATTGGAATCATTCAATATGTCTGATAAATGTACTGACACTTCTATGGCTTCTGGTGAAGTAGGTCCTCTTGAGCTAGATGGTGTGATGGGTGATACAGAACTCAGATTTCTTTTTAAAGAACTACTACATTCACTATCCTCTTCGTTTACAAACAAGGATGATCTTGAACGCCATTCTATTAAATTTTCTTCGAACACCACTAGATCACCAATTTTTTGGTCTTTGAAAAGCATATTTATTTGGTGTCGTTTGATTACTTCCAAAATGCCGATGGTGATTTTTTCAGCTATATTTAAAATAATTTTTAAAAAAATTAGAATTTCAGAAGGTGCAGGATTCATAAATGATTCAACAAAAGCGTGTGTACAGATTTGATACAATTATTATGATAATGAATTATTATTACTATATATTTATAATATTAACCTTTGAAAACTAAGTCAACAATTTTCATTTTCATTCTAAAACTAAATCAAGTTTTACGGAGTTTTTTTTTAATTTACTTGCATAAGTGATAATTGATAGCTATTGTGTGATAGTTTTACATATATATAAAGTGATGATTTTACATATATATAAAGTGATAAAGTAGACTCACATATTAAGAATTCTGTTAAATGATCTAAATTCCATGACTTGAGAAGTTTTCGCAAAGCATCTTGAGAATGGTCGAATTGCAGATTAGAAGAAGTTAAATCCTGACCGTCGTTGTGTTTTAGGGACGTTATATTGCACTTTCTTTCTTGTTGATTGAAGCATTGAAGTGATCCGAGTAAATTGTTCTCTGAGCTGTTAAAAGATATGTTTTCAACAATATCTACTGTGGGTCTTCCATAAGTTGGTAAATTTTCTATGTACAAGTAGGTTTGGGATTGATTAGGGCTTTTTTTGCCTTCTATGCTTTCATTCATTGTTTAATTAAATGATTTTCTTGTCGAGTGAACGGAACTGAAAGTATACAAATGTTTGTATAATAATAAAATTTTGAAAACCCACACAATTACTATTAACACATTTTATTTCAAGTTCCTTCAACTTTCTTATGGTAGAAAGTATTCTTTTATGTGCATCATAGTTTTCCCTTTCGGAGTTTTTATTACTGTTGCTGGAGGTCCAATTAATTCCTCAAAGTGTAAAATAAAATATTCACCCAGAAAAGAAGCATCGACTTCAAACGCCATGTAGTGTGGTCGGTAGTGAATTTCATTTAATTTTTGACAGAATAAACTAATGTCTTCTTCGTTTTGAACGAAATTTATAATTACGTATATATTATAATCATTAGTTAATCTGGACACATAATAACCGCTTTTATATTCAATGCCATTGTATTCTGCTTCACACCAAAAGTTCAGTCGTTCTTTCTGAACCTCCAATTTGTTGCTTATTAATGAAATCAAGCCACTAGGCGTGTTGTGTTTCTTCCAAACTACACATTTAACGGTGTTATATTTAAAATTTAAAATTCTATTGGCAAACTTAAGCTGAAATTTTTTTGCTAATGTAAGGCATATATTTTTTCTGGAAGTTATAGCATGGGCATATAATTTAAAGCTTTTGTGCTTCGCTTCATATTTAAAACACCAATATTTTCTTAATGGTCCTGATTTTTGTAATATTGTTGGATAGTGTGTAATAATATGGAATTTGGGTTTTAATTTGTCTTGGAAAAGTTGAAGATATTGTTCATTATGCGTTTTTATTTTGCTCCTCAATGTTGATATCGACTCATCTGAGATCTCAAAGCATAGTACTATATTAATTATTTCTAGAAGGTTTAAAAGAAAGTTCCAAACGTCATCTTTTAATGGCACCATATCTCCTACCATAAGAGGCAGCAACTGAGCAAAAGTAAGCATTTCCCTTGCTGACATTCGTAGATGGCGCTTTTTTAAATGAGTTGGATGTATTTCATTCGAAGCATTTCCTACTTCTATAGGACCGTATTCAAATGTTTGTTTTCTTTTGTTTAAGGTTTCTAATGAAAAATATTTTTTTATTTGAGTGAAATGAATTATTACGTGACAAAGATCGTAATGGCATATTCCTTCAAAAATGTCATGCATAACATCCACGCTGAAGTTTTCAACAACATGGAATGAGGGGATGTCATTAAAACAGCATTCACTGTTAATACCAGTTTCTTTGGGATTATTTTTTTGTAGGTCAAAGTTGTAGTTACTTATATTTCTCCGTTTATCAGAATTTTCCGTACAAGTTTCACTGCATTCATCTTTATTCAAGCGACAAAATCGACAAAATGTTCCAGAAAACGACTTGCTGAAACCCAGTAATGTGTTAAGGCCTAAGTTATCACCAAGTATAAGACCCAAAATAAAGTGAACGTGGAATGTATCCCCATCGGGTGGCCTTACAAGGATACCTTCTTCTTCAAGAAATTTTAACTCATTTATGAGGGGTTGCAAACATTTTTCGTTCCCGTATTTTTTAATGTCTTTCGATTTGATTGCTGCTGCTAAAAATATGTTTTCTAGTTTTGCTTCATTAAGGGGCATACATGCAAATGAATAATAAAAGTTGCAGATAGAGTGTATTGAGGAATGAGATCCGAGGGGGTTGTTAATTTCAAATTCGTCTGCATACAAAAAATATGGAACAAGTATTTTGTTTGGGTACAATTTACACTTTGTTTTCCACAGTTCTGCCTGAACAAAATTAATGAACTGATTACTTTTTTCCAAAGATTTCATGTAACTTAACATATTAGAAAGAAAGTTTTCAGTTTCAAATAATGCTCTGAATTGTGAACGAAGCGGTAATACAACGGCTTTGTTAATAACTTCCTGCAAATTTAACTCCCCATTACGATGATTGATATTTATTTCATTATTAATCACAAACTCATTTACATCGTCCATGTATCCACCCTTTCTAAGACATTGAGTTAAAAGATAATCTGAATCACATTTTTCGAATGGATTTGTACATGCATTAATCACACTACATATTTCATTTAAAATGACTTCATTTGACTGTAGTTTGCATCTAGCAAAGCTATCAAAAATTTCTAGAAGTGGTTTGATAATGAAATTTAAGGAACCTTTCTGTATTTCGTAAACATCTTTCCTTGAAAAATTGTCATTCGAGTGTAATGATATTGACCATTTGAGTGCGCTTTCCAAAAGCTTTTTTATCGCAATTTCTTTTTCAAATACTTTTTCTTTGCCACAATTTATTTCTGTTGAAGCTGAATTCGCTAAAGAACTATCAAGTATGATTTCATTTTGAATCAAGACGGAGCTTTCATTTATCTTTTCAGCATTAGGCGTTATTTGTTTTTCAACTTCTGTAGGTTTGAATGCTTTAACATGTAAGCGTCTTATATGTCTCTTGTAACTGGAGGAACTCATGAACAATAGGGAACATTTTTTGTCAAAACAACGAAAAGTACTGTTGGAATTCAAGTCATGCTTTTTTCGAAGATGATGCATAAGAATATCAATGTGGTCAAACTCTTTTTTGCAAACGAAGCACGACATTATAAAATATCTGAAATATTTTTAGAGGTTAATGACTTGTTCGGTAGGAAGTAACAGATAATGAAACACACAATGTGTAACTATTATAGCTATCGTTACCTGATTACAAGAACTAGGTAACTCGGTAACTAGGTAATTTTTTAAACTATAGATACAGCAACGTTCTTGAGTAGATGACTATAAAACAGAAATTCGCAACATATTCTTATTGAATCATGCCTAATTCTTTTGAAATTAGCGTTAGTCTAAACAAAAAAATTAATCAAATTGTTTCCGAGAATGTCAAAAGTCGAAAATTTTCATTAATTAAAAAACCAACACCCAAGGTTTTTAGAGGTAGACGATAAAAAAAGAATACAATATAAAAGTTGCATATAGAAGTAGAAATTAAGAAATTATAAAACACAAGCAAAACCGATCATAGCGTTCATTCGTGCATTTGTTTCTTTTTAAGTTACTGCTTTATCCAACAAGTTAGATTGAATTAAATAAAAAAACAAACTTTCTTAAATTAATTTAAAATTAATGATGTGCTGGCAGATCGCATTTTCGTAAAAAAAAATAAAATAAAAAAATTACTACTTTGAATAAATAATCCCACGCCTCTTTCCCCCCAGATACCGCACGCGCTGGGTCCATCTATTCCAAGTACAAAAGCAATTTTTGGTTGCAATTCGTATCGGAGCTTATTTCATTAAATTATTAAACTAATTTATTGCCAACGCGAATGTTCAAGGACGATAAAAAAAATTAATCAGATGAATGTAAATAATTTGTGAGGCATAAAACGAAGAAAATAAAAGTTTAAATCTTAAAAAATGTATTAAAGGTTAATTTTATTTTGAAAAAGAGCTCGCAGCTCTATTAACAAGAAGATTCTTAAAATGACAAGTCTTATGATCCGATAAGAAATGCTACTCGTATGTATCTGACTGGGCATCTTACAATCAATCATGCCGTAAAAAAAGGAAGAATTGTGATCATACCATCTTATATTTACGTACTGCTTTTGTTTACTAAAATGAATAGTTTTGTATAGAGATATTTTCAAAAAATGTTTTCTCATGTGTACGCTTAATTTTTTCCTACACGTAATCAAGAATAAGATAAGTGCTACCACCTACTCCTCTTATAAATTTTTGATATAAGAAAAACCGATTTAATATTTTGGTTGACATGATTTATTTTATACAGAATCCTTTCCAAATAAAAAGAATTTTGTTACATACTAGCCATAAATGAATTTTAATCATGTTCATTCTTTGAAAGGATTTAAATATATGTATATACGAGTATATGTTTGAACTTAAATACCTACATCCATTCTTCTTAGGAAAAGTTAAACTTATGATTTATACCTACAATTCAATTTTTTATTGAAATTTGAAAATAAATATAAAATTACAAGAACTCAATACATACATATGTGTTGAAAAAAATTGAAAATCAAATAATAATTATTACTTTTCATATACATATTTATAAATGTTGGCAAAAAAGTAAGTAGGAAAGTTTTAACTAACTCGAAAATTCGTTAAAAAATGGATATGCATAGAAGATTGGTAAAATTACAAGATCTATAACAAATGATTTCAGCTATACTGGAAAAAAATTCGTAAAACAAATAAAACCAATCAACGGAATATTGATAATGCTTAGTTTTGTTTAAAAATGTTTTTAAAATATGTATTTTTTTACGTTTCCACTTATGCAGGTATATATAAATGCAAAGAGCATTTTTTATAATAAAAATAAGAACTTATCATATTTTAAAGAAATTAAAAGTTATGGTAAATACGCTCATCCTCAATTCAATGACAATTTGTATAGATGCCCTCTAAACAGAAAAAGAGATGAATGTTGAACAACTGGGTTTTAAGATTTTTAGAACATATTGGCCCTCCTGTAACAAAATGATCAACCGATTAAGCCTCTGCTTGTAGTCTGAGTACCTCCAGGTCACGAAATTTAAGAACAAAAAAAAATTGGAAAAATTACTAACTTACTTAAACAAAAATGAATGTGTTTTAAAACTATTTGTATTGACGAAAGTATTTATGTTGTATATAAAAGTAGAAAAGTATGTTTGAACTTCCTTGTAGCTTCGCTAAAAACTCGATTGACATGGATTATTTCTGAAATTATAAGATCTATCTACTCAATAATCTGATAAGAAAAATGTTTTTGACTGACTAGCAAAGTATTTTGTTTTCGTTATTTCGTAAAACTAGCAAAACCAATCAACGCAATATTGGTAATGCTTAGTTTTATAAAGTATATTGTTTTCAAAATGTTTTTTTACATTCCTACTTATGTAGGTACATATAAATACGAGCATGTTTATATAAAAAACTATTCACCTCTTAAAGCAATCAAAATGTATGATAAATACACTTCCCCCTCCCTCCCCCGATACCGATGACTTAGATAACTGTCGAACTTAACTAGTGGTTTTTATTATTTTAAAGTATCAAAAATGATAAGAACTTAATTTAAGAATTTGTAAAGATCAATATTATGTAAACATATATATATCAAAAGGAGCTTTCTAAAGAAAAACTATATTCTGAAAGCAATTTTAAATTCAAGATGTGACTCCAAACCGCTTTTTTTTAAGTTGACAACGAATAGAAAAATGAAAAAGTTACTACTTTACAACCATAACAAAATAAATAAAAAAGTTTTTAAAATATGATAAAAACCAAAAGTTCGTTTTAAAAAATATATACATATGTTGATAAGGAAAGAGGTAGGTATGTATTGAACTTCCTTGTAACTCGCTAGAAAATGGGTATGCTTGGAATATTGCTGAAATTATAAGACCTATCTACTAAATAATCTGATAACAAAAAATTTTTGACTGACTAGAAAAGTTTTTTTTTCATTATTTCGTAAAACTAACAAAACCAATCAACGCAATATTGGTAATGCTTAGTTTCATAAAGTATTGTTTTCAAAATTTTTTTTTCAGTTCATACTTATGTAGGTACATATAAATGCAACGAGCATTCTTTATAATAAAAATAAAAACTTATCATATTCTAAAGAAATTAAATTTATTTTTGTAAAATACACTCACCCTCAATCTGATGACAATTTATATAGGTGCTCCTTAAACAGAAATAAGATGAATTTTGAACAGCTTGATTTGAAGATTTTTCGAAAATATATGTAGGTGCTCCTGTAAAAAATGATCAACAGGTTAGGTATCTGCTTGTGATCTGAGTACCTCCAGTTAACGTTTTGATTGAAATTTTAAGAATACATGAAAAGAAAAAAAGATAAAATTATTATCTGTAAAATATAAAAATTGTTTTCAGCACGTACAAAATATTTTTGTGCAATTATATTTTTTTGATACCACGTGATTAACTCTAAATTTTTTTTTTGTTTAAATGGGATTAAAATTTAAGACTTGTAAGAAATAAGCAATACTGATCAAATATACTGGTTAAATTGCTTATTTTTATAAAAACTAATTGCAAAAAAAAAGAATTTTGTAGGTACAGACTACCCACAAAATTCTTTCCTTGAAAGAATTATATTATCGTATATATATGTAAGTACATACGTAAGTACAAATAGAATTTTGAGAACTTACCTTTTTAAATGTTAATTCTTCCTTTTTTATGTTTGGTTTTCTTTATTTCACACTATTAGACAACCACGACGACTTTTTTATTTTAATTTTAATAAAATTATGGCGACGGACAAACGAGACAAACGCGCAGCAGCAGCAACAGACAATCTTTTACAAATGGCCACAGAACAATGAAAATGATCTCATTCTTGAAACGACGCCGAAGCGACACCATACTTACTCAAGTTGAAATTGGTTTGAACTAAACGAATGTGACATGTAAACATTCATTGATGTTCGGTCGACTAGCTTCCTGCCGATGGTCATGTTCAGACATACAAATGTCTTGACTCTTGTGTATATCAAGTTGCACAGTTTATTGTTTTGATTTTGCGTTTGATGAAATTTTTCATAAATGTTATGGCATTTTACATACAGAATATTGTTATATTGCATACAAAATATGAAAAACATCATTTTGAAGAAAGTTTGTCATCAAATGGAAACATCAAACATATTCTGTATGTAAAATTGCATACATTTTATGATTCTAATCTTCAAATGGCGGGTTGGCAACAAAAATTGAGTTGAATCCAGACAGCGTTGGTTTTGGCGGTAGCCAATCAAATTGGGATACGTGGATTAACCCTGCACTTACACTGGGATTTCGTAAATTTTTCAGACATGAAAAAAAATTGCCAAAGATATATTTATGACATTTTTATTTTCAGGCTTTTTATTGAAAATAATTATTAAATGTGAGTTGCATGAATATGACTTTAATTTTTTAACATGTCTTGCAATCAAAACCTTGAAAATTTATAATGTTAAACTGAATAACTCATTAAATTAAGTTATTTTCAGGATTTTTTTACAAAACGAAAAACAATTAGTACAATTCGCAAGATTTTCGCACAGGTTTTTTACAAGTTTTGCAAAAGAAATTTTGGAAATTTGTTTTGATAGAAGAAAATTACTAATAAAAGAAGTTATTTTCTTAGAAAACAGAAACATTCAATACAATTGCGCGGTTTATAAAAGTTTTTTCGATAAGAATCTTGTAAATTGGTTTTGATTAATGAAAGAAATTCACAAAAGTAGTGTTATTCAAGTTTGAACTTGAATGGCATAAAACATCATTAAAGAATGCTTGATTTTCATTTTGGTTTGTACAACTTTTTTAGTTGAAATCTTGAGAATAAATTTTGATAAAAGTAAATACTTTTATATATACATGCAAGCGCTACTCAAACTTGCAGAAAAACAAACAATCGATGAAAATCCTGAGATTTTCACAAAAGTTTCGTAGGTACAATCTTTTAATAGATATATTGAAACTTAGTTAGGCTGAAAACACACCGGATAAAGCAAAACGTGTTTTTTTGTTTTGTAAATCAAGAGAACACACCGAATGAAACGAAACATAAAAACCAAAGCAAAACAGAAAAATATGTTTCGTTGCCGATAACTGACCTGTTGTTTTTTGCAAAACAAAATTTTGACTCCGTTTGAATTATTTACTTCTACGTTTACTCTGTGCGCAAATTTTAAATTAATATGAACGTAGATGGAGAAAAGTTCATTTTTTTTAATTGAGGCAAGAAGCGCTATCTATATTTATAAAGATAAGGAACATGCCAATAAACTTACTATTGATAAGCTGTGGATTGCTACTTCCTACTATGACATCTGGAGATTGGCAAGATTAAAAGCTTTTCTCTTTTCTTATAAATAACTCCATAATGTCTATTTTGTAAACACAAAATTGTTATTTGTATTTACTTGCCGTAGAGTTATAATCTTTCAGCCGGAGTTAAGCTTTTACGATAGTTCGTATTTTGTTTCATTTCAACACACACCAAACGAAACAAAAGCACATAACGTTTTGTTGTGTTTTGTTTTATTCTGTTTCGCTTGGTGTGTGTTCAAATAAAAAATGTTATTTTGACTATTGAATCATTAACTTTTTTTTGATCCGGTGTGTTTTCAGCCTTAGTTTGTAAGATTTTACTTGCAAACAAAAAATTACTGTTTCGATTTTGCGTTTGATGAAATTTTTCATAAATGTTATGGCATTTTACATACAGAATATTGTTATATTGCATACAAAATATGAAAAACATCATTTTGAAGAAAGTTTGTCATCAAATGGAAACATCAAACATATTCTGTATGTAAAATTGCATACATTTTATGATTCTAATCTTCAAATGGCGGGTTGGCAACAAAAATTGAGTTGAATCCAGACAGCGTTGGTTTTGGCGGTATCCAATGAAATTGGGCTACGTAGATTAACCCTGCACTTACACTGGGATGTCGTAAATGACAAAAAAAAATTCAGGCATATATTAATGACACTTTTATTTTTCAGGATGTTTATTGAAAACCCAAAAATAATTACGTATGGTAAATTGCAACATTTTTTAACAAGTTTTTGAAAGAAAATCTTGAAAATTTTATGATGATAAGAGTAAATAAGTCATTAAATTAAGTTATTTTAAGGATTTTCTTGCAGAACATATTATAATCAATGAAAATATCACACTTTTTTAAAAGTTTTTACTATTTTTGCAACAATTTCAAACGTTTTTGATAGTTTTCACATTAAAATTCGTATGAAAAGTGTCATAAATCACGTTGTAAGTCGTCATCACCTTTGGACTTGTATTTTTAACCAACAATTTCAATAAAAACAATTGTTTGCATAAAAGAATTGTAAAATTTCATGCATTTGATGTAACGTGACATCAATCTTCAAATTGAAATTCGTATGAAAAGTTTCATAAATCAAATGTTATATTACATAACCTTCTTGATTTTTTTTAAACCCACAATTTCAATAAAGACAATTTTTTGCATAAAAGAATTGTAAAATTTCATGCATTTGATGTAACGTGACATCAATCTTCACATTGAAATTCGTATGAAAAGTTTCATAAATCAAATGTTATATTACATAACCTTCATGATTTTTTTTAAACCCACAATTTCAATAAAGACATTTTTGCATAAAAGAATTGTAAAATTTCATGCATTTGATGTAACGTGACATCAATCTTCACATTGAAATTCGTATGAAAAGTTTCATAAATCAAATGTTATATTACATAACCTTCTTGATTTTTTTTAAACCCACAATTTCAATAAAGACAATTTTTTGCATAAAAGAATTGTAAAATTTCATGCATTTGATGTAACGTGACATCAATCTTCACATTGAAATTCGTATGAAAAGTTTCATAAATCAAATGTTATATTACATAACCTTCATGATTTTTTTTAAACCCACAATTTCAATAAAGACATTTTTGCATAAAAGAATTGTAAAATTTCATGCATTTGATGTAACGTGACATCAATCTTCAAATTGAAATTCGTATGAAAAGTTTCATAAATCAAATGTTA
This sequence comes from Chrysotoxum bicinctum, assembly GCA_911387755.1. Classification (NCBI taxonomy): domain Eukaryota; kingdom Metazoa; phylum Arthropoda; class Insecta; order Diptera; family Syrphidae; genus Chrysotoxum; species Chrysotoxum bicinctum. The sequence continues at coordinate 58,563,117 of OU426989.1, read as the reverse complement.
TATTACATAACCTTCTTGATTTTTTTTAAACCCACAATTTCAATAAAGACAATTTTTTGCATAAAAGAATTGTAAAATTTCATGCATTTGATGTAACGTGACATCAATCTTCACATTGAAATTCGTATGAAAAGTTTCATAAATCAAATGTTATATTACATAACCTTCATGATTTTTTTTAAACCCACAATTTCAATAAAGACATTTTTGCATAAAAGAATTGTAAAATTTCATGCATTTGATGTAACGTGACATCAATCTTCAAATTGAAATTCGTATGAAAAGTTTCATAAATCAAATGTTATATTACATAACCTTCATGATTTTTTTTAAACCCACAATTTCAATAAAGACATTTTTGCATAAGAGAATTGTAAAATTTCATGCATTTGATGTAACGTGACATCAATCTTCACATTGAAATTCGTATGAAAAGTTTCATAAATCAAATGTTATATTACATAACCTTCATGATTTTTTTTAAACCCACAATTTCAATAAAGACATTTTTGCATAAAAGAATTGTAAAATTTCATGCATTTGATGTAACGTGACATCAATCTTCAAATTGAAATTCGTATGAAAAGTTTCATAAATCAAATGTTATATTACATAACCTTCTTGATTTTTTTTAAACCCACAATTTCAATAAAGACAATTTTTTGCATAAAAGAATTGTAAAATTTCATGCATTTGATGTAACGTGACATCAATCTTCACATTGAAATTCGTATGAAAAGTTTCATAAATCAAATGTTATATTACATAACCTTCATGATTTTTTTTAAACCCACAATTTCAATAAAGACATTTTTGCATAAAAGAATTGTAAAATTTCATGCATTTGATGTAACGTGACATCAATCTTCAAATTGAAATTCGTATGAAAAGTTTCATAAATCAAATGTTAGATTACATAACCTTTTCTACTTCTATTTTAAACCTATAATTTCAAAATTATAGTTGACATAAAAGCTATGTAAAATTGCATGCATTTGAAGTAATCCTTCATCAAACTTCGTGAACACTTTTACATATTTTTTATGATTTAGATCATCAAATTTCAAATTTCCCCTAAAAATATTCAGGTGAATATTTTGATGATCCCCTTTCACACATAATATGATTTTTTCATACAACGTATGAAACGTTTCATCATTATCATGAAGTTCGGATTTCATATTGTCTTAATATTTCATACGTTTTATGACTATAATCATCAATTGGATTTTCCAACAACAATTCTTAAGTAAAATATTTTTATGAAAGAGGTTGCATAAAAGTTAAGACTTTTTTCATACAGTTGATGCAAAAAGCACTGATGTAGCATTGATGATTTTTTCATACGCTGATGTACGGTGGCATCAAACTTTGCTTACAACAACAACTATATGGAGAGAATTTTGATGATTGTGAAATCATCAATTTTATGATTTTGACATCAATTGCAAAAATAAAACTGATGATTCTTCCATCAAATTTATGATTTTGTGCATAGATTTGATGATTTTCAGTTGATGATCGCCGATCATAAAATCTATGTAAAAAACTTTTTTCAGTGTAGGTTGGGTTTTATTAGCGGCGTTTATTAGAAGGCGTCTTTGTACAGCCCCAGGCGCAACCGGTGTGCGGTGGCCACAGACCAAGGAGCGGACGGACTTACTCTGTTTTATTTTTCGTAGCCCAAGAGCCAAACGGACGAGGTTTTATATAAAAACAATTATATGCCTAAAGTAATAAAAAGATATTACATTACGTAAAAAATTAAAAAAAAAAAAATTTTATTTGCTTCTCAAAGCGCCTTACGACTTCTGAACTTTTCTCCCAAATCTCCTCGAGCTTACGAAGCTCGCGCTCGCGTTTTCACTCGCTTAATACGAAATAATTCGTGGATGCGAGTTACCGGAATTATACGAATTATTTAATTTAATTGCGTTAAATAAAATTATTGAGAAAACCTCAACGAAATTTCCAAGTGAGTAGATTGGTCTTTTTAGCGTTTACAAACGATCTTGGCAGGTCTTCACAGGCTGACGGTCTTGGTGGAAAAAGGAAGTAGGATAGTCATGTGGAATCGAGCATGTGGAGTTGGTATGACGTGAGATCGAAACGATATTCTGACAACCCAAAATTGGAACAACATTTAAGGAGTTCAGCATGTATACATAGTTAATAATAAAAACTAATTTGAAATTTAAAAAAAAAATCTGTGAGGTAGTGGCCCATACACATTTCACCGCACTTACCATAGCTACTATAATGCTTTATCTCGAGTACTGCGTAATTCCAACAAAAGAATCAATTTTTTTTTCATTTTATTTTATCTAAGGCAGTCTTTAGAAATTCTTTCCTCGGAAACCTGTCCCAAAAACTCTCTCACCCGTCCAATTCCCTTCATTTGTTTTTATTTATTTTTGCAGAGATACCAAATAGTATTATTATAATCTATTAGTTCTTAAGTTTGCTTGTAAGAAATGTACAATAAATAATTGTTAACATTTCCAAAACGTTTTCATAATTGCACCAATCCCTTTTCTAAATGTTGAAACAAGATGTTCGGCAGGAAATTAGCCTCACTTACTCTATTGTCGGTCGTTTCGATGCTAATTTTACTAGCCCATCTTAGGAACATACCTATACCTAATGGAATTTTCTGCCACAATAATTCCGTGCCATGACATTATAAATATATTACTGCTCCCCACGGGTAACTTCATAACTCAAATTAATTACACGCTTAATTTGCATATCTTTTTTTTGGTTCCAAGCTCCTCGAATTAAATATTCATCAGAAGCCAAAATGTGGTTCTCTTCAATTTATTTGCTTAAGCCTTCCAATTGTGTGAACTTCTCAAATAAATTCCGTGTCGAAAATTATTATCTCGGGCCTTACGTCAGTTTTACTTTAGGTACGTACTTTCCTTGTCTACGTTACCATGTGTTACCATGCAAAATTCTCATTAAAACAAAAATTTTACCAACAGCCATTTGCAAAGTAAACTGAACTTTGTGCATAGCTTTCCGGTTCCGGTTGCAACGAATTTATTTATCTCTCGTTGGCCATGCTGCAAGGCAAACTTCAAAGTGCAATTAATCTTCAACCCTCAGCTTCATTGAGGCGTTAAAATCACACCTGTTTACTCCTGCTGCACGCTAGCTGCACCTATAGATTTATGCTGTGCTGCCATGTTGCAATCCATCGAACACAATCTTTCCGAAGGGCGGAAGCGCAGCTCCAAGCCCAGCAGACACCGACTCTCTTTTCGAAACACAGAAGCCTACTTATAACTTGAATTTCGCAGCGCATCTATTATGCCAGACATGAACATACCCACTCATATGCTTTGAGCGGACAACGTCACACACCAGCCGGCCAGCCGTCGGAATGCGTTCCATTTCATGCCCGTATGGGTTGTGGTGTTGTGGGTGCGGTGGTGGTGGCATAGGAGTGCTTGTAGCTTCCAGCAGAAGCAGCTTTTGTTGATTGAGACGTGAAGCAAATACGAATCATGATGACCGCAATGGCCATGAAATGGCAACTTACACACTCCACAACCAGTGCATTCTAGACTCTTGGACCTAGGAAGCGTAGTATAGCGAACTGCAATCAAGCAGAACGTACAATGGACGTCACCATTAAATGTGGACGGACGGAATACAGTAGCAGAAGGTGAGTAGTTATTTAATGAAACTCGCTTTGGTGACAACTCGGTGATATATTGCGGTCCGCAATTGACAGTTGCAGAAGACGAGATATTATTATATTCAAGCCCTCGGCAACGCACAACGCATTTATCTTGCGGAAACGGGCCTTTCATTATGTCAGAGCTTACATTTGACAGATGGATTAATTCAACAAATAATGTTTAGGGCGAGGAATCGGGAAACAAATTTTGGGGCTTTGTTGTCATCTGTCATTCGGATGTTATTAAATACAAAACTGACAGTAAATTGGTCCTCGAATGTAGGGTGGGGCTGAATGAAACACCGGTGTTTGGTAATCACTTGAAATGATAATTAATAGTTTGTACAGCAGCACTTAATGAAATCCTTAAAACTCATTCAAACTCATTCCTTTAACCTAAAAGAGTGCTGGAGATGATAGGACCAGTTGATGAAACAGAAATATATCTAGCTCTATGGAAATTAAGGCTCAATAGGAGTTTTTGGCCCCTAAGAAGCAGGACTGCAACAAGTTGCTTATAGTATTGGGAAAATCGCCTATTTGACTAAGAAGTTTCTGAGATGAATGGCTCAGTGGCTCGAAGTTACCCAGAGGTTGTTAAGAGGCTGGTTTTTTGAGCAGTTGTCCCAAAACCCTACGTAACTCAACATACATACATATGTGAAACTTAAAAGCCTTATGTTTAACCATTCAAGATATTGATTTCTAAAGAGTTGTTCTTAGAGATAAATAAATAAATTCTTTGTTGTCCACCATTTTGAAATAAGAAAGTATACGAGTAGGTGAGGTAAGCTTAGAAGAAGTGATTATACGGCGAAACCGTACCGTCTCAGTCGGAGCTCCAGTAAGTAGATAAGGAAGGTGTGTGGAACCACATGTCGTCTAGGTCCATATGGTTGAACTTGGCCCAAAATTGGTTTTCATCGTTCTATAGCGTTCGCCATTGACGGTGACTATGGTCATGAACTTTGAACTCCTCGGCCAACTCAATTTTGAACGAGTATAGACCCAAGTCCTGATGCAATATTCGCCAAGTTCAATTTTTAATTTTGGTGGAGAAATACCCCCATTTATTAGGCTTAAATCAAGCTAAATCTTAATCTAACTTAAATATAGGATTAGAGTGAATTGGAACGATGATTAAGACGGAGTTTCAGGCAGGGTGAACTGAGGTTGGAGTCGAAACAGTTAATGTTACGAGTACAATGAATCCTCCGAAGCATGCGAGTAATAGGTTCATTGGAGCAATAAGAAGTACGGTGGGTAGACAGATAGAAGGAATCAGAATTTCTTACATTACGGGAATTAGTGTTAAAAGAGATGGAATTGTAGAGACTTGTGCAGTTAACAAACCCTAAAAGTAGTCGATGAATGAAAATGATGTCGCTTATTGCTCTTCATTCTTCCAGCGTATTCAAGTTAATTAACAGAAGTCAGTCTCGATATGATGGAGGCAGAATAAAAAGGTTATTCCAAGACAGATCAAGAAGTGCGAAACGTAGGAAACGATATTGAATGCCCCATTTCAATATCTTTAATAGCAAGAATAAAGAGGATAGGCCCTAAGTGGCTGCCGGGTGGGACCCCAGAGGTAGCTAAGAAATCATCAGAGAAGGAAGACCTAAATCGAACTTTGTAGTAACTTATATTCAGGTAAGAAAAATCCGTCTTAAGACGATAGGTTCAAGCCCATGGGTAGGCAGTTTGAATAGAATAAGCTTTTGGGAATATGTGAAAGTTTAGTTTAGTGAACGATAGTTTGTAACTTCACATTTTCATCCTGTTTATGTATTGGAGTTATAATAGAGGTCTTCCATAACTGAGGGAATTCTCCTTGCGTTAGGGATAAACCGAAGATTTTTAAGAGGGAAAGAGAGAGTGTTGTAGAGCATTTTTCTAGAAATATGGCGGGGATACCATCTTGGCCCGGAATATACTCATCATTGAGTTGATTCATCTTATTTTCGATGAGAAATGGGTCAATGGTATGAGGTAGAACTGGGACGGGGGAGAAATTCGGTAAATAATTGAAATAGTTATAATCAGGTATAAAGGGGTCCTCGGTAAACGATTGTTTAAAAAAAAAAACTTGAAAGAGAGAGATTGAGGATAACCATCGGATTTTCGTTTAAAGTTGACAAATTGGAAGAAGGACTTAGGTTCTTTAACAAGAATGTTTTGGGTTTGGATTAAAAAGCTTTGAAAGAGGAAGTTGTAAAGTTCGGTTAAGTGAAGATAAGTACCAAGATAATTATTGTAGTCAGTTGGAGATCGAGAACGAAGAAAAATTGACCAAAACTTATTCCTCTTATTACGCAACGATCGTAGCCTGTGATTATACCAAGGTGGGAAAGAAGACGAAGTCTAACGTCAAGAAAAGGGTACATGAAGAGAAAAAGAATTAAATATTTCACTGTAAAATATGTTTATTGCATTATTTACAGTAGGGTTAATAAAATTAAAGGAAACACTAGTGATATATTCATTAATTTGAGAAAATTTAGCCTTATGAAAATCATGAGAAGATACATTTTTGGCGGAGAAGTGTGTACATAGGAGAATCATGATAAAAATTATCGATTGTAGATAGAGAACTGTGTGAGAGTGAAGAGTTGATGGCATTTGTTGTGAAAATTAAGTCTTGTTGCCTATTCATAAAATTTGAAGTCTGCGAAAAGACAAGGCCTTGTGTATGGTGAAGAATTGAGAACCTTGCGTTCATTGTACACTTTTGCCTGCGTTCCTTTGACTAACAAATGTTAGCTGATTGAGAGTGTTGAAAATCGTCTTATATTACACCAGTACGTATTTAAGTCAGGATCTAAACAGGATGTTACTAACTATTGACCAATCTGTAAAATTTTAGCTTTACCAAAGATAGTGTTTCAATATGCCAACAAGATCTTATGTCCGGTATATCTAAGATAATTCGAATTCGAATATTATATTTACAGATTTCGCCAAAGCTTTTGATCGCGTTAATCATCAGGTTGTATTGCGGTTTGATTGTCACTCTAACTTTTTCGATTAGTTCAAATCTTATTTAACTCAAAGGGTTCAAATTGTTAAAATTAATGACAATTTTTCAGAACAAGTCTTAGTGCCATCTGGTATTCCTCAGGGCAACCATTTGGGACCACTATCATTCCTATTGATTATCAATGATATTCCTGATATTCAAGAATTCATTATGTCTCCTATTCGCGGATGATCTTAAACTGCAAAATCTCTAAATCAATGTAAGATTGTATTTGTTGAATGAACATTTAAATTGTTTTGGCAGAATGGTGCGACATAAATTTGTTGTACTTTAATGTCTCAAATTGTCAAATTATGTCCTGTTGTTGTAATAGTTCACCAATATACTGCAACTACTCAATTAAGGATTCAAAACTAGAACAGGTCGTTCAGAAAAAAGATCTAGGAATTATTTTTAATTTTAAATTTATTTCGATTTTCAAACTATTCTAGATACAAAACTTACCTTCTTACCACACATGACTTACACTATCAATAAATACAATCAAATGCTAGATTTCATTAAGAAAAATGCCAAAGATTTTAGCGACCCATACACACGCTTGGAAATTGCCACCCATATTATAAAAACTCGTGTGAGATCGAAGAAGTCCAACGGAAATTCACAAGATATACATTTTATACATTTTCAATTAAATTGGAGAGTCTTACTTACTTTGGAAAAATGTTTATCAGAGATATACTTTCATAGCATATAAAATATCCTGCATTACTTTCTTTAATAAGTTCGTGATTTACTTGGTTTCATGTGCGTTTGCATAAACAGAATAACGGTCGTAATGAATAGTTTAGTTTCAGATGATTGTAGCTAAACCATTGGTTATGTCCATCTGCATAATCTGTGTGCATCAAACGGTTACAATATCGTAAGACAGCAGATAGTGAATATAATGAAAAGTAAAGGCCCCAAATGACTCCCTTGTTGAAGTCCCTATACAACTTCCATAGTGTTAGAGGTGCAACCGTTTATCTTTACAATCTGCTTTCAGATAAATATGATTTTAACCATTTGATGAATGCTTTATTAAATCCCAGCCTTGTTAATCTTTGAAGGATTAGACTATGATGTATGCTGTCAAATGCTTTAACAAAATCGAGTATAGAGGACATCAACCTGCTTACCATTTTCTATTTGATTGCTACAAAAATTTGTAAAAAAGCTTAAATTTGTGTGCAACTCGATCTACCTTTCAAAAACCCAAGCTTGTGAGTGAATAATGATTCCCTAACCATTTTTTCGAAAGACTTAGGTAGCGTAGGAAGTTTGAAATAGGTCAATAATTTTTCACTAAATGCTTATGAACACTTTTATATAGAGGATCAATGAATGAAAATTTTCCATTCGTCCAATAAATAGCTGAAAGAGATGTATTAAAAATAAGGGATAAAATATAACATAGGAATATTGAACACAAAAGTAGAATAGGAGGAATCAAATCAAAACAAGCTTTATTGGTAGTATCAATATCATTTAAACTTTTCAGAACATCCTGTTCCGAGAAGCTTACTAACGAAAAGTCGGTTAAGAGATTAACATCTGGATATAGCTCACTAGAAATCACGATTGAGTCACTTTGGTATGAAGTTTGAAAGAATTATGCAAAGAGATTACATGAGTGAATGTTATCAGATTTTTAACATTCATTATCCATATTTTGGGGAAACGCTGTAACTTGCCTTTCTGGAATTAAAAAATACTCAGAAAGTTTCGTGAATGAAGAAATCGTAAATCCTATGGAAAAAACTACAAAAAAAAGGGCCACAAAAGTCATACTACAAGACAAGCAAAAATTTTTAAGACTAGCGTCTAATTCCGCTCAATCCACAAACAAAATTAAGGAATCTGCTGGGGTTTCTTGTAGCAAATCTACTGTGCGTCGTGTGACTTTGAGTGCTCCACACTTGGAGCTAACAAAACTAATAAAAATCACCGCTAAATAGAGCACACAGATAACGACGCCTTAAATTTGCAAAAACATATGACTTGGGACGTGGACATTCAAGCGGTCTCGAGAAACTGGAGCAAAGTTGTTTTTTCAGATGAGAAAAAGTTCAACTTAAATGGCGCAGAAGGCTACAATTTCTATTTTCATGATCTGCGGAAAGAAAAAATATTTTTAAAACGGCATCATTCGAGACAAGGAGGAGTCATGGTATTGGGAGCAATTTCGTGTTATGGCGCCTTAGATTTGGTAATCGTTCCTCACAAAATGACTGGTGCTTCATATAAAGATCTTTTGGAAGAAGTTTTTCCTGGATTAAAGGAACTTTTTTGACCCATAAACTTGATATTCCAGCAGGACAATGCGCCCATTCACAATTCACGTGCTGTCAAAGAATGGATTGCGAGTGAAAACGTTGAAATATCGCTCTGGCCACCGTATTCCCCAGATCTTAACATCGTCGAGAACGTCTGAGGATGGGTATCCCGTGAAATCAAGAGAGAAGGAAAACAGTATGAAGACGTTGAAGAGCTGATTGCAGCGAAAATTTCCTTAAACTATCTTAAAAGTTTGTATGACTCCTTAAAGGATAGGATTTTTGAGGTTATAACCAACGTTGGAGGCAGTACACATTATTAAAATGAAACAAAATTTATCAAAATAAAAGCAAAAGTTAAAATATTGCAAAAAAAAAAGTTTTTATTTTGTTCTTTTTCAACTTATTTGCAGGTGCGACTATTCAAAAGAACCAAAAAAAAAAACACATAATTTGTGATTAGGTATAGCAAAAAAGTGTAAAAATACCGTTACAAATCTCTTATTAAATTAAGAAATTTATTTTTCTTGTTCAGTTTTAATGTACCTTTCAGATAAATGCATACTTATACTCTTTGAATCACACAAAAGAAAACAAAATCTAAATCTGAAGTGAAAGTCTAATGCGACTATCCAAATGAACCGCACTGTACATATCTTCTAAGGATTTACTTTCCAAAGAATCCTTCCAACTTACAGCATTAAAGAAGCTATTGAGCGCAATAATATCTGCTCTTGCGTGGTTATAAATTTTAAGTTCATTATTAGGCAAGACTTTCATATATGTAAAGCATTAAATGATAATTTTATTTTCCTAGTAGTTTAGTTATAAGAACTATTGTAATATTCTGTAAGAGAGGTTCTTCTCTGATTGATGAAAATGAAACAAATAAGTTGGTCCATTGTGATATTACTTAACTCAAATAGACTTTCTCTCTATTCTTTGAACCATTTAGAGCTCTTTACGAAGCGTACGGGACCCAGCTTGCTGCCATGATCATATGATCATAGTATAACTCTCCTAGATGGAGCCTGCGTCTTAAAGATAGAGCAAAGCATGTAAATAAGAGATGAATTCTTACTCTTCCTCGTCTTTTCAGCTTATCAAAAAATGATTTGAGAACACTCTGAGTCTACATGTTCAATTTTCTGAATATCAAAAACATTGATTTGTGTGTTATTTCAATTTAAGTTCTCAAACTCAAAAAAAAAACACCGTTTACAATTTAAAGTTTTTGAGCAATAGAAAGAAATTCAGTTCTATATATTCTCAGACTCCAAAGCCCAAAGTTCCAAGATGTGTTCAAGCCGACATTTTCTCATTTTTACGGACAACTGACAAAAAAATTTACGCTTACTTATCCTTTAGCTCAATCATGACAATTTGTAAAAGTTTATTTTTCGGGATATTAAAGTGGTTTTTGAATATTCCAGTCCTTCCATTATTTGTTTCCGATTGTCAAATTTTTCTTCTTTCAAAATAAATGCCTAATACAATGCTTTCTTTACAAATTTTCGTCAATTACTTACTTTGTGTATTTTGCATTAAAGAAAGTATGCCATCATCGATCTTGAATAGGCGACAAACAAAATAAATAGAGTGTCTACCACCTGACTCCAAACTGCTGTCGTCGCCAGCCATAACACACAAGTCTGTTAAGTTCCGATTTACTCGTACTCTAACGTCTGACCTCTTTTGAAATAAGTATAAGATTACTTGAAATCGTTCATTTATATGTAAATTGCGTACGCAAAATCTATAGAAATGCTAATCATATCCCATGAGGTTTAGTCACAAGAAAGCAACATCAGACTGTGTAGAAAAAAAAAAAAACAAATTGAAAACTTTAAAACCAATCTTACATATCTTTGTGACGAAGGCTATTCACTTTAATAATAAAGGACACATACAAAAAAGTGTCAAAAGTAAAAGTAACAGAAATCAACTTCGTCTATTTCAATTTTTGTTTTTTTTCCTTTAAAACATTTAAAGCTAAAAACTTATTTCATTTGTTTTCAGAAAATAAACGAAATAATTTATGGGCTGATTATAGCCTTTACCTATAACACTTAATTCTAAACACAATCCAAAGGACCGAAACAAAAGTCATAGTAAATTGCTTTTATGACAAATTAGACCACAATAAATAAGGCTTAATATTATACCAATCTATTTCAATTTTCCAACAAAAAGTCAATAGAGGAGGAGGAGGCTGATGAGGATAACAGACAAGCCTACAACACAACTGGACCCGAAATAGAGTGCTATTTATGTATATTTAGTAATAAATAAAACATATAGAGCCCTAGGGGCCAAATTATCGTCAGGTATGGAGGAAAAATCTTGTTTGGGTTTTTGTTGAAAAATGAGATCAATTATGCTTTAAATGTCAGCATTACCTGACTAATTGAAAGTTGACACATGAACGTTTGCTTTTAATGAGCTCAAGAAAATAAATTAAATCACATCCAGCTATGGATCTGTTGATGAAAAATATCTACATAATTTTAACTGGCCCTCGATTTAAGAGCTACAGTTTTTGTCTTTGTGAAGGCAAGGTGTAAGTCAATAAGGTAATAGCCTTGCGGCAGTTTAAGTCTTGCATCTGGAAAGAGGTTAGAGGCATTGTGGCCTTAAAAGTTATTGAAAAAATGCTCTGCAAAGAGCAAGTTAGGTCAATGCAAACAAGGGGCGCTATTTCCTAAAGTCATTTTTATCTAATTATCAAATTAAAATAAAATCAGTAAGAAATAAAATGCACGACTGGGTCGCACGAACTTACTCCTGTGTAATCGACTAGGAATTTTAAAAACGAATGTTATTAGAGAAAATTGTTCATAAGAATAAAATTAATTTTTAAATTCTTTTATTAGTGAGAGACAAAAACAGACCCAAATATGAATTTATGCAAAAACACAAATTATAAGTCGTTGTAGTGGTTTCTTAAAAAAAGCTTTTATATACAAACTTTTTAAAAGCTTTTTATGAAAAATTTAGGTACGCCAATTTAAAGTTTTTATTATTGTTCGAATAAAAATTAAATTTACTAAAAGAAATATTGACCCGTTTAGGAGAGAATTTTCGAAAAAAGAAAAAAATAGATTTTTTTTTTCAAAAATAAAAAAAATATTTATTTTAAAGTTTTGAAATGCAATGTGTTTTAGACTTTTTAGAAGCTTCTCTATATAAATTTTCATTAAGATCCGTTATGTGGATAATGAGAAATTCAAAATTCGAAAAAATGTTTCTATGGTAGGTACAAGCTGTAATATCTTAATTTCAATTTTTTTTTATTAAATTAAAGATCGTTAAAATTAATTGAAAGAAAAAAATTTTATCAAAATTCTAGGTGCCGTTTTCGAGAAAAATACGATTTTTGAAAACCATTTTTTTTAAATTTTTAGCATTTGTATCGTTTATTTTTAGGTAAAATAAAAAATATTTTCTCACATTTTGTAAATTATATTGAGAAACTTTTATTTATAAAGTTTAAAAAAAATCTAGCATTGGGTTTTCGAAATATTGAGTTTTGAAAAAAAAATCTTGAAGTTTTTTTTAAAAATCCAAAAAATTTTTTTTTCAAAATTTAAGTACACAATTCTATTTATGTTTTTGGGGAGCTTTAGTAAAAAAAATGATTGAAATCGGTTGAACCGTTTTTGAGAAAATCAAAAACAATAAAAGGTTCCATGGGGGGTACCCTCAATAACCATTTTTCGGAAAATTTTTTATCAACCAATACCCAGCTTTAATTAAATGAAATTTTTCTGTATTTTTATTTTTAAAATCTGCCGAACAGTTTTTTGAGAAAAAATTTTTTTAGAAAATTTCGAAAAAAATTCGTATGGCAGGTACCGTTATTTTTGGTCTTAAAAATAAGTGTGGGGGGGGGGGGGGGAATTAATCTTCGCTATCATCTTAATTTTAACTTTGATCAAAATCTCGAGCTCGATTTTTTTACGAATGCATAACTTGCCTTATAGTACCTATAAGTCGCAAGTAAAAATTATGATAATTTTATCCTTATGAATTAATTTCTTTAATAACATTCGTTTTTAAAATTCCTAGTCTATTACATCGGAGCAAGTTCGTGCGACCCAGTAGTGCATTTTATTTTTTGTGTGATTCGGAAGAGAAAGAATTCCAATTTTAATTTTAATTCATCATAGCTGTTTTCTTTTTTCGTCTCAAAAACGGCTAAAACGATCAAACTTCCATAAACCTAAATTGTCTAATGCGGTTGCCACAAATTTTCTTTAAAAGTTTTTACCAACAAAATCGCATATCCTAACTAGGTTCTGACGGTTTGTGGGAAATACGCGTATGTGTTCTGTTATTCCCATATTTCTCGGTAATGACGCAACCGATGTTGTTGAATCTTTGCAAAAAAGTATTTCGAATGTGTTTGATTAATATCACATTCCAAATTTAAATGTGCATATTTTATAAGTAAACAAATTTAAGAATGAATCTGGTACTGAACTTTTTCATAAATCGTTAGTGCTTAGAAAAAGCGTTATAGATCTAAACCACAAGAGCGTGCAGTACTCCAGTCGATCCAGTTGTGGAGTTTTATTTCTTTTTCGATTTTAAAATAATTTGTATTTTGGTCTGGTGCAAGCGGTCCTTAATTTCCAAACGAAACAAACCGAACGTTAAAGTAAAATAACAATTTTGTCTAAAAATGCTTACATAATTAAATTTTACGCTCGAGTCGACCTGCACGGTCACGGTCATTAGTATTGATGTGAAATTCATTAAAAAAAAAATATCGCTCCGACCGACGACGATGGGAATTTTCCTGTAAATTAAACAACAACTGTTGTCATTAATTTTTTAGATTCCCATTTATCGGAACTCGCATTTCGGAGAACTATACCAATTACAATAAAGTGTCATATTAATTTATATTTTTTTTTTGTTTCATTATTTTTTGTGTATTTATGAGGTCTGCCGTCTGTTTTATCTGTTTATTAGGCTTTGCTATTTGATTTCACAGTTCGTTTATTTCTGGATTTTATCTGTCGGATTTCAAAGTATGTAATACAAAGTTCATTAGTGAAATAGATTATCTGAGTTTTGATTGTTTTAATGAATAAATTATATTAAATGTGGTTTAGGTTTGAAATTGTTCATTTTTTCAGTTGTACAGTATTTAAAAAAGTGTTGATGACAACTACAGTGATATTAACCGAAACATACTTTACACCTACTTATGCTCGTAACGAAGGCGGCATTAATTTGTGAACTTAGTGTGTGTAATCTCTCAATGGAATAAATTAATTTTATCATTAAGTTCGTTTCGTGTAATTTAAATATTTTGAGAGTGTTTAAGGTAACATTGGGAAGTTCCAGAATTATATGGTACGTATACGTAGGTATATGTCTGTTTATCGAGCTTCAGCCTAAACGCATGAACGATTGTTCTTGACTGTTGACTGTTCAGCAATATTATATTAATGCAAATAAAAAACGCAATGCGCTCCAGAACACACGTGATGTTAGCTTGCGCACGAATATCTAAGTTGTCTGGTTAATAACTTTTTTTTTAATTAATATTTAAATGCAAAAAGTGTGACCTATGAACAGAAGTACACAAATTTTCCCGATAACAGCTCCAACTATTTTGATTATACTTCAAATATATAATTTTTTCCTCAGTAAAAGTGGTTGCAAAAGCCAATTAAGCTAGTAAAATTAAAATTTTATGCAACTTCATCTTCAGTTCTAATGATCATCTACAATCACAACCCGATAACTAGCTATTTAGATAAAACAAATGTACTTGCAGATGCTAGCACTACGTTGCCTGATAGCATCTTTGCCCCTCCTATACTTGAGAACGTAAATCCTTTCGAGATCTTGATATAAACAAATCCTCTGGTCCTGAGTGTATACCCCCAATTCTTCTGAAGAGGTGTTCTTCATCGATGGCAAGACAATTGGGTAAGCTTTTCCATCGCTTCTACTCTCCTGCAATCTTCCTTAGAAGATGGAAAACAGTATTTGTCCAGCCTGTTTCTAAAAAGACGACCAATCGCCCCCCCCCCCCCCCTTCTATCGACCAATTGCACTTATGTACGGTCCTTCTTTCCAAGATCATGGAATCGCTGATAAATCATCTACTCAAGAAATATTTCGAAGATCGAAAGCTTCTTAATGACGGGCAATATGGTTTTCGCAGCAATCTTTATCTCTCTCTTATCGAAAATGCGTGCGTTTGGTATCAACGATAGCCTTATTCCTTGAATTAGAAATTTACTTCTAGATCGTTCAATAAATGTTGTATTGGCAGTTTCAAGTCTGATCTTCAGAAAATAAATGCTGGTGTTCCTCAGGGCTCCGTTTTATTTCCCACTCTCCACTTTATTGTTTTGCCGACGACTCTACTCTCAGCTTCCTATAATCGTTCTCAAATTTAAATCCATCTCCTTCATGAGTGGAATTGCTACTGTATCGTATGATTAGCTCATTAAACTTCGATCTTTACAGTATTGGTAAATGGGGTATACAAAACCTTGTGGAAATTAATGCTTTGAAAACTCAATGTTGTCTGTTGCCATTGAAGCAAAATGTACGCCTAATGCCATTGCCCTGAATGGCCATTGCATGGAAGAAACCAAAAAGCTCTCAGTACTTGGTATATTTGTCAACGACGTTCTTCGTTGGAATGACCACTTTCACGGGATCGCCAAAAATGCTGCTAAATGCTTAGGATTTCTTTATCGATGTAAGAAATTTTCCTCCCCTTCTGATCTGTCTACCATTTATAAGGCGTTTATGAGTCCAAAACTCGAATATAACTCACATCTTTGGGCAGGTGCATCACATTCTTCCCTGGATAGAATTCAGAACAGAGATAAAACTGAGAGAAAACAGAGCTATCATGAATTCGTTCCCATCTCTTGAGCACCGTCGCGTCGGAATGTTTCATGTTTTTCCTTGTTCTATCTCTTCTTTCACTAGTAATGCTCACTCTAAGTAGCCAGTTGCTTATTAGTTCCCCTTTATCAGTTCACCCGTGGTACCCGCTTTGCTAGGAATGCTCATCAGTTCACGCTTGAGCATAATTTTGGTCGTAATTTGGTAACTTACCCAGCACGGTTTTCCCTTGTCATTTTAATTTGCAAACATTTGAAACCTTTTTCAACCCCCCCCCCCATAATTTGTCCATAGCCCGGGCTGTGTTATCATTATAAGGGTCTCTTAACATACCCTTGAGCGCGTGTGAATTATATAAAAAAAAAACTTCCATAGTTCAATAAGCTAATCTCCTCGTTCTACTTCAAATACTTACTCGATTGGAGTAACCAATCGGCTTGGTTATTTTAAGAAACAAACCCATTAGAAGTAGTCAGTTGTATTAGCTGATTTACTCGGTTGGTTTAACTAAGTTGCTTAGTTGGAATAACCAATCTTATCGGTTGAACTATCCCATTTGCTCGGTTGGCGTAGCCAATGTTTTCGATGCACCACGAACTCAGCTGTATACTTTATGGTTCTCTCTTCGTTTGGATACAAAAATCTGTTCGTTTCAATATAATTCAGTTAAAACAAAAAAATTTGGTGAACTTATATTCGCAATTGGACTACATTTATTTATCAAAATTAAGTTAATCAGGGAGCGCGTAACGGAATCCCGCTTTTTATAATTTCGTTTTTCAAAAATCCCGCAAAAAAAGTTTTAAAATACCGTCCTCTATAATACCGATTTTTTTAAATACCGCTTTTTACAATCCCGTTCTATTAAAATCCCGCTTTTTAAAATCCCGTCTTATACCGGTTTTTTTAGAATACGAGTATGCTAAAACTTATTGATTTTATGTTGGTTGTTTTCCAGATTCTTTAAATGCTAAAGAAACTTTGCTCACTGTTTATACGTCGTAACATTGTATATATATTTTTATAGTACTCTCATGAATAGGAACGCTACTAGGCGAACCCAGCGGCACCATAATTACTAAACTGTGACTAGCAGAGGTGCCTGTGGCAGAGTTTTAACAGATAGACATTTAATACATGACAGCAATAGGAATACTGTATATAAAATAGGAGAACAAAGGCACATACTATGTACATTGGAGTAAGATGTAGGTGTGTGTGGGGATTTGGTAGTTGTTATTTTCTGTAGGCAAATATTTTCAAGGTGAGGTTTCAATACTTTTTTTTGGCGGTTACGTATTTTTTGGGGATAGAAGAAAATTATTTCTGTGTATATTGTCGTCTGAGTTCAATCTTGTTCAAAAGAGCATTTTTGGCGAAATTTAGTTAGAAATGCAGTTTTTATAAATCAAACATGCTCTTTCGAATGGCATACTCTATTTCTTTCTATCTCTTTTAGTTTTTAAGTTATGAAGAACTATTATGTTCAATAAACCACTTTATTAAACATTTGAGTTCGACTACAGCTAAACGGCTCGGCCGATTTTCTTCAAACTTGGTAGATATGGGTTTTTAATTTTTTCCCCCCGGATGTTTTTTTCTTTGGATTTTTTTTCGAAATTTCATAAATATTTTTTTTTTCTCAAAAACTGTCCCACAGATTAAAAAAAAAAAAAATTCATTTAGTTAAAGCTAGGCATTGTATATAATATACAATGAGCTAAGTAATGGTTGAAAAATTTTACAAAAAATTGTTATTTTTGATACCCCCCTTGGGACCATTTTTTTTTGTTTTCGATTTTCTCAAAAACTGTACGACGGATTTTGATCATTTTTTTTGCTAAAGGTCCCTAATAGTGAATATTATTGTGTATTCAAATTTAAAAAAAAAATAATTTTTTGGATTTTCAGAAAATTTTCAAAACTTTTTTTTTTTTGAAAACTCAATATTTCCTCAAAACTATCTTCCAAGAACAAAAATTATAATTCGTGTTGTTTTCTTAAAAATATAAGCTTTTATATACAAAAATTAATAAAAAGAAACAAATTTCAGCCTCGGAACAGTTTTCGAGAAAAATACGATTTTCGAAAACCCTTTTTTGAAAAAATATCAAGTAACTTACGAAAAAAAAAAATATTTTCACGCGTATACAAATTTTCCTTTTTCCAAAAAATGTTCATACTTTTTTGAAAATTTTAATATTATCAAGTCTTATATATTTATAATATTTTTTTTTAATTTTTGGAAAAAAGTCATTCTTGTTGGAAAATTCGATATCTCAAAAACCGGCGCAATGTTTTTTCGAAATTTAATTTCCATTCGTACAGTAATAAAACTTAAATCTAGCGCACGATTTGAGGAGATTTTACTTAAAAACAATATTTTTTCGTTCCACGCTTAAAATACGTTTTAAGCGTTTTCGCGATTTTCGTTTCATACCTGGATTGAAAGGTGGCACTCCCTAGATCACGAATATGTAATTTTTAATTCTGTAGGATGAATAGTTTGGCCAGAAATCACGTTTGCAAATGTCAAGTTTGAGGGGTCTACGAGGCTCCGTTTAGCCGCAAATCGCGTTTAAAGTACGAGTACCTAATCAAAATTATTATTTTAATTTCATACAATTTTCTATGGGTGTGTACCTACATACTATGCAAAAGCTATTTTCTTTAATAAAAATATAGGTACGTACCTATAAGATTTTTTTAAAGAAATAGTTTTTTAACTGTGTATGTACATATCTATATTAATTACAAAAAAAAAATCAATTGCCACTATCTAACTACCCACTGCATATAATTATTATAAAATTATTATTATAAAATTATTTTGGTTACCATATCGAAATAAAGCCAATTTGAAATTATTTAGTTTTCAAAAACGAAATAAAACCATTTGAGTTTATTAAGTTCAAATTCCTCTAGATCTTATTACAAAGTCGATAAAATGGCAACCTCGGTAATTAATCGTATCAGAATTTAAACAAACCAGATTGCATGAGTAATAAAACAAAATTCACAAAAACTCTCATACACTCTCAATACTTTTTGCTTGTATTCATTTCGCGCCTCGCATATACAACTTTATATACCTACCTACAATTGATTCTGACAGCAAAAATAAACGCAGATAATATTTTCTCCCTTACCCTCTTTATTGTTGTCAGAATAAATATATCTCTACCTCGTCTCTTTTTTGTTTATATGTATTTTCTCCTTCCACGTCAACTCTGCACTGCTTAACATAGCCACACTTACGATTTTGCGGCACAATAATAAAACTTTTTTTCGTGTTCCATGAGAGTACTATAAAAATATATATACAATGGTCGTAATAAGGAAAGGGATTATAAATAACGGGATTATAAAAATCGGGATATGGTACCCAATCCATTTCAACATTAACTATTAAGTTTAATTCAAACGAGTAGACCCATAAGTATTGAATAAGAGTGGAATTTACTTAATTAAATTATTGGGCTTAAGTAAGTTACTCATTTAAGATTTAAAGACTTGAAAATAGCGAATTGTATACAAGTTTTTCGAAAGGTATAATTCTTTGGGTGTTAAATTTAATAAATTTAATTTTGTTGAGCTGAATACGTTGATTTCAACCTCGTGTGCTGCTTAGTTTTCAACCGAGACTACGATATTTTAAACCGAGAATAAAGTTCTGGGTAAGAATTTTTTCCGCGTGTACAAACGCATATCTCACTGAAAAGTAGAACCAATCTTTCTATCCTTTTGGATAATGTTATGTTTTGTAATAAAAAAATTCGTGAATTTCATAAAATTCATAAAATAAATGATTGTGTACCCCAGGGCTCTATTTGGTCTTCGATTTTCTTTACGAAAACAAAATTGTCTTATATTTCTGATCTATTCAATTGTTTTGCTGATGACAACAGTTCTTTCATCTTATTATATTATTTTCTAAATTTGTATCTCGACTGCATTGTTCCGTAAAATTCAAAGCAGAACCAATCGCCAGGTTTGTCAGCTCGAAATAGCATTGAACACCTTTCAACTCTCGATATGTGCATTACAGACAACCTCTTGGGTAATGACAGCTTATTCAAAATCGCTATGAAGTTTTTCGGTTCTTTTTATCTGTTTGTAATCTATAAAGTGGCAGTCAGCCATCAGACGAATAGGGGGAATAACATGTAGCATACGAAAACATGCACGTGCCGTAACTGTTCGGGACTGGTGGAAGTGTGATCATAGCCTCTCCGCGGCGGCCGCTAGAAACAAGCCTTTCAAAAGGTTTGGCTAACATGATCCGACTGGTTCCTCAAGTTAGCGACAGGTTAATTCCCTGTCCCGTAAAACTTAATGAATTACGAGACCGACAACAAGCCTCGGAAACGGACTGATCACACGACCACAACCCACGCAACGAAAATTGAAAGCGATTTACGAATTTTCTTATGGAACGTACGATCGCTCTATAGAGCTCGAGCTGCTTAGCAGCTAGCCGATGCCCTGTCAAAATATAAAGCTGACATAACAGCTCTTCAAGAAACCAGATGGACAGGGAATGGTGTTCTACAGAAGAAAGAATATGACATATACTACAGCTGTCATACAAAACACCATGTGCTCGGGGTAGGCTTCCTAGTCAGCGAAAAAAATGAAGTCTACCATCATCGACTTTAATGCTATAAGCGAAAGGCTATGCACCATTCGCGTGCGAGGCAAATTTACGAACATCAGCCTCATTAACGTTCACGGACCTACGGAGGAGTCCTCAGACGAAGAAAAAGAGACTTACTACGAACAAGTCGAGAGGGCCCTCAATGCCTGTCCAAGGTATGATGTTAAAATCATCCTTGGGGATTTGAACGCAAAAATAGGTCGGGAGCCGGTATTCAGGCATTACGCAGGCACCCATAGTTTGCATGAGAACACTAATGACAATGGACTTCGAGTCTTAGAATTGGCAGCATCGAAAAACATGGTCGTTGCGAGTACCAGGTTCCCGCGTAAAGATATCTACAAAGCCACCTGGGTATCACCTGATGGAGTCACTCGTAACCAAACAGACCACGTGTTGATAGACCGTCGCCACTACTCGAATTTGATGACGGTACGAACGTACCGAGGTGCCAATATCGACTCGGATCATTATCTTTTTGATATGGTTTTCCGAGGGCGGATTGCCTTGCGAAGACGCATTGCATCCGCCGATCAGGGTCGAATCAACTCGGCTGCCCTGCGCAATGAAAACACCAGTAACACCTTTGGTAATGCGTTAGGACTCGCCCTAGAATCACTTGATTCAGGGAGAGTAAGTCCTGGAGCCAGTATGCTGGGCGTAAATGAGAAGTAGACACGCCTTAAGAATATTGTCATTAGTACTGCCAACTCCATCTTAGGCAGCAGTCGTAAAAATCGGAACGACTGGTTTGATGATGAATGCAAGCTAGCGACTGAACGTAAGAATGTTGCGTACCGAGCAATGCAACAATCTCATAGAACGCGGGCACGCGAAGAGGAATATAAAGAGCTCAGAAGAACAGAAAAACGGCTATACAGACAAAAAAAAATAAGCCTGGGAGAAGAACCTAATCTGTGAAATAGAAAATAGCCGAGAGCGAGGTCCGAACCAGGCGCGGAAGTTCTACCAATCCGTCCGAAACATGACGTACACACCACGCTGCACATACTGCAAGGACAGAGAGATCACCGATCCTGAAAGCATACTGGAGCGATGGGAAGTGTACTTTAATGAATTTCTAAATGGTCAGCTCACTACAGAAGTGGAGGCTCCACTACTTCAAGAAGAATACCCTATGTTGCCGCCACCAAGCATAGAAGAGGTTGAGAAGGCTATAGGCCGGCTTAAACAGAATAAAGCACCGGGAGCCGATGGCATACCAGTCAAAATATTTCATCACGGCGGGCCAGCCTTACGTCAAGCATTTCATGATATTATAGTGCACGTATGGGAGCAAGAAGAAATGCCAGAAGACTGGCGAAAAAGCATAATATGCCCCATACATAAGAAGGGAGATGTCACAACGTGCAGCAATTATAGAGGTATCACGTTGTTGAGTACCGCCTATAAGATACTCTCCTCTATCCTACAAGACCGGATAACCCCATACGCTAAAACCGTCATCGGACAATATCAGTGTGGTTTCATTCCAGGCAAATCAACAACTGATCAGATCTTTACCCTTAGGCAGGCGATGGAAAAATGTCTAGAATTTAACATCCCAACATACCATCTGTTTATAGACTTTAAGGCCGCCTATGATAGCATAGCCAGGGCAGAACTTTACAAAGCCATGAGAGAATTCGGCATCCCAAATAAATTGACACGACTATGTAGGTTGACCATGACCAACGTAACAAGCCAAGTAAAAATAGCCGGTTTGTTATCCAGACCAAGCAACATCTTTAATGGACTCCGTCAACGGGGCCATCGTCAACAGGTCCAGCCAGTTAATGGCTTACGCAGACGACATTGACATCATCGGAAGAACCGAACAAGCTGTAAACGATTCCTACATCCAGATCGAGCAGGCGGCACAAAATCTGGGGCTGCACATTAGTGAAGGTAAAACAAAGTACATGGTGGCGTCGAATGCGAGAGGAACAGCTGGTCAAACAATCAAGGTAGCGGAGGACGAATTTGAAGTGGTGCAATCCTTTAAATACCTTGGGTCAATAGTAGCAGCCGATAACAATATAGAAGAAGAAATACGCGGGCGGCTTCTCAAATCCAACAGAGCCTACTATAGTCTGTCAAAGCTCTTCAAATCCAGAAATCTCACCATAACTTCAAAACTGCTGCTGTACAGGACCATGGTCCTGCCAGTACTCACATATGGATCCGAGACTTGGGTGCTTAGCAAAAGGCACTCCGACCTCTTAGCTGCGTTCGATAGAAAAGTCTTAAGAAGAATTGTTGGCCCCATATGTGAGGAAGGACGATTCCGGAGATGGTACAATCATGAGTTGTACGCAATCTACCTAGAAGTAGATATCGTGACAAAAATTAAGCTCGGTAGACTCCGGTGGGCAGGACACCTAGCTCGCATGAGCGAAGAGGAACCTGCTCGGAAAGTTCTTTGTGGTACATTCTATGGTAGAAGACAGCGTGGTAGACCATGCTTGCGCTGGAGAGATGGCGTAGACCAGGACGCCCGAAGCCTTGGGGTGCGCAACTGGATGGCGTCGGCTAGAGACCGGGATAGGTGGAGAGGCTCGTTGTCGAACCGATGATGAATCTATAAAGTATTCAATCCTTAAAATTTCGTGTATATCTCTCAAAAACCGCCAGGTGTTCCCATAACTCACTTCAGTCTCTTAGATATATTTAGAAAAAAACATTCAGATCTCTTGAACATCGTCGTACTCGTAGTGGTTCATGCCTCACTTTATTTTATCGCTTTTTATATAAACAGTGTTCTTGTGAAATAGAACTTCCATTAAAGAAGTTGAGGGGGTAAAAATTGGATTTCTAGGAATACACATTAATTAACTCTCAACACATGCACTGGACGTGCTGTCAAGTGCAAATATTCTTTTTAACCACACTCCACGAATGTGCAATGCTTTACCTTGTCAAATATTTTCCCTTCGTTTTTGATATTCGAAACTCTGAAATTAATATTGATCGCACAGTTTTTAGTCATTTTAAGGGTAGTCGAAACCCCCTTTATTGTATATCTTTTTTTTAGGGCATATCTTTTAGTGTAAGTAAATGCTTTATCGTATACCAAAAGTACCAAATCCCTTAAAAGACTACTTAAAAATGCCTTGTAAGTCCGAAGAAACAAGAACTATACTCTGTCCAACAAAAATTGTCAGTACAGGGAAGATAGGACGTTTGTCTCTCGCCTTTTAAAGCTCTCACACGGATTCTGTGTTTAAATTATAAATCGCCGCAAATGAGAGTAAAAATCGCGTAGGGCTACCGTCTGCCGATTCAAAACGACTGAAAACAATATTCAATTTACCTTTTCCCACAACGCCAAGCGGTAAGATAATAGGCGCGTTTTTTTAAGTTAAAAAGCAATATGACAACACTCAACATACTCATCTTCTTAAAATGTGTTCTCAAAAGCTTCAAATATCAAAAGCTCCTTAATAAAAACCACTGAAAAAGCTCCTTGCTTGCAATTGAGAATGATAATGGTAACTCTGTTTTGATGTAGATAAAGAGCGCACGACGCACGATCGTATTGAGTGACACTTGACACTCTTGACAGTATCTCATCATAGAGCTGTGCCAATCGTTCATTTTAAAAGATCGAATCAATCAATGATTGATAAGATAAAAGATTCGATCTTTTCAATCAATCGTTCATTCAATCAAAATGTTTTTCATTCGTTCCAAGACCGAGATATATACCGAGACCGAGACCGAGAACGAAATATGTAAAAATGGAACGAAGGCTTATCTGTATCTGTTTCTGTTTTATTTCGTTTGGTCAATCTTTCTCTTTTTTTCGTTTGAGGAAAAACAGTTAGTTTATGTTCATTTACATTTGAACTTAAAAATTTTAAACAAGGTAGAAGCTAAAAGTTAAGATATTAAATTTTTATTAAAAAAGTTACATAAGCCTCATAAGGTAGGTTTAAGTTCTCAATTTGTAAGGTTGAATTTAAAACAAAATTATTTTAAATTAGGAAAGAATAATGTCAATCGAAATAAATAAAAAACGCAGTGCAATATGGATGCATTTTTCTTTATTGAATGATAATAAAGCTAAATGTAGCTACTGCCAAAAAGTAATAAGTTACACCGGTGGTGCGACTGGAAATTTAGGAAGACATCTAAAGACCCAACATGTAGGAGTAATCGTTGACAGAGGTAGGTATCTTCCTGAGCCAAGTTCTTCATTCAGAAACCGACCCGATACAAGTACAAGTCACCAAAATGCAACTGCAAATACAACTACCGCACAAACCCTTTCACGGCCAAATAATACATCTTTTGATCCGAATGCTGTTGAAACCCGTACTTCTTCAACCACCACATCCAAAGATTTAACTTTCCAAAATTTTACCCCACCTCAAAGACAACAAACCATTTCTCATTTTGTTAGAAGACCTATTTCTGTTTCTTTCAACAAGCAACTCGACGAACAATTGACAAAAACTATTGTCAAGCAATATTACCCTTTTTCAATGGTAGAAGACACAGAATTTAAGGAATTTGTGCGGATGCTCTGCCCCAGTTATCAGATGCCTTCCAGGAAAACGATATCTAATTCCTTGATTCCAAGGCTATTTAATGAAAGCAAAGTTAAAGTTCAAGAAAAGCTATCATCGGTGGAGGCTGTATGCGTCACAACAGACGGCTGGACCTCAATAACCCAGCAAAGTTATATAGGTATGACGGTGCATTACATCCAAGAGGAAAACGACAGTTTAGTGTTAAAGTCAAGTCTTTTAGGATGTATACCCTATGACGAAAGCCATACAATTAGCAATTTGGGAAACTTGCTAAAATCAGAGTTGCAGAATTGGGGTCTGGCCGAAAAAGTTGTTTGTGTTGTGACAGACAATGCTTCTAACATTGTTGGTGCTGTGAGATATAATAATTGGAGTCACTTCCCTTGTTTCGCCCACACTCTTAACTTGGTTCTCGGAGAAGGAATTTCTCTGATTGATGTTCAGTTTGGGAAAATAAAAAATATCGTTTCCTTTTTCAAGAAAAGTTCAAGAGCCACCGTCAAGTTGGGAAGCATGCAAAAAGAACTTAATCTCCCAGAGCTTAAACTGAAGCAATCGTGCATTACACGGTGGAATTCCACTTATGAAATGCTTTCGCGAATAATTAAAGTTAAATCCGCCGTCCTTGCAGTGTTTGCAATAGAAAATACAGAGCTAAGCTGTTTGACATCAAATGAGTGGAAAACTTTGGAGAAGGCAGTTGAAATTTTCCAAATTTTCCAAGCAATCACCGAAGAAATCTCCGCTGACAAAAATGTAACGATTTCAAAAACTATGTTAATGGTAAAGTCGATTAAAAACCATATTCATAAAATATCAGTCGCAAACCATAGCTTAGACTATGATCCACTTGTCGAACAGATTCTATCAACTCTGTCTAATGCACTTCATAACAGATTTAAGAATCTGGACAATAATGTAGATGAAAGAGTGGCACAGGCTACATTTCTCGATCCAAGATTCAAAAAATTTGGATTCCCGAATACAAGCAGCTATGAAAGATGTTTGAATGATTTAAAATCAAAAACCTTGCCACCAGCTTCTAACTTAAACGCGACAGTAGAAGCAGAACCCAACACTTTTCTTCAACCATCTTCATCTACATCATCATCAACACGTCAAAGCAGTTCTCCAATTTGGGAAGATTTTGATTTATGCGTTGATCACATAATTGCGAATCCGAACCAACGTGCAGCAACTATTGTACAGATAGATAAGTATGTGAGTGAACAACTACTAAGGAGAGAACTAGACCCACTTAAATGGTGGAGTGATCGCAAACATATTTATCCAGGCTTGTACAGACTTGCATTACGTCGACTTTGTATATGTAGTTGCCACAAGTGTTCCATGTGAAAGAGTATTTTCAAAAGCTGGGTTGACTATTGAAAATAGACGCAGCAGCCTGAAGCCTGAAAAAGCAGCACAGTGCTTGTTCTTAAATTATAATCTTTAATTTTGTCTTTAATATAAATAGCATTTAATTTGTTATTTATTTTTTGTATTACTTACCTTTTTTTTTAACTTACATAAAACCTTAACCTTTATTTACATCAAATAATTTTAAAAATGCTGTAAGCAAATCCAATAACGAACCGAAAAGACTGAATAATTTTTTTTGTTGTGATACTTAAGTAGTGTTAGTGTTATTAAACAATATTCAACTTTAAAACAATGCGTTTTTCTTTTTCAATAAAACATCAATCTCCCGATTGATCTCACCCAGGGATCTTTCGAGCTGCATTGAACACTAGCGTGAAAAAAAACCTTTAGATATTTTAACTTCCTTTCAAAACGTGCAAGTTAACTTGAAAGTTAGTGAAGTGAGTGAATTGCTAGATTATGTTTTTCTGGCAACGATTGTTAGGTATATTAAAAAATGAACAATCAAATTAATAAACCAACAAGAATTTAAAATATCTGGTTTCATTATTATAAATTAACAAACAATTTGTTCGAACCATTCTTATGTACATATATGTATATCTAATCCATTCTACATCCCTTCACTTTCTCTAGTCTCCTCTTACATCATTACTTCATCACACATAGTTTTAATTTCAAAAAAAAAGTACAAACTCCAAATTATCTAGAAAAAAGTATATATTTTTTTTTTAAATAGGTATCCTTATTTTTGTTGTGCTTTCTATAAAAAAATCGTATGAAATCAGTTGGTTCTCTCAAGCTTACAAACCAGTCTTTACTTTTTCCACTTGGTTTACACTTGTGAGAATTTCCTCATTTATGTCCTTTCCTCTGAATTTCCACAAAATATTCTAAAATCATTGGCTGGCCAACCGGCTTGTGAGTCCTCCAAAATCTATCCACCTACTACTTCTACTGTGTTTCTATCTTTTTTCAGTTTGAAAGGATTAAAAAGCTGTTGAAGCATGGGTGGCTTTTAGTTTCATTATTTCTGAATAACTTCGAATTGAGTAGGAGTTACAGCAGCAACCTGAGAAATATTTACAGAATGATGATTTCTGTAAAATTTGGAAGCACTACTTACCAAAGCGGGTGTTGGATGTGCTTGAAATTGGGTTTCTGCTTATGCTGCGGGCTCAAACCTCAAACATATGAAGAAAGAATGGAGGAATCGCCATTGGTTATGGAGCCGGAGTACGAGCAGCTGGATCTTAAATAAGCTTTTTACTTGACTGTTATTGTAGCTAAATAACATATTTGATCCAATGAGTTGACGAAATTGGTTTGGGGCTGCAGATGGATTCGGTATTCGATATTTCTTCTTTTAATCTGAAATTGTTTTATTTCAGATGAATTATGTACATGTGTACATATGTAGGTGGGTTAAAAAGCTTGTATTATCTTACCTATACATTTCCACTTCCAAGACTTCGTTGTTCTCACATTGGTACATACTTTTAATTTATAATGGTTTAAATTTTTAACTCTTAGGATAAACAAAATAGAGAATAATCGAAAATCCTCTTTCTTCTATCATTTGTTTTTATAATTTGAAATTTGAATTTTGACACATGGAAATTTGAAAAACTAGGGAAACTTTATGAAATTGAAACAGGGAGTGCGTTTCTTGCTACAGCAAAAAAAAGTATCTTTTGGAATAGGTTCACATGTGCCATCATGTTTAACACCATGGGTTAATGAAATAAATAATTGTAAGCGCAACTTTGCCTTCATATGTATTCAAATGTTTTAAAACATCGCCTGGATAGATATTTTTGACGGACTGAAAATAGTGATACTTCTTTCAGATTTAATCTTCCATCAGTTATAATTTAGAAAATCGATAAAAAAAAGAAATTGTGGATTACAAAATAATATTAGTATTTCTTATTTCATAAGTTCAATTTGTAGGTTCCATTTTTTGTTTAGAGGTACCTCTTGCCATGATTTAGACTCAATTTAAAAATGAAAAATTGAGCACGATTCACACAAATGTTTTGTTCCATTTGCCTTAAATTTTTACTTGCGACATTGTAGGTATTAGATATATGTCAAGTTAGGCATTCGTAAAAAAAATCGAAATGGGTCTCGCAATTGTAGATAGGTAGATAGCGTAATTAAATTTTTCCAGTTACATGAATTTTTTTTTTTTACTTAAAAACTGTTCCAAAGATTCTTTTAAAAAATAGTTATTAATGGTATCTACCCCCTAAAAGCAGTTTTTTTGTTTTTTTATTTGTTAAAAAAAAAACGATTTTCGAAATTTTCGTATGCTTAAGTACTCCAAAAGCTTGGAAAGTATTGTAAATTAAAATCTTCAAAAAACATTTTTTTGGGTTCGTAAAAAAATGTCAACATTTCAAAACTCAATATTTCGAAAACCCCTTCTCGATTTTCTTTCTTAAAAAAGCTTTTTAATAAAATCTACCTACAAGATTTGACAACAAAATTGTATTTTCTGGTTTTCGTAAATCGAATTTTCTTCAAAACAGCGAGCGCCTAGCAGTTTAGTGAAACTTGTTTTCATTTGATTAAATTTTGCGATCTATAATTCAATATTTTTTTTTTGTAAGTGAAGATATTTTTGATTATAATTTTGAATTTCTCATTATCCACATAATGGATTTTAAATTTTTTATATAGAAGCTTAGAAAATATTTGAAAAAACAAAGCCTTAAAAGAAAAAAATTCGAATTCTTGAAAACAAGACATAATTTTTTTTAGAATATTCGATATGGTATTTTAAAAACATGGCACAGCATGAGAACCTTGAAAATGAAATTTGTTCTGAATTACAAGCATGCGTTCACATTTTCAAATATTCAAGTCATGCAAAGCAAAATTTGATTGCCATGAAGCATCGACTGAGCGTTCACATTTTCAAAATCAAGCCAATCATGGCATGACTGGTTTTACACGAAGGTGAGTTTTAATCTTTGTTTCTTTAAAGAAAACCACAAAGAAGAAAGAACAAAAACTCTGCCATTTGTTAAACTACCGCAATTTTTCGTAACCCCTCCTCCACATACATTTCTCCCCAACTGGCTTAAAAATTAGTATTGTATTAGTATTAAATTAATATTGCATCGTTTAAAAGCAGTCTATGCATTAAAAAAAATTAAAATGTGAACCCGCCCAATAAGTCTGTTCTATTTCATTTCCATTCCAATTTGTGATTGTGTCTGAATCTGAAGTTTCTCACTTATTTATGTTCACCGTCTCTGCCCTGTTTGGCTTTTTATCCATATAATTCCTATACAAAATTCTGAAATGAGATCATTCACAATAATTTGATTGAGAATGAATTGAATGAACGAAACATACCTGCCTTGTATACCTATCTACTACCCGTACCCATACTATTTCGTTTCGTTCAAGTTCAAATCGAACGAGATTGACAAAAGATTGATTGATTTGGTTAACTTTGATTGCAATCAACCAATCTTTTTGGTGAACGGGTCACAAAGACCGAATCAATCACGATTGACACAGGTCTATCTCATCAGCAGTGGGATACGACGGTTGTGTTGGGGTGTAAACATTTTTGCAAAGAATTACAACAACAATTCCTTAAGAAAAGTCAGTGGCTTGCTCTTTTTTTAGTGGCATTTTTCCTAACGCATTGTAGTGAGGGTGCATCAGGCGCCACTGCTTTATAAAAAGCTCTCCCATAAGGCCTGTACTGACAATTTTTGTTGGACAGAGTATAGTCACTGGTTAGAATGCTTGTTTCTGTTCTGAGTATAAGAATATGAATACGCTATGTAGATTAAATTTATACATACTAGCAAATCCGTTCTTACGTTGTTTCGCTTAGTTTTCAAACTAAACATTATTACGATTAGTTCCTGATCCTCTCAAAATTAAGAATCGCGTGAAAGACAAAACTGTTCAACTCAACCATTATCTGCTTCAGTTGTAAATTTAAGGCCATTGAAGCGTCTCACAGAGGAGTATTCGACCTCAAAATCCGGTCAAAAATATTTTTTTTATTTTTCTTATTGGAATTGGCCTAAAATATTATTTTATAACTTATGATGCATTAAAAAGTTACACTGAAAAAAATGTTCGGGTTAGATAAAAATAAAATTTTTTAATTAAGTATTTTTTTTCAATTTTATTTATTTCATTTTAATTATTTATACATGAAATTTTTTCGTTTGTTGCTTTCCTTAAAGATCATTTGAATGTAATTTGGTTATATATCTAAATTAAACGTAATTTTTTAAACAACAAAGGGCAAATTGACTAAAAATACCTCAAGACTAAGAAACCCCATTAAAAAAAAATGTGACAAGATGGGTGACTTTTTTTTATGTACCTACATGAGATGACAAAAATGTACAGTTAAATATAAAAGAAAAATTTTTGCCCGACCGTACCCGGAACTATAACAAAAACACTTTTTTTTCCACCGAAAATTACATAAATTTTCATGTTTTTCTATGCATTCTTGTCATCTCAATTTTTAATACTTTATCAATAAAATATATGGAAATTTCTGTATTAAAATAAAGTACATACTTTGACCTTTGACATCCATTAGAAATTTTTCACAATTATCACAAATCACAATAAAAAAAACAGACTTCAGTTTTAATGATTAGAAAACAAAATAAGCTTATGTGGCGTGAGCTTATAAAATTGACTAGATTTAGACTAAGATCTTGAGGATTAGGGGGTCAACAGTTATTATTTGAAACCGGCTTTAGTTAGCATGGGTATTGAGGAATGCAAAAAGGAAAAATTAACGGGTCGAATGCGTTTTTTTTTTTTTTACTTATGACCGGATTTTGGGGTCGAATACTCCTCTGTGCGTCTGCGGGTGTGGTAGCAAAAATCAACAGTTCTGTAACTTTTCGCTTGTATATTTTTGTTCTTTCTTTTCGCAAGAAGTGGGTACAGCCCCGGTTGGGTTTTTGAGGTTAAGTTTGTTGGTGTAAACCTACGTAGTACATGAGTGACCTTAAAATTGTCCTTTATTGTGTTCTTTTTGTTAAATTTCATGGCGGGGCTAGTTGTAAAATTGTTACGAGGTAAGTTTGTAACTTTTTCGAGCTAACTCCGTTAATTTTTTCTTCCGATGTAAGTACTACTCGTATAGGTCAAGTTTTGCATTTGGAAAAAAAATCGAACTCGAGATTTTGATTAAAGTTGACATTACGATGATAGCAAAGACCCAAAAAGTGGGTCTCTCAATTCTGTCTGTCTGTCTGTATGTCTGTACGTTTGAATGGCTGTACCTCGGTCTACACCCTAAGCCACTGGAGCTATTTTCTTCAAACTCGGTACTTAAAGGTCTTCGGTGATTCTCTAGAAGAAAAATTGAAATTTTTTTTTAGCTGCAAAACTAACGGTACCCCCCATACACCCGTAATGCAAAATCTTATTTATCTCAAAAACGGCTGTAACGATTTTGATTTAAAAAAAATTAGGTGTGATATTATGGACATGGACTATATTTTGGTCAACAAAAATGTTTGGGCGAAGTGTTACTAACGGTACCTGTTATAGAACCGTTTTTTTGATTTTCGGCTTTCTCATTAACGGATCTAACGATTTTATCCAAAAATTTTCAGCAGGAACCCTCTTAAGTTTAAAATAATATTTTATATAAAAATATTCGAAAAATATTTTTTGGGTTTTTTGAAAAAAAAAAAATCCAAGTTCGTGCGATCCAGCCGTGCATTTTATTTCTAACTGATCGT
Source organism: Chrysotoxum bicinctum (assembly GCA_911387755.1). NCBI lineage: Eukaryota > Metazoa > Arthropoda > Insecta > Diptera > Syrphidae > Chrysotoxum > Chrysotoxum bicinctum. The sequence continues at coordinate 58,530,927 of OU426989.1, read as the reverse complement.
GAACTGATTGTGAACTAATATGAGCGAGAAAGGTTTTAGTTCTTTTATTTGTGTTTCATTTAAGTTTATTTCTTTTTAGATGAAAACAAAGCAAAAGTGCAAAATCCTTACCACAGTTGTGGAGAAAAAGATTCGCTCGTGGCTTTTGTTATTGCTTAGCTTGCTGCAAAAGCGTAAAAATGCGCACCGCTCGAGGACACCGTGATTTGGGGTTTGTTGTAGGTATGAGTAGGTTTTGTGGGTTTTGTAGCTGAAACATGGCTCCCAAATTTAGAAAATAGGTTTGGCTGAATTATTTTCAAAATCTTAGCAGAGACATTCATTTAAGTAAAACGAGTAAAAAAAGTTACCTTTACCCCCACTCTCCCCTAAGCCCGTAGACATTTTTTAATCATTTCATTACAATATGTCGGGCTTAGCCTAAGATCGACAAACTATTAGATATTTTAGTAAATATTAAAGCATGTACTTAGCACCTCTAAGAGGAAAGTCTGTAGTACCCTTTAGAACAATAGTTGTTGAGTTAAACTGTCATGTCGGAGCTCTGCGTTGAATCCCGCATAATAAAAAAGTAACAACGTCATCCGATAGTGCGCCGTGGCATTAAAAGTGCTTCCTACACGTAAATTGTAAACTATAGGTCGCCTCGATTTCTCTTAGGATGCACACAGTAATTGTTGAGGGTTGTAAGTGACAAGACCTCAGGTTCTCCATGATTAGTTGTGTCTTAAAGTTTTTTAGTAGGCCGTTTTGTATTGCGTTACACTGCCATTTATAGTCTGAAACTTAACCATCCTAACTGTTTCCTTCATAGTTAGAAAGGTAGGGCACATAACTCTGAGGCATGTTATACCTACTAGGCACATATTATTCCCGCCTTATTATAATTAAATTTTTTTAATTGTTTTGTTGTTTACGAGGACGATATAGACATACACATTTTGCTGAAGCAAATGTGTTAAAAACCCTTAAAAGTCAAATGACATTCTTCTCAATTCCTTCTGGAACCAGGATTATGCCTATGGAAACCTATAAATCAACTTTGTTATGAAAATTTATTTCAACACACTCCAAGGCTTGCATTTGAAATTTTTTCTCAAATTATTGCTCTTATAAAAACCCTATAAAAAGAACAAACGTTCATAAAAAAACCCCATAAAATCCTTAAAATAAAAATCTCCCTCTTAGTCATTTCTCATAACTCTATTAAATCCAAGTCGATTATTTAGCAAAATAAAAAAAAACCACAACAACTTTAAAGTAAATTGCATCACTTTCTAAACCGCATTTAATTTCAATAGTCTCAATTAAATGGACAATTTCCTTTCTCACCATAACCATTTCTTCCGGTTTTGTTTCTTTGATTGCAGATGACGAGATAACCCAAACACCAAGCTATAAAAAAACACCACCATCGCAATACTAATACCAATCATAAAAGCGGGCGAACCTCCTCCACCCAAGACAAGAAAGGACGAGGACCAAGACGTCCGACTATAACCTGACTACGACGTACGTTGGAATAAAAATAAAGAAAAACAAGACTCTGAAGCTAACCCGCCAATTTTGACCGACGAAAAAAGAAATAAAGACCAATAAAATACACTTCATCCCAGCCAGCAGCGTCATTGTCCCAAAGTAAACAAAGGGAGAAAATCAATAAGCTCCAGAAAGAAAAAAAAAAATCTCAACCTATCCAGACGGGTAAAGATATACGCACTCTGGAGGCCTCGACTGGAATTCCAAATTCTACAACCGAACGAAAAAATGAATAAGCTACTCGCACAATCACAATCACAAAATTGGTTCTTCCTGGCTGCATAAAAAATCATTAAAACCGTTATCCCGTGTCCGTCCATCAGCACAAATATTTACGGAAAATCAACTTGAGAAATTCCCAGTGCTATCCATCCATCCAGTTTTTCTGAACAAGGATCATCCGTGGAATCCTTTTCGGCCGCCGAAGGACAACGACGAAACCTAACCAAACACAAAAGAAAGACAAAATAGCCCCAACCCGAATTAAATTGGACTGGATAAAGATTGCAAAACAGGAAGGGTTCATCTTCTGCTCGACCTGCGACAATAAAGTTGTTTTAACAAAAAGGACATATTTCATTCACCTTTCTTATCTCGCCAGAGAGAAGGGATTACAGGAACCCAGGCATTATTATAATATTATAACAGGGAAAGCAAGCTAGAGAGAGAGAGAGAGAGATAAAATGAGACTTCCATATCGAAATAAGAAGGCCACCCTGTGGGTTATGTTCGGGATAGTTGTTGTCACAATGTTTGTGTTCAAATTTACGGAGCTGCGTCCGACGTGTTTGTTCAAGGATGACCAGGAGTCTGTCATGGTCAGAGAAGAGGTGAGTAAATTTCTATTTCCATTTTAATTTTGCATTTTGAAGTTTTCCATCTTGTTTTTTGTTTTTTTTTGTCATCATTGTCGTCCTCGCTTTGAGGATGATAATTTTTTTATCCACGAACCTTGTTCGTCAGCTCGCTCCTTCTCCTGTCCTCTCTGCGAGTCTCGTGTAGATTGGAAATTTCATTTTTGGGATTCGGGGTGTTCTTCAGTTCCTGTGTTTCTTGTTTGCAAGAAGGTAATTGAAAATATGTCAAGTTGAAGGAATTTTTTTCTCTCCTTTTTTTTCGTCTTCTTGCGTTGCTGTGGGGGGCGGTAAGTGATTCTGTCGGATTGAGTATTTTGGAAAAGAGCTGACAGTTTTATTCCGTTTTAGTTCAGCAAACTGGAAGAAAGCCCTCAAAGAAACCAACCGTGCGCTTTTGATAGACAGCAATATTATGAACAAATCTCGTAAGGCCGGTAGGTAACCTGAGAACCTGTAATTGCCATTTTAAGAGATTATAAGGTCTTTTATTTAAGTGAGACAGAAAATTGTCACAAATAAGATCTTATTTAACTTCAATTTTATCAAAGAGTTTTTATTAAAAACGATTTTCAAGGATAAATTATTATAACGGATCAGATACGAGTACTTTACTTTTCCCACAAAAACTCATAGAAATTCTCTTAAAAAATGTCACCAAGACTGAATATTTTCTACCCTGAACAGACTTAAAACAGACTTATTGTCATAGACAAATGATTTAACGAAGCATCATAAAAAAAGTCTAGTGACGATCAATCAACAGGACCATTTCCCGATATAACACGCGTTCATCGAATTGAGTTTTCAATAATAAGATTATTACAACTGCTGTGTTACTTGTGGCTCTAGAATGTGGTTGCTGTATTAGAGAGTATTTTTTTTTTTTTTTTTTTATAATCTACCCGCGCTCAAGGGATTATGATTACCCCTTTAAATGTTTCAACACAGCGCGGGCGTGAAGTTAAGGAAGAGAAAGAAAGATAGGAAAGATGTGCGGCACGATGTTCTGAGACTGTTGGTGGTTGTCTCAGATATTTTATCTCCAGGGATGGCGGCTGAACTAAAGCGGAGACTTAATTCACAAAAATGAACTCGCCATCGATCGCAAAAGCTCAACATGAGGAGAATTCTGCACAAAGATTTTGGATCATTCGCTGGGAGTGACAGAAGGCAGCCACTTGAACGACCGACGCCGACGTTGTGTTCCACAATTAATGGGGATATTTGCTCTTGCTAATAAAGCCATAATACATGGACATCATTTTAATTTGTTCATTTTATTGCATTTTTTAAAAGAAACTTATATAAATATGTTGTGATCTAATTTGACTGTAACGTAACGATCATTTTTATCAACGATAAAAAAAACGATACTGTAGCAACACTGATTAAATGTAAACAAATAAGCCAAAAATGTAATGAACCGCTGAATTGCAGAATTAAGAGAAAGAGGGACTGCCGGCTAGGTAGGAAAAATATTTTAAGTAAAGAGTCTCTTGATGTAACACAGCAAACGACACGAAACGTGTTTTTATTATCTCACAGTTATCGGATTATAATACCGTTATATTTGTGGATTTCGTCGTTTTTTGAAGCATATGAGGGTTTTCACCCGACCAATTAATTACAACAAAATATTGGAGTTAAATCTCTTTCAGTTGTCTTCACTAGTTTGTTAATACATTTTAATTATTTGTAAACGTTCTACGTTCTTGACCGTCACCATGATGAAAATCTTGTTTAAACTAAAAATTTCAACATTGTCAATTTAGTTATTAGATAAAGGGTGCGTTTAGAGCAATCAAATATCTGTCATTCTGTGTCGAATGAGCCCAGTATCAGAACTTCTTTTATTCTTATCGTCCAATGAAGGATGTTGCATTAAGTCTTAGTTTTTCATAAATGCAAAAGGAGTTTTTAACCTATTTATTCTGTAAAACCAAAATGACAGCGTTTTCCAATAATAAGTCTTGGTCAGTTTCCACTCCTAAGTAAAAGAAGCCTTACATTCTGTTTAGTCGGTCCTCGCTCACTTTTAGAACAATAATTTTCATCTGATCTTTAATTGGTATGAAAGGCACAGAAGGTAAGAAATGGCCGATTATGTCTTCGGAATATCCCACTATTTGAATAGATTTATTGACTATAAGGTAACCTCGATTTTAAATCGCTGATACAAAAATGTTTTTCACTGGTGTATTGTCGCTTGCGAGGAAATCCTCCAAGAATATCTCTTGCCATAAAAATTCCTGCACATCGTAGCCGTTCGGACTCAGCCGACAATTTTAGGTCTTCTACATTATTGGTTGTGTGCGTGCACAAGAGTGGCTGAAAGTTTTAAGTCACTAGATCCTAGTTTTTGCACCACCAAATTATTTTCTTAATTGATATCCTCGGTATTAACTTCTGATCTGCACACCATCTACTCCAAAACGATATTGACAAAATCGTATTATGTCTAGTCTAAACAAATACATGTTTTAAATAGTTCGGAGGAGCTATGTTACCTAGTTGCACCCTGAATCGCGTATTTAACAATGTCATGTGAAACAGTGTGATCAGTTTTCCGGTATCCCTAGTTCGGTCATCGACAAATAGAACGCCTTAAATAGGCGTGTCCTCCTCCCCTCCAATAACCGACCAATAGCACTAAAGTCCTTTAAAAAATATATCGAAAAATATATTGAAGAGTGAAAAAAATGCGAGCATTTGGTATCAATGACTACTCTCCGTTCAATTCGTCAAACGTCTGAAATTCATAAATAATGAAATAAATACTGGTGTGTCTGGTTTCTGAAGCTTCTTTTTCCTCTTCGTGTCCAGACTCACAACTCTGTTCTTCTGACTTTGAACTGAAACAGCAGAATATGCTAGACTCACTAGCCAGTTGCATTTCTCCCCTCAAGCAATTCAACCGTAATACCCGTACTTCTAGGAATACTTATGAGTTTATCCCTGAGCCCAATTTCGGACGTACTGTCAAATACAGAGATTCTTTTTTTTAGCCGCACTACACGAATGTTTAATGCTTTGCCAGTCTCAATATTTCCTACTCATTGCAATGTGCAGACATTCAAAACCAATGTCCATCGGTATCTCCTTTCAAATCCTAACCTACTTTCCTAATTGCTCGAACTGTGTCCAACATTATATGTAAGAGAATTCATAATTCGTTGAGTGCGTGTATAATATAAAGGGTGGAGGAACGATGTTAATTGTAATTAAAACAAAAAGTTTTCAGAGAATTGTCTTAATATTTTGTATTATGATATAAGGATCTATGACAATTATTACATATGTATGTGTGAAACAAAATATCGGCCAAATGCCCGCCACGGCTTTGGTGGCATACCTCTATCCGAAGGTCCATATTTTCAATAACTCTGAGAAATAATTGAGGTTCAATGTCGATAATTTGCCGAATTATCTCATCCTTTAGCTCTTGAGTTGTTCTTGGCTTATTGACGTACACTTTTTCTTTTAAATACCCCCAAAGAAAGATGTCCAACCGTGTCAAATCACATGATCATGGCGGCCAATTAACATCGCCACCACGACGTGCGATAAAACGGCCATTGAATTTCTCGCGCGAAACAGCCATTGTTTCGTTGGCTGTGTGGCAAGTGGCACCATTCTTTTGAAAGCACATATCGTCCAGGTCCCTAATCCTCAATTTCTGACCACAAGAGGTCCGTTATCATCTTGCGATAGCGAAAACCATTCACAGTAATTGGTTGGCCGACCTCATTTTCGAAGAAGTACGGCCCGATGACGCAGCCAGCCCATAAACCGCATCAAAAAGTCATTCTTTGTACATATGCATCGGCTTCTCATTTGCCTAAATGCGGCAATTCTGTTTGTTAACGAATCCACTGAGGTGAAAGTGTGCCTCGTCGCTGAAGATGATTTTCTTTGTAAAGTCACCATTCACTTCTGTCTGTTCAACCAACCACTCCGCGTATTGACGACGCGACGCTTGAAATGGTCAGTGTGCTTTAGCTTTTGAGTCAATTGAACCTTGTACGCGTGTTATTTCAAATCCTTATTCAAACTTCGCTTCAGTGATGTTCGTGAGATGTTCAATTGTTAGGCACGACGACGAGTCGAAGTTGACGGCTCTTCTGCCACACTATCGCCAACAGCAGCAATGTATTTTCACATTTCCTACAGACCAGGTTTGCTGAAATATGCGCCGAATTCTACCGATTGTGAACACATTTGGTCAATTATGCTGACCAGTAAAATCACGAAGTGCACGAAATGCATTTTGATTTGAACGCTCATTTTCGTAAAAGGCTTCAACAATCTTAAAGCGCTGCTCAATTGTGTACCTCTCCATGGTTGAATTTGTTAAACACTGAAACAAAGAAATGTCAAATTAAGTTTGGAAAAAAACTTGACGTTAAGGTGTGACTCACAATTAACATCGTGCATTATGGTTGGACCACCCATTACAAAAAAAAATCGATCTGGAATCTGGACAGCATTATACAATGCTTTGAGAACGGAAAGCTGCCGGCCAAGTGAAACATACCACGAATGGATCTGGCATCAAACAAACTGAAAAGCTTTCCATAGTCGGTATGGGGGTTAACAACCATTTCTTATGAAATGGTCATATATTCGACGTAGTCAAAAATGCAACAAAATGCTTAGCTTTTCTTAAAAGAAATCCATAAACTTAAAGTAAAGTTCTCATATCTGGGCTGGTGCCCCCATTATCCATTTGAACCTGTTGCCTAGAATCTAGAACAGTGCCCTAAAACTTATTAAAGACACATCCATTACGAAAATGTTTGTTTTGCTTGAACACAACCGCCGGAACGTTTCGTCTATGTAGCAATGTTCATCAGCATACCCTTGAGCTTAATTTTGGACGTAGGTACTGCCAAAGTTAGAGGTTTATAATCTACCCGCGCTCAAGAGATTATGATTAAAGTTAAGAAGAGAAAGAAGGATAGGAAAGATGTGTGGCACGATGTTCTGAGACTGAAGGTTGTTGTCTCAGATATTTTATCTCCAGGGATGGCGGCTGAACTAAAGCGGAGAATGCCGTATTTCTATGTCACTTATAATTCACATTATTTTATTCGTATTCATCCTTGTTGAGCATACTAGTTTAGCTCAATCACATGTTGTTAGTGTTATGCCTCAACAACATGTAATGAGTAAACCAGCAACCCATTGATGACTATTTTAGAAGGTTTTTTAATGGAATTAAAACGACATAGACGACGGCAGGGATCGAACCTGTGATCAAGAGCTAGACAGGCGAGCACACATCCATCGCGCCACGGCCACCCCCCTATAAACCAGAAATTCAAAATTTTAATGATGCAAAATGTAGGTTCTAGTTAAGTGCCATTTAGTACTTTAGTGCTTATTTCGAACTAAAAGCTGTTCTTCTTTCAACGATTTTTGTTTATTTGTGGCACTAAATTTCATAGTGAAATCGTAAGGTATTTAGTTTGGAATTCAACCAAATATCGAGGACTTAAATGGAATTTAAATCCTTCATAAAAAGTTTTTTTTTTTTTTTAATTCTGTGGTTGAAGGTGTGGCGGTCACAGCTTGACGTTAAGCTGGATCAGCCATAAGTCTGAAAAGGAAGGGATTTTAGTTCGAAATCAGGATTGGAGTACTTAAAGAATAATTTATTAGAACTTTAATTCTGCATCATTAGAATTTTAAATTTCTGTTGTTGCGGACCCAGCATGCTGGATATAAATTTGACTAATGTAAGTGGACTCTAAAACTTATGTTTATATATTGCACACAACTCAATTTATATAGATTTATAGCATATTAAATATTGTTGAAGACCAAATATTTCAGCCGCTCCTATGTTGGGGATAGAAACACTTATGTGAACTTTGTTCTTCCCGGGAGTTCCCTGTACTCCCACCATCTTCTTTAATAATTAAATACCACTCGATGGGTCTTACAGACGGAACTGCAATCTGGTTCTTTACGTCTTGCAAGTATTTTGGAAATTAAAGACTTTTAACCAGTATGTCAGTGGTCAGTGGTTCAAATACATTGTTTTAATATATTGTTTTATTTTTTCAGAAACCGGGACCTTTTTCCGGGGGGAAAAGTCTTCTTTAAGGGGTTTTGAGATTTATATTTTTTACCCTTTTACACTACTCTACAGACTTCTTCAAGTTTGGGTGTCAGTTTAAGAGCCTTATGCCTGTTTTTGATCTCTTCTTGACTAAAAGGATTTTTACTGATCGGTCAGCTTTCTCTCACGTTTCATTTTTGTTTTCACATGTTTATCAACTACCACCCTTAAGGCTTATGAAAATCAATAATAACCTACAATGGTCATAGAAAAAATAGAGTATTCTCTCCATCAAATAAAAAACATTATTGGTGAGTAATTTGTTTTGAACAAGTTCTTAGTGCCAATGACCTTTACGCAAATCTTTATTATAACTTCCTTAACAAGATTTAAGATTTCACACTAATTGGCGACACACTCTCGAAGTTTATTTAGCTTTTCCGAATCTTTAGTTCGAATTGTTATCTTTCGAAATCGATTTGCCTTCATAAACATTCATTATTTGTCTTCAACTTAAACTTTGGGGCCATAATTCCTATTTCCAATTTGGCTTTCTCAAGAAACAACAATGATAAGATAACCACAAAAGGCATGACAATTTAACTGCCTGAGTTTCATCTCCAATAGAATTTTCCTTGTTATGGCTTCCTTCCTATCTTTTAACATATCCTGGTCAGAATCCACTTGAACTTTTCTCTTTTCTTTACAAAACTGCTTTTTCCTCAAAGCCATTGGGTTATTGGGAAAACTTTCCTCCATCGACTACTATGCCACAGAAAGTTTTGTTCTTCATACCATCCATTTCTTTGTACAACTTCAAGATCTTTGCACTAATTTCTTAATCAAATGTTCCCACACTTGCCTAAGTTTGCCACAAGTCAGTGACACACATTCTTTCACTGAAACAAAATAGCAGATATGAGGGAGGAACAGAATTGAGGAAATCCTATCCAACAATTACGGTAATTGCCAATACCTGACAATGGTTTCACCCTTTACGCAAGAGTAAACAGCTGGTATTCTTCTGTTACCCTCTCTCTCTCTCTTATAGATGAAAAATGACTTTGAAGAGATTGTTTTTTGTTTCGGAACAATGAATTGTCCACCAGGAACTTTTCTTGTATGCCCCAAAAAAAAAAACAAGACTTCTTCTCCATCCGGATCCACTTGAAAAGTTCAGTAAATCTTCTGTAAGGGATAAGTTTCACAAAGTAACCTGAAGTTGGTTTCCCCGACTGAACTCAATCCGTGTTATGAACATTCATCTTCAAGTTTCAAGCAAAACCACACGAAAATCATTTGAGTGTATATGTAGTCGTAGGATGAAACTTGAAAAGAAGAAATTTCATGCTTGCTGCAGAAATGTATACTTATATACTTCCTTATGGTCAGTTTGACCTGTGGTGTTCCAGATTTCATTAGATAAGTTTACTTGCCTTTAAGTTTGTAAAAGAAGACAAATTGTATAATTTATAATAAATTGCGTTGTCTGTAAAATGCTTTATAGTTGGGTTAGTTGTTTGCAGAAAACATGTTAAAGCCAAACGGTGCTAAGTAACCTTTTGTTGTTATTAAGTCTAATTAGTAGAAATTAAATAATTAGAAGGGAGACCCTCGTCAGGGATAATGCCTGACTGCCATTTTGTCGAAATTCAGTTTCTTAACAAAATTAAATCCATATGTTTTTGCTTTCATGTCTGCTATTGTTTTACTTGTGATATAGAGAATGTCCCTTGATTCGTGCATAATTTTTAGGGCGTGACTCTAAGAAAAAACTCGTTCAACAGTAAGGACCTATCTCTAATTTGTATATCATATATTGGGGATTTAAGAAAAGGCTAAGTTTAATGTACTCCAACCCATGTTAACGGTAATTTCGCTGTTAGAACTAATGATAGAAAATTTATTTGGGTCTTTATTTTGAGAAGAAATACCAGCGTTCAAACAAATTTGATATCTTATCTCGGTATGGAGATATCCAGTTTCTAGCTTGTTCCGATTTTCTTCTCCGAGCTAATTTTTTGACTTTGGGCTCGATTTTCTGCAGAAAATGGGTATTAAACATACCGGTTTACTATTTTTACTTGCGACATATAGGTACTATAAGGCAAGTTATGCATTTGTAAAAAAAAATCGAACTCGAGATTTTTATCAAAGTTGACATTACGATGATAGCGAAGACTAAAAAAGTGGGTCTGGCAATTCTGTCTGTCTGTCGGTTCGACTACAGCCTAAACGGCTCGGCCGATTTTCTTCAAACTTGGCAGATATGGGTTTTAATTTTTTCTCCCCGGACGTTTTTTTTTGTTTTTTTTTAAGACCAAAAATAACGGTGCCTGCCATACGATTTTTTTTCGAAATTTTATAAATATTTTTTTTCTCAAAAACTGTCCCACAGAATTTTTAAAAAAAAACTTGAAATATTTCATTTGGTTAAAACTAGCTAATGGTTGAAAAAAATTTTACAAAAAATTGTTATTTTTGGTAGCCCCCGTGGGTCCATTTTTTTTGTTTTTGATTTTCTCGAAAACGGTACAGCCGATTTAAATAATTTTTTTTATGCCAAAGCTCCTCCAAAGTTTGAATATTATTACATATTCAAATTTTCAATTTTTAATTTTTTGGATTTAAAAAAAAAAATCAAAATTTTTTTTTGGAAACTCAATATTTCGAAAACCCCATGCTCGATTTTTTTCAAACTTGACAAAAAAAAGTTTTTTAACATAATCTACAAGATTTAAGAAAAAAATTTTGTTTCATCTAAAACTAACGGTACCTTCCATACAAATTTTTTAAAATGGATTTCGAAAATCGTATTTTTCTCGAAAACGGTTCCGAGAATTTCGCTAACATTTTTTTTCTTTTGATTAATCTTTACGATCTATAATCTAATAAAAAAAAAATTTAAATCTGGATATTACTGACTGTACCTACCATAGAACGATTTTTTCGAATTTTGAATTTCTCATTATCGACATAACGGATTTTAATGAAATTTTTTATAAAAAGCTCCAAAAAATTTTAAAAAACATTGCATTTAAAAACTTAAGAAAAAATATTTTTTCAATTTTTAGAAAAAAAAAGTAATTTTTTTTTTTGAAAATTCGATATCTCAAGAACGGCTTAGTATTTTTTTCGGAAATTATACTTTTATTCGTACAATAATAAAAGCTTAAGGTTGGCGTACCAAAATTTTTTCTTAAAAATGTTTTAAAAATTTTGTACATAAAAGCTTATTTTTTTAAGGAACCACTACAACGACTTATAATTTTTGTTCTTAATAAATTCATATTTGCATAGCATTCTGGTTTTATCTCTTACTACTAAAAGAATTTAAAAATAATTTTATCCTTATGAACAGTTTTCTTTAATAACATTCGTTTTTAAAATTCCTAGTCTATTACATAGGAGCAAGTTCGTGCGACCCAGTCGTGCATTTTATTTTTTTTCAAAACTCAATATTTCGAAAACCCCATTCTAGTTTTTTTTTTTAAACTTGATAAATAAAAGTTTCTAAATATAATCTACAAAATGTGAGAAAAAAATGTTTATTTTACCTAAAAATAAAGGTACCTAATACCATACAAATGCTAAAAAATTAAAAAAAATGGTTTTCAAAAATCGTATTTTTCTCGAAAATGACGCCTAGAATTTTGATAAAATTTTTTTTCTTTCAATTAATTTTTACGATCTTTAATTTAATAAAAAATAAAATGCACGACTGGGTCGCACGAACTTGCTCCTATGTAATCGACTGGGAATTTTAAAAACGAATGTTATTAGAGAAAATTGTTCATAAGGATAAAATTAATTTTTAAATTCTTTTATTAGTAAGAGACAAAAACAGAATGCTATCCAAATATGAATTTATGCAAGAACAAAAATTATAAGTCCTTGTAGTGGTTTCTTTAAAAGAAGCTTTTATATACAAACTTTTTAAAAGCTTTTTATTGTTCGAATAAAAATTAAATTTACGAAAAGAAATATTGACCCGTTTCGGAGATATCGAATTTTCAAAAAAAAAGAAAAAAATTGATTTTTTTTTTCAAAAATTCAAAAAATATTTATTTTATAGTTTTGAAATGCAATGTGTTTTAGACTTTTTAGGAGCTTCTCTATAAAAAATTTCATTAAGATCCGTTATGTGGATAATGAGAAATTCAAAATTCGAAAAAATGGTTCTATGGTAGGTACAAGCTGTAATATCTTAATTTCAAAATTTTTTTTATTAAATTAAAGATCGTAAAAATTAATTGAAAGAAAAAAAATTTTATCAAAATTCTAAGTGCCGTTTTCGAGCAAAATACGATTTTTGAAAACCATTTTTTTTAATTTTTTAGCATTTGTATGGTAGGTACCTTTAGTTTTAGGTAAAATAAAAAAATTTGTTTCACATTTTGTAGATCATATTGAAAAACTTTTATTTATCAAGTTTAAAAAAAATCTAGCATGGGGTTTTCAAAATATTGAGTTTTGAAAAAAAAAATTTGAAGTTTTTTTTAAAAATCCAAAAAAAATTTTTTTGAAAATTTGAGTACACAATTCTATTTATGTTTTTGGGGAGCTTTAGCAAAAAAAAAAAGATCAAAATCGGTTGAACCGTTTTTGAGCAAATCAAAAACAAAAAAAATGGTTCCATGGGGGGTACCCTCAATAACCATTTTTCGGAAAATTTTTTTCAACAAATAACTAGATATAATTAAATGAAATTTTTGTGTATCTTTATTTTTAAAATCTGTTGAACCGTTTTTGAGAAAAAAAAATGTTTATAAAATTTCGAAAAAAATTCGTATGGGGGGTACCGTTATTTTTGGTCTTAAAAAAAAAAAGAAAAAAATGTGTGGGGGGAAAAAATTAAAAATGATATGTACCAAGTTTAAAGAAAATCGGCCGAGTCGTTTAGCCTGTAGTCGAACAGACAGACAGACAGACAGACAGACAGACAGACAGACAGAATTGCGAGACCCACTTTTTTAGTCTTCGCTATCATCGTAATGTCAACTTTGGTCAAAATCTCGAGTTCGATTTTTTTTACGAATGCATAACTTGCCTTATAGTACCTATAAGTCGCAAGTAAAAAATGAAATTAAGATATTACAGCTTGTACCTACCATATAGAACCATTTTTTCGAATTTTGAATTTCTCATTATCCGCATAACGGATTTTAATGAAAATTTTTATAGAGAAGCTTCTAAAAAGTCTAAAACACATTGCATTTCAAAAATTTAAAATAAATATTTTTTGAATGTTTGAAAAAAAAAATCTATTTTTTCTTTTTTTGAAAATTCGATATCTCAAAAATAGGTCAATATTTTTTTTCTAAATTTAATTTTTATTCGAACAATAATAAAAACTTTAAATTGGCTTTTTTTTAAGAAACCACTACAACGACTTATAATTTTTGTTCTTGTATAAATTCATATTTGCATAGCATTCTTTTTTTACTACTAAAAGAATTTAAAAAATTGATTTTATCCTTATGAACAGTTTTCTGTAATAACATTCGTTTTTAAAATTCCTAGTCTATTACATAGGAGCAAGTTCATGCGACCCAGTCGTGCATTTTATTTTATGCTCGCTTTTAAAAACTCGATTTTATTACATCTGTAAGATCTTAGGAGATGTAAGGTACTAGCAAATAAAATTCTACTTTTACAAATATAGAGTTTTCTAACAGAGAAAGTTTTACAGTTTATGGCGACCATGTTGTTTTATCTGTTGATAATTTTCTTAGTTTTTTAAACATTAAAGATGAATCACCCTGGCAAGTTAAATAGCGCCGTGAAACACGTGCAATAGTTAAGACTTTGATACCTGGAGCAGTTGGAACTGGACCACGATTGAAAGAAAAAGATTATATTTACCCAATACGCCCATTTTTGGATGAACGTGTACGTCAACTAGCAAAACTGCCGGATTTCGCTCCTAAGTGGGTTTGGCGTGGATTATGGTCCAGCAGCATCATTGCACCGTACTTCTTTAAAAACGATGTTGCCATTGCAATCACTTCTTTTACAAAAGTATCGTCAAATAAAAATAGCAGTTGATCAAATACAAGAAAGACTTTTCTATAATCCATCAAGACTCTTCAAAACCAAAACCATATTCGGGTGGCACAGTTGCTCTGGTCACTTAGATTTACTCGTTAGATTTGTTAGGTGAGAGTCCAGCATTTTAGGGAAAGCCCGAAAACCTGCCAGAAACCAATTCTTTATTTTCAGCAAGTTCAGAAAAGCATCCGAACTTAAGATTCCCATTTTCAATATACGCTATAGATGGTATTACGAGGTAGTCAAGAGTTCTGTGTTTGATATTGGCCTTGAGTTTATTTTTTTTTTTCTTATCAAAAAGAACCTTCGAACATCCATTGATACAAATATTCATTATAATTAATTCGGTCTTACATTTCTTTACTAAGAGGTTTAACTATGTCAAGCAAATCTAAATATGTTTATTTTATAGTTCACCTATGACTATTTCATAATATGGTTATTTTTTTTTTTGTATTGTTGTTTCAGAAGTATGTGATGGGCGAAGACCAGAAAGTCTACTCCTACAACAGGGAAATGCCATTAATATTTATTGGAGGTGTGCCCAGATCGGGGACAACACTAATGCGGGCCATGCTCGATGCACATCCAGATGTTAGGTAAGTACCTACTATATCAAAATAAATATCAAACAAAAAAACAAACCTAAGACACGGAAAGATAGGTATATGTATATCTGCTCTTTATTGGCTACCTGCCCATCCTTGGTCATAATTGCAATATTTGTTCTCAATTCAAGTGGAATCATCAGTTTTTGTAGACCATGCCATTCCGGAGTTATAGTTATAGATTCGTCTTAAATGTTAGTTCAAGTACAGGGTACCCCGGTACTACAAATGGCTTTTTGTAGTTTGAATCAATGACGATGACGTTATAGTACGTTAAAAAAAGAGGGGATGCAAGCACGGAGCTATAATTTTACCTTCAAGGGGAAAAAGAATTTGTTTTATCCTGTTTTTAAATCGTCTTGTTTTACGTTTAGTTCTCTAAATAAAATACCACTTCATCAACTGACAGAGAAAAGTGTCCTATTAAATTAGACTGAACAGTGTACATTGTGCAATCGCTTTCGGTAAGTTCAAAGAAGCATTTCGCTCTTTCCCAATATTAGGCCATCTTCATGGGAAAAGAGGACTTATTCTGGAAATCGATGCCTGTGATTACGGCATCGGAGCCGTACTCTCTCAACATCAGGGTGAAACGGAACGAGTCATCTCATATTTTAGACGGGCTTTGAAATACTCCCAAGGTAATAATTGCACAACCCCTAACGAACTCCTGACGTTGCTTAAACCTATCGAACACTTCCATGTGTATGTCAATGGCCGAGAATTTTTAGTTCGAACTGATCAAGATGCATCAAATTGGTTATTGTCTTTTAAGAACCTAGACCCGTGGATGAAACGCCTGTAGCAATATAACTTTCAATTGCCAAAGCCACTTTGATGCAAAAGCCTTATTGGAGTTCAAAACCTTGCGGTTCACTAAATTCAAATCATGGTGACATCGGGAAACTTCAGCTCGTACAAAAAACTGATCGCAACATAACTCTGGTAATAAGTTGGGAAGAACGGGAAGCCGGACTAACAGATTTCAAGTGAAATTAATGAGCTTACAGTGTATTGGGCACAATTCGGTAGCCTTGAACTACACAATGGCTGCCTACTAAAAAACAAGATCCAAAGCGCTTACTTCCAATTATTCCGTGCTCTTTATATCGGGAAATAATTAGACTGTACTAAGACACGTTTTCGAATTTAAGGTCCCGGTTCTACTGGGCGGGAGCAAGAAAAGACGATGAACGCTATTGTTCCGAGTGCACGGCAAAACGTGGACCCCAAAAGAAAAATACAAAAAGTAGGTGTTCTAATTTGTCGCATCATTGCCTTCAACAGAAAGACGGTATAGGTGTGTGCTGGCTCTAATGAACTATTTTTCCAAGTGGTGGGAAGTTTTTCCCCTTGTCGACAAAACAACATTTTCGATAGCCAAAACGTTGTCTTATGAAGTCTTTTGTCGCTGTATGTTGTCTCAAAACAATTGCATTCGGACTTTGATTCCAAGTTTTGTAAGATTTTGACGGAAATTATGGGTAAACTACTACGACCCAAACGCAAAATAGTTGGCCTACTCATCAATTAACAAATTAACATTTTTTATGTGCCTATATTTTCTGGTCCCCAAGCAGTTTTTTTTTTAATTTTTTTTGTCGATGTAATAAATTACATTTAATAAGTAAATTAGACCAAACAGAACTAAATTCGAGAAAGCACATATGGCTCCAGTTTGCATTCTCTCAAACAAAGATAGTGCATAATAGTTGGACTACTCTCTCTGGGATGCAAAATAGTTGGCCTATGAAGATTTAAATAGATTTTCAGTTAACCGTTATTAAAAAAATGACATGCACTTGTTTTGTTGTTTATTGATCTCCTGTTTTATGCAAGCCAGCAATAGTTTAATGTCAACCATGGTGCGTGGCGTTGCATTATCAAGAGACCTTAGGGAATCCATAAATAAAGCCTTCGAAACGGGATTATTGAGCTATAAAATCGCAAAACAATTGAATTTACCGCGCTCATCAATTCGAAACATTATCTCAAAGTTCAAAAATAGTGGAAATGTGGAGATCGGTTAAAAAACGGGACGCCCACCAATTGCAAAACCTCGAAATTGCCCAGTTTTAAAAAAAATAATAAAAGAAAATCGACGTCAAACGGCCGCTGCAATAACTGTTCAATGGAGGGAAAGAATAAAAAAAAGTGTTTCGGTCGACACTTGCAAACGGACCATGAAAAAAATTGGATACAAATTTTATAAGGTTTGTTTTAGATTTATTTAAATTAGAGCAATTTTAATTCGTTAAAAACATAGGCCAAAGAAAAACCACTTTAAACACCTAAACAAAAGAAAAAGCGGCTAGAGTTGGCCAAACAACGTAAAAACTGGACTTTAAGTCAATGGCGGTCCGTTATTTGGAGTGATGAGTCCATGTTTGAAGTTAGCGTGGGCGACGAACGAAAACGAGTCATTAGAAATTCAAGAGGTTTTCCACAAAGATTGCCTTAAAAAAACGGTCAAGTTTCCAGCATCTCTAATGATATGGGGATGCATGTCGGGGCGGGGTTTGGGCAATTTACATTTTGTAAATGGAATTGTCAATGCTGCCAAGTACAGGATATTCTGGAAAATGAGCTTCTCCCATCAATACCACGACTTCAAACCAGTGATGGAGACTATATTTTCCAACAGGATGGAGCTTCTTGTCATACTGCAAGGTCTACAATGGCGTGGTTATCTACTGAAGCTATTCCTTTACTGGAATGGCCTTCCAGCAGCCCTGATCTTTCACCAATTGAAACTGGCTGGCATAAAATCATTCAAAAACTGCGAAAAGAACCATGCCGGACTCTTCAAGACCTTAAAGCTAAAATCATAAATATTTGGGAGTCTTTTGGTACGAAGAATGTCAAAAATTAGTTGACACAATGCCACGACGCATAGAAGCAGTTATCAAGGCCAAAGGCGACGTAACACCATGGTAAAATAAAAATTAAGACCCATAGGCCAACTATTTTGCACTTAAAAAAATGCTTAAATCGTTATTTTATTTTGTAAGATTGCTCTATACCGTTATTTAATTGAAGTAATTTTGTTTTTGTTACTTATTCCTTTTCAAAATAAATATATCTTAAGAAAAATACTAAAATATTGATTTTATTTCCGATGGAATTTAAGAATCAGCATATTTTTGTTTTTTATCATAGGTAGTCCAACTATTTTGCGTTTGGGCTCGTATACTATACTAGTTGAACGCCCCTTCATCGGATGACTCTGTAGAGCAAATGAATCGCTCTATACTTCATTAACAAGCCAAATTCGTTGACAAAAATCACGATGATTGGGCGATCTTCTCCCGCTCCTTGCAATGGTCTAACGTTCGTCAACTCAAGAGCTAATGAATTTCTTTTATTGACTCTTGAGTTGACGAACGTTTCATTTCCAATGATTTGTGTCCGTCAAATATGACTACTTCAAGAATTATGTCTGGGAACTCCACCAGAGTCAGTTTCTAGAAACTACCGAAGTTACATGATCAACTCAAGGCGATCTATGATCGATCAAGAGTTGAACTTGGAAGTTTGGGGCTAACAATAAAGTATGAATGACTTAAAAGCTACTTACTTACTTAACCGGCTCCCGATCCATGGAGGATCTCTGCCTGAGTTATTGTGGTCTTCCATCGGTTGCATTCCCTCGCGAACTCCCTCCAGTCGCCTGGTCCCTGTAGCGGAGGTTCGGTCTTCCTCGTCGTCTCGAACCTGGGGGCTGGGAAGATTTTCTTGGCTGGAGCGTTGTTGTCCATTCGCTCGATGTGACCGAGCCAGTGTAGTCGACGTGTTTTGGCTTTTTGGACTACATCCACATCTTGGTACAGCTGGTATAATTCACGATTGAATCTTCTCCTCCATTCGCCCTCTTCGCATATAGGACCAAATATCGGCCGAAGAATTTTTCTCTCGAAAGTGCCCAGTATCAATTCCCCTTTTTTACTTATCGTCCAGCACTCGGCGCCGTAGAGTAGAACTGGTAAAATTAGCGTTTTGTACAGCGTGCACTTTGTCTTTCGAGAAAGGAGTTTTGAACCCATTTGTTTGGCCAAACCGAAGTAGCAGCGGTTTGCTAGGGTAATTCTTCGTCGAACTTCCACTAAGGTGTCATTCGTGGGATTGATGTTCGTTCCGAGGTAGGTGAACTCCTTGACTACCTCGAAATTACTGCTACCAACAGTGACGTTTTGTCTTAGGCGATGGACAGTTGAGGCTTTGCTTGTGATAGCATATACTTTGTTTTGTCGTCATTAACTTCAAGACCAACGCGTTTCGCCTGTTCATCAATAGCTGTGAACGCTTCTAGTACAGCTCGCTTGGAGCGGCCGATGATATCGATGTTGTCCGCATAGCCAAGCAGTTGGGAAGACCTGTTGAAGGTAGTGCCTTCCAGGTTAACACCACTCTTGCGCACTATCTGCTTCAGGACTAGGTTGAAGAAATCGCATGATAGCGTATCTCCCTGTGGGAAGCCTGTACATGTTTGGAATAGCTCGGATGAGCTGTTACCCATTTGCACGTTGCACCGCGTGTTTTGTAACGTCATGCGGCATAGCTAGATCAGTTTTTTCGTTATCCCGAGTTCCGACATTGCCAATAGAAGCTCTTGGCGACTTATGCTATCATATGCGGCTTTAAAGTCGATGAAAAGATGGTGGGTCTCGACTTGAAATTCGTTGGTCTTTTCCAGGATTTGCCTCAATGTGAAGATTTGGTCTATCGTTGATCTGCCTGGCCTGAAGCCACACTGGTACGGGCCGATTATAGTGTTGCAGAAAGGTTTTAGACGCTCACATAGTACGGTGGATAGGATCATGTAGGCAACATTAAGCAGGGATATGCCCCTGTAGTTTTTGCAAAACATAGGATCGCCTTTTTTGTAGATTAGACATGGAGCTTTTTGACCAGTCTTCGGGCATACTTTCCTCCTCCCACACTTGGTTGATGAGATGATGCATGCACCCCATCAGGACATCTCCTCCATACTTAAAGAGTGCCTTCGGATTTGTTATTCTTCTTAAAAGCTAATTGTCCTAAATTTCAGATTGGAAACTTTGTATGGTTCCATAACCCCCAAAGAAGATTCTCTTCGAGTCTCTCCAAAACTTCAATCCGATTGGGATAGGCCATACCGAGTAATGCAAATCATATCAGATGTAACCATAAAGATCACCAAGAAACCTAGATCACAGTTTAACAGTTTAAAGTTGTGCACATTGATCCCGTAAGCAGATACCGAGGTAATAACTTTAATGATTGACTTTCCGAGAGAAGGCTTTCGACCCAAGGGACTGCTGTTCAAGAATAGATGAATTTTTAGGAACTAACCAACCCAAGCCTAAACTCTCCGCGAAAGTACCAGCTGACATTTGCAATCGAGAATGATCTACGGATAAAATGGACAGTGAATAAAGTCTTTTAATTTTTTCGTCATTAATTTATTTAGCCAAACCTACATTGAGAGCCCTATGATCCGCAATTTAGCGCCAAAATACAGAGTCAATTCCCTTGAAAAACATTTTTTTTGGGAATCGAACCAAAAACCAACATAATCTTGAGGAATTCTCCATAAAATTATATCAAGACCTAATCACCTAAACTTATAGACTGTCTTTCACTCGTGACTCAAAAAGGATTATTTTACCCATTAACCCCTAAGTATCCGGACCTGGAAATATGATAGAGATTTTTGGAAGGTAGAACTGTTGGCATTCACAAATGATTATTTGGTTTTCTGAAAGGCTAAACACGGACATGGCTGTGCGGTATAGAGTAGGTAAATACCTACGGCAGCAGTCATGATCTATCGAAAAACCACATTATTTGTGCAATCGTTGGCAGAAATTTCAAAGCTCTGTTCGGGATTTATTTGAAAACCTGCATTTGGAGATAATTCTTCGTATACCTATATGTCTTTTTTGAACCGGAAATATCTACTATTTGTTTTAAAATTTAATCTGTGAATGAAGTTTGTGTGGTTCAATTTTGTTTTTCGTTGGTTCCAACGAACGTGTATGTCATGTCAAAGAGTATAATAATGTTGTGTGTTCATTAGGGGAATTGTATATAAAGAATCTGTTTGTAGCATAATTGAAGTTGATAACCTAGAAAATAAAAACAAATTCAAGTTAGTGATTGACCATGACCATGTTTTCGGAAATCACATTTCGCGAAAAACAGTCATGTTATTTATTGATATCGATTGATTGTTATTGACGCTGGTCTAGGAACCAGTAACAAGTTATATGTCACAGGAACGGTATTTGCATTTACTTGAGGGTCTTTCAATTAGAAAATATCAAGTTTAGGATTCCCTTCAAACACAGCTCTATTGAAGAATTTTCGGTGATTCACATACACAAGAGGCTTAAATTCTAGATTTATTTTTGATCTTTTAAGATATTAGACCCAAATCTTTTCTTAAAATCCGCTCAATTGGGACAATGTTCCCAATTCTTGTAACCAATAGCGTGAAATTGACTTATTAGGGTCACTTTGAACCCAACTATGATATTTTCAATACCTCAAACGGTGCGACACGTGAGTGAGACATTCCACAGCAAAATTCAAAATTCCTTAGGCCTCAGCCACGCACTGAGCGACGAGCGACTGAGCGATTGAGCGACGTCGCTCAGTGCGTGGCTGAGGCCTTAAGCTGATTCGAATTTATTCACTATTGCACATGAGACGAATATTTGAATTAACGTTCTAGAAGTTTTGAAAATAGACAAAAAAAACAAGAAGTAAGAGAATGGAAAAGAAAATACATGAGTTTGTGCAAAAAGACGAAAAATTATTTATAAAATAAAATGCACGACTGGGTCGCACAAACTTGCTCCTATGTAATAGACTAGGAATTTTAAAAACGGATGTTATTAAAGAAAACTGTTCATAAGGATAAAATGAATTTTTTAAATTCTTTTAGTAGTAAGAGATAAAAACAGAATGCTATGCAAATATGAATTTATGCAGGAACAAAAATTATAAGTCGTAGTGGTTCCTTAAAAAATTAAGCTTTTATTTACAAAAATTTTAAAACATTTTTAAGAAAAAATTTTGGTACGCCAACCTTAAGTTTTTATTATTGTACGAATGAAAGTCTAATTTCAAAAAAAAAAATACTAAGCCGTTCTTGAGATATCAAATTTTTCAAAAAAAAAAATTCCTTTTTTTTTTTTTTTAAATTGAAAAAATATTTTTTCTTAAGTTTTTAAATGCAATGTTTTGAAACTTCTTAGGAGCTTCTTTATAAAAAAATTCGTTAAAATCCGTTATGCCGATAATGAGAAATTCAAAATTCGAAAAAAAATCGTTCTATGGTAGGTACAGTCAGTAATATCTAGATTTCAATTTTTTTTTATTAAATTATAGATCGTAAAGATTGATCAAAAGAAAAAAAATTTTAGCAAAATTCTCGGAACCGTTTTCGAGAAAAATACGATTTTCGAAAACCATTTTTTAAAAATTTGTATGGAAGGTACCGTTAGTTTTAGATAAAACAAAATTTTTTTTTTCAAATCTTGTAGATTATGATAAGAAACTTTTATTTGTCAAGTTTGAAAAAAATCGAGCATGGGGTTTTCGAAATATTGAGTTTCCAAAAAAAAAAATTTGATATAATGTAATAATATTCAATATTTGGAGGAGCTTTGGCATAAATCGGCTGTACCGTTTTTGAGAAAATCAAAAACAAAAAAAAATAGACCCAGGGGGGCTACCAAAAATAACAATTTTTCGGAAATTTTTTTTAACCATTAGCTAGTTTTAACCAAATGAAATTTTTCAAATTTTTTCAAGAAAATTCTGTGGCACAGTTTTTGAGAAAAAAAATATTTATAAAACTTCGAAAAAAATCGTATGGCAGGTACCGTTATTTTTGGTCTTAAAAAAAAAGAAAAAAACGTGTGGGGGAAAAATCAAAACGCATATCTACCAAGTTTGAAGAAAATCGGCCCAGCCGTTTAGGCTATAGTCGAACCGACAGACAGTCAGACAGAATTGCGAGACCTATTTTTTTTGGTCTTCGCTATCATTGTAATGTCATAACTTGCCTTATAGTACCTATAAGTCGCAAGTAAGAAATTGATTCTAGCATGCGAGAGGTATACCGCGGATAAATGAGCATTCGCGCCTCTTGCGGTGATGACATGACGATCATATATAACTGAGGTATTGAGTTTTCTGGTTGAGGAGAATCTTTGAGGATAAGGTAAGCGTTCCGTACTTTAGGTCGTGACCACGAATAATGAACCTAGTTGGAAATGTCGCCGTCTGGTGAAAGAAATTATAATTATTTCTAAAAAAAGTAATCGCGGTAAGTTCCGAAAAACTTTATCTATTTAACATGAATAACGTCCGCGAAATGATAAACTTAAAATCTCATATTTAATGCAATGCTTAGCTCTCTTTTGCTAATAAAATGGCAAAAACAATAATGCCTCACTTCATTCGATACCTGGATATGTAAGTGCCTAAGGAAATGAGGAGGCAAACTCCATAGCAAAAATAGGTGCAAGAACTCCTCTTATGGGGCCAGAGTCCTACTGCGTAATAGAAGAAAACAGTGTTAAAAATGAAATCAAAATAGAGGAGGATCCAAGAGATCCAAAAACTGGAAAGAATTCCCAAAACTGGGGCAGGTATAACCACTTCTTGGAATCTATAAACAAGGTCGTTGCAAGAACTGCTTAAGTAGGAACAATCTACAAACAATAACAGGACTCCTTGGACGCTACCCTACCAAGTAGAAGAGAATGATTTATCCTCTCTCAAAGTACTCTAAATGTCTAAATAATTAAATTTATCAAAGGGATGAGCTTAGAGGAAGAGCCTCGAACTACAGCCTAAACCACTGGACCTATTTCTGTCAATCTCGGTACTTAAGGGTTTTCGGTGATTTTTAGAGGAGCAATTGAATTTTTTTTTATCTCCAAAACTAACGGTAGGTACCCCCCATGCACCCGTAATGCAAAATTTTATTTATCTCGAAAACGGCTCTAACGATTTTGATAAGAAAAATTAGGTGTGATACTATGGACATGGACTACATTTTGGTCAAACAAAATTTTGGGGCAAAATGTTATTAACGGTACCTGTCATAGAACCGTTTTTTTGATTTTCGACTTTCTCATTAACGGCTCTAAAGATTTTAACCAAAAGTCCCTTAAGTTTAAAATAATATTGTATATAAAAATATTCGAAAAAATATTTGTTGGTTTTTTTTTGAAAATTTTTTTTTTTTGAAAAATCAATATCTTCAAAACCCATGAACTATTATTTTTTTAAATTATTTCCTAAAATCAATATTACTAAATGCTTAAAATTCGCATCCCGCATTTTTTTCTTGAGACATTTTAAAGAAATTTCTTATATAAAAAAAAATATTTAATAATAAAATGATTTTTGAAAGTTTGTTTGCATAAATTCATAGAAATCAGACGGCAATTTTATGCATTTGAACATTATTATCTCATTAAATTCATGTCTTACATTTATAAAATTTATCTTAAATTCCAAAGTACTTTTACATATAAGAGCAAGTTCGTGGGATCTAGTCGTGAATTTTATTTATTTATTTAATCTTTAAGTATGATAACTTTATAAGACAATCATTATATTTTATTTAATTTGTATGCATAAATCTTAAATATAATAATAATAAATAACTCAATTTAGGTGTCTGACAATATAAATGATCACAAAAAGTGTGTTTCATTAAAAAAAATATTATTAAAAAGCTCCGAAACTGATTTTTAAACATATATGATATATCTATTTAATTAGAAATCAATTCGATCATATATTGAATTAATTAATGAGCATGAATTAAATATTGGTTCAGATTTACCATCGTCTCGCATGAAGCGAGCTCAAGTCAATCAAACGAGAACTAACTTCTTAGGGTGGCATTATGCCATCGACCCAATTGAGTTTGTGAATTTTTACTTGCACAGATTCTAAACGCTTAATATTCACTTTATAAGAAGGGTACCAAACGCAACAAGCATATTCAAGTACAGATCTTACCAACGAAACATAGATCGACTTCAAGGTGTAGGGATCTGTAAATACTGTAAAAAATAATTTCAAATCATCGGCGTAGAGTAAACATGACGAAAATAAGACTACATTAGCAAGATCGTTAGTAAAAAGTAGAAAGAGAAAGGGCTCTGATGGCTTCCTTGAGGTACTCCAGAATAATTGAATATAAGCCTAGAACATTTTGAACCTATTGCAATATACTGAGTTCATTCATTTAGATAACTTTCGATCCACCGAAGCAAATTAAAATGAAAACCTATCAACTCAAGTTTTTGTTTAAGAACATTATGTTGTCCCCTGACATTTGCATGTCATCAACATACTTTTAGATTGAACTGTTTTTCACTACAGACGGCAATTCATTTACATATAGAGAATATAATATAGGACCCTAAATTGAACCTTGTAGAAGCTCTAATTTTATTTGAAATGTTCATCTTAGGGACATCGGTCGATTGTGGTTTATTCGCAGAGACCTACGACTTCAGGAAACCCCACAATAAAAAGTCTAGCGGGGTTAAACAGCATGAGCTTGGTGGCCAAATTCCGTCACCTTAATTTCAAATTATTCATGCAAAATGTCAATCGTAGCATCGTCCGTTCTGTGGCACTTAGTGCCTTCATGCTAGAACCCCATGTCATCTTGTTCCATATGGTTCAATTTGACCCATAAGAAATTGGTGATCATTGCTCTGTAGCGCTCGCCATTGACGATAACCGCCTCGCCAACTTTGATTTCGAAAAAAAATTACTGACCAATGACGTCGCAGGACCAAATATTCACCAACCGGTATCTATTCGAGGATGCATTGTCACCTGGTGAAACTCGTTTTCATCATTCATCCAAAAATACACACTTGAAATCTGCGAAAGGCCGATCACTTATGGTGCACGGCGAAGAATCAACTGCATCGAGTTCTGCTGCACACATTCACGGACCGTAGCAATGTTCTCGGCAAATTTTACGTTCCTTTTATGAACAAATGTTGGCTGATTGATTACTGTTGGTCTCAGATTTTGCCACCAAACGTTGAAGTGTCAACTGTGAAGGGCCACTCCGTCTACCGTAAACATGGAAAACCTCTGCGTTGATCAATACTATTCTCTAGGCGACCTAAGCTCAAATGGATGGCTTCACTTAGATACTACCCTTAAAACTTTATGTACCTCTATAGGTAATTGAGGTTTAAAATGAGGATAGGTCATCCTGCGGCAAAAACTTCTACGATAGAAAATGAAAAGCAATACAAATAATTTTGTATTGTTTAATTTAAAATAAAAACTTTTGGCGAACATCCACTAAAATTCGTACGTTTCCGGTTAGTGGTTAACATTTAACAACGGAAAACCATTAAATGTGTAATTTCGTACAAGTAAATCAACAAAATAAAATAATTTAAATTTTAATTGATTACACTCTCTACGTTCTACCTACATTGAACTTCCGTTTGCTGAAATCCTCATAACTCAGTGCTTGACAGTCCGTGTGAATATTGCTAAAACAAAACAACACCACACAAAAGCACTGCTGCACGTTTTTTGTAATACAAAGTAAGTGGTGGAAATTTCATTTCCTGTGCAAACTATACCGGATCCAGATTAATGAAATAACTTTTTACATCCGGTAAAACAAAATACACAAAATACACAATCTCATCCCCCGCCCTGCGTTCAATTAGCTTCATCTACGTCGATGTACCTATGTGGAAAGGTATACATAAAAAAGCTTTGAGGGACATACCTGTCAGGAGCAAAAAAAATAAAATGCACGACTGGGTCGCACGAACTTGCTCCTATGTAATCGACTGGGAATTTTAAAAACGAATGTTATTAAAGAAAATTGTTCATAAGGATAAAATTAATTTTTAAATTCTTTTAGTAGTAACAGAATGCTATGCAAATATGAATTTATGCAAAAAAAAAATTATAAGTCCTTGTAGTGGTTTCTTTAAAAGAAGCTTTTATATACAAACTTTTTAAAAGCTTTTTAAGAAAAAATTTTGGTACGCTTATTTAAAGTTTTTATTATTGTTCGAATAAAAATTAAATTTACGAAAAGAAATATTGACCCGTTTCGGAGATATCGAATTTTCAAAAAAAAAAAAAAAAATAGATTTTTTTTTCAAAAATTCAAAAAATATTTATTTTAAAGTTTTGAAATGCAATGTGTTTTAGACTTTTTAGAAGCTTGTCTATAAAAATTTTCATTAAGATCCGTTATGTGGATAATAATAAATTCAAAATTCGAAAAAATGGTTCTATGGTAGGTACAAGCTGTAATATCTTAATTTCAAAATTTTTTTTATTAAATTAAAGATCGTAAAAATTAATTGAGAAACAAAAAATTTTATCAAAATTCTAGGTGCCGTTTTCGAGAAAAATACGATTTTTGAAAACCATTTTTTTTAATTTTTTAGCATTTGTATGGTAGGTACCTTTATTTTTAGGTAAAATTAAAAATTTTTTTTTCACATTTTGTAGATCATATTGAGAAAATTTTAAAAAAAATCTAGCATGGGGTTTTCGAAATATTGAGTTTTGAAAAAAAAATTTTGAAGTTTTTTTTAAAAATCCAAAAAAAATTTTTTTGAAAATTTGAGTACACAATTCTATTTATGTTTTTGGGGAGCTTTAGCAAAAAAAAAATGATCAAAATCGGTTGAACCGTTTTTGAGAAAATCAAAAACAAAAAAAATTTTTTTCAACCAATACCTAGATTTAATTAAATAAAATTTTTCTGTATCTTTATTTTTAAAATCTGTTGAACAGTTTTTGAGAAAAAAAAATGTTTATAAAATTTCGAAAAAAATTCGTATGGGGGGTACTGTTATTTTTGGTCTTAAAAAAAAAAAAGAAAAAAACATGTGGGGGGAAAAAATTAAAAGTGATATGTACCAAGTTTAAAGAAAATCGGCCGAGTCGTTTAGCCTGTAGTCGAACAGACAGACAGACAGACAGACAGACAGACAGACAGACAGAATTGCGAGACCCACTTTTTTAGTCTTCGCTATCATCGTAATGTCAACTTTGATCAAAATCTCGAGTTCGATTTTTTTTACGAATGCATAACTTGCCTTATAGTACCTATAAGTCGCAAGTAAAAATCCAAAAATACATAATACCGAGGTAGAGGTACATATTATTCTGCAAACAATCTGACACCACTCACCCCACCCCTGCATGCCACTAACCACTGAAAGTCATCAGTAGCCCCATCAAAATAAATAGCTAGGTATCTGGTTGCTTTCAACGAAGGTCCTGACAAAATTGGATAACAATCGGGCACGGCAGGTGAGCGAGAATCATAAATTTATATAAATTTGATATTTCGTCCGATGACAAAGGACCTCCAACATCACCCACACACAGTCTATCTGTCAATCGAGGCCACATACTGTGCATCTATATGTGTGTATTTCACTGAAAACCCCCACCACTGCTGCCGGTCTGTCCGCAAAGTCATCACAAGAGGACACGCCAGCAATGAGTTATCAGCGCTTTTAGCCAAATCATTATTCTCTCTCTCGAAAAAATGTTTGAATAATTTTCAAATGTTTTTTTGAAATACCTACCCACGAGTACGTATTTTAAAATGTGGCTTTGTGACGAGGAGTGAGAACGGAGGTAAATGTGCTTCGGGATTATCCTATTTATTTAAGCCTTGATGAAAAACCCCCAACTAAAACTGAATGGGCTGTGGGCTTAGTTCGGGATTAGATGTTGTGTGTTTTAAAACAATGAAAATTTGCTGATGGCTTATATCTGAGTGAATTTTAGGATTTGATTTCAGGTTTTGGTCAATTATGTCAGCGACCGCAGTTGCAAATTTAATTATTTTGGAGGTGGTTCTTCGTATACGCTATATAGGAATGTGGAATTGACGTCAAACGTGATCTGATGAGATTTTTGAACCCGCAATGAAAATTTAATTAGGCTCAACGATGTTCGATTAAAAACATTCACCGCTGGCTGCGAAAGTTCTTTTGGAAAATATATCAGTTTCAAATTTCTCGTTTATTCTAACGATTTCTGCAGAAGCTGCATGGACGAAGGAGATTTCTCTAATACAACGAATCTAGTGATCTGGTTTCATAAATAGTTCCAATTGATTAAACGATTAGGGAGAACGTCAATGGACCAACTCATGGCCGAAGTGTGTCGGCTCTCATGCTGACAGCCACGTCAATCTGACCTAACTATCTCATCGCGCAGCTTATGTGTTTGCCAAAAAATGTACTTCTGTCATTGTGATCATGGCATTTTAAGTTTTATTCTGGTTGTAAGGGCGAGCATAATATGACGTCATGAAATTGACTACCAGCATTAACGAGAGTTTGAAAATTTGACTTCAGCACATTCACTTAACCCAAGTTAACACTACGAGTAGCTTGGAACTTTAACCCATTGATTTGTTTTACGTTTTTCCAGAAGTCTTTTACATTCTTGCAAACCGCAAGGTTCTGTGCTAGCTTTTCGAAGTACTAGTGTTCTTGTATTCTGTTCTTTGTTTTACAGTTACGTAGGCGTTCTAATAGCTTTCAAAAAATCCATTCCTGAATCTCCATTTTGTTTCCCCAGGTCAACTTGAAGGCATTTATTAAGTAAGTATGTAATAAGAGAATTGTTTGCTGGATTGTTTCCAACGACGACGTTTGGGAAGAAGTTGTAGCTCACTAACATTTTTTTTAAGCGGCTCGGCTGATTTTCTTCAAACTTGGTATATATGTATCTCTGCCGTAACTTCACGCCCGCGCTGTGTTGAAACATTTAAAGGGTAATCATAATCCCTTGAGCGCGGGTAGATTATAAAAAAAAAAAAAATATGGGTTTTCATTTTTTCCCCCACACGTTTTTCTCTTTTTTACTTGCGATATACGAGTACATAGGTACTATAGGGCAAGTTCTGCATTTGGCAAAAAAATCGAACTCGAGATTTTGATCAAAGTTGACATTACGATGATAGCGAAGACGAAACAAGTGGGTCCGACAATTCCGTCTGTCTGTCTGTCTGTTTGTTTGTCTGTCTGTATGTCTGTACCTCGATCTAGAGCCTAAGCCACTGGACCTATTTTCTTCAAACTCGGTAGTTATGGGTCTTCGGTGATTCCCTAGAGGGGTAATTGAAATTTTTTTTTAGCTCTAAAACTAACGGTACCTCCCATACACCCGTAATGCAAAATCTTATTTATCTCGAAAACGGCTCTAACGATTTTGATAAAAATAAAAAATTTTTGGGGCAAAATGTTATTAACGGTACCTGTCATATAACCGTTTTTTTTGATTTTCGACTTTCTCATTAACGGCTCTAACGATTTTAACCAAAAAATTTCAGCAGGAGTCCCTCTAAGTTTAAAATAATATTGTATATAAAAATATTCGAAAAATTATTTGTTGGTTTTTTTTTTTTTTTTAATTTTTTTTTTTTTTTTAATTTTTTTTGAAAAATCAATATCTTCAAAACCTATGAACGATTATTTTTTGAAATTATTTCCTAAAATCAATATTATTAAATACTTAAAATTCGCATCCTACATTTTTTTCTTGAAAAATTTTAGAGAAATTTCTTATATAAAAAATTTATTTAATAATAAAACGATTTTTCAAGGTTTATTTCCATAAATTCATACTTTTTACATTTGAACATTATTATCTCATTAAATCCATGTTTTATATTTATAAAATGTATCTTAAATTCCAAAGTACTTTTACATAAGAGCAAGTTTGTACGATCCAGTCGTGCATTTTATTTTTTTTTAAGACCAAAAATACCTGCCATACGAATTTTTTTCGAAATTTTATAAATATTTTTTTTTCTCAAAAACTGTCCCACAGATTTAAAAAAAAAAATTCATAAAATTTCTTTTAGTTAAACCTAGGTAATGGTTGAAAAAAAAATTCCAAAAAATGGTTATTTTTGATACCCTTCTTGGAACCATTTTTTTTGTTTTTGATTTTCTCAAAACGGTACAACTAATTTTGATCATTTTTTTATGTTAAGGCTCCCCAGCAGTTTCAATATTACTGCGTATTTAAATTTTCAAAAACTTTTTTTTTTGGATTTTTACAAAAACTTTCCAAATTTTTTTTTGAAAACTCAATATTTCGAAAACCCCATGCTTGATTTTTTTAAAACTTGATAAATAAAATTTTCTTAAAATAATCTACAAGATATGAGAAAAAAAAATGTATTTTACCTAAAAATAACAATACCCTCTATACAAATGCTAAAAATGGTTTTCGAAAATCGTATTTCTCTCGAAAAACGGTTCCGAGAATTTTGCTTAATTTTTTTCTTTCGATTAATTTTTAAGATCTATGATTTAATAAAAAAAAAAATTTTAAAACAAGATATTACTGACTGTACCTACCATAGAACGATTTTTTAAAATTTTGAATTTCTCATTATCGGCATAACGGATTTTAATGAAATTTTTTACAGAAAAGCTTCTAAAAAGTTTAAAAAACATTGAATTTCAAAACTTTAAGAAAAACATTTTTTTTAATTTAAAAAAAAAATCATTTTTTTTTTGAAAATTCAATATCTCGAAAACGGCTCAATATTTTTTTTGTAAATTTAATTTTTATTCGAACAATAATAAAAACTTTAAATTGACGTACCAAAATTTGTTCGTAAAAATGTTTTAAAAATTTTGCATATAAAAGCTTATTTTTCAAGAAACCACTAGAAAGACTTATAATTTCTGTTCTTGCATTATCCTATGTTTGCTTGAATCACATGGCATCCTATTTTTACATCCATCTACTAAAGAAGTTGTTTTAGTCGTTTAGGAAATTTATTTTTATGCTTATGAACAGTTTTTCTCTAATAACATTCATTTTTGAAATTCTTAGTCTATTACATAGGAGCAAGTTCGTGCGACCCAGTCGTGCATTTTATATATTATTGGAAACACCTTTGATATTTTCCAGTAACTCGGAAAGTAATAGTTATCAAGCAGATTGTTAAATATAACGCAATACTCTCGTATGATATCGATCGGTATATGTTTTAATACAATGTTTGGAATGTTGTCTAAGTCGCTTGACCTTTTCGTATTTAGTTTCCTGAGTTAAATAGTCAATTCGTCAAGAGTCGTAAAGTAATTGCTGGTCTCTTCATATGTTAGTCTGTCAGCGCTTAATCCCTCAGAAAATTTCAGAAGAGTTAAGGTTTCGCTGTCATGAAACCTCAACAGTTCATCACTTCGTCAGTCTTGCAGCTAGAGAGTTCTCTAGCGTGAACCGTTTCAAAATAAAAGCCGATAAGGTTGAGTTTGTCCACTCCACCATCTATAACATATTGGTTATCGACGAAGTAGCAACCTTGGATATTGATCCCTGCCTGAGATAGTAGGCTCTGAGAAGACAGTGGTATTCTCAGTTTCGGAATTTTGACAACGTTACGTGCTTTGTACAATTTATTTATTTTTGGAAACATCTTTCTACTGTCTGATTTTATTATGCTTTCAGCACGTTGTTTCCAGTAATCGTTGACACTATTCCGAAACTGCTGGTTGAACAGAGTTTTCACATTTCTCAGGAGAGATTTTAATTTCTGTAGCTCCAAATTATGGGGAACGTCTTGAAACTGGCGTCGTATTTGATTTATCTGAGTGATTAGGAAGCTTTTATGAGTTTGTAATGTCTTAATGTCACGGTTTAAATAACGAATTAACGACCCTATAGCTTTTAATACACGGTGTTGAGATTCCCTATATACAATTCGCACTCCTCGTTAGAGAGATTCCTATTGCTAGGAATACTCGATGAGGAAGTGCTATTCCTATATTTCCTAGTGGCACAACGTTAAAATCGGCACCAATTAGTCTGTCTAAAATTTAATTTAGGGACCTTATTCCACGTCGCGAAGCTAAATGCTGATTCGTCAACAAATGTAACCAATTTAACTATTGCATGATGATTGCTACGACGCCATAGAAAAATGCGGGGATCGAAATCTCAAAAGAAACTATCGTAACAAGAACATTCCCATCATATTAGATAGCCAAGCTGCACTCAAGGTACTGAGCTTATATACCAACAGCTCTAGATTAATGTGGGAGTGCATAAATAGGCTAAACGAACCTTGCAAACAGAAGGGTAGCACTTCATTGGGTACCTGGTCACGTGGCTGTTCATGGAAACGTAGAAGTGGAGGTAGCAAAATTAGGCGAATCAACCCATTTGACAGGGCCTGAGTCCTATTTAGGAATAGGAGAAAACATAATCAAAAACAAAATCAAACACGAAAAGGAGGCAAGTATATCCAAGAACCACAAAGTACTCCCAAGAACAGGAGACACTACTACTGGGCAATTATAACCAGAAACTGTTTTCACAAACTACATAAGCTTTAGTGAAACAACCTACGAATAATAACAGGTATCCTAACTCACCTAGGTAAACTTGGTGTAGTAAGCAGTGCCACATGTAGATTCTTCAACATTCATGAAGAAAAAACAAAGCACATACTAGGAAAATGTTGTCCACTCATGCACCAAAGAACAAAAATAATTGTGGTAAAATACCATTTAAAAGGAAGCGACCTATCCGCTTTGAAGGTGTCGCAAATAATTAAATTTCTAAGAGCCATAGATTTGGAGGAAGAACTGTAAATTAAGCAAGCTCATCCAGAATAGATCTCTAGGTTGCATTCATTCATTCATTCATTTAGTTGGCGCTACAGCGCCAGCGCGGGGTGCGCCCGGCCATCAAATAATAGACCCCGCCAGCAGTCCGATCTCTAGCTTGCTGCCTCAGTTTCGAGTCCCAAGTTGCCTTAAATCGTCCTCAACTTGATCACACCACCGAAGATGAGATCTGCCTCTGTTCCTCGTACCCTCTGACATAGCGTTGAATACCTTACGGGATGGAGCTTTCTTGACTAGGAACACGTCACTGTACATCGCGTACAATTCATGATTGCATCGTCTTCGCCCGATGTTATTCTGCCTATCGACACAAACCGGACCATAAATCGCGCGTAGAACCTTTTTCTCGAAAACACCAAGGAGGTTTCATCCGCCTGGGAAAGGGCCCATGCTTCTGCACCATATAGCAAGACCGGGATGATCAGGGTTTTGTACAGCGTCTCCTTGGTTTTTCTCGATAGGGCCTTATATTAGGCCTTATTACTCAATTGCTTACTTAGCGCAAAGAAACAGCGATTAGCAAGAGTAAATCTACGTTTGATTTCAGCACTGATGTCATTTGCAGAGTTCACAGCGGTACCCAGGTAGACAAATTATTCTCTGACCAACTCGAAATTATATCTATCAATAGTCACGTTCTGACCAAGTCTGCGGTGCGAATCGGCTTTATTTGATGACAGCATATACTTCGTCTTCTCCTCATTAATCACAAGACCCATTTTGTACGCTTCAGACTCCATACTAGAAAAGGTACCCGTAACTGCTCGCTTGGATCTTCTTATGTCGAAGTCATCCGCGTATCCAAGATATTGAGTGGACTTTTGAAAGATAGTGCCATTGGTGTTGGGCCGAGTATTGCTTGTCGAAGTACTCTGGTGGTTTCGAAGGTTTCGGTTGAATCTCTCCCAATTTTGACTGGGCAACGGACATTTTCCAACGTCATCCTGATAAGACGTATCAGTTTGGCAGGGATACCAAAAATCGACATGGCACGATACAGCTCTTCTCTATTCACGCTGTCATAAGCTGCTTTAAAATCCATGAATAGGTGGTGTGTATCGACATTAAATTCTTGGGTCTTGTCCAGGATTTGGCGTAGTGTGAAGATCTG
The DNA here is from genome assembly GCA_911387755.1 of Chrysotoxum bicinctum. NCBI lineage: Eukaryota > Metazoa > Arthropoda > Insecta > Diptera > Syrphidae > Chrysotoxum > Chrysotoxum bicinctum. Next base: position 58,496,002 of record OU426989.1, on the reverse strand, counting down.
GTAGATGGTAGACTTTCCAGGCCTGAAACCACACTGATATGGGTCAATCAGTTCATCAGTAAATAGCTTCAGGTGTTCACATAATACGCTAGACAGGATCTTATTAGCGATGTTTAAAAGCCTAATGCTTCTATAGTTGCTGCAGAGAAGGCGGTCGCCTTTTTTGTGGATCGGGCAGATGGTACTAACTAAGGTTCCACTCGTCGTTGGTGTATGCTCCTAACCAGATCATCTCCAGCGTACTTAAAAAGTTCCGCCTGTAGACCATAAGAACCGGCTGCCTTGTTCGATTTTAACCTGGCGATGGCTAACTTGATCTCACTTAGGTCGGGTGGGTGAAACTCCAGATCATCAACCAAATTTGCTAGACGTGGCTGCTTGCTGGCGGAATTTTGGTCATCATCTCCATTAAGCAGCTGGTTAAAATGATCTCTCCAGATTTTCAACATCGACTGCGTTTCCACTATGGTGTTTCCTTCCTCATCCTTGCAGGCACCAGGGCGACTAGTGAATCCTGTTGTTTTCTTTTTGACTCTTTTGTAGAAACTCCGCACCTGCTTTCTGCTAAAACACCTCTCTGTTTCCTCCACTTCACGCTGCTCATGGTTTCTTTTCTTTTTACTGAGCAAGCGGTTTTCATCCCTTCTCTTTTCTTAACTTAATTCCTATTAATCATAAAAGCTGGTACATGCGACCCAGTGGCGTACTCTTAATACTCCTAAACTTTTTGCAAACATAGTCTGTTTCTAGGTACTTTGGTTTGCAATAAAACTTATTGCATAATTTTGGGGTTTTCTTCTCTCCAACAGTTAAATGAGATAAATTAAATTTTGCCTAAGTCTCCCCTTTTGTACAGAAATGGTCAAGTTTAAGACTTAGAAAAAAATGTGTGTATTCTTGAATGAATTCCAAAATACTCATAATATGTCTCTAAAGATCCCCTAAAAGCCAACCGCTAATTTTTCGTGTTAAAAATTCTCTGCAGAAATATTTTATCTTGCTCCCAACCTATCACAACTTGCGGAACTAAAATTTCAAGCTAAACTGAGCGAAATAAAAAAAATAAACTTTCCGATTACGAACCTGTTGAAATTTTCCAACAACATTACAAATCCCCAATTAATGACCAAATTTCCCAAAACAAGTTTGGCGAAATTTTGAAATAAAACCACAACAACCTGTCTGCTGGTGAAAGTTTATTTTTTGTTTGGCATCAAAATTCCCTAATCCGCTGTCGATTGCCCCCGTCCAATTATTTATCAACAATCCGTTTCAGTTATCCTTTGGGTAAGGAGACCATTGAGCAATTGGTTCTGAGTAAGCTCCGTGTCCCCCATAACCTCCTGATGATGGAGAGCATGGCACTGGAGCCAATTGAGGTTGGCAACTGAACAAGTAGTTCGTGGGGCATGGGATACTTGGGAGATATGCTGGAGCTGCAGCTGGTGCCCCACCATACGACCTGGCAGCCTTGCGGACTCTCAACGATTCCAAATTGTCAGCTGCTTCAACCCCTTGCTGAGCATTTGGCTGCAATTGCTCCAATTCATTTACAGGCGCGCTCATAGCTCCAGCAGCGCAAACTGCAACCACAAGTAATCCAATGAAGAATTTCATGTTCGAAGACAAATTGTTTTGTGTGAACGTAGACTAAAAGCGAACTGATGTTGACCAACTGTCACAGTGGCATATTTATTTGTGCAGCAAAAGTGCAGACTCAACATTTCAAGAAGACAAAAATATGAATTTGGTAGTTCAGCAAATTTCAGCAACACATAAATATTGGTGTCAGTGTGTTCAAGCGCGTAACCTTTGTCAACGAAACTCGTGACGAAATTCTAGCCGCTCTCGTTTCGGAATCGGAATTCTATATTTGGGGTCGCATGTGTGACTCGAACGACCCCAATTAGTCTAATCTTCAACTTAAATTCAAGCCAATGGCTTTAACTCGCACGATTAATTGCCAAGATTAGTTGCGACTGCATTATTAATTCAATTATATCCACTGGGGGCGATTTATAATTTAAGGGCTGCAATTAAGGGTTGTTAATAGCAGATATGTGTCAAGTTGGTGATGATTAACTGGTCTGATGTCGTAATCATACTCAAAATGAATTAATTTGTAGTAATCTACATGCCCGTTGGGCCGAACAAATCCAATGGCTTGACTCAAATGATTCCTTATTTGGGAAAAGCATAAATTATTAATTCGTTTTGTTGATTTTATATGAAAAACATTAAGTTAAGCAAATATCTGCTTTAATCAGAAAAACTTAATTGCGTTTGACTTATTAGCACTGTCAATCGCATTTGCATGTCATTTACATTTATTTCCCATTTTCCCATTTGCATTTAAAAATAATTGATTTGTTCGATCAATGAGAAAAAAATACTTTACGCTTAATTAAAGATCGGAAAATCAATTGTTTTTGTTTTATTGGGAGCCGAGAGGGCTTCAATGGCAATTCACTTTAAGTATCTACGTTTAAATTTTGATTTCTGTTTTTATTTTTGTTTGATTTACCTATAGGATGAGCCTAACGAACTGGGAATTGCCGACAATTTGATTTTCTATTTGCAGACCAGCGATGATTTCATTGGAAATTGAATTTCAAATAAAAGTTGGAGGTCTCTGGTATCAATATAACAAATTATTCAAAAAGGTTCGGATTCAAGTTAGGCAAATGTCTATAAGGGGTGGTCCAAATAAAAGTTTCTTTTTTAAAATGCAATAAAGTAAACAAAATAAATTTTTTTTCCAGTTATTATGGCCTTATTAGTAAGAGCAAACATTGCCATTAATTATGGAACACAAAGTCGTCATATTGTCTGCCTCGGCAAGCTTCGCAGTAGCGCATTCTGTCACTCCAATTGTTCAAGACCTTGTTGGTGGTTTCGGGCTGTAGCTCACGGATTGCTTGGATGATATTAGCCTCAAGTGCTTGAATAGTTTTCGGATTCTTGGCTTAACATCGGTCTTTTGCGGTTCCCCACAAAAAAATCCAAAGGTGTCAAATCGCAGCTCCGAGGCGGTCTGGACGGCTGATAACACGACTTGGGAATTTTATGCTCAAAAGATCGACACTGGCATTGGCTGTGTGGCATGGGGCACCATCCTACATGAACCAAAAGGTCGTCCAATTCCATGTCTTTAATTTTTGTAAACAAAAAGTCGGTTAACGTGGCTCTGTCACGCCCGCCGTTGAACGAACATTGTTCGCACCCTCATTTTTGATGAAAAATGGGTCAATGAAGCTACCACTCCACAATCTACACCAAACTGTCACTCCTTGTAGATGGATCAGCTTCTGGACATTAACCTGCGGGTTTTCCGAGCTCCAGATGTGGCAATTTTGTTTGTTAAAGTAGCCGCCGAGATGAAAATGAGCCTCTTCAGAAAAGATGATTTTTCGCCCAAAATAGTTGTCCAATTCAAGCTGTTCTAAGGCCCAAACTGCGAAGCCGATAGTCGTACGCCTTAGATTGCTGAGTCAATTGGACCTTGTTAGCGAATAATCCCAGATCATTGTGTAGGATTCTTCTCAGGCTATTGCGTGAAATGTTGAGCTGTTGATGTTCGGGAATTGAGTCTCACACTCTCGGTTACAACAGCCACATTCTCGCCTGTGCGCACCGAACGATGAGCGACGGAGACCTTGAGTGTTTTCCACTAGCATACCAGTATCACGAACTTTTTGCACAAACTTGCTTACAGTAGGCGCGGTGGGTGCTTCATTTCGGCCAAAACTTCTTTTCAAAAAACGCACTGTTTGTGATACACAGCACTCACTTTGGAAATAAGTTTTCAATATTTCCCAACGCTGTTCAAGTGTAAAGCGACTCATTTCCTTTGGCGGAGGTCTGATACTGACTTTCTGTAAAATTTTTGAGCGGGAAACAGCTGTTAGTGATTGAAAAAGAAACCATTATATGGCCCACCTTTTATAAAATTATTTATTATTTAATGGCTGCCAACAGCACAAGTACAGGTATGGGCCTGATAATTTGCACTATTGTCTCATTATTTGACAAACGAATACGGTCAAACTCGCCCGACTGCAATGGGAAAAGTATCCCACATTTGTGGATTGAAGCCGAAGAAAGAATCTCTTATTTCTGTTAACGTCCGAAGTTGGGCTTAAGGTTAAGTTAGTTGGGGTGATGATGCGGGAAGCCGTATCAACCTCACTCGAGTCTCAATGGATCCATTGTGCTCCCCAGCGTGTGGGTAATATACAAATTAGAATATTAGGAGAAAGGATTTAGTGGAAGTGATAGGTATGGAGTGCTTCCCTGAATCATCCTGATTTCCGAATGAAGTTAAGGATGTTTTTAAGTGTCAAAAATGATACGCCATCCAGGGCCCACTTCGTCGAAAAAGTCTTCTCCGAGGGCATCTTTTCTAGTTCTGGCTAGGCTGGGCTTTCACAATGGCAGTGAACTCTCTTCCACCTCTTCGTCCTGACACCCTCTGATGCATAAGTCAAATGTGCTGATGCCCATTCTGCTCATGTGAGTTCCAATTGAGTTGTGACACGTAAAGATTCCTGTTAAGAGAAACAATTGAGGTCTGCTTAGCTTGAGTAGATACTCGGTTTTTTCCTTGATATATCTGGCCTTGAAAACCGACATTTGCGGTCTTGAGAAAACTTTAGTGAATTCTATAATTTTCCTGCTTTTCCGTACTTAGGGTACCATTTGGCTCGGTTCAAGTGACGAACCGTTTTTGGCCAGTTCATCAGCCATTTCGTTTCCATTCCATTCCACATTTGTGTAGTGTGGCTAAAAAAATAACCTCTTTTAAATTCTGTCCAATAGATTCAAGTGCATTTTTAGAGCACCTGCCCAGATATGGGAACAGTACACGAGCTTCGGAAGAATAAAGGCTTTATATAATAACAATCAGATCAGATGAGGTAAAAAATTTCTTGCATCGGCGGAGAAAACCTAAACACTTAGCTGCGTTTTTGGCTACGTCAAATATGTGATCACTCCACAAAAGATGGTCTGTAATGCACATACCTAGAACTGAAAGCTGTTTAGTCTCCTCGATGCAAGTGGTATTGGATACTGTCGTCAACGAAACAATTTGGGTGATTAGAAGTTTCAGACAAAAGATCATTTGTGAACATAAGGAAGAGTTGCGGAGACAAAACGGAGCCCTGGGGCACACCAGCATTTATTTTGTAGACATCTGATTTAAACCGTCCAAAACTACTTGTATTGAACGGTCCGAAATGTAATTTCTTATCCATTTTCCAAAACTATGTAAAGATTTGTTTCACTCTTCGGTGAGATATACCATCAGATCACCGGACCTATTGCTACGAAAGCCTTACTGCCGGTCATTAAGGAGCTATCGTTCTTCAAGATATTTCTTAAGCTGAAAATTAATCAGCGTTTCCAAGACCTTTGAAAGATGAGACGTAGGTTCAATTGGACGATAGTTAGAGGAGGAGAAGGATTCGCCTTTCTTAGGGACAAGCTGGACAAATGCTGTTTTCCATCCACTCCGGAAGAGACCTGTAGAGTAGTGCAGATGGAAAAGCTTAAGCAGTGGTTTTCCCGGCGGCGTTGAAGAACACCTCTTCAAAGACCTCTGTAAAGACCGGTACATGGTTTGCGTTTAGGACCTGGTTTTCTATCCATATCTAATTGGAATATTTTTTAGTGTGACTAAGTATAAATCTAGGAAATATAGTCTATTTGAATGTCTTTGTCAGTCAAGTTAACAACGGTCATGTGACCACAGTGGCTATGTTTTAATGTGTATACACTCTTTCAGTCGTAGAACACTTTTGGCCGCCAACTCCTTCGTGAATTGATCGAGTGGAGCAAGTGAGAGGAAAGTTTCTAGAGCTTCGGTGGGCGTGGTTCTCATAGCACTTGTTGTACCGATACATTCCAGTCTCTGAGTTTTTGTTTCCTTATCCAAAGCTGGCCGCCAAACCAAAGAGACATACGTCAAGATAGGCGATATAATGACTGTGTACATCGAACGAATGATTTTGGGACTGGGTCCATCTGGTGCTAAAAATTCTACTGAAGGTGAAGAAACCTATTGCACCTTTTTTCCCATTCTTTGATGTCTCTTTCCAGTTTGGGTTACGATCGATAACTAAACGGAGATATTTGGCCGTGCCAGTTATATGAAGTGGTGTCCCATTTATGATGGGAGGATTTAAATTTAGCTCAAGGGTTAACTAAGGGGCATTCCCAGAAGCGCGAGTGATACCATTGAATTGTTCAAGTAGAGGAATGCAACTGGTTATTTCACTAAACACTGTCTATAAAAATAAGGGTCAAATAATGAAAGACAAGATACATTTCGGCGGTGCTCGAGAGATGCAAGTTTTTTTGTTATACTTCTATCACCTATTATTTTTAAAGCTCTTTTTAGATTTTCAATGACTGCCAGGCAATTCCGATTCCGATGCATAGAATATACCAAATGTTTGCAACGCTTCGCTGCTGTAGCATTCCAAACACTTTGGAAAAATTGTCTTTCCATATTCTCAGCATAGACTGCGGTTCTACTACGATGTTCCCTAGATTATCCATGCACGCTTTGGCTCGGGGATTGTATCCTCGTGATGTTTTTTTACCTTTCGGTAAGACTTTCGAACCTCATTCCTGGTATGGCAACCCTCTAGTTCCTCGATCGAGCGCTTCTCATGCTCCTTATTTTTCTTTCCGCAGCCGAACCTCTGCAACAACGAGGTAGTGGTCCGAGTCGATATTAATTCCTCGGAACGTGCGGACATCCTCTACACAGGAGAAGTGTCTTGCTCCGATCGCAATGTGGTCAATCTAGTTCACGGTTGATTGATTAAGAGATCGGCATGTCCTTTTGTGAATATCAAGATATTTTAATTGCGTACTATCTACAAGAACGACCCGCCCCACTGTGAAGTCGATCAGCCTGAATCCGTTCTCGGAGATGGTATCGTGCAGGCTACATCTTCCAATAGTGTCACCAAAGATGTCTTCTCTTCCTAGCTTGGTGTTAAAATCTCCAAGGACAAAATTCTTTGGTGTCTTCATCTTTCTCCTTTGTTGGAGCATGCGCGCAAATGAGGCTTATGTTGGCGAATTTGGCCTTGTTGTGGATTGTCGTGAGGTTCACACAGTTGAAACTCAAGACTTTTTGCCTGAGCCTAGTTCCAACAACTAATCCGCATCCAAATAAATGATGCTCGATAGGAGTCGCCGTAGTAGATATCGCAGTCTGTTAATTTTCGTCTCCCTGGTCCCGCCCATCACATCTCTTGGATGACGGTAATATCTGCTTTGTAGCAGTTTAGGGATTCCGCTAATTGTTCAGCTGCACGTGGTCTATTAAGAGACCCAACATTCCACGTACAGATCCGAAGTTCGTTATCCTTATTTTGTTTACATGTTTCGTCATCAGTGAATCCGTTTTTTCGTGGGAAGTCACTCCGACTGCACAACCCCCAAATTGGAGGGCCAAGTCCTTAGTATAACTCCGGATAAACTACTCCTTACAGGTCTGAGTCGCTATAAGATGTTCACTAAGTAGTTCATCCTAACTAGAACTGTAAACGCCACCGTTGATTCCATCTGGGGGAATTCCTCCGCTTGGGTGAAGAAAGAAGATGACTTAGTGGGAATCAACCTGCCCCCCCCCCCCCCCCCCCGCTCTCTCCTTTGCTACCCCAACAATTTTCCACTGGCATTGTGACCCCATTTCCTGTCGAAGTACTAGCAACCCGATGTTCACCGCGAAGAGGTGAGAGAAGAAGTCGATAGACAGAGGTGGCTTTTTAGAAAAACCTTTGGACCTTTGTATCCTATTGGGTGCACGTGCCTACCATTTGAAGGAAGGTATGCCTGAGTTAAATTACTTACGACACTTTTCGTATTGCTAACGTTGACCAGCCTAGACTTGTTTCTTACCTCTAACCCTGATGCTATAAGCGTATTATCGCCTCTAGGTACATGAGATCGTTGTGTCAAATCTGCAAATTTCTCGTGCCAGCAAAAACAGTTAGAGACAAAGTTCCTAAGAGAACCGAAGCGTACGAGGAAGTCAACTAGAACGGTCTCACTGATTTCTTCAGGAGCTTTATCTGGTCGCTATGCTTCCTCGCCTGTATCTTAAAAAATGCGACTTTTATAAACTTAAGTAATTATTCATATCAATTGATGAATATTAAACTTTTATTAAAAAACACCCTCGGAAATTAATTCCTGCATTAGTTCACATGACCTAGAACGATTCCAAAAAGCTATCTTAGACTCATTAAGTACATTTCGTGACCATTTCTTCCTACATACATGCATAAGTCGCTCTCTATCTTTCTTAAAGAAAAAACTAAAATTCAGAGAAATCCTTTGTTGCAATCGGTAAAAACACATCAATTTATCATCAACACAAAAAAAATTCAACATCTTTTGATTTTTCAACATAACTATACAAAGGATACATACAAAAACTTCTTTTGACAAATAATAAATTTGCCAACAAAAAAAAAAATGAAAAGAAATTCAACAAAATAACTCAATCGTTCAGAAAACACACACTCATTGTCAGTGCACGACCTTAATCGATTGATATCGTTTCAAAAACATTACCACCACAACTCCATTTATTCACACCATCCTCCTTCCCGGCTCCTACTTCCGGTTGCCTCCTGTTTTTAAAAAACCCAAAAGAAAGGCACTGCATTCACCACAGCCAGAGTGTAGTCATTCAGAAAAGAAAATGACAGAAGTATTCAATACAAAAACATGCAGCCCAAGCCCAAACAGGAGCTAGAACAGCGAGAAATGTCGGATGAGTCGAACAAAGGAATGAAAATCGCAGTTTTATTTCATTTTGTGTTCCATTTGTCCGTTTGAAGGAGACTTTTTTTTTGCAGTGTCGAACAATGAAACAACCAAAATCAGAACTCCAGCCGGACTCGTCTCCATGACTCCGACTTTTTTTTTGTCAAAGAGACTCGCCATTCGCCAACATCGTGGACATATGTTCACAATCTTCCTTTACATGGAGCCACCATCCGACAACGTGGTGGTCGGTCGTCCAATTGTGAAGTATCCCGTTTCAGACATGGCAGCGCTTTTCCAAAGTGATTTTGAATTCGAAAATTGGAGAAAAACCAGTTCGCAGATATGCTTTATTCCGCTTTGTTTGTGTTCTTTTTTTTTGCATCCCTTTTACTTTGCCATTTGTATAGAAAAACAAGGTGGAAACAAATACTTTGAAAAGGGAAAAAAGAAAAACAGGATAACGATGATTTGGAAGCTCCAGATATTTTTTTTTGCTCGCAGAGGAACACAACGACGGACGGACAGTACGACGAGCGACGGAGTCCTAGAAAGCAAAAGGCAAGAAAAAAAATAAATTGAATGAGAAAAGGACTGTCCTTCTGTAAATAGTCCCTGGAGGTTGTCATGGAAAAAAAACACAAAGATCCAGAATAAACTACGGTCGTATAAATGACCGAAGAAGGTTTCCACTTGATCATCTTATGGACGTTAGTTTTGTTGGGGATTCAAATGGATTGTCACCCTAATGACTCGGTATTGTCTGTTTGGTGTTTGAAAAACAAAAACAAAAAACACCTACGGCCTTCACATTGCCAAGAAAACATTAACGAATAGAGAGGAGAATGTTTGTGCTTTGTTATAGATTGTTCGGATATCATTAGGGGACGTGTGTTTTTTTTTAGCTTGTTTGACCTTTTCTAAGTGGGGCGAATATTTTTTCTAAGCAATTATTTCAAAGTTCTATGTTATGTCTTGTGTTTATCTGCAAAAATCTAAAATGTTTTGGTTTTTCTTCGAGGAATTTTACGGAAAATCTTTCGCTTTCCTTGTTTGAATTGGATTTGCCGTAGGTAAGGTTTGGATGACGTAGCTGCTAACAGGAGAGCCAACACACTTAGACCATGAGTTGGTCCATTGTGATATCACATTGAATTCTTTATTGAGCGAGATTGCCTTTCACTAGAATCAATTAAGTAGAAATCTCCTAGATGTAGTCAACATCTTTGGGATAAAACAGGGCAACAACTCTCCTCTTCTTCGTTCATGCAGCTTCTGCTGAAATCTTTAGAATACACAGTATCAAACAGTTCCTGTTACAACACCATTACGCAGCCTGTGTGCTAACTACAGGGTGGCGCACCAATTGTGGTACAATAAGAAATTCAAATAACTTTTTTTTTAATCGATGTATTTCATTTATTTTTTTTTTATTGGTTAGAAAATTAAATTTTATTTTAAATAGTTAGTTGTTTTTAAAGATTATTGACCGCAAATGACCTCCACGCTGTCCCACGCATATATGCGGCTCCTGGTCAAAAAATTATTCATTGCGGCCTGAAGAGTTGAAGTTGGGATCGCCTCAATTATTGTCGTTATGGACTGCTTTAGTTCAGTTAAATTCCTGGGCTTCGTTTTATACACCTCTTGCTTGACATAACCCCATAAAAAGAAGTCTGGTGCAGTCAGGTCAGGTGACCTTGGGGGCCAGCGAAGAGTGGAGTTCCTAGAAATTAATTTGTTTGCGAATTTGTTGTTTAGCTCCGCCATAACTGGTCTGGCTATATGTGCAGTTGCTCCATCTTGCTGAAACCAAACGCTGTTGAATGGTATACGTCTTCGGCGCAGTTCTGGGTAAAAAAACTCCTTCAACATCTTTAAATAACGGTCCCCATTGACAGTAACGGTTACACCGTTTTCTTCAAAGAAGTACGGCCCGACAATACACCTTGATGAAACTGCGCACCACACAGTGACTCGTTCTGGGTGCAGTTCCGTCTCATGGAGCATTTCTGGATTAGACTCATTCCATATACGGCAAATTTGCTTGTTTACATTGCCGTTAAGATCAAAATGGGCCTCATCAGACATGAACAAACAATTGATCAATGTGTTGTCTTCTTCGGCCATTGATATCATTTTTTGGCAAAATTCCAGGCGAACAGGCAAATCCTGAGGGTTTAACTTGCTAGTAATTTGGACTTTGTACGGAAACAAGTTTAAATCGTCATGAAGTATCCGTTGTAATGACCGTCTACTAATTCCAATTTGCCCCGATAAGTTTCGGGTCGAAACGCTCGGATTGGCCTGTATTGCAGATGCTACTGCTGCGATTGTATCCTGAACCCGAACATTGGCATCTCGATGGTACGGCCTTCGTGCGATGCTTCCAGATTCGGCAAACATGTTTACAAACCTCATAATGGTCCATCTACTCGGGGGATTACCGCCAAACTCCCGCCTAAATTCCCTTTGGACGGAAATGACGGACTGCAAAGCATGGTGCCGTTGCACTATCCAAATTCTTTTCTCCGTATCCCAAGCATCCAGTTTTATAAATCTAAATAGTAACCTACAAAATAAAAAAAAAAATAAGCCGATTACTCACACAGAAAAAAAGTTATTACGTTTTATTTTTGTAGCACAATTGGTGTTCCACCCTGTAGTTAAATATATTTAACTAGTTATAGGAACTAGAGAAAAGGACCCCATATCAAAGTCTTCATTATCGAGTATAACTAGACATTCCAAGAGATGTCATAATTATGATTCAACAATATAACTTCGAAAAAAATTTCAAAACGGAATCAAGTTGCAAGAAAGAGTTTGTAGGCGAAACAGTAAACTTCTACTCACTCAAAAAATATGTCATCAAATGGTTCACTGATAGATCGAAAACGTCTCAAGGGACAGGTGCAGGAATTTTTGGGCCCATAACCAAAATTTTTCTGTCGATGAGGTAGTCCACTAGCAGTTTTTAGGCCGCAGTAAATTCCATAGGAAAATTTGTCGAACGAAATCTCAAAAGAAAATATTTTAACCAAAACATTGCTATTATGTCGGACAGCCAAGCAGCCCTCAAAACTTTAAACTCTTATGCCAATTGTTCTTATTTGGTACGGGAGCAAGCGGACAGCGAAAACGACCTCGACAATCATTATAATATCCCACATTCATTGGGTACCGGGACACGAAAGTGTTATTGGAAATAAAGAGGCAGACTCTAAAGTTATGACTGAGAATTAATGATACTCCAAACGAGGTCTGAGGCTCAGAGGCCTATTGTGCAACAGGAGAGAATGAGATTAAAAATAGAATCAAAACGGAAGAGTTGGTCAAAAGATCAAAAAATTGACAAAATTCCTAAAACTAAAAGAACAGGTCAATATGTTTCTTGGAAGATACTATCAAGAACGCTCTATTGCTCACTCATTACTGCAAACTGAGAAGACACCTCAGTGTTCTTGGCTAAATTCAGACATTGGAATGCACACGAGGAAAAACCAGACCGTATATTAGGTAGATGCACTGAACCAAATTTGGTAGTCATATTGAAGAAAAAGTAGGTAGAATTGAAGAAAGGGTGATCAATATGCGGGCAATGAAACCTATCTGTTGCTTTGAAGAAAATTTTGTTATATTCAAGAAATATTGTCATTTTGAAGAAATGCATAAAATTTTTCGTTGTGGTGTTAAATCCACAAAATTTTGTGAAATTAATTAAATTTCATACTTCTTTCTTGAAATTTAGTTAATAATCATTATTCAACTTAACTTAAAGTCATCTTTATTTTGAAGAAATATTCATCAATGTAATAAAAATTTCTTCGTTTAAACTTACTAATATCTTTAAATTGAAAAGTTATTCTTCAATTTAACAAATCGTGTTAAATGTTTTCATCATTTTCAAGTAATATTTTCATCAAATTGATAAAAAAATCTTCATCTGAACGTTTTATTTTATTGAAATAAAATAAATATTCTTCAAATTGATGCACCGTTTTCTTCAAATCAGCAAAAATAATATTTCATTTTGACACATCTATTTCATCAATATCATGCATCGTGTTCTTCAAATTGATGAATTTTTCTTCGAAGTCTGTCCTGCAAATCCGAAAATCTGAACGTTCCTTATGAAAATCAAATAAATACAATTTTTTAAGGTCAAATTATTTTTTTTATTGGAAACGATTTTAAAACACAAATCTATTGCTGATATAACCGAGTTTTGCTTATATTTAATTCCGTCAAAGTATACCACTATGTCCATAGAATCTAACACTGTTCCAGATACAATAACCAATGGCTGTATGTTTCTTTTCATTCTGCCTTCGAAGGATCTCCTCCTCACATGCAGCTACACTGGTTCTATCTAGAATGGTTCTATTTATTGGATACTTCATTTCTTCAAAAATTGGAATGAATTTGTTGAAAATTTGTTTTTAAAATAAAGCTTTCAGCATTTGGAAATAAATGCTTAAAATCCATGTCAATCTGGAAGAAATAAAATATACTATTAGCTACAGATATTTTGACAAGTTATAACAAATTACCAGTTTGAAGCCCTTAGAATTTTTGTATTGCTTCCATTTTGCCAATATTTCTGTTGTCGATTCGGCTTTTAATATCTCAGCCAGTATAAAGTCCAATGCCGCTCTTTTTCCACCCACGTACAGTTGTCCTTTATTATTTCCTCAATGCTTTCCGAAGCTTCTATAAAAAATAATGCAATGAAATAAATTTTTTTTAAACTATGTCTTACTTACTAACATTGAATTTATTATGTTTCTGGAATATCCAAAACATCACAACTTAATACTTGCTTTGTAAATTCTTGTCCCTATTTTATTTGTTCACTTTCAACTTAAATTGGCAGGACCAGCAACTTTAAAGCACAAGTTCACTTAAAATAATGAACACTTTTCACTTCGAGAACAGTTAAAATAAAATTAAAATGAAGAAAATTCTTCAAATGGATTAATTTCTTTAATTCGAAGAAAATTATTCGATATGAAGAAAATAAAGCGAAGCAGACAAATGACTATGAAAATTCTTCGAATTGAAAAGAATTTCGTCAACTAGAGTAAAATACTTAAGAAAATTTAAAAAAAATTATTTAAAGACACTTTTTCAAGTTGATCAAATTTGAAGATCACAATTAATAGTATTTAAAAAAAATATTACCAGCTTGAGACAATTGTTGTTAAAAAATTATAATCATAAAACGATGTCAAGAAAATGTTCACTCCAACGATTGTGTGGTGGAAGATTCAAAAGTATTTGTCTTTTATAGCCCAATTAGTACTCGTAGGTATCCCTTATAAAAATTTCATCAAAAAATGATTTTTTTTAACCGGTTTTTATTTTTTTCTTGCTTTAAGTTGATATACATATGTACATAGTAAAAAAAAAACTTTTAATACAAATTTGTCTTTTCGAATAATTGCTTCATCAAAAATTAACAAATTGTTTTCGTAGATATGACAAAATTTCATTCATTTGAATAAAATACTAAATCATTCATCATTTGAAGAAACCTTATTCATTTTGAATATTCAGTCTTCAACATGAAGAAAAATACTATGAAAAATTGTTGATTTAAATAATTGATTTTTCAAAAATTAACAAAATATTTTCTTCAATATCACCTACGCGATTTGGTTCAGTGGGTGATGCGCTCGTGCATTAAAGACAGGAATCTCGGAAGTGACCAAATAAAACACAGTAAACTTCAACCAACTAAAAAAACATATTCCATATACTTAAGTTTCTCAAAGAAAATGGTTCAGAGAAAGAGCTGTCTAAGCAATCTTACTCAGTTTTCAGAAACAATAGATCGAAAGGTCGCAGTGCACTTATACTGTCATAAAGATTTTAAAGGAATCCTCCAAACTTCAATGTCTTCCATTATTGTAAAAACTCTACTTTTATATGTGTCGAAACCCTTACAATCCACGATAAATATATGTACCTACATATAATTTTTGTTTGCTTTAGAATGGTTCCCGCAATGATTTCTACGACAAACATTTTATCACCGCTCCGAAAACCAGCTGATTAATCGTTGAGCTTCGTTTCTTGGTCTATCCATTTAAAAAGAGGATAGTTGAAAAGAGAGACAAAGACTTTGTATGAAGTTAAATTATGTTAGATTCAAGTGGTTGAAAATCAGATAGATAGGTACATTTAGACCAAATGCTGGACGTAGGGAAGTTTTTTTACCTGCTCGTTGAACCATTTTGAGATTTTTATGAAGCGTAAAAGACTGCATAAAGAATGAATTCTTTTCTGAATACAATCTTTATTGACTGTAATTAAAAGACTACATTCACTAAATTTGCTTTGAAAAGATGACTTCAAATTTGTAATTATCATTCATTTAGCATTTAAAAGACTGCAATCACTTCTTTCACCACTCATTTTGCTGTAACCAATCTTCTGAAAATGCATCCATTCTTTTGCATTCATTTGAATTCATTTTTATCATTTCTTTTGAATCAAAGAATGTTTAATTCTCAGAAGATTACAATCAATATGTTTCTGTGTAATGAATGAATAAAAAAGTGATTCCAATCTTTTTATTATGAAATGCATGGTGATTGCAAAGTGAAGTGAATGAATGCAATCTTTTAATTGAAATCAATGAATGATTCTTAAAGAATGCATTCCTAAAAGATTTACAAGCCCGACAAAGTACTTATTTCAATATTTTCCAGTAGTAGTCTCCAAAATATAGTCTACGTCTTTGTGATAGACCAGGCCATGTAAAGGGTGGGCCAAATACAAGTTTCTCGCCAATTCGCGCAGTTTGCCTTTATATTAAACAGGGTTATTACATTTACTACGGAACTATTGCGCAGTCTGCTTAAAGATATCAAACTTTATATTACGAAAAAGTAGGTTTCACGATTTCGTATGTCTGTCTGTTCGACTTCAGTCTAAACGATTTACTTTCAACTTGATAGTTAGCATTTCTTAATTATTCCTCGGCACGGTTTTTCTTCTTCTTGTTTTTAAATCCAAACATATCGATACATCCCATTGAATTTTTCACTTACGATTTATAGGCACTATAAGGCAACTAAATGCATTCGTAAGAAAAACCGAACTCGAGATTTTGATCAAAGTTGATATTACGATGATAGCGGAGACTAAAAAAGTAGATCTCGCAATTCTGTGTGTCTGTCTGTCTGTTCGACTACAGCCTAAACGAGTCGGGCGATTTTCTTAAAACTTGGTAGATATCATTTTTAATTAACAGCCCCCCCGCACGTTGTTTTAAGACCACAAATAACGGTACCTGCCGTATGATTTTTTTTTCGAAATTTTATAAAATATTTTTTTCTCAAAAACTGCTCGACAGATTTTTTAGAAAAACATCAAAAAATATCATTTAGTTAAAACTAGGTAATGGTCAAAAAAAATGTTCGAAAAATATTTATCTTTTGTTTTCGACTTTATCAAAAACGGTTCAAGCGATTTTATTCTGATCATTATCTTAATGCTAATGCTCTCCAACAATTTGGATAGTATTGCACATTTTTTAACTTTCTTTTAATTCCTACGACCTATAATTTAATAATAAAATTTTTTCAATTAAAATAATACTGACTGTACCTGTCGTAGAACCATTTTTTCAAATTTTGAATTTCTCATCATGAACATCGGATATTGATGAATTTTTTCATAGAGAAGCTTGTAAAAAGTTTAAAAAATATTGCATTACAATATAAAAAAAAAATAATTTTTTTGAAATAAAAAAAAAAAAAAATATTCATTTGTTTTGGAAAATTCTATATCCTAAAAAGTGCTCAATAATGTTTTGGAAATTTAATTTTTATTCGTATAGTATTAAAAACTTTAAGTTGGTGTACCATAATTTTTTCCTAAAAATATTTTTAAAAAATTTGTACCTATATAAAAACCTAATTTTCTTAAGAAACCATATTAAAAACTTTAATGAAAAGTTCTATTTATGAAATAATAAGTCGACTGGCTTAAACGAACGATGAGTATTTAATAATAAAATTAATTTTCACAAAAATAATAATTAATACAATATAACTTTGATCTAAAAACATTTCAGTAAATCGATTCTTAGTGGTAAATTACACTTTGGAACCAATTTTTTGTTTTGTTTTCGTTTTTTTTTCTTTAAAATCAGTACCTGTAAATGTTCGATTTTTAAAACTTGACAACTTGTTAAATTTTTTTAACTAGGCAACTAACAGTTTTTCTTAAATACGTAGGAAAAAACTGTTCATTTATCCAAAAATAATGGGACAATTTCTACAAATTTTAAAAACTCGTTTTCTAAAATCGTATTTTTTCTAAAAAATGTTGCCTCAAATATTTATTAATACATTTTGTTATGTATCACTTAACTCTTTTCTTGTATTATTAAATAAAAGAAAATTTTAAATTTCACATTACTTGCAGGGCTTACCATAAACAGAATTATTAGATTTGTCACTTTGTCAATATCAGAAACTTCTAAAATGACTAAAAACACAAATATTTTTTGTCGATTTTTTTAAAAAAATTGACATTTTAAAATTTGACATTTGAGGCTGTTTGTCCTCGATAGCTTCACCAATTCCGTGTTAAAAGTCTTGAATCTATTGTGGAGCATTGAGATAGAGCTTATCTCTCACGTGACCCCAAAGAAAAAAGTCTAAAGATTTTAAATCAAAAGATCTCGGGGCCAATTGTTATCAACTCTTCGAAAAATCAAGGAATTAAGAAAACTTTTCAGAGACACGTTAAAGATGGAGGCACTTTTCGACAATAATTCTTGGATTTTCCGAGGACCAAATTCCACAATTCTGCTTATTAATATAGCCTCCAAGGTGAAAATGGGCCGCATCACTGAAGATGATTTTTCGATGATCATTTTGATGCATTTCAAAAACCCAATCAGCGAAGATACGACGTTTCTGGTGATCGCCCGGCTTGATTTCTTGTTTTAACTGAACTTTAAAAGTCCTAAGTCTTCTTGTGGGTTGTGGGCAGGGATAACGTTTTAGCCGCGGTGGTAGGCTGACCCAATGTCAACGAGACTACTTCTTCGTTGTCCATGATTACGTTGATGTCATCCAGAGTTTCCATCACACTGAGGTACCTCAGTTCGGGATGTCGTTGTTCTGTGGTCATCCTTCTCATAAGTTAATTCGGGTGGTCGATGATGTTCCGCATTAGTTTCTTCTTTGAAACAACTAGATATTTGTCCAGTGGGAGTAAATTCGCATCTGCGTAGAAATGCTCGTTCCTGTAGTATTTCTGTCGTTGACGGTCGAAGTAGAGTCCAGTGCAGATCCTCTGAATCTTCCTTTCGAATAGTTGAAGTTCCATCATAGCTGTGTTCGAGGTGGAAAACCAGACTGGGAAGGAATAGCTGATCACTGGTCGCAGGAGCTGCTTGTAGATTTATATCTTTGTCGGTTGGCTAAGACCTGATGTTCTTTTCAGCAATGGGTGCAAATGGCTGAAGGCCCAGCTGGGCTTTTTCAGAACATTTCTTGAGTGCAGGTTAAACCTTATCAACTCGTTGAAGTGCACTCCCAGGTACTTGACATTTGGCTTTGCCACTATGCAGGATCCATCAGGGAGTTTTAGGACCAGATTTCTGCAAATTGTTGCGGTGCGAATGCCTCTACAAGTTGAAGGTCTCCTGAAGCAGACAAGTTCCGATTTGGAAGTGTTGATTCGGATGCCCCATTTCCGGTAGAATTGGAAGAGTCTGCTAATGTGGGTTTCTACTTTTTGGACAGTGATTTGTGGTGACATTGATGTGGCGTAGGTGAGCGAGTCATCAGCATACAGAAGGTTCTCGCATCGAATTGGTGAAGTTTGGTCTGAAGTCATTAAGTTGTAGAGGAAGGGGCTTAGTTTTGAGCCTTGGGCAACTCCAGCTCTGATGGTCTTCATGTTTGACTTGCAGTTATCTATTTGAACGAAAAATCTGCTGAAAGATAGGAAAAAAAAGAGAATTATTATTAATGGCGGAGGTACTTGCATTAGATGAAGTTTGTGGATTAGACCGTCTATCCACACGCTATCGAATGCTTTCTCGACATCCAGAAAGCATCCCATGGTGACACGATTACTGTTGAGGGCTGTGATGATATTGTGTTGGAATTTTACCAATGGATGCAAGGTTGAGTGTTTTTCTCGAAAGCCGATTTGCATGTCAGGGATGATTGAATTTTCACAGCAGAATTTCTTCAGTCTTCGTAGGATTAATTCTTCCAGTAATTTTCTGATGTTGTTGAGAAGTGATATTGGCCTGTAGTTGGAAACTAAGTTGGAAGCAGCTTTCTTCGGAATTGGCACAATCTTCGCTGTTTTCCACTTCTGGGGGAAGTAACAGTTGTTGATGCAGTTGTTTAAAGTCATTGTGAGGAAAATCATTACTGTATGTGGCAGCCTTTTCAGGATGTAGTAGGAGACACTATCTGGTCCAGCAGACTTTTTTGGCTTAGAATTGCCGATTATTTCTACAACCTCTTCTAGATTGTATAAATGTGGACTATCGGTGGGATCATTTGCTGGATTGATGATATTAAAATTTATTTTATCCGGATTTGGTTGCAGTGTTTGTTGAACTGTTGCCCCAACTTCTGGTAAGAAAGTTGGATCATCAGGTGGGTTCGGTGTGAAGTTTTGTTCGAAGTAGTCGGCGAACGCTTCCACCTTGTCTTGTGCCGAGGTAGCTTCAATATCATTGCTGATGATGGTCATTGCTGGTCCTGGCTTGATTGCTTGTAATCTTTTCTGGTATTGGATATTATTGTGGTATATTGAATGGAGTTCCGGAACATGATGTTGACTTCCTGTAGCTCATTCCAAACTATTTGGTAGTTTCTGTTGGTCGTATTCAGTTCACTTTGATGGATCATCCGCTGGAGACGTTTTCTTAGACGTTGTCTGTGAGCATACAGACTTTGAACGTACTCGGGAAGGTGCTGGTACCTATCTTTTGACGTTTTAGACTGTTTTTTCTTGTCCAGGGCATCAGCTATGGCATGTTCAAAGTTGACAATTGCTGCATCGATTTCGATATCCAGAAGATTCTTGTCTGAAGGTAGTAGAGTTAAGGTGTCTTCGATGTCTCTGTGTCTATCAATATCCAGCCGTCTGAAATTAATAAAATTCTCAGGAGCTTCTGTTGTAAGGAGTATGGGTTGGTTGAAGTTAATCGATAGTTTAACAGCTTCATGGTCCGAGTCACTATGCAATAATGTACAGACATAATTCCGGATTTCCGGAAGATTGTGCACTAGGTTCGAGGAAGCCAGGAAGAAGTACAGCGTTGCTGGTGTTCTTGGAAAGGTGGGTTTGTGTTGTGAAACAACCACTAAGGAGTGCTGGTCGTTGTTGGCGTCGCATTGCCCTCAGGTGAAATCGTAGTATCCAGCCACATGTGATGCCTGAAAGATGACAGCTTCAAAAGTAACTTCTGCCCAAATAGCGGGCTATTTAAAATGAAGCCTCTCATTGTAAAACCCTTTATAAAATTTTATCATTTCATTCTATTAATTTATAAAAATATTTTTCTTAAAACCAAAATAAGAAGCTCAACAGCTCTTTGAAAATCAGGGTCTAGTGACTTACAACTTTGAACTATTCCTACAATTTTTTAACTAATCTGAATGACTAAAATGAGAAACACTTTTTATAAGAGATACTCTTGAGAATATGTCACTTCCTTGCCAGAGCCAGTACCTTCTCTTGAAAAATCGTTTTTTCGTTGGTAAAAAATGGTATTGGCTGTGAATCGAATACAGACCTCAGGCACTAATCATTACGCCCAAAGGGTGCTACGTCCCTTAAAAGAAGCACATACATACATATATCTTGAGTGCTATCAACAACAAAAGGACACAGTCGTGTTCAATTAATATTCCTAATAAATATCTATCGTAACCCTGGAGTTTCTATTCAAAACGAAGGTTTTATTCACTTTTATGTGAATCATTTATCATTCAGCTCAGACGGGAAATATTATCTCCAACGCTAAGTCTTCAACAGAAGAGCTTGTGTGGGTTTGGCTGAGGAAATATTAAAACTGGAACCATAAAGTCTTATATAAGATCATAGAAAAAGATTCCATGGTCTAATTCCACTTCAATTTAAAGCCCTTTATTCTAAGAGCAAAGTGATTCATTATAATTTTTAATGGCAAAACTTATTCATCTTAAACAGTTACTGAAGTATTTACATCCATAATAGTAATGAACCTCTAAGGTCCTATACCTACCATCATCATAATAATAACTTAGCCATCATCATCAGAGTACGGCCCCATGAATTCCTCACAAATTGTCCCTTAACTCAAATAGCTAGGAGCTATAAAAAATAAAATTACATAGTAGATATTCGTAGGTAGTACATAGAAGTACAAATTATGCCCGCATTCCACCGGGGGGGTGTGTAGATAGTAAAAATAATTTGAGTGTCGTTCACTTAAACGGAACTGTAATGTCATCTCGTGTGCCCTGCGGCACCTACTCAAGTCCTTCGTTATATACATTCGTCACATAACGTCAGCAAGCGCTTGTTGAAGTTGTTTTGTTTGTGTTGTTGTCAAAAAAGCATTCTCCCTCTCTCCTCCTCACGCGCGCGCTTCTGAAGTCGTCCTTTGTGTGTAATTTCCTTAACGACAGTTTTAGTAAGAAAGGTCCTTTTTCTCTCTGATGTGTACTTATTAGGACAAAATGGCGTTAAATTAAAATTACTTTTCTTATTACGATGTGAAAATTTGCTTTTTTTTCATATCATTCCTCTCATCCTCGGTGAAAGAAGTCCTTGTTGTAAATTTGCAACAAACTCTCGTTACGATAGAAGTTGATCAAAACAAGCATCTATATAATAAAATTGTATAATTTGCAACTTGTGAAAGTGGCGGCAGGGTGCCAGTATATTCACACAAAAATTTATAGTGCATGCTCTATATAGTTTAACAACTACCATAAAATGAAGGGTAGGTTCCCACCATGCGAAGGTCCTTATACGACGAAGGACGAAGCAACATCGAAATAATGAAGGTGATTTGCACTTAAACGAGGACGAATTTTAAGTGTCAATGTTGACGTAATACTGTTTTTTTTTTCTTCTACGAACACAAACATTTCATGGCGTCTCAGGGTTTGATTAATGGTTACATTGAAGGACCGTTTAAATACATATATAGGGGAGGTGAAAGCATGTTTCTTGTGAACCTATTACCGAGGTGTAATGGAGACAAATTGAAAATTAGAGAGTTTTTGCACAAATTAATTGGTTTGAAGTTCAATTTATTTATTTATTTATTTATTTTTTGTTTTGTTTACTTTTTCCATCAGACACACGGTTTGTAAGGTATTTCAGGTGTCAGTGTTGATTAATTGATTTGTTCTTCAAGATTGAAGTTGATATAATGTCTGAAAGTCTATCTCAGATATGTACGTATGTCTGTATGTACGAGTATGTGGTATATGAAATTGCAGCGTAAGACAATTTATAAGCATACATTAATTAAACAGCAATGTTCGAGACAGATAAGAAAATCTTTCATCCCCTTTTTCTAAAGGGTATGGGTGTGTGAGCTTTCCGAAAATTTATCATATAATCACATATCAAGTTCAATATGCTTCCATTTCGGAAAATATTCAAGTTAAGATTTGACAGATCTGATAAAATAGATAATAGATTTTATTTCTACAAATAGTATTTAGATATACATTTTAAATTAAAAAATTAAACGGCTCGGCCGATTTTCTTTAAACTTGGTTCTATATGGGTTTTAATTCCCCCTCCCCCCCGGATGTTTTTTTATTTCTTTTAAGATCAAAAATAACGGTACCTGCAATACGATTTTTTTCGAAATTTTATAAATATTTTTTTTTTCTCAAAACTGTCCCACAGATTTAAAAAAAAAATTCAAAAAATTTCATTTGTTAAAGCCAGCTAATGGTTGAAAAAAAATTTCGAAAAAATTGTTATTTTTGGTACCTCCCTTGGAATTTTTTTTTTTGGTTTTTGATTTTCTCAAAAACGGTACAACGGATTTTGATCATTTTTTTTTTTCTGCTAAAGGTCCCCAATAGTTTGAATATTATTATGAATTCGAGCTTTCAAAAAATAATTTTTTAGATTTTTAAAAAATATTTCAAATTTTTTTTTGAAAACTCAATATTTCGAAAACCCCATGCTAGATTTTTTTAAAACTTGATAAATAAAAGTTTCGGAATACAATCTACAAGATTTGAGAAACAAAATTTGTTTTACCTAAAAATAAAGGTACCCACCATAAAAATGTTAAAAAAATGTTTTCGAAAATCGTATTTTTCTTGAAAACGGGTCCGAGAATTTTGATAAAATTTTTTTCCTTTCAATTAATTCTTACGATCTATAATTTAATAAAAAAAATAAATTAAGAAATTACTGACTGTACCTACCATAGAACCATTTTTTCGAATTTTTAATTTCTCATTATTGACATAACGGATTTAAAAGAAATTTTTTCTAGAGATGCTTCTAAAAAATTTAAAAAACATTGCATTTCAAAACCAAAAAAAAAATATTTTTGATTTTTTGAAAAATAAAAATAAAATTCAATATCTCCTTTTGGAAATTTAATTTCCATTCGTATAATAATAAAAATTTAAAGTTGGCGTACCAAATTTTTTTCTTAAAAATTTTATATATGGGCTTATCCGTGCAAATTTTAACTTTTGCCATGCGTCGAAATATATAGACATTATTATTAAATATTCAGGTTTTGGAACTTATAATATTATAATATATATCATTGAGTTTTAACTATTCAATTTATAAAATGAACCATCGAGATAGTGCGAAAGTGTTTGAAATCGAAAAAATCATCGAATATTGAGACTTTTGGCTGCGTGCGTGGATAACTAACGTTTTTTATTATTGCAAAAATAATTTTTAACATAAGATTACTTAGCACAATTTTTGTTTTTTCAGATAAATGAAGGTCAAAATTAATTGAAATCATTCATTTTGAGTGCGTGCCT
Source organism: Chrysotoxum bicinctum (assembly GCA_911387755.1). Classification (NCBI taxonomy): domain Eukaryota; kingdom Metazoa; phylum Arthropoda; class Insecta; order Diptera; family Syrphidae; genus Chrysotoxum; species Chrysotoxum bicinctum. The sequence goes on along the minus strand of OU426989.1, from coordinate 58,472,192 downwards.
TCCTTATAATTAATCCTATATGATATAAATTTTAGAAAAAACTGGCATGCGTGATTTTTCGTAAATCTTTAATTGTCACAAATTTTCGTGTCTATTTTTTTAACATTGATCATGGGGCATTTTTTTATGGTCTGCATCATTACTTAAGCTATCTAGAGTAAAAAAAACTTTGGCTTCAATGCGTGCTTCATTATGTACAGATTTTATGAAGTTAACAAAACGAACGTAAAAAACATAACTGTTTCAAAAAAGGCACATTTTTTACTAGCACACCAAAGCATTGTTTGATTTTACCCTTACAATGAGCGTAATTTAAACTGTAGATATTATAAAAAAAATGGTAAAAGTTTTAAACAAATAAGTTTGAAAACAGAAGCTGTGAAGATTAAAAATAAAAACCAAATCAATTAACTCGGTGCTTAAAATAAATTATTTTAAATTCATTTTTCTATACGTTATACCCTTATACTCTTTAACAAACAATACATATGAGTTATTTTGAAGTTTTTTATTTATTCGTGGTCTATAATTGAAGAAAAACTCAAATTTACATGCGTGCCTTAATTTTTTTTTTTGTTTTTTTTTCAAACTCAAGAAGTTAAAATTTACAGGGATAGGCCCATATATCAAAGCTTATTGTTTTAAAGAAACCACTACAACGAATTATTATTCTTGTTCTTCCATAAGTTCTTATTTGCATAGCATTCTGTTTTTATCTCTTACTACTAAAAGAATTTAAAAAAAATTAATTTTATCCTTATAAAAAGTTTTCTCTAACAACACTCGTTTTTAAAATTCCTAGTCTATTACATCGGAGCAAGTTCGTGCGACCCAGTCGCGCATTTTATTTTTACTTGAGATATAGGTACTATAGGGCAAGTTCTGCATTTGGGAAAAAAATCGAACTCGAGATTTTGATCAAAGTTGACATTACGATGATAGCGAAGACGAAAAAAGTGGGTCTGACAATTCCGTCTGTCTGTCTGTATGTCTGTATGTCTGTATGTCTGTACCTCGAACTACAGCCTAAACTACCGGAGGTATTTTCTTTAAACTCGGTAGTTAAGGGTCTTCGGTGATTCCCTAGAGGAAAAATTGAAATTTTTTTTTTAGCTCCAAAACTAAGGGTACCCCCATACACAAGTAATGCAAAATCTTATTTATCTCGAAAACGGCTCTAACGATTTTGATAAAAAAAATTAGGTGTGATATTATGGACATGGACTATATTTTGGTCAGAAAAAAATTGGGGGGGAAATGTTATTAGGGGTACCTGTCATAGAACGGTTTTTTTGATTTTCGAATTTCTCACCAACGGCTCTAACGATTTTAACCAAAATTTTTATGCGGGAGCTGCTTTGCATTTGCAAAAATATAAAATAAAAATTTTTTCGAAAAAATAGTTTTTGGATTTTTAAAAAAATAATACAATTTTTTTTTTTGAAAATTCAATATCTTGAAAACCCATACACGATTAAATTTTTAAATTACGTTTTAAAATGTATTTTATTAAATACTAATAATTTGCATATCAAGTTTTATTTATAAAAATTTTAAGTAAAATTTAGTACACAAAAAACATGTTTCGGTGTGTCTGTATGTCTGTACCTCTCACTACAGCCTAAACCACTGGACCTATTTCTTTCAATCCCGGTAGTTAAGAGTCTTCGGTGATTCCCTAGAGGAAAACTTGAAATTTTTTTTTAAGCTCCAAAACTAAGGGTACCCCCCATACACCCGTAATGCAAAATCTTAGTTATCTCGAAAACGGCTCTAACGATTTTGATAAAAAAAATTAAGTGTGATATTATGGACATGGACTACATTTTGGTCAACAAAAATTTTGGGGCAAAATGTTATTAGGGGTACCTGCCATAGACCCGTTTTTTTAATTTTCGACTTTCTCATTAACGGCTCTAAGGATTTTATCTCAAAATTTTTAGCAGGAGTCCCCTTAAGTTTAAAAAAATATTGTATATAAAAATATTCGAAAAAATATTTATTGGGTTTTAAAAAAAAAAAAAAAAATTTAAATCAATATCTTCAAAACCTATGAACGATTATTTTTTGAAATTATTTCCTAAAACCAATATTATTAAATACTTAAAATCCGCATCCCACATTTTTTTCTTGAAAAATTTTAGAGAAATTTCTTATATAAAAAATGTATTTAATAATAAAACGATTTTTTAAGGTTTATTTGCATAAATTCATACTTTTCCGGAAACCAGAAGGCAATTTTATGCAGTTGAACATTATTATCTCATTAAATCCATGTTTTATATTTATAAAATGTATCTTAAATTCCAAAGTACTTTTACATAAGAGCAAGTTCGTGCGATCCAGTCGTGCATTTATTTATTTACTTACTGTCACTAAAAATGTCAAAATATATTTTAAAATAGCTTTAAGTAATCTTTTAAGGCGGTGTATTTCATTTAAATAAACATGCCTGAAAGTAATATTAAAAATTATAGATACCGGCAGGCTTGCAAAAGCTGAAGTCACTTGTTAGCTTAAGCTTGGCTTTAATTCACAAGTCACTCACTGACTTATGAATTAAAAAAATATAATTCAGCAGCTAGGAACTGACTTATGAATTAAAAAAAATTTAATTCACAAGTCAGTTGGTGACTTGTGAATTAAAAAAATTTAAATCATAAGCTTCTTAGTGACTTATGAATTAAAAAAAAAATAATTCAGAACATACTAAGTAACTTATGAATTAAAAAAATTTAAGTCATGGGCAAGTAAGTGACTTATGAATTAAAAAATTTTAATTCCCAACCTACTAAATGACTTTATTAATAAAAATGCTTTAGTGCGATACTAGTTAGAAAATGTTCAAAATTAAAATTGAGTTAGTAAACTACTTTTAAGTTAAGTAGTATCATCCTGCAGTACAACACGCTTATAAGAAAGTCTGAAAATCCCAGACATTTCTTTCATATATCTGAGTTTTTCTTATATGCAAACAACAACGGATATAAGAAAGAAAATTTCTTATATATAAGCAACACGGATATAAGAAAAAAAAATTCTTATAAAGAACAACGGATTTAAGAAAAAAAAAAACAATGCAAAAAGTTTTTGAAAATGATGACCTCAAAAAAAAACAACTTAATGTTTTTATTTTCAAACGTGATAATATTTAATATAACAAAAAAAAAATAAATAAAAATAAGTCTTTTCTTCAATAAGCAAAATATTGCATACCTGTACAATTAAATTCAGAGAGTATACATATTATACAAGCTTCATATTTATAGGAACTGTTTATATGTCAGTAATATTTAAAAAATAGTCTTCGATTTTTTTCTGAATGAAATCCTTAGAAATATCTTTGAAAAGAAGTTCTTCAATGAAATCCAAACTCTGTTCTTCGTCACTATCAAAAAACCGCTTTAGCAGAAAGAACGCTTCAATTGCTTCGGTCCTAGTTGGTCGTTGTAGTAAATATAAACCGTCGTCGTCTCCTTCAATTAAATCTGGTTCCTCGTACCCATCTGCCATCATTTGCATTTCAATTCAATTCAATTTGAGAAAACCCGGCTTTCTTGAAGCAGTTTTGAATTGTTTGAGGTGTAACCAGGCTTTATACAGCAAACCAGTCTCGTCAGCATTGAACACATCTTCAAGTACATATTTTTCTAAGAGCTTGGGAATAACAATTTCCTTGAAATTATTTGCTGCTTCTTCATTAGCAGAAACAGATTCACCCTGCAGCCTCTTAAAACGAATGTTCTCGTTTTTTTTCCAACGATGAAGCCAACCTAAATTTGCTTCAAAATCAGGGATATCCAATTCGTTCGCAAATTGTTGAGCCTTTTCAAGCGATATGGGTCCCGTGAGCTTAGCATTTTTTTCCGACATTTGTTCAAATCATTTGGTCATAGTTTTGTTTAAAAGTTCATGTTTCGGTTTCTATCCCTTTTTTTGTCCAAAACACACAACATAAAAACAAAACAGGAAAGTTAAACGAAAACGAAAACAAAAACAAACAATCAAATATAAAATCAAAATGTCACAATTTATAGACCACGGAGTATTCTCGCTCTTGTCAATCTGACGTTGTCATTTTTATTGGAAAACTGGAAGTTGTTATTAAAGGTGGAAACATATTGGTGCGTATGTGTAAACAAATTTTTATTTCAATCAAAGTAAAGCAGAAGTTAGTTTCTTATATGTGTACTTTTTTGTTCTTGAAAATTTGTATTATGCATTAAAAGGTATTTCTTATAAACGTGTTTTTCTTATATGCGAGTTTCTTACATACGTTCAATTTCAGAGAGAAATTTAAGAAAAAGACATGGTGTTTTAGGTTGCGTTTCTCATAAGCGAGTTATGAGTGTTTCTTATATCCGTAAAATACTGTATTACCTTAATTATAGGCTGTTTAAGATTTTGCGCCAAGATTATTAAAAATACCATCTACACGGGTGTTAAAATAGTTAAATAAAAATCACTAAGATTTTCTTAACCTTAAGCCATCTCAATTTTGTTTGACGAGATTGTAAAGCTTACTAAGATTTCCTAAATAATTTTTCAATTATTCAACATTTAACAAAAACTAAAGCTTAAGTTATACTGCAGTAGTAACAAACTCCCGTTTCAGCTAAGCGAGCTGAACTGTATCACAAAACAAATGTTATGCAATTTAAAATTTATTTTTAACACCTGGTATGTAATATGTATGGCACCTGACTTTTGTTTCTTGGTTTTGTTGTTATATTTTAAAACTCAATCTCGTTTGACCTCTTTTTTGTTTTTAAAATAAATTCAGGTGGATGGCCTTACTTCATATTTTGTTTTCGTTCTCTTTTCCGAGAATATTATTGCAAAAGTTGACATCTGATTTATTATTTCAGAACTGACACTTCAATAAATTCACATTGACTTTATTTTTCGTTCCCTTTACAATCAGTATGTTATGTTATGATTACCTTCTTTCATCACGTGTTTGCTTTTTCTGTCACGAATTCATCATGCGACATATTAAAGGAAAACAAATTTCGCCATGCAGATTTGTATATTATTTTAAAATTACTTTTGAATGAAATTTCTTTGATGGATGGCGATTCCTCTCAGTTGACTTGGTAGGGCTCTTCGACCCCACCATAATTAATGACAATTAACTTGAACATGTTGGTACCAATATCTAGTCTATAGAGAATTGAAGATCAGACTGTTAACAAAGGCGTTTCATATGTACATACTCGTAACATGTTACGGTGAAAGAGAGAAGAAGTTCATGGAACAAGGTTCTCTTTGTTGATTTCATAACATTTTGCTTCCTAGGTTGTGTACTGGGACAAGGAATTTCTTAAGGATTCCCGACCGTTTGGTTCTCTAAACTCCTCTTCATTCATTGGGCAAGCAAGGTTCTCGTCTAAGTGTTTGAACCGTTTTGCTCCCTAGATTGTCTGCTAGGGAAAAGGGTGTTCTATAAATATATCCGACCGTTTAGTTCCTTTGGGATCCTATTCAAGGAATTCAATCAATAAGGTTTTACTCTGTGTGCTCCGTCCGCTACTTTGCGCGCTAGAGACATATGTTTTCCGGTAAGGTTTCCGATCGTTACGTTCCTTTGGTACTTCGTGTTCCTCTTCAGAGATCGAGCTGAAAAGGTCCTCTTCAGAAAGTTTTCTACAGTTCTGTTTCCTAGATTGCGTGATACAGATAAAGAACTTCCGATAACGATCCCCGTACTCATTTTGTACTTCTGAGTTCCTCTTAAAGTAGCTCGTGGATGCCCTCCTTTGGGAGTTTCACCCGCTTTGTTCAATAGTTTGTATGCTAGGGTCAAGTGTTAGGGATTCCCGACTGTTTTGTCCTTTTAGGCTCTTCTCAAGAAAACTAACTGGACCAGGTTCTCGTCTGTGTGTTCAGACCGTTTTATTGTCTGAGTTGCGTGCTCGGAACGATTTGATGCGGTTCTCGTTTCCGACCGTTTCCCAGATTATAAGCAGCAGATTATAATTATGATTTAATGATGTATTAAACGAAATACTTTGATATTTTTCATAAGAAGACAAAATATTATAAACCCTAATTACATGAAAAACCGGGTTAGGAACTTAATCCGAACATAAATGAATATGGGAAGAAATTATACAAAATAATTAAATACTATTTAATTTGGAGTTAAGACCCTCCAAGTCTAAGTTTTGTTGCTTCTTTGGGAAGAGCCTTAGACTCCAGCAGCGGCGGGCTTACCTCAGCCACTACTGAGGTATTAGGGCTTTACAGAGCTTGATATTTATAGGGTTATAGGGTTTTTAGGGTAATTCTTCGTCGGATTTCAACAAAGTTGTCTTTCGTAGATTGGAAGTTGTATGGGACCCTAGGTTCTGGTTCTCAATGAGTTATTATTTCTCAAATTTATTTAGTTTGTTTTATTTGAGACACCGATACAGTGTTTAGACCAATGTAATGCCTCAACCAACAAGGGTACACCAACTGAAACGTGGTCTCCCTCTATTGTGTCGTCCCGCATGGAATGATTCAAAGATTTTCAAAGCCAGAGCAGCATTGGAGTCCTTTTATTCTATATATCGGGTTTTTTTTTTCAATAAGAGCGCTACAAAAGTTTTTTTTTAAATAAAACAAAAACGGTTTTGGACATGAATGAAATTCTTTATTCCTGTGAAAGTACGTTCGATGCCATTATGTATGAAACTCGATTTATTTTGCATGGCCACCACGGGCACGCTTGCAGAAGTCCAGACGCTCAACCCAACTTTCGACGGTTTTCAAGCATAAATCGGCCGATGCTGCTGAAATTTCTCGTTCGATATTCGTACGAAGTTCATCAATCTTTACTGGCTTGTTGGCATAGGACCATAGACTTGACGTAGCCCTACAGGAAATAGTCTAACGTCGTCAAATCATTTTGTACTGTGCCTGTGGATTCAAATTTTTCCACTAGACGCTCAATTGTTGATCTGCTAGAACGATTATGACGACCATAAATTGGACGTAGCGCTCTTAAAGTTGAGTCCACTGACTCCGAATTTCGGTAGTAAATTTTAATAATTTTGACTCGTTGTTGGCTCGTATATCTTTCCATCATGAAATGGCAAACCTTACTGAAGAGAAATGTCAAAAGAGTGGCAAGAAATATGGCATCGTTTGCTGTCCCTGTCGCTCTACTTTTGTAGCGTCCCTGTTGAAAAACCCTTTATGTGACCCATTCACCTCAGTTGTTTGGTTTTTGCATTTCTCGTTTTGTATCTTCTCTTACACTTCTCGTCTATTCAGATTCCCAACTGTAGCATTTCCAATAAAAACAGCTAGTGTGCTCTCATCTATCTTTGGCATGATGTTTAACGCCTTTGCACAATATGTCAGATTCGCGATTATAAAGGGACATATTAACTGCTCCAAAAGGGCCATAATACATATTCAATTGCCTTCTTAGCCCAAAGAAGAAGTGATTTTTAACAGCTATGCTTCTTAAGACCTTAGCTCTGATATCGTTGCCTTAGGTTATAGTGGGATATAGCTGAACTAATTATTTCACTAAATCGAAGTTATATCGGTCTTTAGTAACGTTGTGTCGAGTACGTGGGTTTTCCATCTTCCTGCTAGATCGTTGCCAGAGAGTAACTTGTACTTAAGAGAGTAAATCATTCAGTTAAACCGGAAGATTTCCGAACTAGAAAAATTGCAAAAGACACTTCGCAATCTCGATATACTTAAACAAATCCGCTGATATACCTCCCCCCTTCTCTCTATTCCTCTGAATGGGTGTTGTTCCTTCCTGGAAAAACTAATGCATAAGCTTTTTCATCGCTTCCACTTTTCTGCAATCTTCTCTGGAACATACAAAACACCATTTGTCCAATTTATTTCTAGAAAAAGCGGCCTCTCCTCCCCCCACCCTAAGAAATAATGTCACCTTCGTCCCTTCATGAATTGGGAACCGACTCTTGTTAAGAAATATCTCGATAAAATAAATGATGGAGTTCCTCAGGACTCCGTTTCATGGCCAAAACTCTTCTTTATTTTTTATAAATTATCTCTTGTCCGAAACTTCTAAGCCACTTCATTGTTTTGCCAACGACTCTACCCTCAGCTTTTCATAGTCATTCACCTTCGGAAGTGAAATTACAACGGTATAGTATGAGAAGCTCCGAACTTTACAGCATTGTTAAATGGGGTATAGGAAATCGTGTGCAGTTTAATACTTCGAAAACTCAATTCGGTCTATTGTCGTTGAAGCAAAATGTAGCCCTTGTGCCATTGTCCCAGAATGGCACTTGCATCAAAGAAACCGAAAAACTCTCAGTGTGTCTAGAACGATATTCGTTGAAATTACAACATTCTCGAAACCACCACAAACGGTACTAAATGCTCAGGATTTCCTTATCGGTTTTTAACATTTTTCACGCCTTCTAGCACCAATTTTTAAGGCGGTTATACTTCCTAAGCTCGAGCATAGCACACATCCTTAGACAGGTGCCGCCCAAAGTTCTCTTTCTTTATTGGATAGAATCCAGAAGAGAGCGTTAAAACTGATAGGAAACAGAACTGTCATGGAATAATTCCCATCCCTTGAACACCGTCGGAATTTGTCATGTCTTTCCTTGTTTTATTGTTTCTTTCACAAGCAATGCCCACTCGAAGTTGAATTCATCCCCCAATGAGTTCACAGTTCACATATCATTTTTGGTCCTTGCATTTAAATCTTAGATCCTTCTTCTTTGCTTCTGTCTCAATACTTAAAAAACCACTGACAGTTTGTGCTTCCCATTATGTCAATATAGTCCCCGCCGTATGTGACTAATTTGAAAACTGTGTCTCTCAGGTTCGATCAAGAACATTGCACTATTCTTTCAAAAACAATATTAAAAAAGTCACTTGACAGTGCGTTCCCTTGTCTTAAATTGATTCTGATACGCGTATCAAGCGGTCTCCGTTGTCATCTTTCATAAGCAAACGAGTTTGGCAAGCTCATCTGTATAGCACCTTTCACACGGAATGATCACAATCAGCAGAACGGAACCTGAATCCATTGAAAATCACTGGAATGCTGTGAAAAATGTTCTTATATCAGGTGCTGAAAGAATAGTCGGCCGAGCGAGGGGAAACAATAACGCTTGGCTTTCTGGAAACGGATTGGCGAACGGCAAAAACTTAGGCTCGTATTGCAGCTGCAACTGGAGTAGAAAAAAGAGAGCCAGAATCCCTTTACCGCATGAGAAAGAGAGAGGTTCACCGCAGTGTAAGACGTGACAAGCGTAATCACATCAACGCTTTGGCCCAACAAGCTGTTAACAGGTACGACAGTAGAACCGTCTACAGCATTACAACACCTCGTAAGACTCAGACGGCTCGCTACTTAGTTCAAATGAGGATCAGCTGAGAAGGTGGAAGGACCATTTTGCGTCGGTATTAAACCGAGTTACCGACCGCAATGCGCAACTGATACCTGCTGAGCCGACAGGAACTAAAAATTCCCGAATCCGCACTGCACCCCCCAGTAGAGATGAGATCCGCAACGCAATCAAAGCACTGAAGACCAACAAAGCGGTAGGACTTGATCACATTCCTGCAGAGCTTCTACAAGCGGCGCCAACGACATCGAGTGAACTCCTGAATCCACTCAACATAAAAAAAGCCTGGGTCTCCGAATGATTTCCGAATAAGTGGATAAGGAGAATGATAGTCAAGCTCACTAAGAAAGGAATCTCGCCAAAATATTAGCGAAAATAGTACTGGAACGCATCAGGGAACATCTAGAAGCCACACTCGATGCCGAACAAGCAGGTTTCCGCACTGGATCCTCATGCATTGATCATATCAATACTTTAAGGATCGCATAATTGAGCAGTGCGTCGAGTATCGATCACCACTCCGCCTACTATTCATTGGCTTTGAGAAGGCTTTCCATAGCGTCGATAGAGAATTTATTTGGCATGTTTTACGCAAAAGGGGTATCCCGGATAAATTAATAGCTATGATTAAGGCAACTTATGATGGATCGAAATGTCACGTTTTGCACGAAGGGAAGCTGTCAGAAGAGCTTGAAGTCCAAAGTGGAGTCAGACAGGGCTGCATCCTGTCACCAATATTGTTTCTGTTGGTGATAAGCGATGTCTTGCGAGCGGCCTTGACGGGAAACAGAGGGATTCGATGGACTCTGCCGTCTCACCTGAAACATCTTGACTATGCGGACGACGTATGCTTGCTCTCTTATAGGATCATGGATCTCCACTAAATGATAACAGGGGTGGAGAGAGAAGCAGAAATCATGGAGCTGAAAATCAACTCCGGCAAAACAAAGATGATCAGCCTCGGAACTGAGTCATCTTCCCTCATAAATATTTCTCAACAACCGGTAGAGAAAGTACAGAGCTTCCAATACCTTGGAAGTATCATCTCTACCGAGGGTAGCACCGAACAGGACATCAGCAGTCGAATCGGGAAGGCAAAGGCTGCTTTCGGTATCTATGCTTAGAAATATATGGAGGAATAACTCTCTAAGCAATAATGTTTATCCTTAAGTGGGCTTTAGGTCTTAAGGATAAACATTATTGAATTAAATAAAAGGTCACGAAGAAAGAAAGTATTTAACTCTCTAAGCTACTGCTGTTTCGATCCAAGGTCGAATCCGTGTTACTTTACGGTTACAGCACTTGGAAAGTAACAGTAGGTGTCACTAAGAAGCTGTAAACGTTCATTAATAGATGTCTACGAAACATCCTTAGGATTTTCTGGCCCAATCGTATATCAAACGAAAAGCCCCTCATTGACTCTATTATACGATGTCGAAAGTGGCAGTGGATCGGACACACGCTTCGAAAAGGCGACTACTGTATTGCGGCGCATGCAATGCAGTGGAATCCGCTCACTCAAGAAGGAAGAAGAGCTGGACGACCGAGAAGCTTATGGAGAATGACAGTCGAGGAGGAGTCAGCCCAACTAGGCAAGAGTTGGAGGGAGTTGCGACTCATATCCAGGAACCGAACACGATGGCGAGCTGGTGTTGTGGACGCCCTATGGCCCACTAGGGGTCCCCCACGGACATAAAAGGTCTGAGGACCTAAGTAAGTAAGTAGTAATCTATATAGCACATCTCAGATTATGTCACACAGGGCCTTGAAATCGATGAGAATGTGGTGTTTTGTCTGTTTTTTTTTTTTTCCAAGATCTGCCGGTACCTAAATATATAGTCGATGACGGATCTTTCTGGCTTAAAGTTACCTATAAAATCATTGATGAACGACTTCAAGAAATACAGTAGAAAAGACTTTTTGGCCCATCTAAAGGCGATATATACCTCTGTGCTGGAAGTAGTTGAGAAGGTCTACACATCGGGCATGATTTTCTCCGAGCATATTTTGCAGATGAGTTGGTGCAAACTCCTAACCAAGTCATGACCTGACGCCTTGAAAAACAACTCGGCTGTAAAATGCAGTCAGCTCCAACAACCTAACTGAGTTTAGTATTGAATATATCTGTCTTCTCTTTGTCGTGGTAAAATGGACAGAATTTTTTGCACCAAGTCGTCTAGGTTGAATTTAACAATCTTCCTGATATCTCAGTTTGACTTGATTTCCACAGAATTTCTTCCAAGTTTTTAGCTAGCTCTCTCTCTCTCTCTTTTTTCATACTTCCAACCAACATTAAAAGCAATGACTTTGCCAACCTAAATCTATTTTTTCACACTTGCCCGCATGGCACCAAACCATTATTTCCAGAAATGACCCAGATCAAAATCGAAATATTATAAAGTCAAATAAACGTGTCCAAAAAAATAGCCAAAGTGAACCAAAAGAGGACACAACATTATTGAACTCTTCAAACACAATGATACGACCATTTTTATGGTCATACTTTATGTTATTAGATACCTACCTATCCGGTCCTATTTTTCTATTTTGTACCCAATAACCAGCCAATAGGTTTATCTACTGACAGAAATTGTCTAAAAAAAAAAGAAATATTTTTCGTTCCATTATTACAGCTGGGCGCTTCTGATTCACCAAGTTTCGCCTCCTCTGATGCTGTCCCCCCTTCTGATTGAAAGACTTTCATGAAAATTTCCATCAAAACCTGATAACTTGATAACTTTTCTGTTTTTCTTATTTTCTCGATGCGGAGATAGCAATTATTTTTTTGTAAATATATTCGAAGGGGGGGGGGGTGTTTCACCACACTTTTAACATCTAATCGAATTGACCTCAAACATCGTACTTTTGTGCTCGACGCTTGATGGAACGGAAGAAGGACGATAATAACGAAAAAGGACGACTTCAACTAACGATGGCAGTATCACAGCCCATCTGGAGGGTGAGCACCAACCCAAGAACTGAGGACCGAAGGACTAGTAAAAGGAATTTTATTACCATGAATATTGTAATATATATATTTTGTTTCCGTTTTCCTACGACTACTAGAACTCCACTGATTTTATATCTTCGTTGAGAAAAAAAAAGTCAAAGCTCTATGAACCCGGCAAAAACTAAGGTTTCCATAAATGTTCATCTCTTAGCGAAACTGCATCCTGAAAGAAAGAAGGTTGGAAATCAGGAGCCAGCAGTGGATGGATGGATAATTGAAAAAAAAAAAAAAATTTCTCCAGGACATCGATTGCTTCCTGATCCAATGAAATGATGTCGTGTTGTCTCGTTTTTTATGAATTTAAGTTATTTACACAAATATAACTTTGTAGGTACCAGGAATTTCATAGCAGAAAAAAAAACGTCTTTCATAGCAATGTTCGACTTCGAGGGGAATTTTTAATTAATTTTTGTTTGCCGTCTATTTAAACAGAAAGACGAATTTCTTGTGTTTGGAAGAGTATGGTTCTGGGGAGGTGCTTAAGTGCCAGTTGAGTTATTATTGATTTTATTTCATAATGTCTTCTCCAAGAAAATGAGAAGCAGAACTGAAATTCATGAATTTTTGTGTCATTTTATGAATTGCAATGATAGTTGATAGTTCCACGATTGAGCTCTGCGAAGGCAGGATAATGGGAAATCATTGCAAATGGAAACGTTTGGCAGTTAGTTTTTTAGTGTTTCATGTTAGGGAAATAGTTTCAGGCAGAATTTAATTGAATTTCCATTTTGAAAGTTTGAGCTGTGTTAAAGAAGAACTAAAGGAATATAAAATAAATTGAACGACTTGCCATGTGATTCCTCAAGCAAATATGAATTAATGCAAGAATGAAAATTAAAAAACGTTGAAGCCACTTTAAAGAAAAATAAGTTTTCATATATACAGGGTGGGCCATCTAGTGGTTTCTTTTTAAATCATAGATTATTTTGACATATATATTTTTTTCTAAGTTTTGAAATGCAATGTTTTTTAAACTTTTTAGAAGCTTCTGTATAAAAAATTTCATTCAAATGCGTATTGTCGATAATGAGATATTCCAAATTTGAAAAAATGGTTATATGTAAGGTACAGTCAGTAATATTTTGATTTGAAATTTATTTTTATTAAATTATAGATCGTAAAAATTAATGAAAAAAAAAAATTTGCGAAATTCGAGAAAAATACAATTTTTCGAAAACCATTTTTTAACATTTGTATGGACGGTACCGTTATTTTTAGGTAAAACAATTTTTTTTTCTCATATCTTGTAGATTATACATATTAAGAAACTTTTATTTATCAAGTCTTAAAAAAATCGAACATGGGGTTTTTAAAATATTGAGTTTTAAAAAAATAATTTTGAATTGAAATTTTTGGAAAATTTGAAAACAAAATAATGTTCAAACTGCTTAGGAGCTTTAGCATAAAAAAATTATAAAAATCGGTTGTACCATTTTTGAGAAAATCAAAAACCAATAAAATGGTTCCAAGGAGAGTACCAAAAATAACCATTTTTTAATTTTTTTTCAAACATTTTCTAGCTTTAACTTAATGAAATTTTTTGAATTTTTCTTAAAAAAAATCTGTGGGACAGCTTTTGAGAAAAACAAAATGTTTATACAATTTCGAAAAAAAATCGTATGACAGGTACCGTTATTTTCGGTCTTAAAACAAAAAGAAATAAAATGTACGACTGGGTCGCACGAACTTGCTCCTATGTAAGACTAGGAATTTTAAAAACGAATGTTATTAGAGAAAACTGTTCATAAGGATAAAATCAATTTTTTAAATTCTTTTAGTAGTAAGAGATAAAAACAGAATGCTATGCAAATATGAATTTATGCAGGAACAAATATCACAAGTCGTTGTAGTGGTTCCTTAAAAAAATAAGCTTTTATGTATAAAATTTTTAAAACATTTTTAAGAAAAAATTTTGGTACGCCAACCTTAAGTTTTTATTATTGTACGAATAAAAGTCTAATTTCCAAAAAAAAAATACTAAGCCGTTCTTGAGATATCAAATTTAAAAAAAAAAAAAATTACTTTTTTTTTTCTAAAAATTTAAAAAATATTTTTTCTTATGTTTTTAAATGCAATGTTTTTTAAACTTTTTAGGAGCTTCTTTATAAAAATTTCGTTAAAATCCGTCATGCCGATAATGAGTAATTCGAAATTCGAAAAAATTGTTCTATGGTAGGTACGGTCAGTAATATCTAGATTTAAATTTTTTTTATTAAATTATAGATCGTAAAGATTGATCAAGAGAAAAAAAAATTTAGCAAAATTCTCGGAACCGTTTTCGAAGAAAATACGATTTTCGAAAACCATTTTTTTAAATTTGTATGGAAGGTACCGTTAGTTTTAGATAAAACAAATTTTTTTTTCTCAAATCTTGTAGATTATGTTAAGAAACTTTTATTTGTCAAGTTTGAAAAAAATCGAGCATGGGGTTTTCGAAATATTGAGTTTCCAAAAAAAATTTTAAATTATTTTTTAAAAATCCAAACAATTAAAAATTGAAAATTTGAATATGTAATAATATTCATATTTGGAGGAGCTTTGGCATAAAAAAAATTATTAAAATCGGCTGTACCGTTTTCGAGAAAATCAAAAACAAAAAAAATGGACCCAGGGGGGCTACCGAAAATAACAATTTTTTGTAAAATATTTTTCAACCATTAGCTAGTTTTAACCAAATGAGATTTTTCAATTTTTTTTTTTAAATTCTGTGCGACAGTTTTTGAGAAAAAAAAAATATTTATAAAATTTCGAAAAAAAATCGTATGGCAGGTACCGTTATTTTTGGTCTTAAAAAAAAAAACAGAAAAAAACGTCCGGAGGGAAAAAATTAAAACCCAGGCTGTAGTCGAACCGACAGACAGACAGACAGAATTGCGAGACCCACTTTTTTAGTCTTCGCTATTATCGTAATGTCAACTTTGATCAAAATCTCGAGTTCGATTTTTTTTTCCGAATGCATAACTTACCTTATAGTATCTATAAGTCGCAAGTAAAAATCAATTCTGTTCATTTTATTGCATTTTTAAAAAGAAACTTGTATTTGGCATACCCCTTATACAACTCTTGAAATATTTTCATAAAAAAAAATGGTTTACAACAATTTCTCTCAATTCTTTGTTGCTATTGTGTGTGATCCTTTTTTGAGAAATTGAATTTTCAAAAATAAAAATTTAATTTTTCTTTCAAAAATCAAAAAAACAATTTTTTAAACTTTTGGTATGCAATGTTTCTGATACCTTAGTAGCTTAGAAGCTTCTGCATACATTTTTTATTTCAATGAAAAAGTGAAAGATCAAAAAAACTGGTTACATAGTATAGATACTGTTAGTAATAAATGAACATTTTGTTCTTTATCTTAAAGATAGTACTAAAAAAACTGTTGATTGTCAAGCATGTGATTGTAGAATTATTTATTTTTCGAAATCAAAAATATTTTTTTATTGCAAACAAAAATAAAATTTTAAAATTTAAATGAACAGTAATACTCAATTTTTATAGCAGCTTAAGCATTAAACATTGTTCGAAATCAGTTGTACCGTTTTAGAGAAAATCGAAAACAAAAGAGAAATTTTTCTATGGAAGGTAGCATTAACAAAAATTGTTTAGATTTTTTTTTCAACTATAAGATTTATAGATTTTACTAAATGAAATTTTAAAAAAAATCTGTTTTGAAAAAAAAATATTTTTAAAAATTTTCAAACCAAAAAATGTATATTTTATTTTATTTTATTTTTGGTCTTAAGAAAAAAATTTTAAAAAAACG
Source organism: Chrysotoxum bicinctum (assembly GCA_911387755.1). NCBI lineage: Eukaryota > Metazoa > Arthropoda > Insecta > Diptera > Syrphidae > Chrysotoxum > Chrysotoxum bicinctum. The sequence goes on along the minus strand of OU426989.1, from coordinate 58,456,081 downwards.
TATATGTGCAAATAGAAAAATTGTTTCTTCCTACGTCTTATAATTCAGGCTATAATCAAACATACGAGGGCGGGTCAATAAGTCCGTGACTTTTGGAATAAAACACAGATTTTTTGATAAAAAAAATAATTTTATTTTTCAACGTAGTCTCTCTTGAGCTCTATACACTTTGTCCAACGCTTCTCCAATTTTTTTATCCCTTCCAAAAAAATGATTTGTCGAGGTCTTCAAAATAGGCCTTTGCGTGCGAGATGACTTCATCATTGGAGTCAAATCTTTTTCCACCAAGCCATTTCTTCAGGTTTGGGAACAAGAAGTAGTCGCTCGGAGCCAAATCTGGAGAATAGGGTGGATGAGGGAGCAATTCATAGCCCAATTCATGGATTTTTGCCATGGCAACTGCACATGTGTGCACCCTTGTATTATCTTGGTGGAAAAGAACTTTTTTCTTGGCCAAATGAGGTCGGTTTTTTTTTCAAATCGTCATTGAATCGGTCCAATAAGTTGGCATAATATTCCCCATTGATTGTTCTTCCCTTTTGAAGGTAGTCAATGTGGATTATCCCGCGTGCATCCCAAAAAACAGTCGCCATAACTTTATTGGCTGACAAACCCACCTTGGCCTTCTTTGGCGCCGATTCACCCCACTGTTTTGACTGTTGTTTGGTCCCTGGTGTGTTGTTATGGATCCATGTTTCGTCCACGGTTACAAAACAGCGCAAAAACTCCTCCATATTGCTATTAAACAACGCCAAACCTTCCTGTGAAGTTGTTACACGATTGCGTTTGTGGTCGACTGTGAGCAAACGCGGCACCCATCTTGCGGAAAGCTTTCTCATGCCCAAGTGATCATTCAAAATTGAAACCACTGAGCCATGCGAGATACCTACGGCTTCCACAATCTCTCGCACTTTCAATCTTCGGTCGGCCAACACCATATAGTGAATTTTTTCGATTGTTTCGGGTGTAGAGACCTCAACTGGGCGTCCAGGACGTTCGGCATCTTCAGTGCTTGTACGGCCACAAGGAAATTCAGTAAACCACTTTTTTACCATTGAAATCGATGGTGCAGAGTCCCCATAGTATTTATCAAGCTTAGCCTTGGTCTCGGTAATGGTTTTTTTTCGCAAGAAATAGTGCTTAATAAGCACACGAAATTCACTTTTTTCCATTTTCTCCTCAAATTAGTAAGTAGTCTGATAAAAATAGCTGTCAAACACAAACTAACTGACGCAGCAAGTTTAAATTTTGACAGGAGTCAACTGACAGATGCCTGTTGACAGGAGCAGTGTTGCTGTTTCAGTAAAGAGGTCAGAAATTCAAAAAGCCACGGACTTGACCCGCCCTCGTACAGACAGTATTACGAGACCCATTTTATGTCTTCCCTTTAATCGTAATGTCAGTTTGATTAATATCTAAAATGTCTCTTTTTTTCGAATATACCTAACTAATACCTATACATAACTTGCAAGTTAAAATGTGTCTAAAGAAGGCAACTTTCGTATGCTTTTCTTGCCAATTTTGATTGACAATAAAGTAGTCTTTATTTAGAATAGAACAAAATCCACCCAGCCTAAAACGCACACACACAAAATTAAGACCCATTTTCCCATAATTACATGGTCGAAATGTAGATCCGAATTTGGAGTTCGATTTCAAATAAAACCAGGAAAATCAATGTTCTAAAATTGTCATTATAGTTCTTTTTCGAAACCTTTAATCTAAGTTCTATCAGTCGGATATTCAAGAGTTTAGTATTGAACTAAAGAAAAGAGTTAGCTCCCGACAGGTCCTTTACAATATTTTATCACTAACAATATTCACTGCAATAAAAGCAAATAGAGCCGTTCTGTTAATATTTTCTTCTGACAAATCAAAAGTGATTTCAAAAATGGCTTAAACCTTAGAACCACCGACGCAATATTCTTCAAACTTGGTATTTAACGGTTTTCGGTGATTCCCTAAAGGAGAAATTAAAACGCTACCTGTCGCTTAGCCATTAAGAGAAATTTGATATTTGTCTCAAAAATGGCCTTAACGATTTTAATGAAAAAAAAATTTGGGTACTATTTTAAAATTGGTCTACATTTTGGTAAGACGAAATTTTAAGAAAATAAGTTGTAAACGTTACATGTCATAGAATCGTTTTTGTATTTTCGACTTTCTCTTTAACGTCTCTAACGATTTACGTGGAATTTCCTTTTTAAAATTATTATTATTAAATTTCGTATATTTTTTATATGTACTATGTACATAGGTACTAACTATATGGCAAGCTATTCATTCGTAAAAAAATCAAACTCGGGTTTTGATCAATCAGACTTGCGATTATACGATGATAGGTAAGACGAAAAAGGTGGGTCTCGTTATTCTGTCTGTCCATTCGACTACAGTCTAAAAGTTCGTCGGTTTTCTTTGTAGATAATACACTCATAAGAACATTTAACCGACCACTTCGTATTTCCGTAAATTTGAAGAAACCGTCAAGTTTAGACCAGTAAGTAATGTTGAAAGCAAAAAAAAATAAATCTAAGCAAAAAAACCAAGTTTATTAAAGAATTAACACAAAAAACTAATTTTTGAACAAAATACTGAAAAGATGTTTATCTTTTGTTGTTAAAAATGTGATAAAATTATTTAAAAACGAAATTTTTAATAATTGGTGTCTGCGCTGTAGCCTTTTATTACTTCGTCGAGCCGGTTTGACAATCCGTCAATGATGCCCTGAATATCCGACCAAGGGATATTGTGCAACTCCTCTACTGCAGCTGTCTTAAGATCTTCTCGAGTGGTAGGGACATAATATGTTCTCGCTCGGATACGTCATGCATCAAATGAAAGTTGTCACCAATAAATGGTGCGAAAGACATCATATTGTTTTGCAAAACGTTTTTTACGTACATATCTAAGCATTCGCAATGACTCTATCAAACACAACAACGTCCGTGCGAGCTTCATAACTGAAGCCTCTCCAAACCATATTAGAGACTGCTTGGTAACCCACTGCTTCAGTTATCGTGCTTTGAGAAAACCTTTCGTTTTATCGCCTGTAGACGCGCTGACCTCTATCTAGACCTCGTAGACCTATTCTGCTTTCGTCTGAGAATAGGACGTCCCTCCATTCCTCCGCAATCAAGTTAACATATTCTCGCGCGAAACGAAGTCTTGGTGTACGGTGCTGAGGGAGCAATTCGGGGTGCGCGCTGGTCGGAAAGCTCTGATATTTAATTCTGCCAACCTTCTTCTGATGGTGCGTTCACTCACACTAACATTCCCCATGTCAAAAAGACGTGTACGAGTTTCAGTGGCGGTGCAAAACCGATTTCTCAGTATGTTGCTAACGACAAGGCGTTCATCGTCGGTTTGACGAAAAATGCAGGTGGTCGGATAGTTGTGCCTGTGAGTGTATTTTTAAACATTTTGTCCCATAAAGTGCCATAAAATTTTGTTTTCAAAGTCCTAAAATTTTTTTCTCATAAATCATATGATAAATTTTTTTGTTTTCGTTTTTTCAAAACGGTTTAACTGATTTCAGCCATTTTCTTATACTTATGCTCCTAAAAAGTTATAACTAGTCAAATTTTCGAAAAAAAAAAAAAAATTGGATTAAAGAAAAATTTTAAGTTTTTTTTGAAAACTCATTTTTTCGAAAACCATATACATAGTCTGATAAGTAATATACAATCTACAAATTGTGATATCTAAAAATATACCGTATAAAAACGGAACCTAGAATTTTGATAACATTTTTTTCTTAATAATTTTAATCTTAATCTTAACTATTTATAACTTAATAAAAAAAAATTTTAAATTAAGACATTTCAGACAGTATCTATTATCGGTATGATCGAAGATGGCGCCTATTATTTAAAGGATACTAGACTGGTTCAACATAAATTGCCTTCACCTTAACCAAATAATTAGTCTTTCGCAAAAATAAGCTCGAAGAAATAGCTACAATATTTCTTAAACTTGCATCTCAGAACTCAACAACTAAAATGTGTCGAGAAAGCAACAAATCTAGGTATCCTGTTAAATCCCACTCTTACTTATGATGATCATGTTCAAATGGCTATAATAAAAAATTTGAATAAAAAAGTTTCTACAAAATTTGAAAAAAACATTGCATACTTAAGTAATTTTGAATTTTTTAAAAAAAGTTAATTTTTTTTTGAAAATTCGATATCTCAAAAATGAGTTAACGTTTTTTTTATTTTTGTTTGCACTGTTATTAAAACTTGGAATTTGCGTGTTTTTATTAATTTTTTTTTCAAAACTCAATATGTATTTTGAAAACCCCATGGTCGATTTTTGTTTTAATTTGACGGTTAAAATTTTTTTTCTACAATCTACAAGATGTGGAAAAAAATATTTATTTAAAAATAACGGTACTTACCATACAAGTGTTAAAAAAAAAAATTTCCAACACCATATTTTTCTCGAATTTTTACTATCTATAAATCAATTAAAAAAATTGTAAATTAAAATTTAGCTGACTGTACCTACCATAGAGCCATTTTTTCGAATTTTGAATTTTTCATAATCAGCTTAAGGGATTTTAGTAAAAAAATTATAGAGAAGCTTTTAAAGCTTTTAAAAATTATGCATTAAAAAAAAAAACATTTTTTGAATTTTTGAAAAAAAAAAATCATTAATTTTCGAAAATTCCATATCTCAAAAACATATTAATTTTTTTTTTTAAATTTAGTTTTTATTCGTACAGTAATAAAAACTTAAATAAAATTGGCGTACCAAAATATTTTCTTTAAAATGTTTTAAAAATTTTGTAAATAAAAGATTTTTTTCTAAGAAACCGCTACAATGACTTATATTTTTTTTTTTTTGCGTAAATTCATATTTGCTTATAAAAATCACATGGTATTTTGTTTTTGACGCAAGTTCGTGCGACCCAGTCATGTATTTTGTTTTTTCTTGTCTCAACCCAACCTATATGCTCTAGAATTTGTCGAAATTTGAATTTAAAAAAAATGCTCGTTTCCTTTATGATCTGTACAGGCCAATATATTGACCCTCATGAGGTAAGCAATTGTCTGCAATTCGTATAGGTGGAATACCATTCTACAGTTCATAATCGTGGTACCTAAATAATAGAACGAAGACGAAGTCTTCAAAAAATATGCTTATAAAATTCTGTTTTCGACCATAAACGCTATCTAAACACGCCCATAAAGAAAAAGCAGTTGATTTTCGTTCCATTTTTTAATCTTAAAATTTACTTCGAAGCAATATCAATTTCATTTAATGTGAACCTCTCCTAAATCATTCTGAAATTGAATAAAGAATTTTAATTTACTCTCGTAGGGCACCTTGAAAGCCTATATTTGGTGCTGTTTCCTTTTTTATGTCCAAAGTTTCTTGTCAAATATTCAAGGTAATTTACTCGAAATAATGGACATTCTCATATTAATGTACAAAAGAGGAAGAAGTCAACCCTCTAGGCATTACAGCCTCCTATACCATCAACAGTCAACACCCCCGCCCCACAACCTTTAACTGAAGCGAAACGCACATTCGCCTCTTAGGTCACAGTTCATAACTTCTCATTATCACAAAATATAGAAGTGAAACTGCTCGGAAAGTTTCAAGAGCCGCGTCATAAAGCTTGGCAAAGAATTTAATGTGAAAAGTTCTCTCGCGGATGAAAAGTTTCCTTGAGAAAAATTCAAAAGCCAAGAAGAAAAAATAGATAATGGCTTCCGGAAAAAGCACAGCCCCAATACCATCATGCTTATGCCCAGGAACCGAACACGACACAACGACTTGGCTACGTGATCCTACCGTCTAGCTTCGCCTTAAGCTGAGTAATGATGGTCTCATCTTTCCGCAGAAAACAGAGTTCGTGCTTCGGAACGGAACTCAATGAAAATCCATTGCAGACGAAGAAAGTCTTTAAGTAATTCTAGGCAAAATATGACCTGAGAGGTTTCATTGAATTAAAAATCACCCTTTGCCAAGCCCTTCGAGTGTCATTACTTCACTTTATATTATTTTCTTTTATAATTGCAGATGTGGCCAGGAGACACGTGTTATTCCACGAATTCTTCAGCTTCGATCGCACTGGCTCAAGTCAGAGAAGGAGAGTTTGCGACTGCAAGAAGCTGGCATCACCAAGGAAGTCATGAACAGTGCCATTGCACAGTTCTGCCTGGAGATAATCGCCAAACACGGTGAGCCAGCGCCACGGTTGTGCAATAAGGATCCACTTACTCTCAAGATGGGTACCTATGTGATAGAACTGTTCCCAAATGTAAGTTCAGTTTCAGTCGACCTTCAGAGGTGCTCCGGGTTAACTGGGTCGATGATATAGCCATGCAAGTTATTTTTTTTTTTGCATTTGCAGGCTAAATTCCTTTTCATGGTTCGTGATGGTCGGGCGACAGTGCATTCAATTATTTCACGGAAAGTCACGATTACTGGATTCGATTTGACGAATTATCGCCAGTGCATGGCAAAATGGAACCATGCGATTGAGGTTATGCACAACCAGTGCAAGGAAATAGGGAAGGAGCGCTGTATGATGGTGAGTCTATGTGGAAGGTTGATTTTTTATTCGAAATTCATTTTTATCGTTTTAAAGAGATTCAAATTGAATTAATGTGTTGAATGTTGATTTTATTGAATGAAATTTAAAGCACAAGCCTAGCCGAGCTTTGGGTGTGTGGGCTTTGGTTGAAACAGTACAAGGGAATCAAATGTCACGCAAGGCACACATTGAATCTGAATAAATACTTGTTCTAAAGCAATGAGTATAAGAAATGTTTAATTTGTGTTCAACCACCCATTGCCACTCCTGCTTTTCTTATACAGGGTGGGCTGCTTCGCAAGAGTTGACAAGAATAAACAAATATCAATAATTTTAACGCCTTATTGTGTACAGTGTGTGTCAATTATATTTTCAAGAACTCAATGAAAGCCGCCAAAAAGAAAAAAACCTTATGTTGGAATCTAAAGAAGTTTTTCGTGCTTAATATTGGTAGGTCTTATTTGGCCCACCCTGTATATATTATTTCTGCTTGAAATGTGTATGAAAAACCATATACGATTTGTGAAAGAAACACAAAAATTGATTCCATGTTATAATGTGGACTATTAGAATGGGTAAATATTTCGCGCTTTGATGTGTACATGTGTGGGAGTACAGGGTACTCTCACAGGAACCCACTTCCAAACTTTATTTTCTAACATTTTAAACTTAATATTTTGCTGCTTTTACTAAATTTATACAGAAGTTAAAAAGTGGTTGTCATATTACCATGGATGGATGATGCGTCTGTCCCTTCGTGTGAACGCGCTTCTGCATGCGTTTAGAACGTTGGCAAAAAGAAAAGGCAATTAAGATTTTTACTTTCTATCTGAAAGCTTTTAAAACTGTTGATGATTCTACCAGTTTCAACCGCAAGGATGTTTGGTGACCGGCGACGAAAGACTGAAATTTAAGCTTTTATAGTGGATACCTAGCGATTAAGCCTTTACTCCACTGCTTAACCTCAAGCACTGACAGCAAATTATTCTAAGGCAGGGGATCATTGAAGAGGCTAAGCAGTCTAATTATCTGGGTAATTGTGTAGCAATTGATGGTGGAACAGTCCTGGATATTATCATCAGAATAAGTAAGGTCCTTCGTGCATTTGGAATCCGCTCCTATCTGGAACACTAAGTAAAATATCACTACACACCAACTTGAAACTCTGTGCTGTTATACGCTTCTGAAACATGGAAGTGCTCCGCTAATATCTCGAGCAGGTTGCAGGCTTTCGTTAACCGATGTCTGCGGTATGTTTTGCAGATCCACAACGTCGAGTTGTGGAATAGAACCGGGTAGAAAATGGTGGATGTAGACATTATGCAACGAAAATGGCAGTGGATTGGCCATACATTGAGAAAACCTGACAATAACATCTCGAAGCAATCTTTTGAATGGAATCCTCAGGGTGCAAGATGTTCTGGAAGACGAACAAAAATCGGTTAATTGTAATGGTAGAAACAATGTCTCAGGATATTCGTACGTGGCCACAGCTAAAACCGCTTGCGTCAAATCGTGCCAGATAGAAGGATTTTATTGCTGTCCTATTCGAGATGGAGTTGAAGTGCTACTCAAGTAGCCAGAAACCATGTATATGTATGTACATCGAATGACTAAAATATGAAGTGTTTTTTCCTCGTAATATGTAGTACCCCTCAAAATTTGTTTATTTGTTTTAAGTGAGAGGGGCTAAACCCAAACATTTGAGTTGACTATCCTATTTTGCTATAACGAACATTTTAAGAATTTATACGAGTAGTTTACGTGTCACATGTGTTCCTTCATTGCATGGCTTCAAACCAGAATAGAAAGGGTTTATCGAAAAGCAGACCCTGAACAGCTAAACTTAGCTAATTAAGCCGAAATTTAATCTTTCTTGCAGAAGAAAGCACTCCAACTATTTGGAACTGCTAGGAAACTAAAATACTATATTATGTCGAAACAAAAACTGACATTGGAAAAAGAGCTCGAAGAAAATGGCGAACTATGAGATTTTCAGACGATAAGGCGGTATTGATTGTTTTAATAATCTAAAAATAGGATGCAGTTAGTAGAGTAATGAAAAGTCTTATGAAGCACTATTCTACCGACTGCACTTTATAGAAATCGAAGACACAAGAACCGCCAATAAAATCTCAACATCGAAAGTCTAAAACAGAAGCATGAAATCTTCGCTGCACATATTGTAATGTGAGATCGCCCGGACGAAACGCCAATTTTTTGTCGACTAAATGCCAAAAAAAGCTATTTTGAATCGATAATTGAACAAGTTCAATCAAATAGTGCTAAGTGTGCTACTTGGCTGACATATTTAAGTAGTATAGAGAGGGGGGCGCGGAAGTTCTACCAATCCGTCCGAACCATGACGCGGTACACACCAGGCTGCACATATTGCAAGGACGGAAAGGGAAATCTAATCACCGATCCTGAAAGCATACTGGAGCGATGGGAAGTGTACTTTAATGAATTGCTAAATGGTCAGCTCACTACAGAAGTGGAGGCTCCACTACTTCAAGCAGAAAACCCTATGTTGCGGCCACCAAGCATAGAAGAGGTTGAGAAGGCTATAGGCCGCCTTAAGCAGAACAAAGTCCCGGGAGCCGATGGCATACCAGCCGAATTTTTCCATCACGGCGGGCCAGCCTTACGTCAAGCAATTCATGATATTATAGTACACGTACGGGAGCAGAAAGAAATGCCAGAAGACTGGCGAAAAGGTTTAATATGCCCCATACATAAGAAGCGAGATGTCACAACGTGCAGCAATTATAGAGGTATCTCGTTGTTGAATACCGCCTATAAGATACTCTCCTCTATACTTCAAGACCGGATAACCCCATACGCCATCGTCATCGGATAATATCAGTGTGGTTTCATTCCAGGCAAATCAACAACTGATCAGATCTTTACCCTTAGGCAGGCGATGGAAAAATGTCTAGAATTTAACATCCCAACATACCATCTGTTTATAGACTTTAAGGCCGCCTATGATAGCATAGCCAGGGTAGAACTTTACAAAGCCATGAGAGAATTCGGCATCTCAAATAAATTGACACGACTATGAACAAGTCGAGAGGGCTCTCAATGCCTGTCCAAGGTATGATGTTAAAATCATCCTTGGGGATTTGAACGCAAAAATAGGTCGGGAGCCGGTATTCAGGCATTACGCAGGCACCCATAGTTTGCATGAGAACACTAATGACAATGGACTTCGAGTCTTAGAATTGGCAGCATCGAAAAACATGGTCGTTGCGAGTACCAGGTTCCCGCGTAAAGATATCTACAAAGCCACCTGGGTATCACCTGATGGAGTCACTCGTAACCAAATAGACCACGTGTTGATAGACCGTCGCCACTACTCGAACTTGATGACGGTACGAACGTACCGAGGTGCCAATATCGACTCGGATCACTATCTTGTTGGTATGGTTTTCCGAGGGCGGATTGCCTTGCGAAGACGCATTGCATCCGCCGATCAGGTTCGAATCAACACGGCTGCCCTGCGCAATGAAAACACCAGTAACACCTTTGGTAATGCGTTAGGACTCGCCCTAGAAACACCAGACTTAGGGAGAGTAAGTCCTGGAGCCAGTATGCTGGACGTAAATGAAAAGTGGACACGTCTTAAAAATACTGTCATTAGTACTGCCAACTCCATCTTAGGCAGCAGTCGTAAAAATCGGAACGACTGGTTTGATGATGAATGCAAGCTAGCGACTGAACGTAAGAATGTTGCGTACCGAGCAATGCAACAATCTCATAGAACGCGGGCACGCGAAGAGGAATATAAAGAGCTCAGAAGAACAGAAAAACGGCTTCACAGACAAAAGAAATCAGCCTGGGAGAAGAACCTAATCTGTGAAATAGAAAACAGCCGAGAGCGAGGTCCGCACCAGGCGCGGAAGTTCTACCAATCCGTCCGAAACATGACGCAGTACACACCACGCTGCACATACTGCAAGGACGGAGAGGGAAATCTGATCACCGATCCTGAAAGCATACTGGAGCGATGGGAAGTGTACTTCAATGAATTGCTAAATGGTCAGCTCACTGCAGAAGTGGAGGCTCCACTACTTCAAGAAGAATACCCTATATTGCCGCCACCAAGCATAGAAGAGGTTGAGAAGGCTATAGGCCGGCTTAAACAGAACAAATCCCCGGGAGCCGATGGCATACCAGCCGAATTATTTCATCACGGCGGGCCAGCCTTACGTCAAGCAATTCATGATATTATAGTGCACGTATGGGAGCAAGAAGAAATGCCAGAAGACTGGCGAAAAGGCATAATATGCCCCATACATAAGAAGGGAGATGTCACAAAGTGCAGCAATTATAGAGGTATCACGTTGTTGAGTACTGCCTATAAGATACTCTCCTCTATCCTACAAGACCGGATAACCCCATACGCTAAAACCGTCATCGGACAATATCAGTGTGGTTTCATTCCAGGCAAATCAACAACTGATCAGATCTTTACCCTTAGGCAGGCGATGGAAAAATGTCTAGAATTTAACATCCAAACATACCATCTGTTTATAGACTTTAAGGCCGCCTATGATAGCATAGCCAGGGTAGAACTTTACAAAGCCATGAGAGAATTCGGCATCCCAAATAAATTGACACGACTATGTAGGTTGACCATGACCAACGTAACAAGCCAAGTAAAAATAGCCGGATTGCTATCCAGACCAATCAAAATCTTTAATGGACTCCGACAAGGGGACGGTTTGGCCTGCCTCCTCTTCAACCTGGCGTTGGAGAAAGCAATCCGCGACTCTGGCACGGCAACAAGAGGGACCATCGTCAACAGGTCCAGCCAGTTACTAGCTTACGCAGACGACATTGACATCATCGGAAGATCCGAACAAGCTGTACACGATTCCTTCATCCAGATCGAGCAGGCGGCACAAAATCTGGGGCTGCACATTAGTGAAGGTAAAACGAAGTACATGGTGGCGTCGAATGCGAGAGGAACAGTTGGTCAAACAATCAAGGTAGCGGAGCACGAATTTGAAGTGGTGCAATCCTTTAAATACCTTGGGTCAATAGTAGCAGCCGATAACAATATAGAAGAAGAAATACGCGGGCGGCTTCTCAAATCCAACAGAGCCTACTATAGTCTGTCAAAGCTCTTCAAATCCAGAAATCTCACCATAACTTCAAAACTGCTGCTGTACAGGACCATGGTCCTGCCAGTACTCACATATGGATCCGAGACTTGGGTGCTTAGCAAAAGGCACTCCGACCTCTTAGCTGCGTTCGAGAGAAAAGTCTTAAGGAGAATTGTTGGCCCCATATGTGAGGAAGGACGATTCCGGAGACGGTACAATCATGAATTGTACGCAATCTACTTAGAAGCAGATGTCGTGACAAAAATTAAGCTCGGTAGACTCCGGTGGGCAGGGCACCTAGCTCGCATGAGCGAAGAGGAACCTGCTCGGAAAGTTCTTTGTGGTACATTCTATGGTAGACGGCAGCGTGGAAGACCATGCTTGCGCTGGAGAGATGGCGTAGACCAGGACGCCCGAAGCCTTGGGGTGCGCAACTGGATGGCGTCGGCTAGAGACCGGGATAGGTGGAGAGACTTGTTGAAAGAGGCCAGGACCGGAACCCGGTTGTCGAGCCGATGATGATGATGATGTAGGTTGACCATGACCAACGTAACAAGCCAAGTAAAAATAGCCGGATTGCTATCCAGACCAATACACATCTTTAATGGACTCCGACAAGGGGACGGTATGGCCTGCCTCCTCTTCAACCTGACGTTGGAGAAAGCAATCCGTGACTCTGGCACGACAACAAGAGGGACCATCGTCAACAGGTCCAGCCAGTTACTGGCTTACGCAGACGACATCGACATAATCGGAAGAACCGAACAAGCTGTACACGTTTCCTTCATCCAGATCGAGCAGGCGGCACAAAATCTGGGGTTGCACATTAGTGAAGTTAAAACAAAGTACATGGTGGCGTCGAATGCGAGAGGAACAGTTGGTCAAACAATCAAGGTAGCGGAGCACGAATTTGAAGTGGTGCAATCCTTTAAATACCTTGGGTCAATAGTAGCAGCCGATAACAATATAGAAGAAGAAATACGCGGGCGGCTTCTCAAATCCAACAGAGCCTACTATAGTCTGTCAAAGCTCTTCAAATCCAGAAATCTCACCATAACTTCAAAACTGCTGCTGTACAGGACCATGGTCCTGCCAGTACTCCCATATGAATGCGAGACTTGGGTGCTTAGCAAAAGGCACTCCGACCTCTTAGCTGCGTTCGAGAGAAAAGTCTTAAGGAGAATTCTTGGCCCCATATGTGAGGAAGGACGATTCCGGAGACGGTACAATCATGAACTGTACGCAATCTACTCGTACCTTGAAGCAGATATCGTGACAAAAATTAAGCTCGGTAGACTTCGGTGGGCAGGGCACCTAGCTCTCATGAGCGAAGAGGAACCTGCTTGGAAAGTTCTTTGTGATACATTCTATGGTAGACGACAGCGTGGTAGACCATGCTTGCGCTGGAGAGATGACGTAGATCAGGACGCCCGAAGCCTTGGGGTGCGCAACTGGATGGCGTCGGCTAGAGACCGGAATAGGTGGAGAGACTTGTTGAAAGAGGCCAGGACCCGGTTGTCGAGCCGATGATGATGATAGAGTTTAATATCTTTAAACCATTGATGAATGAATGCGAGATTCCTATTGTCAAGCTCAAAAAACTATGAACCATGTGTCAACAGAAGTTATCTAACAAAAATCACTAGAGAACGATCTATCCGCTCACGTTTTTACCGAAATGCCTTCAATAGCCTTGACAAACCCAACTTAATAACAAAAGTATTTATTAATTTATTAAGCTTAGATATGTGCCACAGTATCGGAAAATTGCAGAAGTCATCTATTATACCTAAAACGGCACTGTACGACCGAAATTACTCGGAATTTAAGAAAATTGAAGCTGGTGTACCACAAGGAAAACTCCTAGGACCAACACTGTATTTGATATTTACTAGTGTTATTCCAGTTGATATCAACGCTATTACGGTCACCTTTGCTGATATAACTGCACCATTGGGGGAGAAGATCTGAACTTGAAAATACATAAAAATGTACTGGTTACTTTAGGAGAGAACTCTGGCCTATACATATAATGTAGAACAGAATAATGTCATTCAAGAGAGTGCTGAAAGCCGTTTGAACGTATCGTATCCAGCTATAGGGCTGTACAAAGAAAATGAATGTTGAATCTATCCGAATCATACCCCCTAAAAATGGTAACAGTAGTAGTTAAAAAACAAACTGCATCACACAATCAGCGACTGCGAAGTCATACCAGCTCCGAAATGGGGACCGTTTAAAATGGATGAAACTACATATATATTCGGAGACTTAAAATAACCAAGCCTCATAAGCTGATAGCCCTAAGGCTTTGGGAAAGTATTAAAAGTTTGAAATTGGCACAATGTGATTAAAATCATTTTTCGATCTTTCACAAATTAGTCTTGATCTTTCGTGCTTTGGTACCGAATATTACCAAGTGTGGTTAGAAGATTCGCATCGAAAAATATGGATTGCAACAAACTTTAGTAATAGCTTTTGATAAAATATCTGACTGCAACTGATCCAGGAGCTCAAAGTTCATGAACACACCCAACGCCGCGCCGTTTGCTCGCTGGACTTCGAAGCGTTTTGGCCGGAAAATTATCTTTACAGACGAGCGCATTTTTGGATGAATGGCTGTGTTAAGAAGCCAAATTGCCATATATGGGACGACACTAAACTGCCCGAGGTTAACCAGGTGAGAATGCAGGTTTAAAAGATTACCGTTTCTTGGGGATTTTGGGCTGGCGTCATCGGTCTGTACTTTTTGGTGAGACGGTCACAATCATTGGCGAGTACTAAAGAAAGATTTTTACCAATTTGTTTATCCAAATTGAACCATATGAACCTATAGACCAAAAGTGGTTCAAGCAGGACGTCACACCGTGTCACACAGCGAAAGCCACGATTGCCATTCTGCATTAACGATTAAAGGGAAAGGATATATCTAGCCGAAGTAGGTGACATTAATTGGCCACCAAGGTCATGCGATCTGTTCTCTCTATACTTTTTCTTGTGTAGTTTCCTGAACCGGTCGCAGGTGCAATCGACCGATGCCTTAAGGTGAACAGGAAACAGGCCATCTCACAAATTAAGTGGGATTTATGCTGAAGTCATTGAAAATTGGACCACTCGGACCCGTGCCACCATAAGAAGTAGAGATGGGCATTGGGACGATGTCATATTCCATATATAATGGCAAAGATGGGCCTTTCAAGCTTTGTTAATACCTCACACACCAGTTTGTTTTATTCCAATTCAACATCTATCCTCTTTATTAAATAATATCCTCAGACTTTCATTGATTTTGAACATTTTCTTCCATTTCAAATATATTTAAAGGACATTTTGCCTCCCAATGAAAATCCATTAAACAAGTAAAGCCGCATTTGAGAAGATGACGAAAACATATTTTCCCTAACTGAAAGAATACTTGTTCACTCTCTGCGCCGCCAAGCCTCCACAAAGCATCTGGTTTTGTCGCCTTTGGTGTCTTCCAAGGTATTCTTTCTTCTCCTTATCGTCTTCTGGCTTAAGTCTGTTTTTGTTTATGATTTGCTTTACAAAGGAAATATGCCCTTTTCATGAAATGTCAAACAGATTTGCCTTGATGAAAGTTTGTCAACATTTTTCTCATTTCCTTCCTCTCCAATCCCACTTATTCACACATTTTAAATAAATACCAGCCACAAAGGACAGAAAGGATCCGTTTATCAGTCAGCAACCATCAAATTTGTATGCTCTATAAAAAATAGTAGGTAGTATCTATATCCGGTGACGACAGCGGAAGTGATTAATATTGGTTAATTTTTGAAAACTAAATGGGTTTAATTAATGTTTTAATTATTTTATCAGCATTTGTCGGATCCCATTAGACCTCCTTTTATATAAAATGCCAATGGAGTGGAAAGTTTCAAACCTTAAATAGCCATGATGCTTTGGGATATTTATCTACCCCTGCGGGATGATTTTTCATTCATTTTTTTTTTTTGCCTGGTTAATGCATAATTAATTTTAATGGAAAATTTGTGAAATAAATTTTCAGGGAATTGTGATGAGAGTAATTATATTTAAATTTATTAAAATGAACAAGCTGATTTGTAGCCCATCATCGAGGAGACTTTGCAGTGGTTATGGTGGAGAGAAGAAAATATTATTATTGAATGATTCGTTTCAATTACATTCAACAGATTAAGTTCTGTTACATAATGATTGGAGGCTTATTTAATTTTATAACGCGAGAGTTAATAATGTCGTGCAATCAGTTTCAATTGATTCATTTAAATATTTCAAGCGAAGTACTCGAATATAGGTAGTACTAATTTGATTGAAATCGGTGGAGTCGTTCAGACGGAAATTCGCACATTATCTTCATTAAGTAAGTAATCCCTTAACAATTCATAATTGATAAATGTTTAAGTTCAACAAGGCAATTGATAAAATATTGGATGATTGAGAATTAGCAGACCGTTGTGAATTAGAAGAATATTGATAATAATCAATAAATAGTTGAATTGATTTTTTTTTTTTTGATAAATTCAGTTTTGAAATTTATCAAATATCAATTGGTAGTTCACAATCCCAATTCGGTTGATACTTAAGTTCTTTTACATGATAAAATGTTTTCTTGATTTTAACATACAAACGCTCGAATAAGTTCAGACAACACTCCCTTGATCATTTTTCCTTGCTCAAGATTGTCAATTGAGATTATACGGTGTACATTGTCCTTCATGAGAATGTGATAGTACTTGGTTTGACTATTATTTTAAAACCTAGTCGTTTCTGCAATGGTTGAAAGGTCGAAGTGGAGTTAGATGTCACTGCTGATTTCCCTGCATCAAAATTGTATTACCACCAAGGTGCTTTCGAAAAGACGATAGCGGAAGAATTCCTTGGACAGAATCAACGGCTCCAGGTCCAGTTGGCTCTGACTGAGCTAAGGTTAGTATTCTTTATTTTTCAAGACTAATGTGCATTGACATCTCAAATTAAATTTTCTCCAATTTACCTTAACGCTCGAACTGTGTGACACAATAAAATTATAAGGGTGGCTTTAAACCCTGGAGTGTATGCAAATTATAAAAAACGAACAAGGATTTTCGTTTCGGATGAACCCGTTATGGACCAACTGCAGTGCTCATATCCCCGTAGTGGGTTACTAGCTAATCCGATAACCGGCCTGCTGTACAAAAGGAAATCAAGGATCCTAAATCCTATCTATGGGGTATGGGATTTCATCGTAGAATTTACTTTCCTACAACGCAAAATGTCCGGTTATGAACGAGATAGGAAGAGCCTTGGATAGTGATTACCATCAAATTTCAACAAGACCCGGAACGTAAAAATATAACGTTTTGAGAGTTGGACGATGGATAGGATCAGATATGACGAACAAAATGCGACTTTTATTCCTACTGCGATTAAAAATTGAATTAGGCGGTATGGTTGGAAAATATTTTAAGGCGATAATAGTTCGCCTGAATGGTTATTCACATCGAAAGCACCTTCTAAAACATAAGACTAATATGCTTAGACGCTCCTACGATGACGCTGAAAGACTTATTAAAGAGGGATTTTATGACTTAACTGGAAGAAGACTTTGGAGCCTGTCCGGTGTCAAAGTTGTGAGTGGGGACTTCAATGCTTAAGGAAAACATCTTTGGCGGATTAATTAGCACAGACTACATAAAAAGACAACAGATAACGGCTTTCAACTAATCGAACATGTGCTAATCGACGAAAGGCATATGTATATGTAAAGGGTTTTTCAACAGGGACGCTACAAAAGTAGAGCGACAGGGACAGCTTCCCGCTCTTTTCACATTTCTCTTCAGTAATGTTTGCCATTTCATGATGGAAAGATATACGAGCCAACAGCGAGTCGAAATTATTAAAATTTACTACCGAAAATTCGGAGTCAGTGGCCTCAACGTTAAGAGCGCTACATCCAATTTATGGTCGTCATAATCATCCTAGCAGATCAACAATTGAGCGTCTAGTGGAAAAATTTGAATCCACAGGCACAGTACAAAATATTCCCGTGCCAGCGAGACAAAGAAGTGCCCGTAGTGTCAAGAATATTGCTGCCGCTGAGGCTTCAGTTGCAGAAAGCCCAAATGTGTCTCTCACACGTCGTTCTCAAGCGTTGGGCATCTCTGTGACGTCGTTGTGGCGAATTTTGCGAAAAGATCTTGGCCTACATCCTTACAAAGATTTGATTTGACGCCGTTAGACTATTTCCTGTGGGGCTACATCAAGTCTATGGTCTATGCCAACAAGCCAGCAACGATTGATGAACTTCGTACGAATATCGAACGTGAAATTGCAGCAGTAGCAATCAGCAATCTTCTGAACTATTCCAAACATTCAAAGGATTTCGGCAAGGTAATGCGCAATCGTGTGACTTTTTCAAAATGGTTTTGAGCGTTAACACAAAGAGAACTTTATTCAAGAAATCCGTTCAACCATTAGGGTATACAGACTATTTTGACATCATCAGACGTTCCAAACGGTTTGTAATAGAGACTTTCACTGCTATTGAAGACCAACGAAACTTCTTGGTCTTGAAGTAAGTGAATCAACTTTATCAACATGTTTAAACGAGCTATGGTATCAAAACGGCGCGGCGAACTTCAGGGCTAATTGGGCCTCAGTAGTAGTAGAGGTCTGACGAAGAATTTTCCACGGAAGCCGTTGCTACTTCGGTTTGGCGAAAAAATTGCATCAAAACTTGTCACGTGAAAGACGAATACTACAACTACTTTACGGCGCTAAGCGTTGGACCATTAGTAAGAGACAGTTGAATTGAACTGGGCTCTGACGAAAGAAAAGGGATATTAGTTCCTAGGAAGAGTATGTAGTCCAGAAAGTTAAAATACATTGACTACATTGGTTCGGTCACATCTAGCGAATGGACAACAATGCTCCAGCCAAGAGAGTCTTTGAACCTCAGCGCCCTTGGTTCCAGCCGATAATGAAGATCGAACCTTTGGGTTTAAAGACCAAGTCATTGCGGATGCCAGAGCCCTTAGGCTAGATGACTGGAAGTAGCGGGATCACTGAGGCTGGAAAGCTTTCTCAAAGAGAGACCCTTTTTGAATCGGGAGCCAGATTAGTAGATATTCCAGAAATTTGAAACCATCCCGAAATGGCACAATAATTCGGATCTATTTGCCTATCTTTAATGCGGTATTAAGTATAAGGGTTTTTCAATAAATACGGGTAAATGTTGAAATGGAATAAAATAAGCTGTGTGTGATATACTCACAAAATTCAAGACATACATTTGTCAACTTTCCCTCTGGTCCTGATCGGACACAGTCCTACTGAACCGAAGGTACTCTGCTCCGTTTTATGCGAGCACGTCTGGACGTGGTAGATCAGCGGAATCGCTATTCTGTCGTGGACCAGCCCTCGTTTAGGTAGAGAAATGCATCAGCCGGTAAAAGGCCGCTTAGACGTACACTCTCGTAATAATCGTCGTTTAGTTAGTCAGCCCCAAAAATGAGTCGAGGACATCGCTCTTGCAATGTGACCCCGAATTAGCTTTATCAAAAAATTATCAATTCTGTTTAAATTGGCTTCGTTGTTTAGAACCTGGTTGGAATAAGAATATCAATCGTGGCATCCGCTCTGTGGCACGTAGCGCCGCGCCAGACGTCGGACGCACCTAATAAGAATCGGAAATCTGTCCATTGTGCAAAACGAAGCACCTTGCGATATTGTAGGACTCTTTGATGGGGATACCCATCGCAGTTAGAGATCTATGTACATATATGTACAGTACATTCCCGTTTAACCCGGTCAAAAGCCTTTTCGAAGTCAACAAACATTAGGTAGAGCGGTGTGTGATACTCGAATGATTGCTCAAATATAATTTGCAAGGTGTTAATGTGATCGAAGCAAGATCGACCGAATCAATCCAATCACTGGGATAGGTTTCATTTTCCCAAGCAGCCTCCACTAATGGTTGCAAAATACAAGAACTTGCATCAGGATCTGCAATTGTAAGGGGATTGGTGTCAATAACTCTGGAAGACCTGCGTGCATTTTTAAGTTGAAGATCCAGATCTGGAGCCAAATTACCGCTTCAGTGACCAAGTGAGTGAGTGCCATCAGTGATCGAATGAAAATGTCAAATTAGGTTAATCGACTGTTCGATGGCGTAAGCGGTAATGCCAAACTCACATAATTCAGTCACGTATTACTCGAAAACTGATGCGGTTGATGGTTGATAATGATCAGTGTACAAAAGTGATCCTCCCACCTTTGCAGCTGATTTTCTATAGTCGCCAATAGGTTGCCATCCACATCTAATACAGGATGGTTCTCCGACAATGGCTTTGGTGATTTTGTACAGCTGCCGGGAATCACCTCTTCCTGCAGCTATTTCTGCACTCTGCGCAAGTTTGTTCACCATAGTCACGTCACGTCACGTCTCACACATCCCTACAGTCTTTTATGAGCTGCTTTATACTCAATCATTAAGATATGTTTCCTATGAGCATCACTTTCATTAATTCTTGCTTTCAATGTCCTTCGGTCTGTGATTTTGTCCCAGGAGTTTTGGGATATCCAGAAGTCTCTAGTTCTTGTCTGCCTAGGTACTATTTCGGATCCAATTACCCTAAAACTTTCTTTACTTGGTCCCACATTACATAAACAGATACATCTAACTAAGTTTTGTCGCGAAGTTAGATGGTTAAATTTCCTCGATGTACTCTCTGTTCTCCGGTGTACAGCAGCTGCTCGCATCCTCAGCCAAGCCAACACGAGTGATGATCACTACCTGCGTCTGCCCCTCTTTCATTAGAGACATCACTACAGTGACTTCCTCCATCTCTGATGTACGAGTGCCGTCCTATAAGTACTAAGCCTCATCGCCCATTGGTGCCAGTATCGCAAGAGAGATTTACTATTGTCTATTTCCCTCCTAGACGGCTAGTGTTGAAATTTCAGCTGAATCTGACTCGTAGCTTTGTTTTGACCACGTGTGGAAGCCAACTTGTCCGGGAATTTTAGAAAAATGGAAAAAGAGCAATATCGGTCGGTGATTCTATTCTTGTTTTTGGAAGGGAAATCGCGCAGAGAAATCAAAGAACGCTGGGATGGTGTGTACGGTGATTCTTCTCCTTCGATAGTGATCGTCAAAAATTGGTATAACGACTTTTAAAGTGGTCGAACATCGGTTTTTGATGAGCCCCGTACAGGTGCCCCGCCCCGAAAATGGCTACCACGGATGATAACGTGTCAAAAATCCACGATGTCGTATTGGCAGACAGCCGATTGAAGGTGAGCGAGATAGCTGAAACAGTAGGCATCTCAAAAGACCACGTAGGTCATATCCTCCATGAAATTTCGGGCATGAGAAAGCTGTCGGCGCGATGTGTTCCGCGTTTGCTCACTCCGGACAACAAGCGCAACCGTGAGACCACTTCAGAGCAGTGTTTGAAGCTGTCTAATTGCACTACGAACCGGCGCTGTCCCAGCCACCGTATTCTCCAGATTTGGCACCGTGTGACTTTTTTTGTTTGCAAACCTGAAAAAATCACTCGCCGGGCACGGAGGCCTACTTTGCAGACTGGGTTAAAAAAGGACACTATGTTGAGAAATAAATCGCCACTTTTCCAAAATTTTTGTTTTTCTTTTGTAGGCTAAGTAGTTATCGGACCGCCCTCGCATAATGAAGTGGTCGATTTGATTTTTGGTTCGACCGTCACGAGCTTCCCATATAATTTTGTGACAGCTTTTGTGAGGTAAGGATCCTCCAATTACAAGTTGGTGAATTTTTACAAAAATCTACGAGCATATCCCCTCCATTCCTGTCGAAAAAACGTTCTGCACGAGCTATTGTGCATCAAACCTATTTTTTTTTTATGGCAATAAAGCTGAGAACCTTGAGTTATAATTATCATCTTAATGCCTTTGTTGTGAACAAGGAGCCTTAAGAATACTCCGGTTTATAAAATGAAACTGAAAAAGACTTTTTTAAGTAAAGTATTGGAATTTGAGTGAGCCGGCAAGTCATGCTACTTGGCAAGTTCTTTTTTTTTTAATTTTTCCATCCGAATTTATTTTTATTTCAAATTAAAATCAAGGTAAGAAAAATAATGTATATTTTGAGATTTTTCTTTTTATTTGTTAAACTCGAACTAGGCAACTTCAAAGTACAAAATTGAGGAATTTCGTTGTTATTCTCTCCCTCTCGCAGAGTTATCTTCTGATATTGTTTTTCCCAACCGAAAAATTCCTTTGCTGGCTGGCAATCTATCATGTGGATTAATTCGTACTCCTAACTCCTTTTTAATGGAGAATTCCTTCGCTCCTTTCTCCAGGACCACGGTGTGTATGTGAGCGTTTGATAGATCTATTTTTTTGTATTTGTATGTTTATGTGTGTGGGTTTTTTTTTGTATTTTCTCTTAATAATATTTTCTGACTTGGATGTGCCTTATAATTAATTGCAGGTCTATTACGAACAACTGGTGCTCCATCCCGAAGAATGGATGAGGAAGATTTTGAATTTCCTGGATGTGCCATGGAATGACTCAGTGCTGCATCATGAGGAATTCATAAACAAACCTAATGGGGTGCCACTGTCTAAGTGAGTCTTATATATTTTATGTGTGTACATATAGTTGGCACAAGGATGCGTAATTAATCACTGTGCAAACAGTTACATCCTTCTGATTCATTCGTTTATAACTTAGGGTGGTGTATTTGATGGAATACTCCCCAGTTGACTTTTTTATTAATTTAAATTTAATGCGCAATTTTTTAAATTTTCTTTACAGAGTGGAAAGATCTTCGGACCAAGTCATCAAGCCGGTCAATTTAGAAGCAATGTCCAAGTGGGTGGGTCAAATACCCGAAGATGTGGTACACGATATGGCTGACATAGCGCCAATGCTGTCGGTATTGGGCTATGACCCATACTCAAATCCGCCGGATTATGGTAAGCCAGATGCTTGGGTGCAGGATAATACTTTTAAGGTATGTGGCTTTGGTGTGCGTCTACTGCGTGAGTGGTGGTTTATTACTCTCATACTCTTTCATTCGTTTCGTTTCATAAATTTTTCATATTGTTGAATTTTTTTTTATTATTTTCAGCTTTTTTGCTTATTTTTGGAAAAATTTAAATCATTTTAAGAGTTCTATACTTTTTTTTTAGACTGAATTTGGTAAATTTATTTGTATGTAAGGAAGTCGTTAAGTATGTAGAATTTTGGTATGGAGCTTCTTAATTTTGTATAGTTTTCTTTTTTATTCCAAACACTTTTGCTTTAAAATATTCCAAAAAACTTAGCAATTTTCGGGACCCAATCGGTGGTTTTATGGTAGACTAATTTTACTTAAATCTTATTTTTAGCTTTCCAGCTAAAGGTTTGCTTGTCGGTCTCGACATTAGGGTCGCCCTGAAAAAAAAAAACACGAAACTTCAAAGAAAGAAGGTTTTTTTTAATCTTTAGGTACTCAGGTTATTTGGGTTTCTAGATTCAGCTTCTTGGGACTGGTTTCGAATAATCTGGTTTCTGATAATTAGGGTTTTGATTTTAATTCTAGAATTGTGCAATTGGATTTTTTTTTATCGAAAACTTCTAGTTTTGAACAGCAGAGTCACAACGAGGGTTGTGGTGGCACTAAAATCAACAGGCAGAAGTTCCTGGTACAAGAGCAGGTATAACGCCTCCGAAGGGTATCAAAACAGGAAGCTAAAATGTCCAAAACTCAGTAACAAGTAATTTCCTTGGGCAGGTGCACCCTAAACTTAAAACTGATAGGAAACAGAGCTATCATGGAATCATTCCCATCTCTTGAATACCGTCGGAATGTTTTAAGTATTTCCTTATTGTCGGTTCTTTCACATGCAATGCTCACTCAAAGTATCCAGTTGCATTCCTCCCCTCAATCAGTTCTTCCGTTGTACGCATTTCGCTAATTTGTTCATCAGTGGACATAGATTGGTTTCTTAGTCGCACAACACGATTATGGAATAGTTTACCCGACATGGTTTTCCCTTGCCATTTCAATTTGAAAACATTCCAGACCAATGTTCATCGACAGCTCCTTTTTCTCTCAACACCTACCATCCCTAATTTCCCCATCGCTCGTGCTGTGTTTAGCATTATGAGTTTCTCTTAATAAACCCTTGAGCGCATGGTGGCACTAAAAATAGCAGACTAAAGCTCTCTGTTCTGTTGCAGCAAATACCACGCCCTTCAAAACAGCAGGCTAAAGCACTTTGCCCCATTATCTGGTACTTAGTCTCAGTGGCGCTTAAAATAGCAGTTCAAAGCGCCTAGTACCTATATGAGCAGATATTAAGCTCTTGGTGGCGTTCAAAACACCTCGTCAAATAACTCCGGTATATAAGCAGGTACTGGACCCTGGTAGCACTGAAAACACTAGGCTTAAGCGCTCTGCTATACATCAACAGATAATGCTTCCTTTGGCAGGCGGTCTGGTACATCAACAGGTAGCCCCGCCCAGTGGCATTCGAAATAGATTTCTAAAAGGAGCTAGTACACCATCAAGTGTTGGACTTCTAGTGGATCTTTAAATATCAAGCTACAGTAGAAGACTTTATAGCCGGTACTACACCTTTGGTGACACTAAAACAAATCACGCTCAAATGCCCTGATACATCTGAAGGAACTATCCCGTGGCCTTCGAAACAAAAGACTTAAAAGTTCTGGTAGATCAGAAAATACTGAAGCCGTTGGTGGCACTCAAAACAGCAGGCTAAATACTCTGGTAGATCAACAGGTACCATAGCAATATGCTTGGTAATTATGAATTTTTACTTCTAACTGAAAACCCTTACATTTGGGGAGATGAAGTTGTATTAAGAAATTGTTGGACAACCTCGACTAGTTAAATTCTTCTTTCAAATGAAAGCACCTTTTAAAATAATTTAGTATTTTTCGTAAATTTTTAAAAGCTAGACATTAAACTACGCTGTTTTAGGAACCAATCCAGTCTGACGTTCCTTTTTCAATTCTCAGTTGGGCTGAGAAAAAAGTGCTGACAAGTAGATGATGATAAGTAGATGTTGACAAGTGGATCTGTTTGTTTGATGTTTCGTTTCATCACATTACCCCCCTCTTACACTTAAGCTGATCGAATTTTTTTGAAGCGATTAGAATGAACGATTTTTGTTGTCCTACCTTTCTGGATACGTTAGACAACGTCAGAAATCCTTTGTACGATCTCATATGGACCATCCCAATCTGATTTTAACTTCAGACTTTTACCTTTTTTATGTAGCAAAACTGACGTCCCAGGGTCAAAAGTTTGCATAGTGCTCCGTAAGTCATAACGATGCTCAATTTTTCGGCTGCCATTTTCCAGTCTATAACGAATGATGTTGTGCGTTTCTTCAATCCGATCGCGGATTTTTTTCAAGAACTCGTTGGTATGCTCGTTCTACCATGCCATCGGATTGAGGATGCATAGTAGTTATCCTTATTTTCTCTATTCCGAGGCGCTCCATAGTCTTGACAAAGATTTCGGACTCGAAATTTCGACCTTGATCGCTGTGTGAATTTGCATCGGCACACCATGGCGGGAAAAGACGTCACTTATAAAGCGGTTCACGATAGTTTCACTTGTTTGGTCTGCAATCGCAAAGCATTCGCGCCACTTTGAAAAGTAGTCCATGAAACACATTATGTACCTGTTTCCAGAGTCAGTTCGAGAGAGTGGTTCTAAGATATCGACTGCAATGCGTTCAAAAGGGGCGCCGACATTGTAAAATTGTAATGTGGCAACTCGTCGAGGATTCGATCTTTTTCTAGCTTGACAAACTTTGCAACATTTGCACCATATTCGCACATCTCCTGAACATCCGATCCAATAAAATGATCTCTGAAGTTTTCTAAGTGTTTAAGCCGTTCCAAAATGACCTCCAGAAGGGCTATCGTGGACCATTTAAAGAATTTGTTGTTGGAGCTGCTTTGGTACAACAGCTTGGTATACCACATATCGGTGCGCTGAAAGTGTTTTCTGTAAAGAATTTCATCACGAAGACATAAAGTTTCGAAAATAGTCCAGTATGACTCAAATATGGGATCGTATTGGGAAATATTTCTCTTTTCAGGTCTTTGATTAAGTCTTACCCAATCCTTGACAATTTTCAGTTGTTCGTTGGCGTCTTGAATTCTTGCCATATCATCGACCATGGCCAAACTGGCTAATAGTGAGTGATCACATTCTTCCTTGCTGTCACAATGTCGACATGATTGTTGGAGACAAGGTCTCCTTGACAAAATATCAGCGTTTCCGTGGCTCTTTCCTCGTCTATAAGTAACAGTAAGATCGTACTCAGCTAACTGCTCCAACCATCGAGCTTACCGACCTTCAGGTTCCTTAAAATTCATCAGCCACTGCAGAGATGAATGATCAGTTCGTAATGTTAAGTGACGTTCCAACAAATACGGCTTGAAGTGTTTGACGGCTTTTATTACTGCAAGGAGCTCCTTCCTTGTTACGCAGTTTACGCAGTTTATCTCTAGTTTCGAAAATGTCTTGCTGAAAAATTCTAAAGGCTGTTCCACCCGATCAACCACCTTCGAAAGCACAGTATACACAAAGTTATTCGCGTCAGCATCTAACACGAACACATCTGTTTCTTCTGGTAAAGTTAATGTTGGAGCGCTGACTAAACTCGACTTTATTTTTTGGAAAGCCAGAGCTCGCACTCGGGAGTCCATGCGAAAATTTGATGTTTCTCAGTCAACCTCGTAACGGGCTTAGCAATCTCCGAGAGCAGACATCCATAGTCAATTATCGGTCAGATGAGGACTATGTAGAAAGTCATCATAACCCTGATTTCACGTTGACTGATATACAATAGCATTTTCATCAATGCAAAAGCTCCCGTAGCCTTGTTCAGAACGGCATAAGATGTCTGGCGAAATGTAAATACTGATCCAACTCTATGCCAAGATACTTTACAATGATTTCACACTTAAGTGGATACCCATATGTATGACCTTACAATCACTTTATTGCTTCAGTTCTGTCCCATATCCTTTAAGCCTCAAATGCAAGGAAGTCCCAAACGAAATACTTTCTGTTTCTAAAAAAAATGATTTTCGACTTTTAGTCATCGCAATATCGATGAATCTTGTCGAAGTAACGCTACAAAAGAGTTCTGATGAAGTTTACTTTTAGAATTGTTCTCTATACTACATATTTGATCGTGATAGTTTGCACTCGTATTTGCCTGAACTATACCGCCTATAAGATCGCTTGTGTAAAGGCTGAATCGATCCAGTGAGTAACTCCTAGCCTAATACCATTTGTAGATAATATTAAAATTTGAATTGAAAGTATTATTTCCACTTTTGACAACTAACTTTCTACATATTATAAATCTTCTATAACAGTGATTTATTTATGATATAACAAGTCTGGTCAGTTTTAAAACCTTCTCCAAATGAACCAGACAGACACCCGCGTACCCTGATTTAATTTTATTTTTAGATTTTCAGCTCTATGCATTTTGTCATGACCCTGCGAGAAACCAAACTGACTATCCAGTATGATATTGGTCACCTACTCACATTTCGGAAGAAGACTTAACGACCGGAGATTTACCGGATTGGAGTTGTCATCGCCCTTTTTCGTGAGAGCATTTACCATGTACATCCACCTTCGAGACCAACACATAACTGGGCCCGCTTAGCTTTACGATGATGATGTTTCCCTGTTCTTCTTTATTGATTTTGCTGAAGCACTGCTCTGTCTTCTATTGACCTTATACACTTGCAACACACTCAATATTTTCGCAGTCAGGTTTTGATTATTAAGTGGTCATACTCTGTCTAAGACGGCCTTCTCCGGATCTTTGCCTGCTGCCAGAAGTACTTCTCTGTAGTTCTATGAAGCTTAGAATCTGAACACTGTTTCGATCATTCCTCCTAAAGATTTTATTAATATGTTAAGTCATCTTCGAGTCACTAAAGTTACCTGCCAGAATTCTGTTTTGCCAAAACAAATCAATGGACAATCCATAGATGCATTGCTTGATGTTTCTGAATGACAACATCATTGTCCACATACTTATATTACGTATGTCAGTCAATTGTCAGTACAAGAGTCAGTAGTCTACTTTTTTACTTACGACTTATAGGTACTATAAGGCAAGTTATGCATTCGTAAAAAAATCGAACTCGAGATGTTGATCAAAGTTGACATTACGATAATAGCGAAGACTAAAAAAGTGGGTCTCGCAATTCTGTCTGTCAGTTCGACTGCAGCCTAAACGGCTCGGCCAATTTTCTTCAAACTTAGCAGATATCATTTTAAAGTTTTTCTCCCCACACGGTTTTTTCTTTTTTTTTTAGACTAAAAATTACGGTACTTACCATACACATTTTTTTTTCGAAATTTTTTAAATATTTTTTTTCTCAAAAACTGTTCGACAGATTTAAAAAAAAAGGTACAAAAAAATTTAATTTATTTAAAGCTAGGTACTAGTTGAACAAAATTTTCCGAAAAATGGTTATTGAGGGTACCCCCCAAAGAACCATTTTTTTTGTTTTTGATTTTCTCAAAAACGGTACGATCGATTTTCATAATTTTTTTGCTAAAGCTCCCCAAAAACTTAAATAGAATTGTTTATTCAAATTTTCAAAAAAAAATGTTTTTAGATTTTTAAAAAAAATTTCTATTTTTTTTAAACTCAATATCTCGAAAACCTTATGCTTGATTTTTTTTTTTCAAATTAAAAAATGAAAGTCTCTCAATATAATCTACAAGATGTACGAAAAAAAATTTATTAATTTTAACGATCTTTAATATTACGAGCATAAAAAAAAATTTTGAAATTAAGATATTACAGCTTGTACCTCCCATAGAACCATTTTTTTTTTTTTTTTAAATTTTGAATTACTCATTATCGACATAACGGATTTTAATGAAAACCATTGCATTTCAAAACCTTAAACAAAAGTATTTTTGAATTTTTGAAAATAAAAAAATCATTTTTTTTTTGGAAAATTCGATATTTCAACAACGGCTCGCTATTTTTTTGGAAATTTAATTTTCATTCGTACAATAATAAAAACTTAAAGTTGGCATACCAAATTTTTTTCTTAAAAATTTTGTATATAAAAGCTTTTTTTTTTCAAGAAACCACTACAAGGACTTATAATTTTTGTTCTTGCATAAATTCATATTTGCATAGCAATCTGTTTTTGTCTCTACTACTAAAAGAATTTAAAAAATTAATTTTATCCTTATGAACAGTTTTCTCTTATAACATTCGTTTTTGAAATTCCTAGTCTATTACATAGCAAGTACGTGCGACCCAGTCGAGCATTTTATTGTCTGTGTAGTAGTCAAGGAATAATTGGTCTGTTCTTTGTTCGTTTGATTGTCTCGTCTATTTGTTCTTAATATTTGTATTTGTCAGTGTTTGTGAGATTTCTGTCATTTGGTAGGGTATATCCCTACGTAGTTCTTTCAATAATGCTTTGGTGAAAAGTTGCACGCGCATTTTACTGTAGTTGTAAGAATGTACTGGTCACTGTCGATCTCGATCGCTCATTAACATTTTCCTGATCGTTGACCAATAATTTTCAGTCTTTCGTCCATTAATATCAAAAACTAAAGGCACCGCTTCTTGAAAACAATGGTCTATCTGCAGCAAGAAGACCGATCCAATTCTTAACGCTGGCTGAGGCCATCATGAAGTAGTTCTCATCCGAATTCAGTTGTTAATACTCTAAAAGTTTTTCAAGCTATGTTATCCAGTCAAAAGATTGATGTGTCTCCGATGCAATAGTGGCGATCACATAATACATCCACTTCCCCAGTTTGAGGGGAATGTATAGGATGCAAGTGCCCAGCAACCAATATCTGCGCGCATTCCTAAAAAAAACTAACTTTTTGATTAATGTCTTATTGTTCGTCAAACTCTTTCCACTTCTGAGCCTCGAGGAGGCAAATAAGCTAAGTGAACGAATTGACTTTACGACGAGTAACATTGATTTATAGAAACCAAGTTCACCATTGTCGTTGTAAAATTACTCTCACCATGCCTTGTTGATGGTTTCGGGCTGTAGCTCACAGATTGCTTGAATGGTAGTGCCGTTAATATCTTGAATGGTTTTCGGATTGTTGGCATGATGCACCGATGTTTTACGGACCAAAAAGGTCAAATCGCACCTCCGAGGCAGCCAATTCACATCGCTAAGACGGCTGATAACACGATTATAGAATTTGATGCTCAAATGATCGATTATGGCATAGGCTGTATGTGGCATGGAGCGCCATTCTGCATGAACCAGAAGTCGTCCAAATCTATGTCTTCAATCTTAGTTAAAAAAAAAAAAGTCGATCAACATGGCCCTGTAACACCCACCGTTGACCGAAACCTATTCTCAGTCTAATTTATGAAGAAAAATAGTCCAATAATGCCACCACTCCACAATCCGCATCAAACTGTCACTCTCTGTGGATGCATTGGCTTCTGGACAATAACGGGCGGGTTTCCCGAGCCCCAGATGCGGCACTCACTTTGGAAATAAGTTTTCAATATTTCCTAACGTTTCTCAAGCATAAAGCGACTCATTTCGTTCCGCGGAGGTATGATACTGACTTTCCGTCAAGATTTCGTGCGGGAAACAGCTTTCAGTATCAAAATAACCTGTGGTTGCAAAAGAAACCACTAGATGCCCCACCCTTTATACTTTTGTTTTAATCACCATCAGTACGTAATGGATATAACTTTCATTTGAATGCATTAAGGCCTGGTTTCACAGTCGGAGTAAGTGGAATTTTTGTGACCAATTTGCAAGACTTATAAGTCTTACTTTTTTCGGTAAGTGTGCACTATACTTCTCGACTTAAGTCGTAGTAGTCGAAAATGTTTAAAAGAGTTTTTCAAACCCCATCCAACTACCATCACCATTTTAAATTGGGACACCCCCATATGTCACTCTATCTCATTTAGTTCTTTGGTTTAGGAGTAGTTTTAACATTTAGCTATTTAACTTGATAATCTTTTTTATGGTCGATCAAACTTACATGTTAGATTGGCCTTTCTAACACAAAATTAACAAACAAGCTTCGAAGACTAAGTTTTTTTTTGTTCTTTTTTTAATTTTCATAAAATTATAAATTTATTTCATTAACTTTTTATTTTCTATTTAACACAAGTTGCCATTTTTCACTTATCAATTCGAATAATTACAGCTAAAAGCCAACAAAAAGCTATGGGATAATCGTGCCAAAGAGGTACTTCAACTCCTGCCAGTCGATAAGGACACAAAATCAGACGAAGACGTTCTAAATGATCTCTTCTCAGATATTCGCTTAGATTTAAAACTACAACACCAACAACAACAACAACAAAATGAAGACGAAGATGAATTACAAGCCGATACCAAACCAAAGGACTCACAATCAAAATCGAAAAAACTCACCATCGGGAAGACATGATACCGAATTCCTATTCGTATAAACCATAATAAACAATTTATTTAAGTTAATTCTTTCTTATTGAAAATTTATGTAAGTTAATTTAACAGAATATTCTAACATTAATTGTTTAAGTTTTTCTTAAATTTTATAACAAAAAAAAATAATTTTAGTCAGTAAATCAATGTTGCAATGTTTTGAGTAAGTTTTTATTTTTTTTTATTTCTTCTTTTGTAATAACTTTTTTATACAAAAAAAAATGGTCGATGCCATTTTTAACTGGGGCAGAGCTTTCTTTTTACAGATTTATGATGTTGTGAGTATTGAATGCATTTAATTGATATATTTTACATTAACGATACAAATATATTTACATCTATGTTAAGTCTCCGCATGTTTTTTTTTTGTTTTTTGTAAGCAAATGAAAACATAACAAATAATTGTAAAAACAAATTATAAAGGTAAGATATTGTTATGAGCTTTTATATATAAAATAAATAAAAAATAATATATATATATATATATGATACAAATACATATATATTGAATATATAAAAACTGTGTGTGTATAGACAATGATAAAAATTTAAATAAAAATGTATAATTTTAAACAAATAATAGTTAATAAATTATAAACAAAAATCCAAAATAATATTTTTATTTTTATTTGTTTATTTACTTTTGAAGTAAGTGAATATGGTTGAATTTTTTTTTTGTTTTTATTTTGTATTGCATTATAAAAAATTATTAAAAATCTTCACTAAATATACGAAATGGGGAGGGTACGATAACTTTGATGCCAAAAATTGATAACAGTTTTTTTTGTAGAGGGGTTAAAAACGATCATTTTTGTACCAAGGGAGGGCAGGTCTGTATCGCTTCGTTTAGGAGGTAGAAGAGAATATTATTGAAAAACAACAACAACGGCAATAATTAAGTATTTATATTTATATTTATTTATTTGAAACAAGCAAATTATCTAGCGAACAATATTATTTCTAATTCTATAAATTATAAAAAGTCATTTTAAAAACGGTATTTGATACGCTAGAAATATTAATAAATTTATGGTAAACATTATACAATCTCAACATATTATTATAGCGGTGAACTTTCTTCATTAGTTGGTACGATAGTGAATTATAAAGAGTTTTTCAACAGGGACGCTACAAAAGTAGAGCGACAGGGACAGCAAACGACGCCATATTTCTTGCCGCTCTTTTGACATATCTCTCCAGTAAGGTTTGCCATTTCATGATGGAAAAATATTACGAGCCAACAACGAGTCGAAATTATCAAAATTTACTACCGAAATTCGGAGTCAGTGGCCTCAACACCACGTATAAACACAGCATTCACATTTAATAGATTAACACCATTAAACTTGTACTCAAAAGACAGAACAGACATTTTACGTGTAACATTTATGTTTATATAATATAAAAAGAATCGTACCCAAATGGCCTCCCTGGGGAACTCCTGAGTTTATAATGAAACTTTTTGATTGATACCCGTTAAAGTATACAATATAATATAATCTGTAAAGCAAGTACGATTTGATTATTATCACAGATTAGGTTATCACAGTTGGAATAGTTATCACAGATGTATGCACTTTGAAAAAAAAAACATCTGAAAAAAAGATGCGTTATTATATTTACGAGGATCATACTTGCAAACGGACGGATATGGACTAAATTTTGTTTTGCTATTTATAAAATTCCAAAAGATTTTGGAATTCATTTATAAATTGCATTCAACTTTTTCTATATAATTTAGATATCTGTTTAAACTAGGTAGTACCCCTTGGCGTAATGGTTAGTGCGTTGGACTGTCATGTGGAAGGCTTCGAGTTCGATTCTCAGCAAGAAAGTTTTTTTCAGGGGAGACAAATTGACAAATTTTCCAAGAGCATCTCTTGTCATGGAAATTGCTGCGCATTAGCTTTAGCCGTTCGGAATCGGCAGAAAATTGTAGGTCTCCTCCGTTCCTGGTAACACGCACACAGGAATGGTTGAGAGTTGTAAGTCACTAGGTTCTGGTTCACTCCGACCTCCGAGCTGTTGCACCACCAAATTTATTTATTTTTATTTTAAACTAGGTACTAGATATTATTAAAGTCAGATTCTAAATTAGTTTCTATGTAAAGTTGTTTCTCCGATTTCACTATCACTATCATACCAACTCGGTGAAAGTGATTGGACTTTTATAGAAATAAGATGTACAGATACCTAAAAACAATCAATATTTTATCATAAAATTCGAAAACCATAGAATCAATTTCAGTGCAAGTATAAAGACATGACCAGTCAATTAAAGATAATAAGCTAATCAATTTAGCATAATCAGTTTTTTTTTTAAATTAAATTAATAAACTTTGTAGAAATCTTGATTATTTTTACTATACATTTCGGAGACTTGAATAATAGATATGGTGAGAGTCTTAGCTGTCACCATTATTTATTACCGCAAGCACCTCGAAATTCTCTAGCCGACATAGAGGCACATCCCCATATATGGCTTGATTGTATTCCTACAATTTTTGTCACCTTTTTTTAGAGCTTTTTTTGAGCATTGCCACATCTAACCGAGCTTAATATTTTTACATTGTTCCACCTTCATCGGTAAGTTGCAACTGGGGGAGTTTTAGTAATTTTCAATTATCTCAGAAACTAGAAAACAAAACCATTGAAAAAAAAAATTGATTAAAACTTTTTTTTTTTTTTCATTTAGCTTATCAAAATTTTGAGTTTGTATGCGAATTTCTTAAAAACTATTTATTTAAATTTAAAATTAAAGATCATATTTTTGGCTTTCAAGTAACTTTGACAACCACATCACTCTGTTTAGAGCCACTGGTTTTGAATACATTAGCACAGAAACTTTGACATCGACATCAAAGTTAAACCTAAACGCTTAATTCGATGTCGCCGTGTAAATGCTACCAACTTTAAAGGCGAAATTTTTCAGGTTTATCAACACTCAAGTGAAAATGTGACAACCATCTTTTTGTTTCGTATATTTATTTTGGTTTTGACAAATTAATTTTATAGACCGAGAGCCCACAGCAATTTTTGGGTGTGATTGATAACAAAAAGTAATTAGCATAATTAGATAGGCCTTTTATAGTTATTTACAAATGTGAAAGTCTTGCATACTCTAGTGGGCGCAATAGTGCATTATAGTGAATCAAGTATGCAGCTCTTTCCAAAGTCTAAAAAATTGGGATACAAAATTTGGCATAACTTCAAAATGAAGAGCTAAGTGCCCTGATTGCAAATATCGAGGTCCAAGACGTTTTGAAGGTGGCCTTTTTAGTGCAAGAAGTAGCCTATTCTTATCGCGTCTGGCAGGCAGAAGGCTGTCTGTAAAACGCCTTGGACCTCGATATTTTCAATCAGGGGGCTTAACTCCACATTTTGGCAAAGTTGTTATCACAATTATATGGACTTGGAAAGAACTTCATACTTGATGCACTATTATGTACTATTGCTCCCACTAGAGTATGCAGGACTTTCACATTTGTAAATAACTATAAAAGGCCTATCTTATTATGCTAATTATTTTTTGTTATCAATCACACCCAAAAATTGCTGTGGGCTCTTAGTCTATTAGTACGACAAATGGCGTAAGTCGTATACATTGACGCAAGACTGATATTTCACAAGACTTTTGATGTTGAAGTTTTCGTTGCTGTTAAAGTTGCTGTGTCAATCTGATGCTCGCATTAGGCAGTTGATAACATATTGTTTCTTGGACTGCGCCAGATAAAAAATATCCTCAACTCAAATGCCAGGACCCTTGACTTATTTTTCTCAACATTGGATAGGGAAATTGAACTTGAAAGATCTACCGATTTTTGGCATTTAAAACCGGTATACTACTTCATTGTAAGTGTTTCCGTTGTTTTTTAATAATTTTTTTTTTCATTTTAAGTCTAAAATTGCTCTTCCCTCCCATAGTAAAAATTTCTACGAAAAACCGTTATCAATATTTGGCTCCGAAGTTATCGTACTCGTGCCTCGAAAATATAAGCAAGACTAATTTTTTGTATATCTAATATTTTCTTCGAAATGAATTTCATTACTTTTACACTGGAAGACAATAAATAGCATTTTCTATATTTTGGATATTCTTAACCCATGCAAATTGTTTTCCAAACATATTTGGGCTTTTTATGTTTTGTAAATTAAAAAAAAAAATGTGTTTTCCCTATTTTTCTAACATTTAAGCTCAGAAGCAGTTATTTGTATTAGGGTCGGGCAGTCGCCGAAATTCGACTATCAAACTCTATAGAGAAGAAACCACGTAGACACTTTACACTATAATTGATTATTGTAACTTATTTTCAGTCACCTTAAAGGCAAAACAAAAATTGTTGTAAAAAGACCGTTTGCCTCTTTCAAACAGAATGAAAATTATGAAAATATATTGCAGTTTAGTCAGTTAAAAATGGACGAAAAGAATTCATATTCAAGTATTAGTAATAAATTATGGCGAATATTCTGTCCTTCTTACTATCGTCCAATTGCAATTACGACCCTTCTTTCCAAAGTAAAAAAATGGTCATCTGAGGAAATTATCTTGACAAACGAAAGCCTGGCAATGACCGGCAGTATGTCTTCCGTAGCAATAGGTCCATCGGAGCTCTGATGGTTAATCTTACCTAACAGTGACGAATTCTTACATCGTTTTGGAGAAAGTAAGATTGTTGCACTTGATATTTCAAAAACATTTAATACAGTTTGACACCAAGTTATTTTATCGATTTGGAACGGAAGCACATGTAAAGCTCATTAAATGCAGATCTCGATATCATTGTCAAGTGGGGTACCATAAACCGCCTAGAATTGAATTGTATGTCTCCTGTTGTTATAGCGAAACCCACCACATTCAACTTTTCTTTAATGAGCGGCACTTCCATTGAACTTAAAAATCCATACTTTTCCGCGCTTTTAGAAAAGTATGGATTTTACCTTTTAGAGAGCTTTGGAAGCAGAAACTGGAAAAAACATACTTTTCGAAGACTTATCTGTGGAGGTATAAACTCTTAAAAACAAAATCAATTTCCTATAGTTATTTGTCAATATTTTCTATACGATGTCGATGACTAGTTCTCGGGATCTATTTTAAAATGGGTTTTTCAAAACGGCAGCCGAATCAAAACACAAACTATTACCTCCCTGAACATTTATGGTAGAGCTGTGTAAATCGTTCAATTCAAATGATCGAATCGTTCAACAATCGATTACGAAAATGATCCGATCATTTCAATCGATCATTTTCATTTCACTGAAATGATTCAATACTGTTCCTATTCGATTTTAATTTCGATTTCGATGATAAGATTGGCTTATGGCTTTGATAGTTCTCAAAAAATACTCTATTATTGTAAGCCATAAATTGCCAAATAACATCGAATGATGGCTAATTTGTACATGTACATGGATTAAAAAGTGTCAAAAAATTTAAGGAAAAGTGATTTTATTTGTTGCTCCGGAAAAGAGTAGTTTTAGGGCTTTCGGCTAACATTTGGAACGAAATACACTTTGTACGTCATAACCAAATTTGTCCTCTATTTTTCAAGTCATAAACTATCGAATTCCATCAAAGGATGGCTACGATGTCGATGAATTAAGAAAAGTCGAAAAATCCATATTAAACATACCGGATCCTGATACATCAAATAACATCAGTTCAACCCAACAATTGTTTTTTCGGCCTATAACATCAACAACCAACTCGATCAATCATGTTCTTCAGTGCCGAGTTCAACCCAGAAATCCCAGTCCACCGTCCGTTTGGCATTCATAATCCACATTGATTGAATCAGAACAAATGGAATCGAGTTAACTGATATCGAAAATCGAGACTCATTGAAATGATTGAGATTGAAATAGAAAATAGAGAGTCCAGAATCGAGAATCATCTAAATGATTGAGATTGAGATCGATTAAAATAATTGATTTCGATCATCAATACTTTTAGATGATCGGATCAAAAAAATCGACATGACATTGAGCTGGTACAAAACACGACAAAAATTAGTCTTGATCTTGACATTGCTCAACACTATCAGTACTGCTAAGTGCAGGGGCCAAATTACCGCATCAGTTATCGAGTAATACGTGACTGAATCATGTGAGTTTGGCATTACCGTCATTGAGCAACCAATTACCCAATTTGACGTTTTCGTTCAATCACTAATGGGACTCACTCACTCGATCACTGAAGCGGTAATTTGGCCCCAGGTATTTGAAACTCATCGTGCTTTTTCACCTTAAGACACTAGGAAATATCAACTCTTAGCAGTCATCACTTGTCATGGTGTTAGTTGTTAATAAAGGGAAAAAGATAGGTTGAGTCAAATACACTACTAAATATTAAACAAAAAAATAAACAAATTAATAACAACTCTAGTACAGCAAAACAAAAATAGAGTTATTTATGGTGTGATTACGGAATATAAGATTCGTTCTTCAAAAAACGACAATGATTTGCATTTCGACACATTTAAAAAAAATAGTTAGTGATATAAACACCAATCGCAAAGAATTCATTTTGAAGGGATCCAGAATCAGACTGATTTCCAGCAGGAATTAATTATTGATACATCGTAATTTATAGTGACTTTAAAAGAGAAGTGGGCCAAGGTGGCTCCCTTAAGGTACACCAAAGTTTGCGTACCTATATTGAATCAGAAGAGATACTCCTAAAACGAACTTGATAAGTCCTTAATTTCGTATAACATCTGGTCTTTGTTGGATTGGAAACTACCTTTTCCAACCGCTCAATACAAGTTGTTTTGGATGGTTTTAAGTCTGTAGTTCATAAAATAAATGTTAGTGTGCCACAGGGCTTCATTTCGTTTCCGACTCTCTTTCTCAATGATCTTTTGTCTGAAACTGACAGTACTCTCAGCTTCTCATATTCGTATCAAGTCTTACCTCCTTCTGCTTCAAATGTGGATTTGGAACGATAACGTATGAAAAGCGAAAATCAAACGGACAAGTTTGTCAGGGATGCCAAAACTAGTCATTTTTCTATATAGTTCGTTCCTAAGATGCTATCATACGCGGCTTTAAAATCGATGAAAATTTTGGTTTTTTTCCAAGATCTGCCGTGATGTGAATATTTGATCGATGGTTAAATTTCCTGCTCTAAAGCCGTTTCAGACGTTCACATAATACGGCGAAAAGGATCTTGTACGCGATATTCAGGAGACTTATCCCTCTGTAGTTGGTGCAGTTCAGAAGGTCTCCTTTCTTGGTTTTCAGACATACAAAAAAAATCAATGGAAGATGCCATAACCATAACCTTAAATAACAATTACTAAAATGTAGTTCTCAGGTATATGTGTCGGTGGACTGAAAATCTCTAAAGCTGTAATTGTGGCAGTAGACATATAGAACGTAAGAATTCCAGGCACGTTTTAATCGTGTACCTACTATCCATTTTGATCAAAATCTCGAGTTATATGTGATAAAAAATATGTCGTTATCTTCCCGTCTCAACATGGTGATTGGCATGAAAGCGACAAAAGCTAGAGGGTATAGATTCGGGGTCAAGATAAGTAAATCGTATTGGATGGGTAATTTTCTAAAAAATGAATTTAAATAAAAGAGTAAGTTAAAAAACAACGCCAACACTTAAAAAAATTTTCATTATATACCTTTTTAAGGCCAAAAATCTATTCTTTTATTTTCTTTTGGAATCAAGTTTTTTTGATGATTTTTGAAAATTTTTAAACTTAAAATTTAAAAAAAAAATATTTAAAAAAAAAATTGTTTTACTTTCTTCAAAATTGTACATTAATTAGTATCAGTTTGGTTTTAAGAGCTTAAAGTGTGAAATCAATCCAACCTTTAAAACATATTTTTTTTTTAAATTAAAGCCTTTTGATTCAAATAAAACTTAGAAAATAATTTCGAAAGTAATATATTCATTTTTGCTAAATTCATAAACTTTAATATTTTTGTAAACTTGTAATCAGCGTTTTCTTTTTTATAAAACTCTCAATCAACCGTTGTAACAATTTTTTGTTTTAATCTTACATCTAGGCTCAAACTTACAAAACACATTTTAATTAAAAAAAGTATTTGTTTTTCATTTAAGTAACACAAAATATTTTTTTACAACAGAAAAAAAAAAACTAAAACAAAATTGTAAAAACCTTTTTTAAAAATGTATATTTATAAAATGTATTTTAAAATAATATATTTATTAAAATTAAAGTTAGTAGGTAAAATTAAAAAAAACTGTATAGATAAATTCAAATTTAATAAAATAAAATAACAAAAAAGTCTCGCTGAGGATTTTTATAATAAAAGATTAAAAAAAATAAGTTTTTGTGTATTTTTATTAAGTTACCTAATTTTTGTTTCCATTCAGAAAATCCTTTAACTATTCTAAAAGGATTTTCTCTTTGTTTATTTTTAAATTTGGCTTACAAAACAGTTGCGATGGAAGCTTAAAAAAGTATCTCTGTATCTTTTTGAACTGACCAAGGTTAGTATGGTGAAGGTACATACATAGATACATATGTACAAGTTGCTAAATATTTTCTATTAGACCTTACCACCCGAAGCCATGTACAACTACACACCTATCTATGTATATGGGAATAAAGTCCTTTGAAATTTGCAACACACAATAATATTCTTTGCTTTTGATGGTGATTACGCTTCAGCAAAGCATAACGTAATCGTGGTGTCTATTCATGTACATATATACATACAGATCTTTTTTATTTTCGAATTTACATTCAGAGCGCTATTTTGGAAATCATAACATAGTTGACTCAAGAGAGGAGAACAAAGTTACATTTCATTGCAAAAATATGTATCGATTCAACGGTAACCCAAGGTAGAAATGGAATTTAATTGAATAGAGCTAGAGAAATTCAGTCAAAAGGATCTTTTCGTCTTTATTGTATAATGCAGTAGTGTACGCCATATCTGCTATTGGAACCAAGTGTATTGGTACAATAATTTCACATTCTGCTTCAGGAGAAAGTACTTCACTTATAGATACAATTACTATTCCTTTAGGGCAAAGAGCTTCTGTAAGGACACTCCTGTTACAGCAAGCTATTTGATTGAAATCAAATGAATAGAAATGGGAGATGTAATAAGTGTTCGTTGAATAAACACAAAGTCAAGATACCGAAAGGAATAGATGAGTGTAGGTAGGTACCCTAGATGGAAGGTTTGCGGTTTTCAGACTTAGAAGAGAATCACATACTAATGAATAGTTGGCTTTAATCCTTAAATGACACACATCACCGCAATAACGATAATGCCTGATGACATCAAATAGACGTAATGACTGAGCAGCATATACTTCAAGGGGTTTCCAAACACCATTTTGAACAAAAAAATTTTAAATATTATTTCGAAGCTTTTCGATGGAGACTAGACCTTCCTCATATTGAATTTTAAGGATTTTCTTAAAAAAAAAAATGGAAAAAAAATGTTACTTCGGAATTAACACTAAGTGCAAGCGATCAATTAACTGGCTGAACATAATGGAGACGGAGCTGCAACTGGAATAGATGTCAAAATATTCAATATTACGAACTCATCGCAACGCATCTGCAAGAGTTGGCCAACTTTTAAAAATGACCTTTCCGGCTTGTTTCAACTCATAATTAGAGATCTGAAAAGAGTAAGTTGTATAAGCACGTTAAAATTACGCGTTGGAGGAACTACAACCATTGAGGTAAAATGGAGTAACGTATCATATTCTACTGGGAAGACAGTGTCCAAGAAACTCCAAGCAAGATAAAAGAAAATGATTTTGGTATAGGTGATTCCCCAAACCACCAAAAGCCTTGCGAAGGTCTGTCTATTATTATCTGAATAAATCGAAGTCATGAATATTTTTCACTTTGACATTAATGGTAGTTAATATGGACTACTTTTACTAGGAATTTTAAAAATATGAGTTCAACAAGAGTTCCAACCCATATCCAAAGTCCTGTAAATAAGCCACATAATCGATTACCGACACTACCGAATCGATGAAAAAAAGAAGGCAACAATTGAAGAAAGCGAAAGTCGTGTCATATTATTGGAAGATCATGTGGTAAATTAAAACGAAAAATTATTAAGTTTGCTTATTTTTTAGCAAAATTTAGTAAAAGTTTCAAGTAGGGGGAATTTCAATTTTTGTTTTGGTGAATATACGCTTAGACGGTAAGCACCTTCTGGATTTATAATCCAAAGGACTGCAAAAAACGCGTTAGTCGTACCTCATCGAGGCGGTTGAAAATGTCCTCACTACTTTATAGTGGATGATAAAACATTTACACGACAGTTGGTCGGACAGAATTACACAGGACCGTTTTGCCAGAATAATGTACTCTTCTGATACCATAGGGACGAGCAAAGGTTTAATGTGGATTTGGTAGAGTTTTTCCCATAGATGTCAAACAAATCGTCGGACAAAAAAATCAGGCTTCTTTCATTTCTTCGCCCACGTCAAAAAATACGACGTAAAAATAAAAGAAGGTATTACAAATTAGAGAGTCATCTAAAAAAAATCATAACTTCCTTAATATTCGATTAATTTTGATAAACAATAGCTCTGTGGATGCAGTATTAAAGGCACTTTAAAATAAAAGATCAAAAATCGTTCAAACAGTTTGCCGAAAATGGTCTTCTAAATCAGAAATTATGATGAAAATACTTTAAATTTAATATCAGTCAAAAAATTACTGAGTTAAAAATCAATGAATAATTCAAAAAAGGTTTGAACAAAATATTTTGCGAATTTGGGGAAATAGAAACAATTTTAGTTACATTACCATGAATATACTCGGCCAGTTAAATTTCAGTAAAACTTCTAATTAATTTTTAATTATTTTCAAAAACAAACTCCCCTTAAGATGTGTGAAAAGAAATTTAGAGATATATTGACGCAAACAGAAAAATAATTTCTAACCGAGTTAGTTTTTTCGGTGGGTTAAAATAAATGTGTTAAAAGCAACGTATTCTCGTGTAGTGTATGTTGCGAAAATTAAAGTTGTTTACTCGATTAACGGGGGAAATACAATAAGAAGTTAAAAAAAAATCGATATTTTTTTCTTCTTCTAAAAAAATCGGAAATTTTATGGAGAATACGATGGTCTAACTTTGAAATTGGAAGTCTATCTTTTTTTTCTAACGTTTTTTGAAGACGTTTTTCGGAGCGCGCAACAAGTATTTTTGAAAAGTCGACGAGGGAATCCGTTTTATATTTTATTTATTTTTTAATTTCTATCTACAGGGGTTTTATATATGTATGTATATGTGCGAGTGTATGTGCATAATATAGATTCGCGTCGAAAGCCGATTAGTAGGTAAAAACCATTTTTCAGCTATTAGAACTTTGAACGCGTTTTTCTCGAAACAGCATTTTTGATAACTTATTCTTATATGTTGTAAAAGTCAGGTCAAGATCAGTTTATTTTAAATACAAATTTTTCAGTTAAAAAAAATATTAAGGAATGCTTGATTATTGGCCTCTTAATTGTATTTCTCCCCTTAAATGAGTAAAATTTCTTTTCCGGTGTTGGCGGTAAAAAATTTTCTATGGAGTTGTCAGTGACATGTCAAAAGGACACGTTATCCGTCAAAGACAGCGAAATGGTTTTTCCAATTATTATTTGAACTTTGTTTGAAGTTATTTAAAACACTTTAGAAACTCCTTTTATCGCCGAAAGAGAATGTTCTTTTAATGGAAAAACCACAACAACTAACCAATAACAACTAAAAAACAAAATTTCATTAAAAAAACACACGATAAAATTTTTTTTTTTAATGAATTATGTGGCTAAACAATTTCTCGATCGAAACCCACTTCCATTTGTTTGTTTTATTTAAAACATTAAACACTTTATTACAGTGGCGTAGATAGGGAGGGGATCAGGGGGATATATCCCCCCCCATTGGGATCGATAATTGTTCAACATAACCAGTCATGAACCAAATAAGTTAAAGAAACGCACTCTGAAATTTTTTTTTACGTCTCTCACCAAATGATAATAGGTAAACGTACAAGAAAAAGCGCTTCCATCCAGCTATACAGGGTGTCCCACAGTCACCGCCCCAAATGAAAACCATGGATTCCTGAGGTCATTTTAAGTCGAAAAACTTAAGAGGTCATTTTCTCGTTTTCGTCCCGTTTTCGAGTTATAACGGTTTTTAAGGTTTTTCCCTTAACTGGCTTTATCTTTGCCAAACTACGTCCGATTCGTAAAATTTTTTTTATAACCAATCAAGAATTTATTACAGTTTTAGTTTGTCCAAAGACTTTTTTTTCTGCGGATAACCGTTTCTCCGCAATTTTGCATCAAACCCAATTTTTTCGTTTTTTAAGTAGTTTTTTTCACTTTGATATCATTTTATTCAAAAAAACACGTTAATGAGTATTAATTTTTTTCACTTATTATTAAAGCCCAGTTCATTTTCTTAAAAAAAATATTTTTTTTTCTTAAAAAGAATACTAAATGTAATTAACAAAAAATAAACAAACTGAGTGAATTAAAAAAAAATAATAATTTTTAATACAAAATTAACTTTTTCTGAGCTATTGTGGTTAAGAAAAGGACAAATAGATCAATTTATCCCATTTCAGCGTATATTAATAACATTTCCAGATATTCTTGATTAGTGTAATCCATTGTTCGCAAATAATTGAAAAAAAACTACAACTTGAATAACAAATCCAAAATGGAGTATCAAGTGAAAGAACACGACGCGGACACTAGATCACGCGAGAAAGATATTTACAACCTTCAAATCATAATGCAAATCTTTACTATTTACATAAGTTAACGGTCTTACTAATTAACTTTATGTATTTGTCCTTTTCTTAACCACAATAGCTCAGAAAAAGTTAATTTTGTATTTAAAAATTATTATTTTTTTTTTAATTCACTCAGTTTGTTTATTTTTTGTTAATTATGTACATTTAGTATTCTTTTTAAGAAAAAAAAATATTTTTGTTAAGAAAATGAACTGGGCTTTAATAATAAGTGAAAAAAAATTAATACTCATTAACGTGTTTTTTTGAATAAAATGATATCAAAGTGAAAAAAACTACTTAAAAAACGTAAAAATTGGGTTTGATGCAAAATTGCGGAGAAACGGTTGTCCGCAGAAAAAAAAGTCTTTGGACAAACTAAAACTGTAATAAATTCTTGATTGGTTATAAAAAAAATTTTACGAATCGGACGTAGTTTGGCAAAGATAAAGCCAGTTAAGGGAAAAACCATAAAAACCGTTATAACTCGAAAACGGGACGAAAACGAGAAAATGACCTCTTAAGTTT
The DNA here is from genome assembly GCA_911387755.1 of Chrysotoxum bicinctum. NCBI lineage: Eukaryota > Metazoa > Arthropoda > Insecta > Diptera > Syrphidae > Chrysotoxum > Chrysotoxum bicinctum. The sequence goes on along the minus strand of OU426989.1, from coordinate 58,411,700 downwards.
TTCGACTTAAAATGACCTCAGGAATCCATGGTTTTCATTTGGGGCGGTGACTGTGGGACACCCTGTATATACATATTTTATTAAAGATAATATCTACACTGCCGGTTTCAACGTCAACTCCCGAAAGAACTTTCTCCAGTCAGTAAAGAGAATAAAAACAATACAAAGAAGCATGACCAACGAAGTGAGATTATTAAAAATATGTCTATTTTAATACCAGTGTGATAAGCTTTGGATGTTTACTTATTTGCAGGATCGTTTGAATGGTTTGGCTGCTCTAGCTATTCATCGCGAAATACCTATACCTACTTTTTTTTTTTTTTTTAGATTAAGAATTTTATTTTTCAATTTGTTTTATATACAATTTGACTTAAAACTAACTTATTACTAAATTAAATCATGTTGGCTCAACAATAGTACCCAACGTTCTTCATTTGGCTTTACATAATGCTATTTGCTTACAATATCATATTAATGTTTTCTTAATCTAATTCATGATTTTTTTAATATTAACTAAATAATAATTTTTGATGAGTGGGCGTTTTATCCCCTGTAGTATTGATTGTTGTTCTTCTCGTAAAAGGGTGCGTTGTCGTTATGGATGATGTCTTCAAATTGATCGTCAGTGATGGCTCGAGTGTATAGATACTTGTCACGAGGCTCTAGTTCATGCTGGAGAAGTTGTTGCACTTCTGTGTTGGGATGATCTTCCAGGTTCCTGATCATTTTTCCGGAGAGCTGCAGTAAATACTTGTCCAATGGTATTAATTTTGCTTCTTTATACAGATTCCTTGTTGGTATATATTTCTTCGTCAGTGTGTTACGGTACAGTCCAGTGCAAATGCGGGGCATCTTTCTTTCAAGAAATACCTATACTAGCACACAAGATTATAAGTGTTTTATCTAAGCAGAAAACTTAATTTTATTTTGTGATTTTTTTTTTTTAATTAATATTATTTTACTTACTACAGTGCCTTGCATAAGTATAACCGCACCTGTAAAAATGCGTTTTGTAGAAAATTAAAATGGGAATGACACCCTACTATTTTTTTATTTATTTATTTTTATTAAGTAAATTGAGAAAAAAAAAAGTTCCGTTAGTTTCTCTTCCTGGTGGTTAAAAATTAAAACAGATTTTTTTTTTGTATTGCAAAAGTATAACCGCTTTTTGTTTTTTTTTTTTTTTCATTTTAAGTAAATTTTTTCGGCTAGATTAGTAAAGGACATTGCTGCCCTATTTTCGACCAATCTAAAGATTGTTTTTGACATACTGTTGACAAGGTTATTTAACATGAAATCGTCTATACAGTTCCATTCTTCCACAATCGCCTCTCGCAGCTCAGCAACACTGTATAATTGCCTATTATGGGCATAATTTTTGCGGGTCAAAATTCCCCAAAGATTTTTAATACGGTTACAATCTGGAGAACGTACCAAGAACACCATAAAATGTATGTTATTCGATTCGTACCATCCCAAACTTTGACGACTAACGTGAATTGGGGCATTATCATGCTGGAAGACATGCCGAACTCGACGAAATCGTCTTAAGTAGGGTACCAAATTATCCTGAAGCACCTGGGTGCAAGCTGAACTGTTCATCTTTGCAGAAGTGAAGGCAAGTGCAACCTTACCAAAGTTCCTCTTGGAAAAAAACTTTTTTCCTTTCTCAGATCGTGCCAATATCCGTTAAAACCACCTGACCCATTAAAATTAAACTTTTTTTCGCCACTGAAGATTATACCATTTGGAATAACAAGAGTTAAGTGTAAATTAATGGAATGTTACTTATGGTTTTCCAATTCCGTTTCATGTTTTGCTGGGCAAATTCTTACTTTTTTTTGTAAACTGTTGTCAAATTTAGAGCTGGCATCATTTTGCACCGAACAATCACTTTACTGCTTTTTAAGGCACGAAAAACCGTTGAAACCGAAATTCCTAAGCCCAATTCATCACGAACGTCTGGCAAAGAATGCGCCGAATTGGATGCAGCATTTATTAAACGCTCTTATCTGGACGTGTCAGCTTCTGCAGATGCCCGGGTCTTATTTTCGTCTCATAAGATTCTGGATCTTGTAAGAAATTTTCGGACGACACGATCGGATCTTTAAATTTTCCTACCAACAGCCCTTAAGCTTAGGCCAGTTAACCGAAAAGCTTGAATTTTGACTTTTTCCGTATCACTTAAATGTTTACCAAGCGGCATTGTTTCTTGTCATTTCGAAGCACATAACTGAATGAAGCTTCAGAGAGGTTTGCATTGTGCGGTTATACTTTTGCAATATATAAAAATTTGTTTTTAATTTTTAAACACCAGAAGAGAAAATAACAGAAATTTTTTTCTTCTCAATTTACTTGATTAGTGATGCCATTCAATGAAAATAAATAGTAAAGTGTCATTCCCATTTCAATTTTCTACAAAACGCATTTTTACAGGTGCGGTTATACTTATGCAAGGCACTGTATATCAATATTTATTCTAGTTCATATTCAAATTAATGCGTATAATATATTATCTTTAAAAAATATATTTTTTTTTATGGCATACATAATGAATTCAATGAAGTCTTGTTATTTGTTTTTTTTTAATTTTTAAAACTTTAAAAAAAATGAGCGAACTAGATCTATCCCCCCCCCCCCATAGCGAAAAGCTATCTACGCCACTGCTTTATTACACATTACTGAATAATTATATACTATTTAACTTGAAAATTAAGCACTAAAATTTACAAAATAATTAATGCGAAATATCAAAAAAAAAAAAAAACACTTGTTTAATAAAATATCTGCTCTCTGTTGTCAAATATAAACTAGCATTGCCATATGCAAAGAATTTTAAAAATTAAATTAGCATTGCCTACAATTATAAAATCCTCTCACTCGAGCACAATGAATGCGATAAGAAAAAAGAGATGTGCACGTGATGAATCATCGTCGTTGTTGTAAAATCAGTTTTAAATTATGAAAGTAGACGAGGATACGTAGTTAAGCACCTTCGTCTTCACGTTAAATGAAATTAATAAATGAAGTAAGAACCATCGCGCACATTCAATTTTTAGTTTCACATCTGCTTGGTTGCTGGAATGAAACATATAGGCTTATGTTTAATTTTACTATATATTTACCATATGTTTCATTTTACCAACCAAACAGTTGCGAAAATAAAAATTGAATTTACGCTCCAGCCCTATGGAACTGCGGAACGATTTTATAGCAACGAAAAAGTGACAGTGAATCATGTTCCCCTCTCGTCTCGTGTTCTCATCGCATTATGAATCTTTGTCTGTCGTTTTCAATGTCACCATACGACAAATTTAAGCGAAGATAAAAATGCACTAAAAAATGGCTTGTATTGAAATTTTGATATCATCCAGGGGCCCTATTTTGTAAAAAGATTATCGTTGAAATTACTTCGTTATCGTTAAAATGCGATTATGTTTAACGAGAATCGTTTAACATTCGTTTTCGTTTAGCTGTCAAAATAAAATTGTGTCTGCCGGTGTGAAGATGGATGGAGCTTCAAGAGTGTAAATAAAAATATAAATAATACATTTTTGAGTGAAATTTAATACTTTCATTTTTGTTTATTTATTTTGTACGCCTTTTTCGTTTTTTTTAATTGTCTCTTTGTCGTGACTATCATATTCCTCAGTATCGTTGACTTGCCGCTCGATTCGTAATAGAAAATAGGGCCCCAGCTTAGTAATCATGTGCGTTAAAAAAGCACCATCTGTGCTTCATAAAAAGCGCCATCTGTGTGTCAAAAAGAGCGCCATCCATTTTGCTCAACCTTGGTAATAACCATTGATTTTCTTGATTTTCTCAATAAATTCAAGAAATCGCCAGATAGTCAGTCCAAGCTGTCATTCCAAAAATAATTGCATCATTTGTATAATTGAAACAGTTTTGAGTTCCAATTTAAACTTCCTAACTTATTTTGAAAATCATTTTCAATTCGAAGAAATATTTAAAAAATCAAATGTATTTGGAAGTTAGTTTGACATCTTGCAATTTACAAGACTATACTAAAATTACTTTTAAATTTTTTTATGTTTCCGAAAAGCACTGATAGGTAATGTCAAAAACCAACAAAAAGTAGATTTCCGTATCGTCAAAAGGGGAACACACCCAAACAGTATTTTACATTTATATCATAGAGCTCATTTTTTTCTAGAGACGATAAGTGAGGAATGAATTGTTTCATTTTATAACGATTCAAAAAATAATCGGCTATACGAGTATGTATAACCAATTTGTAAATTAATTATTATCTTAATCAACAATTAGTTTTTATATCGGTTTGTACAGAGGCTTTGCTTGAAGGAAAAGAAGATTTACTTCTAGCGCACGTACATATGTATGTCAGTACACACACTCTTTTTTTTTTTTTAAATAAACAAATGAGAATAAGAGTTTAATCGAAAAACTAAGTTATATAATTCGAGAAATAAGTTTCTCAATTTCCGAGATTATCAAATAACTATATTTAATTAATTGTACACCTTTCTTTTTTAAATGAGCATTCTACATAGTAAAATTAAACTAATGGTTATATTTTTAAAATTAAACTAGTATCTTGGTTAAAATAATTGACCAGATTTATTTGATCTTACTTAGAAATTAGGTTTAAATTTCTTAAGTTAAATAACACTGAATTAACATTGTTAAAATTATACACACCAAATCGGTAAAACCAGTCAATAAGATTTGTTCAATTAATTAACCGAGTTGTCTTGTGTAATTTGAAATGGGGAAAGTTTGTAAGTTGTATATATTAGCAGTCTCACTTTTTTAATTCTACACGAGTTTTACGTTGTTTTCTTCTTAAGTATTTCTGCATTGTATGATACTCCTACACTGTAAGAAATATCAATTGAGGAATTCAAAAAGTATTTTGAAATTTGCTTTAAATAATTTAATTTTCATAGTTAGGAATTGAGATGAAAAAACAACGGAAGAAACTTTGAGAGACGATGTGTACTTTGGGTACTTTTCCCAAAGTACAGTAAAATTTTTTTCACACCGCGATTGACAAATATGGTGAAACCTGTGGGATACACACAGGTTTTTAATGGTCTATTTTATTTCTAATGTGTAAGTGTTATTTATTTATTTATTTATTATTTATTATTTCAGGTTACAATATTTACAAATTTCACATATGTTTTACAATTTTTCTATACAGTATCAATTATCAAAAAAAAAAATTAAATAAGAGAACATAGTTATTCAACCATGAACAATAATTGCAACTAATACACTTTGTGGCAAGAAGTGCCAGTATCAAGTGTTTTTTTTTAAGAAGATTTATAAAAACTAATATGTCATGCGGAGCCGCGCAGGAAGAGAAAGCGATTGTTTTTTTGAGATTTGAAATGGAGGCGAAAAAGATTTTTTTTTATTTTTTTTTAGGAGAGAAAAGGTAATTATTTTGGATTGTAATGCGAAGTTAGTTCAATACTTGTATCAATATTTCTACATCATCACTATTAAGTAGCCATACTCGAAGACGGCTGAAAAAAACTGATATACTATCTATTTGCTTGCGTATATCCCATGGTAGCTTGTTGTAAATAAAGGGAGCAATTATAGTGACAAACCGTCTATAGTGTTCCGTCCTTACTCTAGGAACTACAACAGAGTTTGAATTACGTAGTGAATGAATTACATTCATTCGTTTGTTGTGATATCCCCCTCGTAAAAAGAATATTCTCAATACCTTAAACACATATAAATAACGAAGTGGCAAAATGTCTAGGGTTTTGAACAATGGGAGCGAGGGCTCCCATCTAGGTTTGAAAACCATTACCCTTAGTACCTTTTTTTGAGCAGTAATGAGTGGTTGCATGTTGCTTATAAATGCACTTCCCCAGCAGGTTATACCATACTCAAGTCGGGAATTTACAAGAGCATAGTAGATTGTAACTAAAAGATTCGATGGTACAAATTTACGAAGATGATATATTTTATTCAAACTTATGTATATTAACTGTTTTACATTAGCAATGTGGCTTTTCCAGTTTAGCTTACTATCCAGCGTAACTCCTAAGTATCTGAATTCACTAACCGGTTCAAGACTTAAGCACTCGGCACTGCAATTTAAGCGACCACAACCTGTGACGTGGTGTTCTATTTCATCCAGATTAAAAGTTTTTGAGAGCGAAAATGACATGACTTTAGACTTACTACTAAGAACCATATTATGATATTTGAACCAACAGTTCAATGAAACAAGATCTATATTTATTTGTTGCTTAAGGTTTACTATATCAACTGCAGCGTAGGCAAGAGCCAGATCATCCGCGAATGCTCTGAGATTCCAATTTATGGTAAGTAAGGTAAGGTAGCATTAGAACGGGTGGTCACAAGATTAGCTTTATCATCTGTAATGTATATCACTGAATTCGTTATGCATCTCAGGATCGGATGTAAGCAAGGTTAATATAAGGAAAGCTAAAGTAGATTAATATTTCGATATTTGCAATGGGCATCCCAGGCCACACTGAACTACAATGAATAATGAATATCCTTTTGTGTCAAAAACGATATCTCGTTCGCCCAGTTCGCCAAAAAATTACTCTCCGAGGCATGGTCTTCTAGGCTGGGTTAGTTTGAGATATTCATAAACAAAGTGAGACGACCATTCTTCCTTTTCATCCTGACAACCTCTACATAATGCAGATGGACTTATGGGGATTTTTCTAAAATAACTTCCCATTGAGCTATGAAGAAGTTAGAATTTCATCTAATAGGGATTGTTGAGAGCTTCTTAACTTTAAGTTTCAGGCAGTGCACCTAGTATTTTATTATCGTAGATATCACGGAGTCCTGAGACCTATCAAAAGGGATATCTAATGTACTTGTTGCGCTGAGTACTCTCAACTCATTGAGACAATGGTGCACCGGCTTATACTATGTCTGAGAAGTTTGAAGAAATTTCTTAATCTGTTGTTGAATGTATCGACATTTCGATTGATAAGTTCTAAAAATACTTTCACCATGAGAGACACTGCAAAAATCTAGAAGTTTTATGGGTGGGTAAATTATCTTAGAAAACAAACCCTTTGCAATAGTAGTATCGGTCTATCATGTCGAAGGTCTGTGTTCGCCCTCAAGCCGTTACCACCCTAAATATAAAATAATAGGTATCTCTTGTATCTCTTGTCATGAAAAGTCTCATCTTAATTAATCGCCAGAAATTTTAGGTTCTCTCTATGCCTGCGAACAACACATTCACATAAATGTTTAAGAGTTATAAGCCACTAGGTTCAGGTTCTGGAGGTGCAGTTGGTCCATTTTTGTTTGAATGAAAGTTATCAGTTAATCGAAGAGAGTGCGGTCGATAATAATTTACTATGTAGCATTTTACGCAGTAACAAGGTGTTGAAATTATTTTAACATTTATTTAAAAAATTGTTCAATTATAAATACGCGAGAAAATTATGAATTTTACGAGAAATTTTTGACTAACGAATAATGTCAAAAAATGGTCCCCGCATGATGCACTGATTTGACGCCTCCCAATTTCTTCGTATGAGGGTATTTGAAGAAAAAGGTGTGCATGAAAAAAACAACTACAACCTCGATGCTTAAGGACAGTCTAAAAATCTTTGTCTATCAAGGGGTTTTGGTTATTTTCATTCTGTCGCCAGATTAAAATGGTCGAAATATCAAAGTTAAAGCCTTAAACCTAGATGCCAACACTTAGCGTCTATGTTTTTGACACTCCATTTACCTACAAGCATATCTAAGGGAATGCGTTTGAAAAATAAAAATTAAACAAAGAAGAAAAAATTAACTTCGGTAAATTTGCAAATTAACAAACATAAATCACTTCCGTCATGTCGTTCTTTTGTACAGGAGGGATCTTATATGGAGAAGCAAGCTATGTCGAGAGCTGATAAGTCCTTTTCTTTTTGTTTCCTCTCCTTTTGAATTTATTAATTCTCTTACAACAACTGACAAAAAAACGTGTTTTTGTAAAAAGTTCCAAACGGAATTGCGGGAAATGTGTTTGATATGATATGACAAGGACCAACTTTAAGTTCTCATTCATCATCATAAAAAATTGTTTGAAATATAAAAGGAGGACTTCTTTCTTTTTTTTTTGTTTGAAATTAAAACAAGAATATTTTTAATTCTGCAGGAGAAGAAGAAAAACAAATAAATGGAAAACAAAAGACCGGAAGGATGGTTAAGAATGACAAAGAATATTAAGTGTAAGCGAGACTGCCTAAAATTTTTGAATTGAAATCAGAATCTTATTAAAAATGAATTATTTAAGTAGATATGTAGAAGTAGATACTTGTCAATGAATAATTTATATTCTTAAATCCCCAAGTCACCTTTAACTGATGATACCTATATACCTGTATGTAGGTACAGGGTACCACATAAGTGACGTTGTATATGATTTACGTATACGGCAGCGTAAAATACGGCAAATTGTTCATTCGTACAAGAAATCGAACTCATGATTTGGTTGAGAATTGACATAACACATAACATGATGGGGAAGATGGAAAAAGTTGGTCTCGCAATTCTGTATATCTGTCTGTCTGTTCCACTACAGCCTAACCAGCTCAGAATTTTTTTTTCTCAAAATTTTACAAAATATCATTTTTCTCGAAAACTGTTTCAAAAATTCAAAAAGAGCTAGCTATTTGTAAAAAATAAAATGAACGACTGGGTCGCATGAACTTGCTCTTATGTAAAAGATTAAGAATTTCAAAACTGAATGTTATTAGAGAAAAACTGTTCATAACCATAAGATTCATTTTTTTAATGACTTGTAAACAACTCCATTAGCAGTTGGAGCTAAGGCAGGATGCCGTGTGATTCAAGCAAATATTAGTTTGTGAAAGATCAAAAATTATAAGTCGTTGTAGTGGTTTCCTAAAAAAATAAGCTTTTGTGTACAAAATTTTTAAAAAAATTTTTTGAACACCAACTTAAAGTTCTTATTATTTTTCGAATAAAAATTTAATTTGCACCGTTTTTGAAATACCGAATTTTCCAAAAAAAAATGATTTATGATTTTAACTCAAAAAATATTTTTTCTTAAATTTTGAAGTTATAGATCGTAAAAACTAATCGAAAAAAAAAATTATCAAAATTCTAGGCGCCGTTTTCGAAAAACCATTTTTTAACACTTGTATGGTGGGTGTACCGTTATTTTTAGGTAAAATATTTTTTTTCTCACATCTTGTATATTTAATTTAGAAAATTTTATTTGTCAAGGTTGAAAAAAATCGAGCATGATGTTGTCGAAATAGTAAGTTTTGAAAAACGAATTTAATTTTTTTTAAATCCAAAATTAAATTTTCGGAAAACTTTAATATACAATAGGTAGTATTCAAACTTTTAGGGAGCTTTATCACCAAAAAAAATCTATTGTCCCATTAATATCCATTTTTTCAACCCTTATCTACCTCTAACTAAATTAAAGTTTTGATTTAAAAACAAAATTATTTATTCGATTTCGCATGGCAAGAACCGTTATTTTTTGGCTTAAAAAAAAGAAAAAAACATACGGGGAAAAATTTAAAAATGATATCAACGAAGTTTAATAAAAATCGGCCGAGCACCTTAGGCCATGAACTCATTCATGAAAATTTTCATAAAAATACATTAAAAATATGAATGGTTACATTAATTTTATGAACGAAGTCATAAATTCCATGAACACATTCATATAAAATATGAATCCATTCATAGATTTTATGAACGTTTTCATTACTCTAGCACAAATTTCATAATTTCAATGTACTCATACATAAAAAAAATGAATGTTTACATACATTTTATGCAAGAAATTGTATATCCCATGAACTCATTTTATGAAAATTTTCATAAAAATACATTAAAAATATGAATAGTTACATTAATTTTATGAACGAAGTCATAAATTCCATGAACACATTCATATAAAATATGAATCCATTCATAGATTTTATGAAAGTTTTCATCACTCTAGCACAAATTTCATAATTTCAATGTGCTCATACATAAAAAAAATGAATGTTTACATACATTTTATGCAAGAAATTGTATATCCCACGAACTCATTCATAGATTTTATGAAAATTTTCATAACTGTTAAAAATTTTCATAATTTTAATGCACTCGTACATTAATTGTATGAAAGAAATCATAAATCCCGTGTACAAATTCATTTTAAATATGAATGAATTCATTAGTTTTTTGAACGATTACATTGTTGTCACAAAAATAAGAAAATTTTTTTGTACTATTACATTAAAAATATGAATGGTAACATAAAATTCTATGTCAGAAATTCATAAATCACATGACTAATTCTTCAAATAGGTATGAAAATGTACATACATCTTCGGATTTTTTTTTTTGTAGGGAAAATGAGTTTTATGTATCAATCATAGGTTTTATGATTTGTTCATTCGTCTATGATTGCATTCATACGTCCATGATCAGGAATACATTATCTCAATGAATGCTTGCACTGGTGCAAAAAGAATGTATTTTTACATCTTTTCAGTGCATTTTTTCATTATTACTATGTACCTTTTTGGTTCAGTGTACTGCCATGGTTGTTTTGATTGATGTTGTTGTTGTTTTTAGTTGTCTTTTGGAAGATGCACTACAATGCTCTGGTGAAGTGAAAGCAAGAGGTCTTTTTGAAGTCATTTACACCTATATTCACTGAAGTTATTGTAACTTTATTATTTTTATATGACAAAACAATATTTATTTATTTTTTTTAATTATTTTTGGGTTTATATGGTTTCTTATTTTAAAATAAAACAATTTTTTAAATAGGGCACTATAATTTAGATGTCACTTGATATTCTTCCAGAGTTGCTATTAAAAAAAACTACTAATAATAAAAACTGCTTAAAAATCTAATTCTGTATTTACCTCCAACTACTAAAGGAGTAGTTTTAGTCATTTTCTTATAAACATTCATTTTTAAAATTCAAATTTTCTTAAACCCAAGAGCAAGTTCGTGGAGTTCAGAGGTGCAATTTATTTGACGTTGCCAATTACTAAAATTTAGATATACATTAGAAATATGTTCACAATATATTTGGAAGATAATATCTCTCAAATAGTTCATATTGCACTGTTTCTAAAATAAGAAAAACCCGATAGTACGAGTATTAAATAGCCGAGAATTTTCATCTGGAGAGCCATAGTTTGATGAGCCATGAGCTATGGTCTATTTGGTTGGAACAAGTTTAGTTTAAAAAATTTTCTTTGATTATACCCGGCAATCAAATTGTATGCCATCCACAACTACCAGAACTTGTTCGTCGTTTTCAAAAAAAAAATATATCCAATGATTCTTTTTTAAGTTAAGCCACACGATACTATGCATTTAGGTGGGTGTATTCGATGTTTGCGTGACTATTCTAGGCCCCATTCATGTATCGCGATTGTACAATTTAAATGTTCGAATTAGCAAAATCGCAACTCCGTAATTCTATAGCAAGCTCTAATAAACGAAAGTCGAACAATTTAAGTACTCCTAATTATTTCTTTTGCCTTAAAATGGGCATCAGTAAGGATTTTAAGATTATGTTTCTATCAAAAAAGGACTGGTATGATGACGTCGTGACGAAAGACTTCAACACAACTATCTTTACTGATGGCTCAAATATGGTGGGTGGCGTTGGTTCAGGAATCTTCTCATACACTTTGGATACATCTAGGTCGTTTAGACCTGGCTTTCAGGGCAGTATACAAGATACTTAAACAAAATCTCAGTGCCGCATTAGCCACGAAGCAAGAGTAGCAAATGCTACGGGCCCCGCGCATTTGGGGGCCCCGCGCACCAACCTTTTCTGACCATAAAAAAGTATTATTTACATATTAGATTTATTTATTTATTTATTTATTTATATCAACTCTGTACATTTAAGCTTTAGGCTTTTGATCATATACAGGATTTGCCAAGGGTTTAACAAAAATAAGCTTCTTAACTTCTAATGACAATAAGTATTTTAATCTAGAGAGCAAAGGATAGGATAAAGGAGTTGGGAAGAAAAAAGGATTTTAGTTGCTGATGTTTGCGTAGTATTCAAAAAGTTGCCTTTTAAATTGACCCATTACGATTACTCTTCGCATGCTATGAGGGAGCTGATTCCATAAGCGAATAACATGAACAAAAAACTGACGACTGCTTATTAAATACCTGTGTCTAGGAGCTATTAGCAATAAAGACCTCTGAGAACGTGCGAACCTAAGTTTTTCAAAGAGATAATTCGGTGTTTTACTTTGGATAATTTTAAATAAAGCAATAAGTGTTCTATATTCCAAGAGAGTCTGTAAAGGACAGTCTGTGCTATCTGTCTGGAATAGTTCGAGATGTGATCAAATTTTCTTATGTTGAATATATATCTAGCACAGTTATTATACGCCACATTAAACTTTCTTTTTGATTCTGAGTCAAGATTTGAAACAATTTTACACCCATACAGTATTAACGGTTGAACATAGGACCGAGCTAGTTTTAACTTAACATTTGTTGGTAGATATTGTCTAGTCGGACTAAGACCTTGAAGGATACCATATATTTTTGAGACAATATGGTTCACGTGATTATCCCATCTAAGGCGAACATTGAAATGTATACCTAGATTTTTAAATGTTTTTAAAAATTCAACAGGAGTATTGTTAACATATAATAAAGGTGTTGACATATCCGCTAGATATCTTTGCATTTTAAGTGCTTTAGTTTTTAACGGGTTTAAATTTAGTTGATTTAGCTGAGACCAGGTAAAGATTGAGTTTAGGTCGTTATTTAGGGCTGCTACACTAGATGATTTATCAATTCTCGAAAATGTATTATAAATTTGGACATCATCCGCATATAAATGATGTTTACAATTAATTATACAATTAGAAATATCATTTATAAATAGTGTGAACAAAAGAGGGCCTAAAACAGATCCTTGATCCTGACCGAACGGGCAAATTCAAAGATGCCCTATTTTCGTAATGTACGGCTTGTCTACGGTTTGAAAGATATGAAGTCAGAAGGCTGCACACAGGCTCTTCAAAACCAAATTGAATCTTTAGTTTATATAATAGAATTTGGTGATTAACTGAATCAAAAGCTTTTGAGAAGTCTAGAAATACTGCTACAGTCACCATATCATCATCGAAACCCGATCGAACATCATCACTAACTTTAAGTACCGCTGTAGTGCAACTGTGTTTGCTTCTAAATCCTGATTGCTGTTTTGTTATTAACATAGCGTTATCTAGATAGGTTTTCATCTGACTTGGAACAATCTTTTCAAACACTTTACTCAAAAAAGGCAGGATTGCAATTGGTCTAAATTCAGTATTCGTAGGTGACGAAGACTTAGGTAAGGGTATAATTTTTGCATTTTTCCAATAGTCGGGAAATTTGCTAAATGTACTCATACTATTAAAAATATAGGTAACCTTTTTATATATTACAGGCAGAAGAATTTTAAGAAATAACGGATGGATACCATCCAATCCCGGAGCCTTTGACTTAATCGAGAGGATTGCCTCTCCTACAGATAAACTATGCACATACTGCAAAGAGAAAGTTCTCAGTGTACTAAAAGAAGTGTTGTTAAATGCAGAATAATCGGTTGAATTATTTACTTGATTCGAAGAGTTGATAAATTTGTTGTTTAGCTCGTTTAAGTCTACATTGAGATCGTATTTAGTGTTTGAATTATTAACTCCAATTTCACGAATAGTTCTCCAAAACGCTGCACTGGATCGCTGTGTGGAAAATTTATTCTTGAAATAAAGTGTTTTTGATTTGCGTATTAAGGAGGTTGAAGCATTTCTAGCCCGCTTATACTCAACGAATATCTGGGGACATTTATATCTACGCCACCTAAAGAACAGAATATCCCTATTATCAATCGATTTTTTAATTTGTGGTGTTAACCAAGGAATATTGACATTTTTCACCTTTCTAGTTCTTAAAGGAATGTATTTATTAAAAAGAAAATTTATATTATCATTGAAAACAGAAACTTGAATATCTACGTTCGAGGTACAATAAATTGGAGCCCAATTTAGATTATGACATTCAGTACATAAAGATTCAATTTCCAATGATGAACAATCATAATACTCTCTGATTGTATCAATCGTGTTGGAAGGAAAAATATTCAAAACTAGCAAAATTAAATCATGATGCGAAAAACTTGGTGCACCTATTTGACTATAGTGGGCTACAAGCTCAAGTTGGGATACCAGAAAGACGTCAAGAAGTGACTCCGTTTTATTTGGTAAGAAATGAGTATGATGGTTTAAATTTGTAAATTGGAAACCTAAGGATTCTATCATTGCTATAAGATTTGTATGTGCGTTTAGAAAATCCAGGTTCAGATCGCCGCAGAAAATATATTTCTGGTATAAGGAACCAAAATCCTCGAGAAAATTTCTTACCAAATCACAATTACTAAGAAGAAGAAAATATTTGCATCAAAATGATCAACTAAAATTTTATTTTTCTATCTGCTGGTCTTACCAAAAATCATGTTTCGCACCGCACCAAACGCAAATTGGACAACGGTATGAAATTCAGGTATTTATTGTCACCATTGATAACTTACTCACTGCTTTAGGTAAACGTATATGAACAGTTATCATAAAATTGCTGGCATTTTCGGAATATTCCGAGAGCTAAAATCTCTTCCTGATTCAAAATAGCTTTTTTGGCCTTTAGTCCACAAAAACTGGCGTTTCGTCCGGGTGATCGCACATGGACTCATCAGTTGGCTGTGAGGACCTAGTCAATACGCAATTTTTATTGAATTCAGTTCATCTTACATCGATTTTTTGACAAAAATCCAATGTGAACTATATCCAACCAAGATTAAAATTATAATCATTAACGTTGGAATATTTTGCCCGTGGCCGAGCATTGATTCTATATGAAGGTTTTTATAATACAAATTCTATATACTACTGAAATAAATCAGCCTAGTAGAAGACTTAGCACTATTAATGGATTTGTTGAATTTGTTGAAAATAGCAAAATATTTCAACGTTAATGATTACAATTTTAATCTTGGTTGGATATAGTTCACATTGGATTTTTGTCAAAAAATCAATGTAAGATGAACTGAATTCAATAAAAATTGCGTATTGACAAGGTCCTCACAGCCAACTGATGAGTCCATGTGCGATCACCCGGACGAAACGCCAATTTTTGTGGACTAAAAGCCATAAAAGCTATCTTGAATCAATATTTTAACAAGTCCATTAATAGTGCTAAGTCTTCTACTTGGCTGATTTATTTCAGTAGTATATAGAATTTGTATTATAAAAACCTTCATATAAAATCTCTTCCACCAGAAGAAATTAAAAATCTGCAACCATAGTAAGTGCTTACGCAGATGATTTGGAGGACAGTCTGGGCAACGAATCAAAGCAATTCGCTTCAATGCTCAATTCTGATGTGGCTGGTATTATTGACAGCAGGAATCATAAGGCTCTGGAAATGCAGGTTTACAAGCTGTTGATAAATAATTCTTTACAATCTTGTTTCCCGAACGTTGAAATTGCTTTGCGCATTTATTTGTCTCTCATGATCACCAACTGCAGTGGTGAACGATCTTTCTCAACATTAAAACGTGTTAAAAATGAATTGAGGAAGACGATGAGCCAACAACGTCTTAATCTCCCCACTTTAATGAATATTGAACATGATTTACTCCAAAAAGTCGATATCAATAGTATTATTTATAAATTTTCCCAAATTAAATCAAGAAAAGTTTGTTTGTAACAGTTTTGTTTTATTTAATACCATAAACTTGATAAGTGCCTAACCTAAAATAATCTAAGGGCCCCTTGATAGAATTTGCTACAGGCCCCGCGCTGGCTTAATCCGGCACTGCAAAATCTAAACCAGAATTAACTGGAATACGGCTTATATCACAGATAGTCAGACTGCTGTAAAAGCCATTAATTCTAGGACATGATAACTCCAAAGTGGTCCAGCAATATGTCGGAATGAACTTGCTAGAATGCTAGCCTCAATATTAACCTCAATGTCAATCTTATCTGCTTTCCGGGTCATTGTGGCAATGATGGGAATGAACAGATGGACGAGCTGGCCAAGCAAGAATTCAGTTCGGGGTTCTCAAGGGCAATATTTTCTCAGTTTTCTTAGCGAATTAAACTGCAGTGTAACGAATAGCATTATATCTAGAAAGATAAGGCCCACCTAATACTTGATCTGATATGCAGACCCAGGCAAGACATAGCCCGGATCGTAGCTACCTGTAACGATCACTTGCCAATAGGAGAGCATGCAGTAGAGTTAGTCATTCCTCACAACACTCACTGTCATAACTGTGAAGACCAGCGGGAACGGGAACAGTCCTTAATTTCCTCTTTAAATTATCTGCTCTCGCCAAATTTAGATCACAATCATTAGGAAGCGCATTTTGTGATGACATTGACGAACTTTCAGAAGTGAAGATCAAAGACTGGATCTCTTTTCTAGGACAAACTTCGATTACTTCTGTGCCGTGCTTTTGCATTTTAGGCTGTAGATCAAAAATACTGGCATACAGATTGAATTGTAATAAGTCAACTTGGTCAAAATCTCAAGTTCGATTTTTTTACAAATGCAAAACTTGACCTATAGTAGGTAGGTACTTATATTAAAATTAAAATAATATAACAAAAAAACAAATTTTGGCTAAGTTTTATCATTGAATAACATACTGAGAGGCCTTCAGATAATACAAACAATCCTGAAAATCCATGCATTCAATACGATTTTCTGGTCAAATTTTACAGATGAGCTACTGCATTTCGGCCCTCATCCAAACAGCAATCGCCATTAAATTCACTTGCTCAGCCTTCATAAATACTATAAAAAACACCCACGAACGGCACGAACACATAAAAGATCTCTGAGTCCCTAACTTTTTTCTGCAAGCGACGACGACAACGATTACAGTGGGATTTGATTTATTTCAACATGAACTTCGACGAAAAATAAATAAAAACACAACCAACTTTTATACCATTCCTAAGTTGAACTAAATAAAGTTCCAAGGACATAGACAAACTAAAGTTTTTACTGTTTATCCAACAAATCAATTAGAAACTTTTACAAATAATATAAATTTCTCCCGCTTTTGCCGCTAGTTTCTTCCTTTTTGCGTACACAAAAGAGAGTTCTAGTTAAACCTTACACAAAGGATAAACGAACGGAAATATTTACTTCCTGCTTTTTCAATTCACAAAAACAAAAACAACAAAAAAAAAAAAAAACTTTTCTTTTCAAAGCAGATAGGTACAAAGCCGTACAGTAAAAGCAGAACAGCTAACATAGCTCATAGAAGAAGGCAGTAGCGGAAAGTCGAAGCACAATTGTGTGTATGTTTGTGTGAAAAGTATACTTACTCACTCTTCTGCTCTTCGTGCCAGAAAGGCACGCACGTAAGCGCATTTATATCCTTCCTCCATTTTGCAAACAATGCACAAGCAATTTTCCTTCAGTGTGAGTTTGCTTCTTTTTACATTTTCTCCTGAAAATAGTATTTTCTATTTGAACAAAAAAAATATAAACATTTTGAAAATATAATGGCCATTTTCGTGTGAGTTGGAAGTTGTGCCACAAAGCTTTTCCCAAACACTTCGTATTTCTGCAACAATATATGCAAATATTTTTTCGCTCAGTTTCTTATCTGAAATAAAAACAAAATGCAAACGATTGGGCGCAGGAACTTGCTCTGACATTTAAAAGGGATGGTATTGGGGAAAAATGTTCATAAAGATTAAATTAATTTTTTGAAATGGCTAAAACAACTCCTTTAGTTGGCTTGGATGGTGTCTTCCCCATAATGTTACAAAAATGTGAAGATCATGTTATCCCACACTTAAAAAACATATTCCTTAGCAGCCTGAATTGGGGATATGTGCCTGAAGCGTGGTGAGTTGTCAAAGTGGTATTTATTCCGAAAGCTGGTAAGCCTAGCCACACGAATGCTAAAGACTTCAGACCCATTAGTCTAACATCTTTTCTCTTAAAAACGTTTGAAAGACTAATAGAGATACATATACGTAACACACTGAGCCCGGAGGTCATATCTCCAGCCCAGCATGCTTATACTAAAGGAAAAAGTGTTGAGACAGCACTTCACAGTGTCGTCTACAGGATTGAAAGAACGCTCAAAAACAAGGAATACACCCTTGCTGCCTTCTTAGACATTGAAGGAGCTTTTAACAATGTCCGAAACGAGGCCGTTGAAGGAGCGCTCGTAAATCTTAATGTGCATAATACCGTCATCAGATGGATAATGTGTATGTATGTTAAAAAACAGACAGATCAACTCGGAGCTAGGAGAAGTATAGATTAAAGTGTCTACTTCTAGGGGGACTCCACAAGGTGGAGTGCTTTCTCCGCTTCTCTGGACACTGGTGATGAATGCAGTTCTAATGAGACTTAAATAAAGTGGAGTCCAAGTAATTGCTTATGCTGATGACCTAGCATTACTAGCGACAGGTAAATTTCCCTCCACAATTAGCGAACAGATAGAGAATGACTTACCTATAGTGAATGCATGGACTAAAAACTACGGTCTAGCGGTTAATCCGCAAAAAAACAAACTGGTTCTTTTTACGAACAAAAGGAAACTACCGACTTTTAAAATGCCCCTAATTGATTGGACCCAACTCAAAATCCCCGATCACGCTAAATATCTCGGCGTTATCCTGGGTAAGAAAATGAACTGGAGTCTCAACATTAAGGATAGAACAAATAAAGCCATGTTCGCTTTCTACTCCTGCAAGAGAATATTTGGTAAAACTTGGGGACCAAGCCCTTAAATAATCAAGTGGATGTATACGGCCATAGTCAGACCTGTACTGACATACGGTAACGTAGTCTGGTGGAATGCACTAGACAAACCTACCAACCTTAAAATTATGACCAAGGTACAAAGAATGGCATGTATTGGAATCACTGGGGCAATGAGGTCCACCCCGACAGCGGGGCTGGAAGCCACACTCAATCTAAAACACAACATTAGACTCTGCTGGGTTCCTGGTCACAGTGGTGTCCCAGGAAATGAAAGCGCTGACGAGCTGGCAAGAATAAGATCAACACTTGATCCTAATCAAGCAGACAAAACAGTTCAAATCCCACCCTGCAATCTTAAACAGGTAATCAAGAGTGCCGTAGCAAACAAGAGATGGATGTCTTTTAATTTCTGTTTTACAACCAGAAAATTATGGCCTAGTTTCAGTAAACAAAAGACCGAACACCGAAGTTATCATCCAACTGAATAAAAAGTCTCTCTCTCTTCTCGTGAGCATTATCACAGGTCACAACCAACTCGGTTACCACAAGAAAAAGATGAAACTCATGAGCACTATCATCAATGGGTCGATGGGGCCACATCAACCTAAGATTGGTAAAATCCTCTTTGGTATGGAAACAGCCCCTTCGACTTAAATAACGACCAAACAAACGAACATATACACCAAAAACTGACTTTTCAAACTCATCTACCAGGCGTTGCAAGGAGCCACATTCTGCTACGGGTCTGGTGGGGGGAATGATTTCTCAAGTGATGGTAAAGGAAAGGAAAGGAATACCCCCGAGAAGACGTATACCTCTCCCTAGCCATGCTATTATATGACGTTAGAAATTTCAACACTTTAGTAATACCTACCCTCTGACATTTCAGGCAAAAGCTTGCTGTAACCCATCTATACCCTTAACGGGCTTGATCGACATAGGATTATCATAGGTTTCAATAAAAGGGGTCACAAACCCTAGGGTATCACAATGGATCTACATTGATCTAAGTGTGACGGTAACAAAATCAACTATGTCAGCCCACTTACTTAACCTAACCTAACTCCTTTAGTAGTTGGAACGGAACGCCAAGCTAATTTGGTTTAACCCAAGAACAAAAATTATGTATCGTTGTAGCGGCTTTTTTTATACAAGATCTTATAAATGTTTGAAATTTTTTTAAGACCGCAATTTGGTGATCCTAAGTTTTTATTATTGTGCAAATAAGAATAAAATTTCTAAAAAAAATAATCATTGACCCGTTTTTTTGAGATATGGTATTTTCAAAAGTATGATTTTTTAGAAGTCTTATTATTTATACTTAGAAAAGGGTGCACGTCATTTGCATAGACATAATACTTACAGTGGAACACACATGATGGGAGATCATTTATAGATAACGCGAATAACAACAGACCCAGTAATGAACCTTGAAAAACGCCTTTGTGTAGTAGTAAAAAAGAGGACAGTTTTCTATTTACAGAAACGGCTTGATAACGATTAGTCAGATTTTACTAATTTGTTAGTAACATTGGAGAAATTGAAATAGTTAATTAGTTTTACAAAAATATTCTTTGGTTGAACAGTGTCAAAAGCTTTAGAAAAGTCAAGTAAATTTGCTATGATAACCTGACCTTTATCAAAGGCTATTCTTATGTTATCGGTGACCTTAAGGTGAGCAGTAATACAGCGGTGATTTTTACGATAGCCAGGTTGAAGAGGGTCAATGAGTTTATTACTTTCAATAAACACCTTAATTTGTTGACTTATGAATATCTCAAATGCTTTCGAAAGTTAGGCCTGTTTTCCCTTTTTTACTTGCAACTTATAGGTACTATAAGGCAAGATATGCATTCGTAAAAACAGTCAAACTCGAGATTTTGATCAAAGTTGAAATTACGATGATAGCGATGACTAAAAAAGTGGGTCTTGCACCCAGTCTGTCTGTCTGTCGGTTCGACTACAGCTAAACGATTTTCTTCAAACTTGGTAGATATGGGTTTTGATTTTCCCCCCGGATGTTTTTTTCTTTTTTCTTAAAAACCAAAAATACGAATTTTTTTCGAAATTTTATGAATTAATTTTTTTCTCAAAAACAGTCCCACAGATTTTTTTTTTAAAAATTCAAAAAATTTCATTTAGTTAAACCTAGGTAATGGTTCAAAAAAAAAAAAATACAAAAAATTATTATTTGTACCCCCCTTGGAACCATTTTTGTGTTTTTGATTTTCTCAAAAACGGTACGACCGATTTTTATGATTTTTTTGTATGTTAAGGCTCCCCAGCAGCATTATTATTGTGTATTCAAATTTTCAAAACATTTTTTTTTAGATTTTTAAGAAAATTTTCAAAATTTTTTTAGAAAACTCGATATTTACAAAAACCCCATGCTCGATTTTTTTAAAACTTGATAAATAAAAATTTCTTAAAATAATCTACAAGATATGAAAAAAAAATTATTTTACCTAAAAATAACAATACCCTTCATATAAATGTTAAAAAATCGTATTTTTCTCGAAAACGGTTCCGAGAA
This sequence comes from Chrysotoxum bicinctum, assembly GCA_911387755.1. Taxonomy (NCBI): domain Eukaryota; kingdom Metazoa; phylum Arthropoda; class Insecta; order Diptera; family Syrphidae; genus Chrysotoxum; species Chrysotoxum bicinctum. The sequence continues at coordinate 58,390,371 of OU426989.1, read as the reverse complement.
TTTTGCTTAAATTTTTTTTTCTTTCGATTAATTTTTAAGATCTTTAATTTAATTAAAAAAAATTGAAAACAAGGTATTACTGACTGTACCTACATAGGCCGATTTTTTAAAATTTTGAATTTCTCATTATCGGCATAACGGATTTAATGGAATTTTGTAGAAAGAAGCTTTTAAAAAGTTTAAAAAACATTGAATTTCAAAACTTTAAAAAAAATATATTTTTTGAATTCTGAAAAAAATCAATTTTTTTTTTGGAAAATTCAATATCTCAAAAACGGCACAATATTTTTTTTTGCAAATTTAATTTTTATTCGAACAATAATAAAAACTTTAAGTGGCGTACAAAAATTTGTTCTTAAAAATGTTTTAAAAATGTTTTATATAAAAGCTCATTTTTTTAAGAAACCACTACAAAGACTTATAATTTTTGTTCTTGGCATCCAACTACTAAAGAAGTTGTTTTAGTCATTTAAAAAATTAATTTTATGCTTATGAACAGTTTTTCTCTAATTTTTTTTTTTTTTTTTTTTGCGTAGGAAGGTGAGAAATCTTCAGGAAGACACTATAAGCCCGATGCTTATAGTAGTGTCAGATTTTTACTGACTAAAAAACACCTCCCTTATCTTCTATAGAGATACTACAACTAAGTCGAGCTTAACAAGTAGTTTTGGCAGCAGTTTCGTTCGCATTTTGTCAGGAAGCTCCCCAACGGGAGGACCTGAAAGTTCCACAAGATTCGAGTGGAGAAATTAATTTTGTTGCGCTAGATCAAGAGGTCTTGTTCGGTGCAATCGCCGAAAAACGTTCGTCTCGCTAAGCGATTGTCGGATTTCGTTGTTTCTATGATCTCTAAGTCGTGATCTTAGTTCTGTGGCAAATTTTTTAATTTCGTTTTCTACACTTTCTATATTTAAGTCTCTATGTAAGTTTCTATTTCTTACATACCATGGAGCATTAACTATTGTCTTAAGTACTTTGTTTTGGTATGTTTGTAAAATTTGTATATTTCTTTCGTTGGTACAACCCCGAAGTTGTATACCGTACGTCCAAACTGGTTTCAGTACTTGCTTATAAATAAGCAGCTTGTTATACACGCTTAGATTGGAATATCTTCCAATAAGCCATGTCAATTCGCGGAGTTTATTTTCGAGTTCATCGCGTTTCTTTTTAACATGAGCCTTCCATTTAAGTTTCGCGTCTAGAGTCATACCTAGATACTTTGCTTCATTTGTATATGGAATTTGCATGGAATTAATATAGATGGGTAAGGTGTTTACGTTTTTATACGTAAAATTTATGTGCGTGGATTTTGCTTCGTTAAGTTCAATTCGCCATTTCCTTGTCCAATCTGAAATGCTATTTAATGCCATTTGAAGCTTAGAGGTCGCCGTTTCTATTGAATCTGATATTGCGAGTACGGCTGTATCATCTGCAAAAGTGGCTAAAGTTGTACCTTCTGTTTGGGGTATATCGCGAGTATAGAGAATAAATAGAATCGGTCCAAGGACGCTACCCTGGGGCACGCCAGCGTTAATTTCCTTAAACTCAGAATACTCCGTTCCTTGCTTAACTCGAAAGATTCTATTTTCTAGGTACGATTCAAGAAGGTTATATATTTGCTCTGGAAAGACTTTTAATTTATATCTAAGCCCGTCATGCCAGACTTTGTCGAAAGCTTGGGAAACATCAAGAAATGCAGTTGAACAAATCTTCTTTTCTTCAAATGCTTTTTCAATTTCACAAGTTATCCGAAAAACCTGATCGATTGTCGAGTGTTTTTTCCGGAAACCGAATTGGTGTTCGGGAATTAAACGTTTATCTGCAATGAATGGTAACAGTCGTTTAAGAAGCAATTTTTCAAATATTTTAGATGTTGTAGGCAAGAGAGAAATTGGTCTGTACGATTTTTTCTCATTCGGTTTTTCTCTAATAACATTCATTTTTGAAATTCTTAGTCTTTAACATAGGAGCAAGTTCGAGCGACCCAGTCGTGCATTTTATTTGTTTTGGAATGGGAACGATACGTGCGTGTTTTCAAAGGAAAGGATAAGAAGTAATAACTGTATCAAAAACGTGGGTTGCATGAGGAATATAACGAAGAATTATTATTACAAAATATGCGTGAACATTATCAATATCAATACTTCTGGATTTAATAGAAAATTTCGCAATGCAGACTGAAAAAACATCAACGTATGATAGAGACAATGCATCTTTAATTTATACATATATTAACATAATTAAATTGTTAGTTTTACAAAGACAAAATCTTACAAAGGTGTATATTAAGATTTTAAATAATTGCAAGAAAGAATTTTGACTTAAATTTAAATGAATTAATTTTTGTTTTATCAGTGTGTAGTTCCACAAGGATTCATTCTTTTTTCGCTTTACGTCTATAATATTCTCGTTGTTAAATTTTATAGGTTAACATTAGTTTGTGAGATATATATGTATATCTTAATGTGTAGTCTTTTAAAATAAATAAATAAATAAATAAATCAATAGTTTTCAGCCAATTGTATTAAAAAAGTAACAGTCGAGCGCAATTTTGTAAAACCATGCTGATAAGGAACAATAAATGATTTAACATAAAAAATTAAAGATTTACAAATAGCCTCAAAAAGTTTAAGTATCACATATGGTCTGGCAATAGGCCTGTCGTTTTTAATTTCGTCTTTTATACCTTTTTTATGTAGAGAGATTATGAAAGAAGAACTTTTCCAAATAGATGGGAATACACATGAAGACATTGAAAAGTTAAAAAGAATAGACAAAGATAATGATGAGTGACGTACATAGTTTTCAAAATAGTAGAGGACATACCATCGGGACTTGGTATACAGCTATCATCAAGGTTAGATATAAACTTTACAATGTTGACAATATCAATATTAAAGTTCATATCAGTCAAGTAAGTAAAAGATTTCAAATGGTCAAAGTTTTGAAGCATTTCGTTAGATTTATCATAGATTAAGGAAGTTGAAGGCACTTTGAAAGAAGTCAGAGAAAAGTTGCGTTATAACCCGTGAGTCATGACTTGAAATGTCATTTAACTTGAGAACAGTCGGGTTAGTACAAGATTTTTTTTTTTAGAATTATTAGGAATTCATAAGGCCAGAGGGTCATTCATAGGGGCACAGTATGTCAATGTTTGGTTAATTTCCTCAATATCTATCTCCTCACTAATGCATGGACATTGTTTTCCAATACCAAATTTGCGTATTTGAAAATCTGTTCATATTGAAGACATTAGAGTAATGTTCTAGTTTCGCTTTTTGTATCAATAAAGTGACGTGATTTTGTTGTCTCACTTGTTATCTCTTACAATTTCATCACAAAGGTACCTTTCTCAGCGTTGATATTGCATTAATTATAGCTTCAGACATCTAAGAACTATTCGAATTCCTTATAACTTGGGTTCTAAGAGGAACATATTTGTCAAAAAGATAGCTAATGTTAGAATTGAGTATATGGACTTGTTGGTTAGTATTTGAGGTCTGATAGAACATATCCGAATTATGAACAAGACATTCATTAAGTAAACTATTTATACCAATTCTTGTAAAGTCCTATCCCTTATAGTACAACCTCACACTATCTTAAACTTTTCCGCCGATTTCTTTGGCCAAGCATTTTCTTCAAGAAACTCCGAAATAAATCTTTGATTCCCAATATATATGAACGGTTGCAAGCAAAAACCTTTAGCATCGATTAACATTATGTCAAAATTAACTAGCTTAAGGATGATTACTCGTTGGTTTCTGACGGAAATCCACCATTTCTTCTTAAGAACTGCGTTATAAAACTCGCTTAACCACTCGCTGTTCACTTTCAATTATCTTTCCCTTAGCGAAATGTTCTCCAAACAGTCGAAAGAATATTTCATTATCCATTCAAAATGATCTAAAATTGTCAACCTGAAGGCCTCTGGTTCAGCTTTCTTGTATTCCCAAATTACTTAAAAGTATAGTCCATGATAAAACTTACTCCTTCATTGTAAATTACTATTTGCCAAAAAACAACATGGTTTTCTCAAAGGCTGATCAACAACATCTAACCTTACTGAATTTTTATATTAATAGTAATTGCAACTGATTTTAGCAAACCATTTTATAGTATTGTTTTCAAATTAATATCCCATCTCTGTTTATATTTTCGGTTCAGTCTTATTTGGATGATCAGATATACATAAGTTTTGTTCAGTGAATAAAAGTTCAGAGTAGAACAGAGCAGAGTAGAGCAGAACAGAGCAGAGCAGAACAGTTTCCATGAGAAATGTCAGACAAGTTAGAACAGTCAGTTATCTGTTCTACCTTTCTCTAACTAAAAAGCGAGGGCAAGAAATCTTGTTCTAAGCTGTTCCAAACTGTTCCAGACAGACTCATTGAACAGCAAATCAGAACAGTTTAGAACAGAAAATTTCTCATTGAACAGCAAAAAGGTGTACTTTTCTGTTCCAAACTGCTCTAAACTGTTCGGAACAGCGTCACTGAACAGAACTATAGTTTTGCTTAGGACTACCACTTTCAACAATATAAACTCAACATCAGGCATCCGGCAAGGGAGTCATCTCTGCTCTTCTTGTTAAATATTAACGACATTGAGCTTAATTTAGTAGGATATGGCCAGGGTATTACGCCGAAGACATGCGTATAACCAAACCGATTAAATGCAAGGAAGATTCTCAGCTTCTATATAAGCGGACTTAAAGAACTTCTATACCGGGTGCCGGTACAATTTCTTTGAGCTAAGCTAAATGTTAGTAAATGTCAAACCATTACTGAATGTGTATCGTACCATCCGTTGTGTGGCACAAAGCGCCGCGCTGTCCTGCTGGAACTACATCTTGTCAAGGTCCATTTGGTTCAATTTGGGTCATAAATAAAATGCACGAAAGGGTCGCACGAACTTGCTCTTATGTAAAAGACTAAGAATTTCAAAAATTGAATGTCATTGGTGAAAAACTGTTTATAAGCATAAAATTCATTTTTTTAATAGACTACGAAAACTCCTTTAGTAGTTGGAGCTAAAAACAAGATGCAATTTGATTTAAGGAAATATTAGTTTGTGCAGGAACAAAAATTATAAGTCGTTGTAGTGTTTTTTTAAGAAAATAAGCTTTTATATAAAAACTTTAAAACATTTTTAAGAAAAAAATTTTGTATGTCAACTTAAAGTTTTTATTATCGTACGAATAAAAAATATTTTTTTAAAAATATTGAGCCGTTTTGAGATATTGAATTTTCTGAAAAAAAAAATAGATTTTTTTTTCAAAAATTCAAAAAAATAAATTTTCTTAAATCTTGAAATGCAATGTTTTTTAAACTTCTTAGAAGCTTCTCTATAAACAAAATTCATGAAAATCCGTAATGCCGATGATGAGAAATTCAAAATTCGAAAAATGTTTCTATGGTAGGTACAGTCAGTAATACATTAATATATTAATTTCAAAATTTATTTTATTAAATTGTAGATTATAGAAAAAAATTTATCAAAATTCTCGGAACCATATTTTAACATTTGTATTGTGGGTACCGTTATTTTTAGGTAAAATAATTTTTTCTTTTCACATCTTGTATATTATATTAAGAAACTTTTATTTATCAATTAAAAAAAAAAAACGGACATGGGGTTTTCGAAATATTGAGTTTTGAAAAAAAAGCTTTGAAATTTTATTTTTAAATCCAAAAAAAAAAAAACAAATTTTTTAAAAATTTGAATGCACTATAAAAAATGGTCAAAATCGGTTGTGCCATTTTTGAAAAAATCAAAAATCAAAAAAATGGTTTCAAGGGGGCTATCAAAAGTAATGACTTTTTTGGAAAATTTGTTTTCAACCATTACCTACATAGATTTAACTAATCGAAATTTTTGATTTGTTTTTAAATCCGTGCGACAGTTTTTGAGAAAAAAAAATATTTGTAAAATTTAAAAAAAAAAATCGTATTCGTATCCGTGCGACAGTTTTTGAGAAAAAAAAAATATTTGTAAAGTTAAAAAAAAAAAAAAATCGTATGGCAGTTACCGTTATTTTTAGTCATAAAAAAAAAGAAAAAAACGTTTGGGGGGAATTTAAAAACAATATCTACCATGTTTGATGAAAATCGGCCGAGCCGTTTAAGCTGTAGTCGAGCTAACAGACAGACAGACAGAATTTCAAGACCCACTTTTCTCGCCTCCGCTATCATCGTAATGTCAACTTTGATCAAAATCTCGAGTTCGTTTTTTTTTACGAATGCATAACTTGCCTTATAGTACCTATGAATCGCAAGTTAAAATTGGTTGTAAACTTTCTGTGTGCTTTACATTGACGGTGACCGTCTCATCAACATCTTTTTGGAAAAAGTACGGACCAATAATTCTGCCTAACCAATATTAACACCAAACGCCAACTTTTTGGGGATGCATTGTCACTTTGTGGACCTCGTGTGTTTTGGTGTCGTACTATATAAAAAAACTTTGTTAACACAGTCATTCATCCAAAAATGCGCCTCGTCGCTAAACATAATTCTTCAAAATTGATGTCCTCTTCCAAACGCTCCGAAGCCCTCTCAGCGAACAAACTGCGGTATTTGTATCATGAACTTTGAGCTCATGGGTCAGTTAGTTCTTGTATGGGTGTAGGCCCAAGTCCCGATGCAAAATTCGCGACGTCAAAGTCTAGGAAAGGACGTTTTCTCGTGCCCGGCGAGGAATCGACTTTATCGGATTTTGCTTCTATGGATCGCGGCGATTTTCTCTGCCGACCTTACGTCCCGTTCTATACGTCCGGGCCGTATAGAACTGGGCCACTAAACGTTAAAGAGTCGACTGTAAAATGCCACCACGTCCACCGTAAAATGGGCGCAACGCCCGCAACGATTCTACTAACACTCATTTTGATAATAAAGGTTAACCATTTGGATGTGCTGTCCAATCGATTTACTTACCATGGTGATCTGGCATCAGTAACTTAAAAATATAAACAACTGATTTGACAGATGTTAGCAAAACAACATGGCTGCCACACGCCCGCGCCGTCAAAATCCACCCATAGACGAAGAAAAGAAGGAATCGACTCCTTACCCTCTCTGTACATCATCATCATCATCGGCTCGACAACCGGGTTCCGGTCCTGGCCTCTTTCAACAAGTCTCTCCAGCTATCCCGGTCTCTAGCCGACGACGCCATCCAGTTGCGCACCCCAAGGCTTCGGGCGTCCTGGTCTACACCATCTCTCCAGCGCAAGCATGGTCTACCACGCTGTCGTCTACCATAGAATGTACCACAAAGAACTTTCCGAGCAGGTTCCTCTTCGCTCATGCGAGCTAGGTGCCCTGCCCACCGGAGTCTACCGAGCTTAATTTTTGTCACGATATCTGCTTCTAGGTAGATTGCGTACAATTCATGATTGTACCGTCTCCGGAATCGTCCTTCCTCACATATGGGGCCAACAATTCTCCTTAAGACTTTTCTCTCGAACGCAGCTAAGAGGTCGGAGTGCCTTTTGCTAAACACCCAAGTCTCGGATCCATATGTGAGTACTGGCAGGACCATGGTCCTGTACAGCAGCAGTTTTGAAGTTATGGTGAGATTTCTGGATTTGAAAAGCTTTGACAGACTATAGTAGGCTCTGTTGGATTTGAGAAGCCGCCCGCGTATTTCTTCTTCTATATTGTTATCGGCTGCTACTATTGACCCAAGGTATTTAAAGGATTGCACCACTTCAAATTCGTGCTCCGCTACCTTGATTGTTTGACCAACTGTTCCTCTCGCATTCGACGCCACCATGTACTTTGTTTTACCTTCACTAACGTGCAGCCCCAGATTTTGTGCCGCCTGCTCGATCTGGATGAAGGAATCGTGTACAGCTTGTTCGGATCTTCCGATGATGTCAATGTCGTCTGCGTAAGCTAGTAACTGGCTGGACCTGTTGACGATGGTCCCTCTTGTTGCCGTGCCAGAGTCACGGATTGCTTTCTCCAACGCCAGGTTGAAGAGGAGGCAGGCCAAACCGTCCCCTTGTCGGAGTCCATTAAATATTTTGATTGGTCTGGATAGCAATCCGGCTATTTTTACTTGGCTTGTTACGTTGGTCATGGTCAACCTACATAGTCGTGTCAATTTATTTGGGATGCCGAATTCTCTCATGGCTTTGTAAAGTTCTACCCTGGCTATGCTATCATAGCCGGCCTTAAAGTCTATAAACAGATGGTATGTTGGGATGTTAAATTCTAGACATTTTTCCATCGCCTGCCTAAGGGTAAAGATCTGATCAGTTGTTGATTTGCCTGGAATGAAACCACACTGATATTGTCCGATGATGGTTTTAGCGTATGGGGTTATCCGGTCTTGTAGGATAGAGGAGAGTATCTTATAGGCGGTACTCAACAACGTGATACCTCTATAATTGCTGCACGTTGTGACATCTCCCTTCTTATGTATGGGGCATATTAAACCTTTTCGCCAGTCTTCTGGCATTTCTTCCTGCTCCCATACGTGCACTATAATATCATGAATTGCTTGACGTAAGGCTGGCCCTCTCTGTACATATCCTGCTTTATCCCAATGACGTTAACCTCTATTTGGACATTTCTACAACAATGATCTAAGTAATCTCGCTCTAACGTAAATAAATGAAAAAGATTCATTAACTGAACGAAACATTTTTTATTCGATTAGATTTTCGTATGAACGACTATTTCACTGATTCAATAAAGTACATCCCCCGCTGAATATTTACTTATGTAAGGATTTGACTCTGTGTACTTTTTCAGAGCCTAAATTCTGACTAATACAAAATCTTGTGGCGCTGTGTCAAAACACTCAAACTCGTATCGTACTAATCACTGATTGGTTGCACTTCTTTTTTCTCCGTTTGAGTGTTATTCCTTTTTTTTTGGAAGTTCTTCTCTGATAACCTTTTGCACAAAGATTTAATTAAATTCATGTTTATGGATTGCTTTGAATTTCTTAATTCCACTTGAATCACTCCTGACGCTTACACCAGCTGTGTCGGTTTTTTGAGGAATTTTCAAATTGAAAAGTTATCCCCTGAAGTGTGCACCCACACTCACAGCTTCTCGATTTAAACTTCAATTAAAATGTTCAAGTAGAATTGCTGTTCGCAGTCCTTGAAGAGCAATCAAGTTGAAAATACTTGTGAAAATCTTTTATATTGTGAATCCAAAAAGGATAATAGCTATGATGGGGGGATCCTTTAACTAAAATTTCCTTTTAAACACTCGTTAGCGAGACAAAAAGCCATGTGGTGTAAAAATCGGTTAGAGTGCGAAATGAAAACGATGCGATTACGGACTTCCGGTACGTTATTGGCATACCTAACGCTTTCTTTGTGTATATCCTTTTTTGGGAGGATGTGCGTGTGTGTATCCGACTTTATCACTGACAAATAATCTGTAAACGTCAAGAGCAAACCAAAAGAAGAAACTTCAACCCAACGCAACACCGCGCCGCGCCGCCTGACGGCCGGAAATGAAAAGCCAACAAAAATTGAAAATATAAAATGTTTTCTATGCGCTACGTGCGGAAAAGGATGTGAATGCTGAATGTGAGTATCATCGCAGCAAAACTTCCTCAAGGAGACTTTCAAACGAATAAACATCGATTAGGGAAACCAAGTGTGTACGAAAATCCCTAAAATTTGATGCTATAAGTCTGTAGATCCTGTTTTATAAATCCACCGCACAACAGAGATTTCGTGCTTTTAGGGGGTGTTCCCCATATAGAGTGTAGAAATGGGATTGATTTGATTTTCGTTGTGTGGAATGGCAGTCAAGTGAATCACTGTCAGTGGATTCGTTTTAAATTTTTGAAATAAGATTCCGGCAAAAGTGCTTGGGAAGAATGGGACATTAAAAAATTACCAACACGACAGAGTTGTGTGAGTAATGTGATGCTATTGTGCTACGAAGTAAGACGAGTTTGGGTGTGAGTGTTAGATTGTTGTGATGATGAAGGTGGTAGCTTAAAGTGTTGAAAATGACTTTGTGTGATGAATGCCTTGAGTGAGCAAAAAGGGAACTTATTTAATCTGTCATAATTGTTCTTTTACTGAGTTTGGTTTTCGTGAATTTGACACAGATTATAATATACCGTCGCCTTTTCGTTCAAAACGCCATATGCGAAAATAAAGAATTGTTCGTGAGACACTGAAATGAGTTTCCTATCCTTTTATGAAATCTCACCCGGAGAGATTTTCAACCTAGCTGCCTTCTTAGCCGAAAAATCAGCACCTGTTACGGTTATTCTTCGGCTCATATCATCACTCATTTGAACAGTTGATAGCGGAGCGAAGGAAGAGAAAGTCCATAAGTACTCATAGAAATCCGTCTGTTTACTCTACGATATCATTCTGTACAAGACGTCTCTACGTAAGATGTTCTTTCTTTTGCCAGGATATATTTACTTTGTCTTGTTCTTATTGACCGTTAAGTCTCCTGGAGTTCGATTGTTCATTGCCGTTAAACATTTTGCAAAAAAAAAATAATTTTTCGACTGTAAATGTTCTACGATGGTCGATCATCCTTGGCAAGTTTTAATTACGAGTATTACTTAAGCGGGCTGGAAGTCACACTGGCTCTGTCATACAAAAAGGCTTTAGACATTCCCGCAGTGCTTTATAGCACTTGATATCTCAAAACCAGTTGATAGAGTTCTGCATCAAGTTATCTTGTCGAAAATGCGTGCATTTAGTATTGATGAATCCGTTGTTCCTTAATTTAGAAATTACCTTTCGAACCCCTCTATACAAGTTATGTTGGAGGTTCTTAAGTTTGTTATTTATAAAATAAATGCTGGTGTGCCTCAGGGTTCTGTTTTGTCTCCATTTCTCTTTATCATATTCATCAATGATTTTCTGTGCGAAACTACAAATTCATTAAATTGTTTTGCAGACGACTTATGGTCAGAATTTCATACTAACTTTCAGATTCACATTCTTGTCCTTTGGATGTGGAACTAAAACGGAAATGGATAACCTGATTCAAAAACGCAATGTTGAAGCTAAATACACTTTATATCCTGGTATCAATGAACGGCTTTTGGATTGAACCGATTACCGACCACCTTGTGTAGTATAAAGTCAATATTCATTCAAGGCTTAAGTATATTTCTTATATCTAGCCAATAACCCACTTGAGTCTTCTGGATAGAATCCAAAAAAAATAGACATACATATGTATGTATCTCTTGAACATTTCCGTAATGATTTATATCTCTTCATACTCGTATTTATCGCTATTTTTACAAACATGTTCTAGAAACGAAGGTTCCACTCGTTTTAATCGCAATTCAAAGAATCTCTTACACTTGAGCCAAACTTTAGACGTATTTTTAAGTTCAGAGATGCTTTCTTAAGCCACACTACACGAATGCTATTGAATGATTTACTTTTAAATCCTTCTAACTCCTTAACACTCGCACGATGCACAAACATTTTAAGGGTATTAATAGTCCTTTTAGTTCGGGAAATTTAAAAAAATGGATGCGATTTTATCAGAATTTATGACTCGACTTGGTGAGGTGTATGGCGGCTTAAAAATAAACACCCCATCAAAAACCTATCAATCTATTCTAATGCAAAATACCTGTCGCAGAAAAAATGAATTACCACGAGCTTGCTCTAAGCCAACAGACTTAATATTTGAAAAGTTTTTTTTTGTCAGTTCTTGCCAAAGTGCTGGTAAAGAGATGGTGGCGTGGAGACTTTACTATCGTGATTGGCGGGCGATCTAAATGCTATATGGTTGGACAGAAAAACATAGCACTTAAGCATATTCTGGACAATCACGGCATTGGAGAACGGAACGATAATTGAAAGTGGTTTATTGACTTTCGCAACGCAAATGGGCTAGTCATTGGAGGAACACTGTTCGACCATAAGAACTTGTGCAAGAGAAGCTGCGGTTATTCAGTGATCAATATGACACACCGAACCAAAATTAATCACTTCGCGATTAGTAAATGTTTTAAAATTTGTCTTTTCGACTTTCGAAATATACGTGGTACTGATATCAGTTAGCTCGCGCTTACTACTAATCTCGCTTTTCTTCTTTTCTTCCAACTCTATCTAGTATGTACATAAAAACGACAGAACTTCCTTCGTACATCCAAGTACAATATCGATAGATAATTGGATCATTTAGTGCGGCAAAGATACAAGTACCGTCTCACCACATAAGCAGAAGCAATCAGCAGTGCAACGCCAGAAAACGCAGACCAACGCTGGAACACTGTAAAAAGTGTCGTTACAAATGCCGCACTTGAGTGTATGAATATAAGGGAGAGAAACCAAAGGCATATTATGGCGTTCTGCAGATACTTGAAGAAAGATCGAAGAAAGAAATGCTATTAGATCCCAACTTGCAGTAGCTTTGAAACTCACTATCGTAGGAAAAGAAAAAAGTATAGTATAGTGTCAGGCGCAACAAAAGATGTTGAATAAATGTAATTGGAACCATCTTCGAGATGCGACAGTAGTATCTTCTACAAGCCAACCAATGATTTAATTGGAGATAAATAAAAAAAACAAGATTTCTTCAAGGATCTGAACGGTTACGATACCCTGATGGGACGGATGAGGATCAGATCAGAAGATGAAAGGAACAGTAGCGGCAGTGTACTGCGACCAAAACCAAATAAGCAATCCGCAGAAACAAGTTCCCATGAAGCAAATGAAGGCAAGTACCTAGGAATGACACTAAACGCTAAACTTGAATGGAAACCTCTCGTTCAAAAGAAACGAGATCAACTTGAATATAAATTACGCGAAATTAATTGGCTTATTGGAAGATACTCCAAGCTCAGCATCCACAATAAATTGCTTATCTATAAGCAAGTGAGAAAACCAGTGTGGACGTACGGTATAAAACTTTGAGGTTGTACTTAACCAAGCAATAGACAAATATTACAATCTTATCAGAAGAAAGTTCTCAGAGAAATCGTTAATGCTCCGTGGTATATTAGAAACAGTGGATTTACACAGAGACTTACGATTACCAACTTCTGAAGATGAAATAGCAGTTTTTGCTGGGAAGCTACGAACTTAAATGACCATAGTAATAGAATTATTTGACAAACAATTGATGAGACAAACCTTGTGCGCCGACTTCAAAGAAAGAGACTGTTCGACCTAGGGCCATAGGGAGTATCCGCTTTCAAATCCGGTATCCGCAGGTCCTCTCATCAGTGGGGAGCTACCTGCCAAACGTAATAAATTATATTATGAAATTAAAACTACTTGATAAGGTAACTTACTCGTAGTTGTAGTCACACGAACGAGGTGTTTTTTAGTGAGTAAAAGTCTCACACTACTATATGAGTACAGGATTCATAGTGTCTATGATGATTCTTCACCTACCCACAAAAAAAAAAAAAAAAAAAAAAAAAACAAGTTCTCGAACTTGGATCTTAGTTTTGACAGATGTTAATTCCAACATGAAACGTCTTTCTACCTAGTTAGAGGGCAACTGAGTTTCCTTAGGATTTTTTACAGATATATTCTCTGTGAGAAGACCTTCTTAGGTAAACACTATTATTCTGTGATCAGACGTTGGTGGTGCATTGGATACTCTCCAATCCTTTACTAGACAAGCAACGTCCGGAGTACCGAAAGTTATGTCTAAGACTTCTTTTCTAGTTAGTAACGAAAATGGGAATATTCCCTACATGAAATATTTCTAGATTTTTTACCAATATAAAGGCTTTTGTTAAGTCGGTCCGGTATGGTGGCATCACATCCTATCAATACTAGTAGCTTTTTTGGTTGCAGTAATCCACCAGCCTCTGTACTTCTGCCGGTGGAATGGTGACTTCATCACCAGCAAAGTAGACTTATGCCACAACCATTGTCCGGATACCTCCCTCGATGTTTGTTTGGGTCTGTATCGGAACTAGATCCCTTGTCATAAATTCTGAAAGACATAAAATATATATTATTTCCTATTTTTATGCAACTTCTGGGCGAGTATTCTTTCGTGTCCCATATAACCTTATAAACTTAAAAATTCTTTTATCTTTAGTTGAAATATATATGCTCAACATTTTAAGCTCGAACTTGATATACAAATCCTGAATATCTTTTTTTCACTCGAAAGAGTTTTTAAAAGTAAGAAGTAGCGAAACAAAACTTTTGCAGAATCTACAGTGACCTAGAAGAACATATTTTAACTAACCAACATAATTACCCGACAAGAAAACATGTAAGCTAAGTAGGTATTTCTGGGTTTTCATATATATATATACTTTTCAAGAATACAAAAGTTGAAACTTATTAAGTAACGCAGAGCACACAAATCATATCCCTTTCAGGATCAAATCCCTTTTAACTCAATCCCATCGTCAGCAACTATTCTAACAAATTTAAATCATATGCATCCATGTGGCTTCTGAGAACTAAACAAAGTTATTTCCTCGGGCTAAAGTCCTTACCGAACCACTTTAACTTAATCCATCTGCCTACCTGCTAATGTGATTTGCTTTCATTCGTGCTTTCGACCAGCTTTTATTTCGCGACGACAACACACAAGTGGTTTCCTCGCTTGCCTGGCTTCAAATTACGAAAAACTTAATACCTACGTCCTTCATTTCTATTCATTCAATTCTGTGTAGTTTCCTTTAGAAAGAAGGAGCAGGTTTATATGAAGGTACTTCTAACAGAATTCCTCTAGTCCTGGCCTTTCAACACAACACAAACGGTAATGTGTAATATTGTACTTTCGACCGGAATTCAAGATGATTTTACTACCACACGTTCGCAACAGAATATGTGTTATATTATTGCGCAAGGACCTCTTGATGGAACGTCTGTCTCTGTGCTAATTAAATTCCATTCCTTGCCCAAGGTAAAGGGAACCTTTTAATCAATATTTTTTGAGATCGAATGTAAGCTTATTGTTGTCTATTCAAGCAAATCGGACCATGACTGTAATATATATGGACCTCTAGATGAAAATTGAAACTCTCAATTTTTCTAGGGAAATGTGGAAAATACTTGAACAAAATGTAGGTATATATTTTTGCAATTGCACATACATATTTATTGGCTTAGTGTAAAAATTAATTTGACTTCGTTATCTTTTATTTTATACCATACAACTATGTAAAAAAGCTATACAGTTTAGAGCAAAACTCCAACCTATTTTTTCAATTGAGGCATAGGTACCCTTATTGGAACCCTCATAGAACCAATTATTTTGTTTTCAAATTTCTCAAAAGCAGTTTGACAGAGACGCTGAATAATATTGAGTATTCATAATTAAAGAAAAACATTTTTGGATTTAAAAAAATATTTGAAAACCACGCGCTCGATTATTTTGAAAATTTGGTAATTAACTATTTTTCTTTTGGGTGATTCCGCTGTAGACAATTTTTGACACCAATTTTTGAATTACAATATTTTTTACTTTTTTTGATAAATATTCAAAGTAGAAATACTATATTTAATAATTAAAACAAAAACTGAGACCTAAGTTATAGAGAACATTTTTGTTTGCGCTTGGCAACATTATCATACGAAGTCGATACGAACTGCAATTATTATAACTGGTAACATAAGTTCAAAATAGCTATTTCCGACAGTTTTGAGTTATGCTTTACTCAATAGACGTATAAAGCAACATGCGATTTAATCGTTTGCATAAAAACATGTACGAATTTGTTATTATATTTTTAGCATTATTGATTGCAAAAAGCCATTGTAAGTTGTTGCACCCGCGATATAAAAGATATAAAAGTTTACTTTTTTGGCAGAAATAAAGTGCTAGCGTTTTGAAACTTTCTAAAAGTAAGAAGAAAACAAAACTAAAATTAAATCAGTCGTTATTAGGAATATATTGTACGTTGATCGAAAAAAAAACGTTGATTTAAATTGGTTGCACCCGCGATCCCAATATTAACTTATTGACTACTAACATTATAACGTGATTTATTGTATTTTATTGATAAAATATGCTTTGAATAATAATTTCTGCTGTTCACGTTTTTTTTTTTAACTATGTAATATAATATTTTGTTCTTTTTTATATAAAAATATATGGTTATAGGAAGTGAAACAAGAAAAAGAGACTGCTTTACAGAAAATTGACAAAAAATTAACAAATATGCTGAGCTTCATGCAGAAAAAGGACGTAGAAATATAATGTGGAGAGATGTATTGAAAGGGAAAATGAAGGCAGATGCAAATTTTAAAATTCTGACCAGAATCAGACAAAACGAAAAAATGCAGTCAACACAAAAAAAGGCAGGCGCTCATTACATCAGTCCCTGTAGACTAAAAAAGTCGCACAAGTGAAACGTAATCGCCCAAGGAGTCCCACTAACGTAGTTGAAGTGTTAAAAAATGTATTAAAAAAAAAAAAAACTTGTTCCACCAAAGCAATGTCTAAAAAACTGAAGGATGGCAGATGATTTCTATAAAAGGGATAATATTAGCAGACAAGTGCCGGGTATAAAAGATGTGAAATCGATTAAGTCGGAAGTAAAGAATGGAGAAGAATACAATGACCATGAGCATTCGTGAAGTTAAGTTTTCGATGTTTTTATTGAGTCAGAAGACGAAGCATTAAATTCTAAATCTCCAACAGGGCCTTTTCAGCCCCTTATAAATCCAGTAGATCCATGCCCTAAACTACCGTTCTGTTTTTACAGCAGCAGTATTTCCAAAAGTTATTTCCGCAGGTTTGTACCTTCTTGCACCAGGTAGGCTTCAATATCACAATATCGTTATGTGGGGTTATCCTCAACCGATATCGATGAAGATGGAGTACTTCTGACATACATATATGTATTTTCGAAAAAATATTAAAGTATTTGAAAAAACAAAATTATAATTAATAGAGAAGGGTACTGACTTGTTACATATGTGCCTTATTTTATATTTTTTTCCAGTTTTTTAAATCAGTTTACTAATTTAAGTTAGAAGCGTTGCACCCGCGATAATTTGATGTTGCACCCGCGATTGATTTAAAAGTTAATATTTCGTTGCTTACTTTTGTTTTCTATCTTTATTTTTATTAATTGAATCAACGTCGTTCAATATATGTAAGAATAGTATGATAAATGTTTCACAATTAACAGAATTTGTGTTTTTTGTACTATGATCTAGAAAAGTCGGGCCGATTCTGTTGCACCCGCGATCGCACTTTGAAACCATTCTTCTGCCAAATTATTTATTATATTTTAGAATTCTAAATGGATTAAATATAAATAGGTGAAAATGTATCCCTTCAAGTAATAATGTCATTAAATATTTTGCTTATTTTATTATTAAATGTACTTCAAATGAGTCTAAATGTTGCACCCGCAATAATGGAATCGCCCTTTTAATACTATCTCGAAGATGTAGGAAAAAAATTATTTTATCTACAAATAACAGTACCCACCAGACAATTTTTTTTTTTTTTAATTTATTTATTTATTTATTTATTTCGTCATTCAAGTTACATAACTTTATAAAGACTGTATACATAATTTAAACTAAGGAATAAATAACATATTTACAAAGTATTAAAATAATAATATTTATAATGAATTCAATATATCTCTTTTAATATTTATCCTACTTTTATTAAAATCAATGACATGATTAAAATCATTTAAGGCAATACATGAACTAGTAATTGGATTATGTTTTGCATAACTTGTACTATGATAAGGAACATATACGAAACTTCCATCTCTAGGTCGCAAAAAACGAGAAGGTGCATAAATATGGTACATTGAAAGTAGCATCGAACAGTTAATATTTGAGTTGAGGATATCAAAAGCAAAAAGAGCAGAATATAGTTTCCTTCTGAGTGCTAGGGGTTTTAAATCAATAAAGGCACATCTGATCTCATAAGACGGAAGATTTGCATTTCTAAATGTTTTCCGCAAAGCAAACTTGGTAAACCTTTTCTGAACTTTCTTAATACGAAAAATGCTCGTTTGAGTATAAGGATTCCAAATAACGCAACAATATTCTAGCAGAGGTCTAAGAATGGATAAATACAGAGTCTTAAGGGTGTAAGGATCTTCAAAACACTTAGAATTTCTTATTATGAAACCTAACATCGAATTTGCTCTGGAGATAACTTGGTCAATATGAAGCGAAAAATTCATTTTAGTATCAAAAATAACTCCAAGGTCTTTTTGACTCATTAATCTATTTAGGTATTGACCATCAATTTTGTAATTAAAACAAATAGTATTGAGTATTCTTGCATAAGTTACAACACTACATTTATTATTATTGAAATATAATCCATTTAGATTACACCACTGAACTATATTATTAAGATCATTTTGAACTTTACATGCATCTAGTGGAGATTTAATGCAACTAAAAATCTTGAGGTCATCGGCATACAATAAATACTTTGAATATGAAATGTAACTAGGCAAATCATTTATGAAAAGAATGAAAAGGAGCGGTCCAAGATGGCTGCCCTGAGGTACACCGGAAAAATTTTCGATTTCATTTGATTGCATATTACCAATTTTGACGTATTGTTTTCGTCCAATTAAATAACTATGTATCCATTTAAGAAGTGAGGAGTGAAATCCAAATAATTCAAGTTTTTTTACTAGAACATTATGTTGTACCCGGTCGAAAGCTTTCGAAAAATCAGTATAAATAACGTCAACTTGATAACGGTTTTCTAAACTACGCAGACAATAGTTAGTGAATAAAGATAAATTAGTTGTTGTCGATCTTCCGCTCATAAACCCATGTTGGTTTTCAGAAATATGATTTTTAATCAAATTATAAATTTTGTTTTTCACTATTGCTTCAAATACTTTAGGTATCAGCTGGAGTTTAGCAATTGGTCTATAATTTTCAACAGCAGATTTCGATCCAGACTTATGCAGAGGGGTTATCAAGGAATGTTTCCAAGTATCCAAAAATAAACCTCGTCTTAAAGACAAATTGAATATATAACAGAGTGGGGCAGCAAGATGTAATTTACAGTTAGGTAATGTTAGGTCTGCAATGCATTGTTAACTTTATACTTGCGACAAGTAATGCTCTCGTAAAAAAAAAATAGGGATGATAGGGAAGACGAAAAAAGTAGGTCCCACAATTCAGTCTGGTCGACTACAGCCGTAACGGCTCGGCCGATTTACTGTAAGTTTGTTAAAAATTTGAATTTTGTTTGTTTTTGATTTTATCTAAAACGTCTCAAGGTTCAACCTAAGTTGATCATATTTTTATGCTGATTCTCTCCTTGGCAGTTTGGATAATTTTGAGTATTCAAATTTTCAAAAAAAAATTTTTTTGGGCTTTTTATAAAAAATATTTAACATTTTTTTCACAATTCACGCAATTTTTTTTTTAAACTGGAAAGTTAAAATTTTCTTATACAATCTACAAGATATGAGAAAAAAATTACAAATTTCAAGAAATGGGTGTCAAAAATCGTAAAACATTGCACCTAGAATTTTGATACAAAATTTTCCCTTTTATTAATTTTAAAAGAAATTTTGAAATTAAAATATTACTGACTATACCTACCACAGAACCTTTTTTCTAATTTTGAATTCTTCATCATCCACATATCGGATTTTAATGAATTTTTTTTAAGACACGCTTCTAAAAAGTTTGAAAAATATTGCATTTCAAAACTAAAAAAATGAACAACTGATTTTCGATACTTTAGTATGGAACACAATCGTTCCACTGAATGTGTTCGCTTTCTATACTAAAATATCAATTTTCCTTTCAGTGATCAACTCTAACCTAAAATGCATAGAATTGGTTGTAATCAGCCACTGACAGGATCTTTTACTGAAACCAATTTTCCAATGATTGCTATAACTGACTTGTCAAAAAAATAAAGTCAGCATTCCACTGATTTGTTCCAATGATGCATTTCAATGAAAGCTATAATTTGGACATAAAAACGAATGTTATTAGAGAAAACTGTTAATAAGCATAAAATTATTTTTTTTAATTCTTTTAGTAGGAGGAGATAAAAACAGAATGCTATGCAAATATGAATTTATGCGAGAACAAAAATTATAAGTTATTGTAGTGGTTTCTTTAAAAAAATAAGCTTTTATATATCTATACAAAATGTTTAAAACATTTTTAAGAAAAAAAAATTGGTACGCCAAATTTAAGTTCTTATTACTTTGCGAATGAAAATTGAATTTTCAAAAACAAATATTTAGCCGGTTTTGAGACATCGAATTTTCCAAAAAAAAAAAATGACTTTTTTCCTAAAATTTAAAAAAAATATTTTTTTAGAAGCTTTGAAATGCAATGTTTTTTGAACTTCTTAGAAGCATCTCTATAAAAAAATTATATTCCAATCCGTTAGAAAAAATGGTTCTCTGGGAAGTACAAGCTGTAATATCCTAATTTCAATTTTTTTTTATTTAATTAAAGATCATTAAAATTAATTGAAAGAAAAAAAAATTCTTAAAATTCTAGCCGCCCTTTTCGTGAAAAATACGATTTTTGAAAACCATTTTTTAACATTTGTATGTTAGGTACCTTTATTTTTAGGTAAATCAATTTTTTTTCTCACATCTTGTAGATTATATTGAGCAACTTTTATTTATCGAGTTTAAAAAAAATCCTAAGCTACTGGAGGTATTTTCTTCAAACTCGGTACTTAAGGGTCTTCGGTGATTCCCTAGAATAGGGTTGCCATCCGTCCGTATTTTCCCGGACATGTACTCTTTTTTCACTGTGTGGGGGAGGTCCGGGATAGTTTTTGATAATTGTCCGGGATTGTACTCCTTTTACCCATTGTGTATCTATTTACTTTTATGCTACTTATAATTAAATGGTTATTCAAAAATGAACGGAGGCCCATTAAAATTAAGTGAACGAACAGATCCAATATATGAGCTCTTACACAAAATAACTTATTATCAAAAGTAAGTGGATTTTGCGCTGACAATTATTGCAATACCAATTTTGGTGGAAGACAAAGGAAAGGTTCGAACAATGTCAATTTGAAGTTAAAATCTTTAGTCAACCAAAACATGATAGGTATAGAATGTCCACCACATTAGTTAATGCGATCTACCATGGATGTGATACTTTACCAGTTGACGCCGATACGAGTATCATAATTGTAAAAATATACAACTATTTCTCCATCTACACAGTCAGAACGGAAAGACTTCGAGATTTTTCTGAATTTCTTGAAAATGAATATAAGCCTTTCTTATACCATTCGAAAACCAGATGGCTTTCTCTCTATCTTGCTGTTGAACGTCTTTTACTTATGTACGAGAATCCGCCTAAAATATTGCAAACATTTTTTAAAGATGACTTAAGCGAGGCGTATTTATTTTTGGTTCATTCTCTCATGTCAACATTCAACGTCAATATTCAAAAACTTGAAAAACAAGACATTTCTATTATTGAAACCGTTGAAATTTTACAAAATATTGTCAATAATATTTACGACCGAATCGATAACGATTTTGTTCCACTTAAAATTAAATCTATTTTGAAGAAGCTTGATGATTCCGGCTGTAAAGAAAACGTTATTAAATTCACGTGGACAAAAGATAGAAACAAACTGTTACCTGAGACCGTCAAAGGAATTATTTTAACAAAGGAATTAATTTAACAAAAAAGCATTAGTGATATACTTAACAGTATTAGATGTAATGAAAAGTACAACAAGCACTGTAAAGGCTATTTATTAAAAAAAAAACAAATGAAGTTCCTTTTTTTATACCTTTAAAGATGTTTTGTAACTTAAAAATGTGATTTTTAAACTAAATATTTATTTTTATTTAAATGTTAATACAATTTCTTGTTTCCTCTTACAATATAAATGTGTTTATTCTGTCCTTGTTTTGTACTCTTTTTTCAATCCTCATTTGTCCGGGAAAGTCCGGGTTTTTGAAACTCCAGTACTAGTTTCATCTAAACATATCTGGCTACCCTACCCTAGAAGGGAAATTGAAAATTTTTTTAGCTCCAAAACTAACAGTCCCCCATACACCCGTAATGCCAAATATTATTTATCTCGGGTCTAACGATTTTGAGAAACAAAATTAAGTGTGCTATTATGGACATGGACAAGGTACCTGTTTTATTGACTTTCGAATTTCTCGTTAAAGGCTTTTACGATATTAACCAAATTTTTAAGCAGGAGCCCCTTAAGCTTAAAATAATAATTTATGTTAAGATATTCAAAAAAATATTTTTTGGGTTTTTGAAAAAAATCCAAAATTTTTTTTTGAAAAATCAATATATTCTAAACGTGTGAACGATTATTTTTTGAAATTATTTCCCAAAATCGATATTAGTAAATACTTAAAATTTGCATCCCAAATTATGTTCTTGAAAAATTTTAAAGAAATTTCCTTTATGAAAAATTTATTTATTTATTTATTTATTTATTTATTTCGCCTATAAGTATTACAACTCTCTTAGACTAAGATACATACATATGTACAAAATAATAATTATTAGATAACATATTAAAAATACATGGACAAATATTTAACATTAGGTTATGCTTAACAAAATAAGGGATTTGAAATTACTTCTGTTTTGATTAAAATCGAAAACATTTGCATATTTATTAAAATTAACACAAGCATTTGTTATTGGCTCATTTTGGCCATAATTTCTTGCATGTCGAGAGACATACAAAAGTACATTACATCTAGGCCTTAAGGACCTAGTAGGTGCATATATACCGAACAAGGCTAAAAGAGGCGGACAATCAATATGACCCGTTATGACATCTCTTGCGAATGTTACTGAATAGTACGTTAATCTACAAGATATAGGCCTTAAATCAATTAATAAGCATCTACTATCATAAGATGGCATTGAAGCAGACCAATTCAATTTTCGAAGTGCATATTTAGTGAATCGCTTCTGAATTTTTTCAATACGATTATAATCTTTTTTGAAAAGAGGAGACCAAACGACACAACAATATTCCAAAATAGGACGAACCAATGTGATAAAAAGAGTTTTCAATGTATAGGGATCACGAAATTCATGGGAGTTCCTAAATATAAACCCAGACATAGCATTAGCTTTCGATATAATATAATCAATATGTATACTAAAACAAAGATGTGGATCTAAAATGACTCCCAAATCCTTTTGACTAACAACTCTTTGCAATATCACATTAACCATTCTATAATCAAATAATATAGGCATAAATGATCTTGAAAAAGACATAACTGAGCATTTGTTTATATTTAAGTCCAAAGAGTTTATATAACACCATTCATTCAATTTATCAATATCTTTTTGAAAATTTAAACAATCAGCCACTGACTTAATTGACTTAAAGATCTTAACATCATCCGCAAACATTAGACATTTTGAAAAATTAATCACTTTAGGAAGGTCATTAATGAAAATTAAGAATAACAAGGGTCCAAGATGACTTCCCTGCGGCACACCCGAGTAGTTTTGAATTTTAAATGATAAATTTGATCCAATTTTTACAAACTGTGAGCGATTGCATAAATAATTGCTTAACCAATTAAGGAGTGTAGAATGAAATCCCAAAAACGATAGTTTTTGTAATAAAATTCGATGGCTAACCCTATCAAACGCCTTTGAAAAATCTGTAAAAACAACATCAGTTTGACATTTGTTTTCCATATTTTTCAAGCAAAAACTTACAAAAAGAGACAAATTAGTCACAGTAGATCGTCCTTGGACAAAACCATGTTGGAAAACCGATATATGATTTTTTACTGCTTCATAGATTTTATTTTTCACAATGGATTCAAAAATCTTCGGAATCAATTGCAACTTGGCTATGGGTCTATAATTTTCCACAAGCTCTTTTGAGCCCGATTTGTAAATGGGAGTAATATAGGAAAATTTCCAATCGTCTAAGAACTCGCCGCTGCGAAGAGAAAGATTAAATATGCATGTCAGAGGTTTGGACAAGTGACATGCACATTCTTTTAAAAACCTAGCTGGAATATTATCCGGTCCCAAGTTTAAACTTATATCTAAGCAAGAAAGTTCCTTAAAAACCTCTTCCTCAGATATATCCATCGAACCCATATCAACTATTTCAGAATAAGCCGGTAAAACATTATTATTTGAGCCATCCAAAACAAAATTAGACTGAAAAAACGTTGCAAACATGTTACAGATTTCGGATACGTCGCTACTGACGACACCATTGAAATTCATATTTATAGGAATTCCAACCGATTTTCTTTTTGAATTATAAAATTGCCAAAAAGATTTTGAGTCATTTTTAATCTTCGATTCAACAGACCATAAATATTGGTTATATAAAAACTTCTTTAAAAAATTATACTCTTTCAGCAAACGACAATAATTGCTTCGAAAAATTGAATTTAATTTACTTCTTTTTTGAGCCTTAAGTAGAGCATTTTTTAAGCGAATTAATCCTTTTGAAAACCATATTGGCTTATTTAATCCTCGTCTTATAGCCTTCTTAGGTATAAACTTATCAAACAATTCTTGGATTACATTTATAAAACTAGAAAAACTGGAAGCCAATTCAGATTGAGGCAAAATGGAATCCCAATCTAATCTTTGAATATATCTATTAATGCAAATGTAATCGGCTCTGTTAAAATCGTATTTGACATTTAAAATAGATAATTGATTTGATAAAGAACAAAAAACTGATAAATTAAATGAAATACTTAAGGCTTTATGGTGAATACTGTTATTTAATAATTTTAATAATAAAACGGTTTTTGAGCCTTGGTTTCATAAATTCATATTTTTCTGGAAACCAGACGGCAATTCATTTGAACATTTTTATCCCATTAATTAAATGTTTTATATTTATTTTTACAAAATTTTTAAATTTCAAAGTACTTTTACATAAGAGCAAGTTCTCGGGATCCAGTCGAGCATATTATTTTTTTAGGTACAATTTTTATTCGTATAATGATAAAATCTTCAAATTGGCGTACCAACATTTTTTCTTAAAATTTTTTTTAGAAAAAAGCTTATTTTTACTTGCGACTTATAGGTACTATAAGGCAAGTTATGGATTCGACTACATCCTTAACGGCTCGGCCGGTTTTCGTGAAACTAAGTTGATATAGTTTTTAAATTCCCCCCACACGTATTTTTTCCCTTTTTAGACCAAAAATTAAGGTACCTGCCATACGAATTTTTTTCGAAATTTTATAAATATTTTTTTTCTAAAAAGCTGTCCCACAGATTTTTTCTTAATTTAAAAATTTTCATATTTTTAAAGCTAAATAATGGTTGAAAAAAAAATCACAATATTATTATTAACGGTACTCCCCTTGGAACTATTTTTTTCTTTTTGGTTTTCTCAAAAACGGTACAACCGATTTTGGTAATTTTTTGTCAGTTAAAGTTCCCCAAAAATTGAATATTATTGTGTATTCGAATTTTTTTCAAAATTCAAAATTTCGAAAGCCCCTTGCTCGAGTTTCTTAAAACTTAAAAGTTTCTTAATACAATCTATAAAATGTGGGGCAAAAATGGATTTTACCTAAAAATAATGGTATCCACCATACAAACGTTAAGAAATGGTTTTCGATAATCGTATTTTTGTCGAAAACGGCGGCGGCTAGAAATTCTGATAATTTTTTTTTTCGTTCGATTAATTTGTACGATCTATAAAAATAGAAAAAAATTTAAACTAAGAAATAATTGACTATACCTACCATAAAACCATTTTTTCAAATTTCGAATTCCTCATTATCGGCATAACGGATTTTAATGAAATTTTTTGAAAAGAGGAGTTTGAAAAGTATTGCATTTCCAAACTTAAATAAAATATATTTTGATTTTTGAAAAAAAATATATATTTTATTTAAAATTCGGTATCTCACAGAGGGCCAATATGTTTTTTAGATCCAATTTTTATTCGTACAATAATAAAACTTTAAGTTGGGGTACCAAAATTTTCTCTTAAAAGTTTTGTATACAAAAGCTTATTTTTGAAACCTCTGCAACGACTTAAAATTTTTGTTCTAGCATATATTCATATGTCATGTAGACTTTTTTTTATCTCTTGCTACTAAAAGAATTTAAAAAATTAATTTTATGTTTATGAACAGTTTTCTCTAAAAACATTATTTTCTAAAATTATCAGTCTATTACATAAGAGCAAGTTCGTGCGACCCAATCGTGCATTTTATTTATATAGGCTGCAGTCGTCTTTATGGACTTACGCAGATTGTTCCTTTTCTTGTTGTACTTGAGTCACATGTTCTGGCATGGCTAGTGACTTTGATGATAGGATTTACGTTAACGTATGAACCCACGAAGATAAAAGTTTAAGGGCCATTTGCTGAAACGAAACTTAAATATTTATGTTCAACTTAAGCGCTTTATGTTCTACTTTTTCCTCTACGTAAACTGTCACATAAGAGTTTATGTGGAACATAAGTACTTATGTTCCGTATCAGCAAATGGGCCTAAGTTTTTAAGATGAGTACAAGAGCGCGTGGTGCGCTTTAAATCAATGGCTCATTTTGACTGGGGAAACATCGAATTACAATTAACACTTAGCTTTACTTTAGGCATGCATTTGCACAGTCTTATAACAGTACTATTGGAACTATATTCCGCTATAAGAGTCCGACAGAAAAACAAATATTGACTATAGTGTCTTGAATTAAACTGTCCAATAACGATTCTCTAAAAATATCGAATTTAATTGTCACACACATTCACACATTTGCAGTTATAAGCCTTTTACCATATTTAACTATACCTACCAGGGATGGAAAATGAAATTTTTCAATTGTACTTAAATCTGGAATAAAATTGTACTGAAATGCTGTCAATTGTACCGAAAACGAATTTTGTATGAAAAAAAAAAATCAATAATTGAACTATTTAAAAGATTTCCAAAGCATTTTATTTTAAAAAATCAAAGCAGAAACGATCAGTTTGTCTTCTTATAAATAAATACAAATAGCTCCACAGAAAAAAATTCTATCTTCATTTTAAAAGTTATGTACATAACTATTGTATTGTATTGTATTGTATTGTATTGTAATGACGAAACTAAATCTTTTACCTGTCCATTTTTGCAGCACCAGCTTATAGAAAAAAAATGAAATATAGAACTAAAATTCACAAATTAAGTATCTTCAATATCTTATCTTAAAAATTGTACACTGACGAAAAACCGCAATCACAAATCGCATCAACAAGTTTAGTGTTTAGTAAAAAAAAAACGATGCAATGTCTGAAAAAAAGCTGTTCGATAAAGTGACGAGAAGTGGCAAGACGCCATCAAGAAGTTAAAAGAAAACTCTAATTAAGGCCAGGCGCGCACATTCAATTTTTAGTTTCGCAACTGTTTAGTTGCTAAAATGAAATATATGGCAACTCGATTCGAGCAACTAAAAAGTTTGTGTTTTGACACAGTTTCAATGCGCGACTAGCCTAAGAGTTATAATGGCTTACAGCTGAGAGTTATTAGGTGCGTTTTATTATCTACAGATCTATGTGGATCCGGATCTAGATTAATTTTAACATGTATTACAAAAACAATTTGGGATCCTGTTCTCTATCTGGATCTGTTTTAAGGATCCAAAAATTAGTTCTTTCTCTGGCGAGTAGATGGCTTTTTGTGGTAAGGTAGTGTAAACTACAGTGTAGAGAAAACAGACAAAAAACATTTGAAAATCAACAAACATAAGCATAAGGGAGATGGGATACAACACACTATGACCTGTATCGTTTTATTTTCAAGAGTTAATCTATGTATATGGATCATTGGCTATAATAAAACGCGGCTATTGTTCTGGTATGAAAATGAATGCATTCAGGCCAGGATGATGTATTCAACTTTCAATTTCCTTTTATGTGCTTTTGTTTTGTTTTTTTTTTTTTCTTGTGAAGTACATAAAATTTAAAATTTTCAAATTGTACTGAATTGAGACAAATTGTACTTTTGTACTTGTACAAACTCAATTGTATCGAATTCGGTACAATTGTACCGAATTTTCCATCCCTGATACCTACATGCGATATAGGAATGAAGCATCGCATCGGATACTAAATTAAGACTTTTATAACAGTTTTTTTTCGATTGACTATTGGAGTATAATTAAAGGAAAATTGAGTCATTGTGCGCTTATATAGGTGATAAAAAGTGCTCCAGAGAATATCTGGGCGATAAATTAGAGCAAGTTTTACTCCTACAACTACTTGACTTCCAGCAAGAACGGTTACATGAGCACAATAGCTACGAATAATTATTAGATTTAAGAAATAGTAGGCAATTTTGTTATTTTCGTAGTGTAGTGCAACTAAGATGTTCTTTAGTTGATTCTCCTTAAATTAAGTGCAAACAAATGTTTACTTGCCACAGGTCTGAGTATCGTCGATATAAACTGCCTACTTGCTATTGTTCATTTGGTCTTTCTTCTTCCTACTTTTGCTATACTTGAACTAATATATTGCGATAAATGTTAATTAATTTGAATACTTGGGGCTTTTTCTTGATTATAGGATACGCCTTGCAAATCACCCTGATACCATTTCCTTCGCTTCTCAAAGATATTACGATCAAGTGGTTATGTTTTTTCCGGAGAAATTCTTAAGTAAAAATCCCTTTTTTTCAATTCATGCAAAATTAGGTAAACTGTGTTAATGGCATATTATTCTACAACTAATTTAATGAAATTCCTGAATAAAATGTAAAATAAATATTATAGATAGCAAAGTCCCTATAAATGTAGGTTCACGTTTTATGGTCACATTTTCAGCTGTTAACTTTTTCTATTCAATCCGTTTAGCTGATTTCGTTTAAAAAAAATATTTATAAAGTTCCTGTTGATTCACAAAATATTCTTTATTATTTTCGTTCAAAAGTGAGAATTTCAAGGGAAGCATTTTATTATCTTCAAGCCACATGCGA
Organism: Chrysotoxum bicinctum; assembly: GCA_911387755.1. Taxonomy (NCBI): domain Eukaryota; kingdom Metazoa; phylum Arthropoda; class Insecta; order Diptera; family Syrphidae; genus Chrysotoxum; species Chrysotoxum bicinctum. Next base: position 58,361,533 of record OU426989.1, on the reverse strand, counting down.
TAGAGATTTCCCTGCATTATTAATAAAAAAATTTTACTCGAAACAAAAGCATATCCTCGCGCTTCGTCGGTCAAAAAAATACCTACATGTTATGCTTAAAGCCTTTAAATACTCGTATAACCAGTACTACTAATTCACTATACCTTTGTTCCACATTTTTCTACCTACACATACAACATTCACATCCAACAAAAACCTCGTGTTCATGAACCATAACCCATTTCGACCTTCAATCTTTTTCTCTTCACTGAAACAAATCCCAGCAACGATGGAGATTAGAAGAGAAAAAATATTAATTTTGCTAATTTACATCAAAACCATGATTTGTTTCACAAAAAAAAAAAAAACAAATTCTTTACATATCTACAATATACACACACAGGTAATTCCCTTACTTACACTTGCCGTTATGCCATATGGCTGCCATTTTGTCCAAAGATTTTTTTTAATTAATCTACATACCTGCAACGGCATTCAACTAACAGAAGAGTGTCCTTAGAAATGTTCCTTATTTTTTTTTGTCCTTTAGCTTTTCAATTATGATAAAAATAAAAACGCAGCTTCCTCGCTGTAGCTTATGTATAGTTCATGTATGGTGTACCACGAACCTTGTTGTATGATGTTAGATTTTCATACAGTTGTCTGCATTTCAAGAGCAAACATTTACATTTACTCAGTGGAATACACTGTACATGAGAACCACGGGAAGGAGGAAATATGCTTCGACTTGCTCCCTCAGTCATGGTTTTGTGTCATGATGCGGGTCCTCTATGCTTGATACGGTTACGCTAGACCGGGAGACATGGTAGGGATATAAATCTGACTTATCTTGTAGACCGTTTGCGAAAATTGTATCCTTGTTGCTATTGTTAATGTTGAAGACAGACATCTAACGGCAGTTCTTTGTTGCCAACTGATTTAATCGGAAATAACAAGAAATACATTCGGATCCAATTCGATTTATAAAAAATACTTATAAGAATCTTCTAATTACGAATTATGTACCTAAGGCGTTTATCAGAAGCTTATTGAGAAGCTTACTATGAATGCCCAAATATACGCAGATTTAGTACAAAATCTTAGCGAAAATCGACTGTAATCAAGGAAAAGTCTTGTCACGAAAGAATATTAACAATGATTTCTTCAGGAACTCTAACTGGTGACTATGCTTCCTCGATAGTGATGTGGACGCATGGACGCAGTGTAAATATGGTTTCAAATTTAATTCTTTTCGAAAGGCGAAAGAGATCGAGTTGTAAAACGGTTATTAGGGTCAGAGAAATAAGTTTCCGAAGTTGTAAGGCCAACCCGACTGAAGAAAACCGAAATAAGTTCAACGACTCCAATTCTACCATGATCAATAATTAAGGCAACAAATACTACAATGTCCCAAGAGAAGTAAAACTTTTGATCATTTGTAAAAAAAATTTCAAAATACTACTTCGTCTTCGGGTTCATGGTTCATCGCTTGTCTTCAATGACACTGCTTACGTCAGCTCACAATTTGCTTGGCAGCACCAGTTTGCTGTTAACTCCACGCTGCTAAAAAGTGTCATGACTCCTAATGTAGTTCATTTTGCGGGGCAAATCTTCTCTCGCACTCGTACAGTTGCAGTTGCAAGAGTACTGAAGGATATCGATGTTCTCAAGAGATGTTCTTCAACGCTGGAAAAACAATTGCCTAAGCTTTTTCATGTGTCATGTGTAGAGTTACTGGTCTCTTTCGGAGTGGATGGAACACAACATATATTTAGCCTGTTCCTTAATAAGACGAACTTCTTCCCCCTCTTACTATCGGCAAGTTGAACTTGCTTTTCTTCTTTCAAAGGTCATGGAAACGCTGATAAATTATCAGCTGAAGAAACGTCTTGAAAAAGAAAGCTTCTCAACGAACGGCAGTATGGCTTTCGTAGCAATAGATCCACTGGTCATCTGATGGTTTATCTCACCGAAAAGTGGAACAAATCTTTACATCGTTTTGGAAAAAGTAATATTATTGCCCTTGAAAATTCAAAAGCGTTTGATAGAGTTTACTATCAAACTCTTTTATTGAAAATGCATGCATTTGGTATTGATGAATCTCTTCTTCGATGGATTAGAAACTACCTATCGAATCACTCAATATAAGTTCTATATTGGATGGTTTTAAATCTGAAGTCCATCATATAAATGGCGGTGGACCACAGGGCTCCGTCTTGTCTTCGAATCTCTTCCTGCTGATATTTTATTTATGATCTTTTTTTTATATATATAATCTACACGCGCTCAAGGGATTATAATTACCCTTTAAATGTTTTGAACACAGCGCGGGCGTGAAGTTAAGGAAGAGAAAGAAGGATAGGAAAGATGTGTGGCACGATGTTCTGAGACTGAAGAATGTTGTCTCAGATATTTTATCTCCAGGGATGGCGGCTGAACTAAAGCGGAGAATGCCGTGTCTTATTTCTATGTCGCTTATAATTCACATTATTTTATTCGTGTTCATCCTTACATGTTGTTAGTGTTATGCCTGAAAAACATTGTCTGAAACTTCTAATTAATTAAATTTTTTAACTGACAACAGTACTCTCAGGTACCCATATTCGTTCCAACATCCTTGTTCTTCGGATGTGTATTTAGAATGGAGGCGTATGAAAACCTTATAATCTGATCTATAGAATGTACAAAACATATATAGATGTCTACGAAATATCCTTAGGATTTTCTGGCCCTATCGTCAGGAACCTATTGACTCTACTATACGACGTGGAAAGTGGGTGTGGATCGGACACATGCTTTGAAAATGTGATAACTGATGTATTGCGGCGCATGCAATGCGCGGAAGAAGAGCTGGATGACCGAGAAGCGCTTAGTGAAGGACAGTCGAGGAGAAGTCAGCTCAACTAGGCAAGAGTTGTACAAAAAGAACATTGAAGCTCGCCATGTAATTTCCGTCAAGAAGAATATAATATGAACGTCATTTCTGTCAAGCAGTAGGCAGAAGTTATACGAACGCGGTCATGGCAAGTTGGCTCGATATCTCTAGTGATTAAAAATAAAAATGTTAAAATTGCAAAACTTAAAAACCTAACCTAAGATTAAATAAAACTTAAACCTAATTGTATACAAATGTGTTGTGTTATTTTCTTTATCATAAAAAACTAACATTGCGCCTAGTGAGGGGCACAGATCGTATTCATGCAATAATTTTGAAACAATTCTTTAGGGCGATGATCCAACCTCCGTACCTTATTTTCAATAGTTCGCTGCTAAATGGAACTTTTATTTAGGAATGGAAAACATCTTTTCTAATTCCAATTTTCAAATCTGGTTTGAAAAATTGTGTTGAAAATTACAGAGGAATTTGCAAACTTTCTTCAATACCAAAACTTATTAAAAGCATAGTTAAATCCAAACTCGAGTTTCACGTCAAAGAATACATTTCTGAATTTCAGCATGGATTCGTAGCAAGGAGCTCAATGGCTTCCAATCTAGCTTCACTTCACTTCATATATGAAGCGCTGAAAGGATGAATGTGTTAAGCGACATTTTTAAACATTTGAGTTACAAGCATTTAAAGTTTATTTACTATAACTTTTTCTACCAAAGTAATTGCATACCTTCATCTTTGGCTAAATATGAATCTATAGGCGAAAGAAGAGTACAGATGAGTCAAAATTTTAAGTTTCCGTATAAGATTTTCACCTGTAAGAAAAAAGCCAAATTTCAAAAATAATTTCATTTAAGACCTTCACCTTCATCCTTTCAACGCTTCATATATTAAACGAAGTTGAAAAGGGTTACCAGGTTGATGCTATTTCTACTGATTTTAGCAAAGGCATTGACTCAGTTAACCATTTTTTACTTATTAAGAAACTAAATGTGTTTGGATTTCACTCTGCAATGTTGAACTGGATGTCTTCATTTCTCACTGGAAGCCAAAGAGTAATAAAATAATAGATGATAAATGTTCAAAGCCAATTTGTTGTTATTCAGGAATCAGGAGTACCTCAAGGCAGCCATCTTGGACCATTGATTTTTATTTTCCTTATCAATGATATAGTATCTGTGTTTAAGTTTCGCTTTTGTCTGATAATTACTGAGTACTGAGGATCTCAAGCTTCTTTTGAAAACTAAATCCATGGATGATTGCCTACTTATTCAACACGACATAAATTAACTGTCAAGTTGGTGTTTAAGTAACTGTTTGAATTTTAATACAATTGACAGCTCAAGTGACCTCAACTCCAAGGTGCGTTTCGCAACCAAACACTCCACTTAAACCGAAAAAATTTTCATATCTCTATTGTGTGAATTTAAATATAGCCATAAGTAATGTCATTACTTTTTGTAAAGGTTATAATATTATTTTATATTGTTATTCTATGGCGTAATTATTGATTCTAAGCTATTTTTCAATTTACACATTGATCATATTGGGTTGGCTACGAAATCCCGCATCACAAAATCCCGATTCACAAAATCCTGAATTTCGAAATCCCGCCGCTTCAATACTAAATTGATAGTACAGTATGGATTTTCATTTCCATAGTAATGATGAATCAATGAGAAGCAACGAGAACGAAGTTCCCTACTAAATATTATACTAGAATATTCAATACGAAGAAGACCGCTCTGATTTCGTTAACTTTTTAAAGAGCTCTGATTGGATTAAAGCTGAAGACAAGTCCAAAAAAAGTACAAGTATGAAGTCTTGAAAGTATCTTGAGTCTAAAAAATTACAAAAATAAAATAAATACAATAAAAAATTAAAAAAAAAAAGTTTTAAAAAAAATGATGAGATACATCACTCCCTACATCACGAATATGCAATTCTTAACTTGCTAAGATGCCTAGTTTAGCCAGAAATCACGTTTGAAAATGTCAACTTTGTCTACGAAGCTCCGTTTAGCCGCAAATCGCGTTTAAATATCAAAATTTGTTTTTCGTTTCATGCGATACGTGGATTGAAAGGTGGCACTCTCTAGAGCACGAATATGTATTTTTTAATTCTCTAAGATGCTTGGTTTAGCCACAAATCACATTAAAAAAAAGGTGTCAACTTTGATAGGTCTACGGCACTTAGTTTTCCAGAAAATTGTCGCTCCGCTTAGGGTATGTTAAGTCGCCTGGCCTGGCAGGCGCCAACATAAACAGTTTTTTTGATTAAAAGTACATTGGATGGCCCGCTCCGCGGGACTTAAGACTTTTAACTCCACATCCCGCTCACGCGACTTCGTCGCTCCGCTCAGGGTATTTTAAGTCGCCTGGCAGGCGTCAATGTAAACAGTTTTTTTCGATTAAAAGTACCTTGGGTGGCAAATTTTTGTCAAGAAATATTTCTGAAAAAAAATGTCCAGAAACAAATGTATGAAAAATCAAAATTTCTTCAAAAACAAATTCTTGAAAAAAAAAATTTTTTGTTGAAAAAAAGTGTTAAAAAAATATTTTTGACAAAATGTCCAAAAATATTTTTGGCAAAAGTCCAAAAATATTAAGGTCAAATGTCCAAAAATAATTGGCCAAACCATTTAAAATCACCTTATCTCTCTAAAGATGGTTCTAACAAGAACTGAATTTTTCCCGAACCAACAGTTCCTTAAATACTTTCCATTTTTGTTTAAAAATAAATTAAAATAAAATATTTAATTAAAAGTACTAAAATAGTATTGAAAATCCCGCCAAATATTTCCAAAAATATCTGTCAGCAGGATTTTTATTTTTATTATCGGCGGGATTTCGTGATTCGGGATTTTGTGCGGCCAGATTTGGTTACTCTCCCGATCATATTGAATCAAAGGCGAATTCAATTGTAGGTTTCAGTTAAGGAAATTCTAAAGATTTCACTGACCCTCCCACACTTCTAACATTATATATAATATATCATTAGTAAGATCCATTCTTAAATTTGAAATCCAGCTTATCAAATTCTTTCGCATCGCATTGAAAATGTGCAAAAAGGCTTACAAAATATATATGTAGCTATTTTTTGGAAAATGAGATGGAATTTTTTACCATCTTGTGATGCAAGGGATCCTGCCCCTGCAAAAAAAGAAGACCCGCACGCAGTGGCGTAGCGTGCCATCTCGGCGCCCGGGGCGGGAGACCCATTTTGCCGCCCCATTCAATACTTAATTAAAATTAAATTTCGAGACATCATTTCACAGGCAATGAGGTATCTTTTATTGAAGGTAAAGATCATCTCTGGGTTTTACGTGGATACCTGCCTATTACGGCTCTACCCCACGGGTGGCCTACCACCATCAGAGTCAGATTTAGTCCTGATCATTAACCCCGACATAGCAAGCTATCTCGGTCGCAAAGTTGTGATATGTTGCAGCACATGCACACCTCTTGCTTTGGAGGCGAGGTCTATCTAACACCTCTTGAATTCAAGAAAAGAATCTTAAAAACCATGTGTTTCCGCATTTGGAGTAAACCAAGCCACCATGATGCTCCCTTTAGGGGGTCTACCTCATAGATAGGGTTCGAGCCGAGGGTAAAACTCAACCTCCGACTTAAATGGGCACTATCTCCCATGGTACCAGAATATAGCTTCCGGTGGAGCTTCGCCACTTCGTCATTTCATGGAGCTTCCTAGGCTAACGGAACAAGGACATAGTCCACGTTCTTACTCAGCTTCGGAATTACCAGATCTGAACCCGTCACTTCCAGATGGTCTCCTGCAAAACCCTGGGCCTGTCAACCCTTAGGATACACACCAAAAAGTCAGCCGGAGTAGAAACCAACAACTCAATGTGCATCCTAGTCTTTAGTTTACCTTACGGTAAGCAAGGAAAGACGCTCCTGTCTTTAGTTTACCTTACGGTAATCAAGAAAAGACGCTCCTGTCTTTAGTTTACCTTACGGTAAACAAGGAAAGACGCTCCTGTATTGAAGGTAAAATAGGATCAGCAGTTTCACAAACGGATTCTACGGGCCTTACGAGCAACGAAGTCAGATATAACTTTGTCAAAACCAATATTTCAGCCAATACTTGTTCAATCGACAATATAGCGAAGTTCAAGTTATAGTCTAGTGGAGCTCATAGTGGATCAGAGATAATTTTTGATTAGCTTCAACTTCGAAAAACTTCTCTCACTACTAGTGACACTAATTGCCAAAGTCAAATATATACGAATCAAGATGACTATATTTGGAATTCAGTTTTTGAATGAACTGGAGGAGCTCCAGTGGTCCTTTGCCCCTTATATCTTCCTCTGATTCAGAACTGGCGACAAACTGCTGGAGACGCTTCCGCTCCATCTGAAACTCGTCCTTGTCGATGTCTTCTAATACATGGAAAAGATCACACTCGTACTTCCTGTCTAAAAGTTTCGCTGGCGTCAAAAATCCGAACTTGTTCGCTATTTCTTGAACTTGCTGGAATCGAGTCGTCATTTCTTGAATGATCTTCTCAAATGATGCGAACACCTCTCGACGGAGTTCATGCTCGTGGGACAAAGCTGCATCTGCGGATTCTTCGCCATGCATCCATTCTTCTAGTAGAGCTTTTAAAGCGCAGAGTTTCTGAACACACTTATCCACACTCAGTCCTCGTTGCTGCAAGTAAATCTGTGCGTCATCTACTTCAGGTAGTGAGGAAGTTTGAGATGATTCCATCAATTCTTCCAGTACCTCAAGAACTTTCTCAAACTTATTTTTAAGCGTCTTGACAGTTTCATTTCTAGCGTTCCAGCGCGTTTCAGTGACACGTTTCACTGCTTGACCTGTGACGGCAACCAAAGCGTTCCACGGAGCAGTTGATGCAGAAAAGAAAGCAAATAGCTTCTCCAGAGTTCCAAAAAACGTCACGCAGTTCACTCAGAAACAGAGTGTACCCCAGCCAAGTTGAGTGAGGGGTTTATGCATGCAACGAATGTAGCTTTCGGATTCAGTACTTTAATCCGGGCTTGAACTCCATTGTGGATCCCTGACATTGTGGCAGCGTTGTCATAAGTCTGTTCTCTCAAGAAGTTCTGTATGTGCAGTCCGTCTGATGTTATCTTCGCGATTTTATCGTTGCTGAGATCTCCTACATTTTTTCCTTTTGGTTCGAAGAAGTCGATGAAAGATTCTACCACGGCGACCTTTTCTCCTTCGATATGTACGATGTACGTATCGCAGAATCTGGCTCATTTGGTCTTTGTGGATGTCTGGTGTGCTGTCGAATTTACGCAATAATATTTAGCTTCTTGAATGCGACGGATGATGGTGGATCGAACTTGCTGTCTCAGCAAGTTTATCAATTCAATTCTGGGTTTCTGGAGATAGAAACGAAATTGGGACACTTGCGCTCAGCTTTATCTTTGTCAGATGTTCCATAAGAAGAGGGTCATATTTAGCTAGGAGGTGCACTAAATCCAGAAAATTCCCGCGGTTGCAACTATCATCTCCTCGATGTCCTCTGAAGGCCAGATTCTGTTTGGCTAAGAACTGGATAACATTCAACAACCGGTACAATACATCCCTCCACTTCTTCTCCTCACTTTCGAAAACTTCTTGTTGTTTCTGATCGATGGTTGCTTTACGATTCAGGCGAACTTCCAACTCCTTAAATTTCAAGAAGCTGTGCTCACGGTCCACGCCGTTCTCATGGTCTCCGACTCTTGGATTTAGCTTCCACCATTTGTTGAATCCTTCTTCAGATGCGAAGTTCGAGCCGAAATTGCCAAACAGCTTGCAAGAAACTACGGAACGCTCCCTTTCAGTTTCGCGAGAGTTTTGGAACGTTCCGTTTTAGTTTCGTAAGTCGCGCGACAATAACGGAATGCACGTTTATGGCCTTACTCACCGTTTACGAATTCACGGAAATCAGCCCAGAGCGTCAACGACGAATCACAGGCAGAGTGGCACATTTCAAATGTACGTCATTGTTGTTTGTTGACTTGTCAAGCGTTCTGTCATGAAACGTAAATGATCTCTACTCTAAATGCTTCACCGGCCGCACCCTCGCCCCCCCCCCCCCCCTACGCTACACCACTGCCCGCACGTGATGCCATTTTTAAAAGAGATTTTCAAAAGTTTAGCAGTTTTGCTCTTTTCCTAATGATACCTATTAACGCTCCTTCTAGAAATATAAGGGAAAGACAATTTCTTCTCCAGCCTTTACATAGAACAAATTACGATAAAAATGAGCCAATATCGACGGCCTTATGTCACAGTCTGGAAGTATATGAGCCAAGAAACTTCTTCAAAAACATTTTATTTTATTCGTTGTTGTAATTATTTTAATAGTAATTTAAGTAATTTTTATTGATCTCGATAGCATTGTCAGCTATCACTTCTTGGTATATGTATTACAGACCACCTTGTGTTGAATGACCAAATATTTGTCATCGTCGAAAATGCTGCTAAGTGCTTATGTTTCATTCGGCGGTGCAAGAAACCATTCACCCCTTCTGATCTGGCTGTAATCTAAGCCCTATATTTGTCAAAACCTCAGGTACAATTCCCATACTTGGGCAGGTGCACCAATAACTCACTTGAGTCTTTTGGAAAGAATAAGAAGTATAACAGAAAAATTTGATTCTTTCTTGTATCTCATTATTTCATCGTTATTTTTATTATCAGTGTTCTAGTGAAATAGCCAGATGGATTCCTTCTCTTAACCAATTTAATCATACTTTCCACACTCCAGGGAGTGCCCATCAGTTTACCCATTAGACCAACTCCGGACGTACTATTAAATTCAGAGATTCTTTCTTAAACCGCACTAGATACACGATTCATATTCACATGCTTTACCCGACTCAATATTTCTCTCCCATTATGATATTCAGACTTTCAAAACCAATGTGCATCGGTATCTCCTCTTAAATCCTCGTAAACTTTCCTTAAACGCTCGCCCTGTACTCAGACATTTTAAGGGTAGTCATAACTCCAAATTTAACTTGACTAACTTGAACGAATGAAGGCTTTGTACATTACAGGTAGACTAAAAGATTGGAAATATGTTTTTCATCTGAGAAGAAACTTAAACACTTCGCAGGGTTTCTAGCGAAGTCAAATATATATGTTGTTAAAAGTTGTACATTTGTCCTGCAAATATCGAGATTTGAAAGTTATTATATGGTGTTATACTCAGTTGGCAACATTATATGAGTATGCAAATATATTTACCAACATATCCTTAAGTACGGAACCAACTATTTGCATTAATGAACACCAAACAGACCGATGACGAACTTTTGGATGGACGAACCCACACTACTAGATGAATATTATTTACCGTTGAGCACATTACACTGAATATGTCTTAATCCTTCAATGAATTAAAGCTCAATATGTATCAGACATTAAGAGTAAGACCCTCACAAAACAAGCAAAATCCAGAACTATCATAAGCACGGAGATATTAGCTTAGCACTGCCAAAAAGATCCATTTTTAATGTTTAAATAAATTGTGAATAATATCTACCCCAAATGTCGACAGGCTTGGCTGCCTGTGTTTCCCATTATTCCCTAACGGACTCTCTTGTTGTTTAAACCCTAAATGATTTGTGATTTTTTTTTGTCTGCTCTTACTTTGTTCCCCACTGGGAGACGAATGGTTGGTAGTTTGTCCTTGATGACTGACTTTTGAGATTGGATACCGGAGGCCAGAGGCAGGCTAAGGTCGAAAGACCGTTGTAATGTTCCTTATTTTTTTTTAGATTTTTCTTTTTTAGTATTCAACTGTGTGTTGTTGTGATTTTGTTAAATTCTGTAAAATGAACTCAATCCTGCCTGAGGGACCTTTACAAATGTTTTCAAAGATAAAGAAGAAAATGTGAAAGATTAGAAAATTAACCTGTACCTACAGTTGTTCGGGGGCTGGATGTTTTTCCAGCTGGTATCTGTACTCACACGGGTTATTTATTTTTATAGAAACACTTTGACTAAGGATTTTTTGGGGGAGTGGCTCATTTTCTGGATGTGGCTCATGAACTGGATTCAGTCGTTTAATATTCACAAGTTGTTCGAAGCTCATGAGACCCCATCTTCAATACCTTATTTCGGTTTTATCAAAGTTGGTAAAAGTATTTATGGAGCTTAGGAAGAATTGAGGCTTAAAATTATAAAATTTGGGAGATTTTAATTGAAGCCGTCATGTCAGGTAAAAAGCGTCTTTATGTTGGACCAAACTAATAAGGTACGTATGTGGGTAGATTAATTTGGGTCGCACGTTTTTTTTTTGTTTCATCTGAAAGTATTTTCTTGCAAAGAGAACATGATACGAGTACGATTATTTTTATTTGAATAATGCAAACCTTTATTTATTTAAACTCAAGATATGTCACTTAACAATGCTAAATGTGTAGGTACCTAGGTAGGTCTAAAATTATTTTCACCAAAGCCTTAAAAGGACATCCCGGAATCACTTTCAACATGATAACAATCGTGTTAATTAGTTCATCAAAATTCAGGATCCAAATGACAAACGAAAAAGGATTTATGTTAATTTGAGAATATAATTCACATTTTTATTTTTTTTTTCGAATAATAATAACGAAGTAAAATTTATGCGTGCATAAATGATTGAGGTCCTTTTGTACGAATAATAATAATGGCTTTGACCACAGCTACAAATTATACTAATGAACTTTGGGAATAAGTTTTTCTGTCCGGAACGATAGGGGGATATTATGGACTTTGGATTTTTGTATACAAAAAAATACAGAAACAGAGAAAAAACAGGAGGCTATAAATTATTTATATGTCATTCGGTTGTTCCAATTTAAATACAGATGTAGATGAAGATTACATCTACCGAAGGGATCACTTAAAGTGGGGGATGTTTTTATGTTTGTGTTTGTTTATTTTTTCAATCGAGAGATTTTCTTTTAAATTATTCTGCCAGCAAATTCTGAAAAAGTAAATTTTTGTATTTAAAATTATTGTAAACAAGATAAATTGAATGAACTCTTACAAGGTGTTTTATTTTAAAAATTAATGTTTCGGAATGATGAAAAATTTAAACAAAAGTGTATTTTATTTTAGTGTTGTATATTATTGTAGATCAAGGATACAAAAAGTATAACATTTAAATAATATTCTATAGAGTCTTTTGAGCTTTAATTTATGTTTATTTAATAAAGAAGATACATGAGGTATAATATTAAGTTCAGGGAAAATTTTACAAAATTAAACCCTTATGTAATACTTAAAATCAAAATTCTTGTATTAGACCATTGTCAGAATTGGCATTTATGTATACATAAAATTTGAAACATATTTTATAGACAGATTCGCAACAATATGTTGCCGTAAGCTCTTTCATGTAAATTCAATGTTGAAAAATGTTTAAGTATTTTGTTTTGCATAATTTGTAATTTCTTCTTATGACATTCTGCGCAATCATACCAGATGGGTACACCACATAGCAAGATATAGGTTAAAAACTTTCTTAAATCAAAATAAGTTTGTTTTCTGTACTAAGATTTAAACTTCTACGAGTATTTATAAATGGATACAGTATTGTAATGCGCACATAATTCATTTTTACTTGCGACTCATAGATATCTATCTACTATAAGGCGAGTTGTGCATTCGTAAAAAATCGGATTTGAGATTTTGATCAAAGTTGACATTACGATGACTGCGAAGACTAAAAGGGGTCTCGCAATTCTGTATGTCTGTCTGTCTTTTCGACTACAGCCAACCTTCACCTAGGGCGAATTTCTTTAAAATTGGTACATAGTATTTTTAATTTTTTCCTCCCGTACGTCTTTTATTTTGTATTAAGACCAAAAAGACCGTACATGCCATATGAATTTGTTTTCAAAATTTTATAAATATTTTTTTACTCAAAAACTGTTCCACAATTTTTTTTTTAAATTCAAATTTTGTTTAGTTAAAGCATTGTATATATAATCTATAGTACTCTCGTGCAACAGAAAAAAAAAGTTGTGGAATACACTCTACCGATGGCGCTGTCGGAGGAAAATACTGTCGTATTTGAATAGATTTAAGTAGGAATAATTTTCAGATTTGATTTTTGAAAGGATTTGGATTTTTAAATTTTAGAATACTTATCTACGTAGTTACATTAGCCGTGTTTTTTTGGAAAAGTTATCAGTAGTACAGTATGATTTTATATGAATAACAAATACAACATCCGCAGTAGGATCACTGCCGAAACTCGAATAAACGTCTCTATCCGCAGGATTTCACTTCTCCTTCTATCGGCAGTGATCCTAGTGCGGATGTTGTATTTGTTATTCATATAAAATCCTACTGTACTACGGATAACTTTCCCAAAAAACAAAACGGATATTGTGTTAATACATTAGGTAACTTACCTATGTTTATTGCAATTATTATTATTTTTGTTATTAAAAAGTATAATAATTGGTGTAATTTTGAAGAACAAAAATAATAATTACAATCAACTAGGTAAACTGTCTTTATTAGATGCAGTGGGTGGTTAGGTAGTGGAAATTGTTTTTTTTTTTGCAATTAATATAATTATGTACCTAAATAGGTATAAAACTATTTCTTTGAGTAAAGGTATGTGTACCCATATATTTATTAAAGAAAATAGCTTTTACATATGTACATAGACATACCTATATAAAATTGTATAAAATAAAATAGAAAAAATTTGGTATGGTAGAAAATAATTTTGATTACAAAAAAAAATTATTTTTATGCGGTCATAGTTATTTATATAATTAAAAATAAAAAACAAAATATAGAAATTGTTTAATACTTTTTATGTGCATATGAATCAATTTCAGAAACTTATAAATATTCACATAAAACTATTTAAAAAAAAAATCAAATAAGTTCTTCAAGAAAAAATAATTTTCACTCGTTTAGAAAATTTAAATTATTTAAAAAAAAATTAGAATATATAAAAATAGAATAAAATTATTTTTGACATAAAATTTATAAAAAATATTTTGTATGCATTTACATATTGCTTATAAGCAATTTTAGAAAAATTAAAAAAAAAAAAGAAATTTGGTGTCAATTTTAAAAATTTATTGATGCGCCCCACATGATAAATTTTTGTTAAATAAAAATAAACTTTTTTTTACAAAAAATAGTTTTTATCCATATATTTTGTAAAAAATAAGATATTTGCCCTGCGAATTTTGAACACAAAAATATTTCTTTTAATGTTTGTCTACGAATTTTTATCAAATTTGGAAATTATAATAAAAATTTTGTTTTTTGTATTTTGTTAATACATATAAATACGAAAAGTACGAATTTATGCAAACAAAGTTTTAAAAACCTTTCATTATCAAACTAGTTTTGAATATAAGAAAATTCTTTAAAATTGTTCTAGAAAAAACTTTGGGATATCAATTTTAAGTATTTAAAAATAAAGATTCTACGAAATATTTTCAAAAATTATTCGCTAAAACGTTTGCAAGACATTGATTTTTCAAAAACAATTTTTTGATAAAAACATATTTTTTCGTGTTCTCTATCATCGTAAAGTCAACTTTGATCAAAATCTCGAGGTACATTTTTTCCACATGCAAAACTTGCAAGACTTTTGCATTTCAAAATTCTACATTTCGAAAGTCTACTTTTCAAAATTCTGCATTTCAAAATTTTACTTACTAAGTTTTCTGCATTTCAAAATATTATTTCCCGAAATTTCGCATTTCAAAATTCTACTTCTCAAAATTCCTTTTTCAAAATTCTGCTTTTCAAAATTTTACTCTTTAAGTTTTCTGCATTTCAAAATTTTACTTCCCGAAATTCTGCATTCCAAAATTCTAATCTTCAAAATTTTAGCTTTCAATATAATTTTTCTGTATTTTAGAATAATACTCAAGACTCTAATTCTCAAAATTCTGCATTTAGAAAATCTGCTTACAAAAATAATTATCTATCTATACAAAATAATTGTTCTGAGTGGTAACCGTTTAAAAATTCGTGTATTTGAATAAAAATCCTACATTTGCTCCAATATATGTACATACAACACAGCGAACGAAAAAAATCAAACCTTCATTCCAACAATATATGTATATTGTTTTTTCTCTATGCGTGAAGCAAAAAATGCCACATCGTACTTATTTGTATAAAAAATTAATAAAAAGAAAACAGAAAATAGCTTTCTTGTCGTCGCTTGTTCTGCACATTGGGTTTGCTTTTACCGAAAATATTATCACCCCTTCCTGATGCACGACTGTCCTTACTCTCCACAACTCTACGAAAAAAGTTGTGGAATACGCTGGTCAGACGCAGCGTCGTTTGTTGCTCTTCATGAGAGAACTAAAGATTATAATTATATACAATGCTTTAAGTTACCTACCTTGAAAAAAAATTCCGAAAAATGGTTATTAATGGAACCATTTTTAAAATTTTTACTTCTTAAAAACAATACAACTGATTTTGATAACTTTTCTTATACTTCCAAAAAAGTTTCAATATTAGTGTATTATTCAAATTTTCAAAAAATTTTTTTTGGATTTAAGAAAAATCATTTTTTGTAGAAACTCGATTTTTTTTAGATTTTATAAATAAAAGTTTCTTTATATAATGTAAAAAAAATTATTTTACCTAAAACTAACGGTACCCCCCATACAAATGTTAAAAAAATGGTTTTCAAAAATCGTATTTTTCTCGAAAATGGTGCCTAGAATTCTGACAATTTTTTTTTTTTTTTTTCAATTAATTTTACCATCTATAATTTAATAAAAAAATTCGAAATTAAGATATTACTGACTGTACCTACCATAGAACTATTTTTTCAAATTTTTAATTTCTCATTGTCGGCATAACGGATTTTAATGAAGTTTTTTATAGAGAAGCTTCTAAAAGGTTTGAGAAATCATTCTATTACAAACCTTAAAAAAAATTATTTTTTGAATTTTTGACAAAAAAAAATCAATCGTTTTTTGAAATTCGATATTTCAAAACCAAGTCATTATTTTGTTTTTGGAAATTTAATGTTTATTCTTACAATAAAAACTTAAACAAAAATAAAAACCAAAATTTTTTCTTAAAAATGTTTTAAAAATTTTGTTATTATGTATTATAATAATATAAACGCTTTTTTTTTTAAGAAACCACTACAACGACTTATAATTTTTGTTCTTGCATATATGAACTAATTTTTGCTTGAATCACATGACATCCTGTTCCTAGCTCCAACTACTAAAAGAGTTGTTTTAGTCATTTAAAAAAATGATTTTTATGCTTATGACAAATTTTGTTTTAATAACATTCATTTTTAAAATATGTAGGTACTTAGTCTTTTATATAAGAGCAAGTTTGTGCGACCCAGTAGTGCATTTTATTTTTATCAAAATCGTTAGAGCCGTTTTTGACTTAAATAAGATTTTTCATTAAGGATGTTTTGGAGATGAAAAAAATTCAATTTCTCCTTTAGGGAATCACCGAAGACCCTTAAGTACCGAGTTTGAAGAAAACAACTCCAGTGGTTAAGGCTGTAGATCGAGGTATAGACATACAGACAGGCAGACTGAATTACCGGACCTACTTTTTTCTATTTTTTTTTTATCATCACAATCCCAACTTTGATCTAAATCTCGAGTTCGATAGTACCTAAATCGGAGGTAAAGATCAATGGTAGGCTGGCCAAATTTGAAACAACTGTTTTGGTAATCAATCTAACATTCGAACGTCAAAAGACGGCAATAACGTGGAGTGTGAAAGGACCCCAGGTAATCGATTCCTTGCCGTGGACGAGAACTTGGCGAATTTCACGACGGGACTTGAGCCTTCACCCTGGCAAGATCCAACTGACGCAAGAGCTCAAAGTCAATGACCAATAGACAACGCCGTTTGTTCGCTTACAGGGGTAATGTGTGTTTGGAAGAGGATCCTCAATTTTGGCCGACAAATCATCTTTAGCGATGAGGTGCATTTTTATATGAATGGCTGTGTTAACTAGCAAAATGGCGCTATATGGAATGACAGCAACCCATATGAAGTTCACTAGATGACAATACATCGCCAAAAAGTTACCATTTGTTGTGCATTTTGAACCGTAGCCCGTAGTTTTTCGAAACCGACCTTGGTGAAACGGTCACCGCCAATGGAAAGTGCACAGAACGATGATAACAAATTTCTTATGACTCGAATTGAACCATGTGGATCTAGATGACATGTGGTTCTAGCTCGATGGCTCTAAGTGCCGCACATTGGACGCTACGATTGACATTCTGCATGAACGATTTGCGGTCAGTATTACCTCTAAGAGAAGGGATGTAAAAGGGCCACCAAGTCACGTGATTTGACCCCGCTAGACTTTTTCTTTCAAATTCAGCCGGATCTTTGCAAAAGAGTCATTGATAAATGGGCCATTGCATACAATAATGGCATGATGGGCCTTTCAAATGGAAAAATAATTTTATTCTATTAGAGCACCTATCCACCGTTATTGAAAAACCCTTTGAAATGTATGACATAATGGGAATAAATATCCTTAGTCTATTAATAATTTTCACACTTAAAAATTAATATTTTTATAATGACGACCTTTAACGCCATTTTGAATAAAGATCTATTTAAAATTAGGTCCGTTATGTCACAAACTATCAGGCAAAAGCTGAATACTGGATCAATTTTGCCGTAATTTGTATAACAACGCATTGAGAGAGATTTAATTGGATAGAGGGTAAATAGAGCAGAAAAATCAATTTGAGAATTTAAAACTTCCCTTGCCAACATGACAAGATATTGTTTACGCCTTTGATTCAAGAATGTTTAACCCTAAAGAACTTTTCACGAAAACAGATAATCGCACTCAGAAAAAAATCGGTAACCCTTAAAAAAGCATATTTATTTTTTTCTGGGTTGCAACAGCTAGTCATCGGACCCAGACCTCCGACATAACAGCCCAACCCGCCTAGTATAACTCCAGATGTAGTTTGTCATACTGGAAAATTAAGTCAGGTCTAAGCATACTAATTTAGATAAAATCCTAAAATTGAATCAATATTTTCTTAGGTACACAATTTTCTCTTAAAGAATTCAATATGTGATGAAAAGAGATTTCCGAATTCATGCTTTTCAATCCTTTTGTCATATCTGTTTCCGGGATAGCTCCCATATCGGTCTGCCAAATTCTATCGCCAACAAGACGCAAAAATCAGCAATGCCTAAAATTTTTGTTTTCCTTACTTAAAGTCAAAAAACTCTGGTCGAAGCTATGAAGAGAATATAAAAAAGTCCTTGCTGAGAATAAAAAATATCTATGTATGTTGTACATAAGCAATAGAGTCATAAAACTTTTCATGTTGGTTTACTATTTTGATCACGTGCCAGAAAACTAAAACCAAAAAAAAAAAAAAATTATTTAAATTTTGTGTCAGCACAAAAGTTCATAACCACAAAGTTCTGTTTTTTTTTTCTAGTTTCTGTTTTGCCTCCATGGGGTAAATGATCTATAAAACAGGATACAAACATCATTAAGATGCCATCAACGGTAGGTATTTGTTTTTTGTTTTTTAACAGCTTACATGGTTGCTATACTATTAAGCACCTTAGATACGTATCTCTGTGCTGGCATCACAACGTCCTTAATTAATTACGTTGTGTTGAAAATATTTTGCTGAATGTCTCAAGTTCTTATGGGAAACGTGTTTAATTAAGGCCAGCACGTTGTTGGTCCTTTAATGTGTATACAAGTCAGAAAGTTCTATATTTTAAGTCTTGGTGTGCATTTTGTGAGGAGGACTCTGAGTAAAAGTTAACGAGTGTGAACTAGCTTCGTGCATCGTAATCACCTGACACAAACGAATGGACGTGTAATCCTTGTTTAGGGCTTTTCACTTCTCATACTTATACACCCAGTACCCCGCCTTCGCCATAGCCATAGCTGCCTCAGCATATCGGCTTGAGTGTGTCCTGTACAGTCGAATCAAAAACTCATTTATCCTCTTTTTGTTTTGTTTATTTTGGAAACCATCCAAAAGTAGTCCACACACAAAGTTTTCTGTTGATGTTCACTTCTAGTTTATGAATCACTTGAGACACTTTGGGTAAAAAGCCAGTGTTCTTGTGTCGGAAGTTGTACAGGGCATACACATACCTACAGTCTAAGTGTACCTGATGATCAAATATCCTTTACAGTTCCATACATTGTGGACTGTGGTCTGAAGTCCTTATTTTTTCTGTGGCAAAAATAACATTACCAGAGAGACAACGGAAGAGGAAGCCGTAGTCATGTGACCAGACACGTTTCACCACACTGACTGGCTGTTGCCACATGAACTGCATCCCGGTTGTTGAATGATTGAAGGACTGCATCATGTAGATTGTGGGAACAATATATTGTACATGTAGTCAAATATATTTGCAAAGCAATTAATTAGTACTGAATAGACGATATTATACGATTCTGTAAGATGGTTTATTAGACAAAGAGTCAAAGTGATGAATGGTACAGATGCCTTGCTGGCTTGGTTGGCTGACAGGTTTGGCAGGAGGTATAGTGTAGAGTACTTGCCTTGTTGAATGGGTATTGAATTTAAATTACATTTACATTGATAATAAGGCAAAATGCCAATAAGCACTCCAAGTCCTGAACGATTTCTTATGCAATTGTATTCGAATTTGAATTGAAGGTTTCAATTCTTTAGATTCGAGATGAAAACTAAAGGAAAACCAACTATCTCGAAAACTACAGAATAACAATACTGAATAACTATCTTGTGAGAGAATAATCATCCGAGAAAACTAGTATACCAGAAACATATTATGCGAGAAAACTACTTTGCGAAAGAGCTATTATGGGAGAAAACTATCACGCGAGAAAATTTTCATGCGAGGAAAAAAAGATGCAAGAAATCAACCATGCGAAACTATCTTACGAGAGAACTATCATGCGAGAAATATATCATGCGAGTAATCTATCTGCGAAAAAAATATTATGCTAGAAAACTTTAATGCGGAAAATATTATATCGCGAGAAAACTGTCCCGTAAGAAAACTATCATCCGAGAAATATGTCTTTCAAGAAAACTATCATGCGAGAGATATATCATGCGAGAAATCTATATTGCAACAGAGCTAATTACAGGAGGAAAATAACGTATTAAGAATCTGCCATGCGGGGAAACTATTTTGTGAGAAAACTACCATGTATTGCAAGAAAACCATCATGCCAGAAATATATAATGCGAAAAAACTATCTTGCGAGGGAGCTCTTATGTGAGGAAACTATCATGCGAGCCATACATCATGCGAATAAACTTTCTTGCGAGAAAATTATCATGCGAGAAAACTACTTTGCAAAAGAGCTATTATGGGAGAAAACTATCATGCGAGAAAATTTTCATGCGAGGAAAATATATAAGTTTACCAAAAAATTAGCATGCCGGGAAACAATCTTGTCAGAGAAATATCATCTGAGAATACTATTATGCGAGAAATATATAATGCGAAAAACCTTTATGCGAGAATATTATCATGCGAGTAATTTATCATACAAGAAAACTTTCTTCCAAGAAAACTATCATGCGAGAGAGGTATCATGCGAGAAAACTTTCATGCGGAAAATATTTAAAGCGAGAAAATTGTACCACAAGAATTCTATCATGCAAGAAATATATAATGTGAAAAAGATATCTTGCGACAGAGCTCTTACGTGAGAAAACTATCATCGAGCAATTTATCATGCAAGAAAACTTTCTTGAAATAAAACTATCATGCGAGACAACTTTAATGCGGATAATCTACCCTTTAAGAAAGCTATCTTGCAAAAAACTATTTTGAGAGAAAATTATGATGCGAGAAATATAGCACGTGCGAAAACTATCATACAAAAAATATATAATGAGAGAAAACTATCTTGCGAAAAACCTATGCTGTTAAAATCTATCGTGCGAGAAAACTATCTTGTTAGAGAGCTATTAGAGAGAGAACTATCATGTAAGAAACATTCTTTTTTATTTATTTATTTATTTATTTATTTATTTATTTTATTTATTTATTTCATTTCATCAATCGGAGTTTTTGACTCCTACAGACTTATAAACAATTATACATTTAACTGTAGGTGGGTAATACAAAACAGGTTTATACAATAAATATCTAAGCACATATAATAGTTAAATAAATAACTTAAATAAACGATAATAAAGAATTATAATACAATATAATTAAATTTGGTTAAGAACAATTGACTTAAAAATATTTCTCGAACAATTCATATCAAAATCCACTCTAGAGCATACTAAATTAGCTTCTCTGATGCAACGGGAGATGGGTTCATTGCGACCATAGTTTCTGTGATGAAACTGTTCATATAAAATATAACGTTCACGTGTAACTCTTGAAGGTGCAGTACCTTCATAAAATAAGTTTATAAGCGGCGGGCATTTAATATGCCTGGTTATAATGTCCCTGACAAACATAATAGAAAAATATTTTCTTCGAGTTTCCAGTGATTTCATTCCAAATAATAAGCATCTGGTTTCATAGGAAGGTCTGGTAATTCTCCAATTTAATTTAAAAAAAACATATCTCGTAAAATTTCTTTGTACATTTTCTATTCTTTTAGATGAATTTGAGTAATACGGATTCCAAACTGTGCAGCAGTACTCTAGCACAGTTCTTACTAAAGAATTATATAATGTTATCAGAGTATATGAATCATTAAACTCTCTTGTATTTCTTTTAACAAATCCAAGCATTTGGTTAGCTTTATTGATCATATAATCATAATGTGGCCGGAATGAAAGACTAACGTCAAGAATAACTCCCAGATCTTTCTTCTGAATTACTCTTTCCAGGTCGACATTAGAGATGGTATAGTTAAAAATTATTGGATTTTGGTTCCTGTAACAAGATAAAACTTGACATTTGGCTATATTAAGATCAAGGAAATTAGCTTTGCACCAAGTCACCAATCTACCCAAGTCCGCCAACAAAAGATTACAGTCAGATTTACAGGAAATCATACGATAAAGTTTAAGATCATCTGCAAAAAGCAAGCAGGAAGAATCTTGAAAGAAAGCGGGAATGTCATTGACAAAGAGGAGAAAAAGCAGTGGTCCCAAATGACTACCTTGAGGAACACCCGATGGTACACATATATCATCAGATTTAAAATTTTCAATTTTAACTACTTGCAACCTTCCAGTCAAATAGGATTTTAACCACATTAATAAAGATGAGTGAAAACCAAAACAATAAAGCTTTTGAATAAGAATTTGATGGTTTACTCTATCGAACGCTTTCGAAAAATCAGTAAATATAATATCAGTTTGATGACCTTTTTCCATATTAGATATAACGCTATTCGTCAATAACGTTAAATTCGTGGTTGTCGATTTCCCTGCAACAAAACCATGTTGAAAGATGGATATTTTATCCTGGATAAAAGTTGCAATTCTATTATAAACTATTTTTTCAAATAGTTTAGGTATGGCAGAGATCTTGCAAATTGGTCTGTAATTTGTTATTTCTTGCTTAGACCCCGATTTGAAAATCGGAGATATAAATGAAATTTTCCATGAATCCAAGAAATAACCTCTAGATAGAGATAAATTGAAAATCATTGTTAGCGGTAAGGCCAGAGCAATAGCACATTTTTTTTAAATTATTACTGGAATATTATCGGGACCTTCACTTTTGTTCAAATCCAGGCTAAGTAAAGCTTCTTCAACTTCCGTTTGGCCTAGAACAAGCGACCCAATATTAATACTATTACTCACGGCTGGAAACTCTTGATTTATGATCGATTCTGACGAATAAACAGCTTGAAAATATTTTGCAAATAAATTACAAATAACTGACATTTCACTTGATATAGTGTCTAGGTATTTCATACAGCTTGGTAATCCGTACGACTTTCGTTTAGTATTTAGAAAATACCAAAATCGCTTACTGTTAATTTTAAGATCATTTTCAACAGATAAAATGTAGTTACGATACAAAAATTTATTTAAACAATTAAATTTACGCTGGCAATCAATATAAATATCACGAAAACTTAGATTTTCTTTGTTTTGTTTATATAATTTATACGCTTTGTTTTTTTGGTTTTTAAGATTACTTAACCTCCTATTAAACCAAACAGGGCTGGAATTCTTTTTAAAATATTTTTTTGGGACATATTTTTCTATAGCACCGTTTAAAACTGACGCGAAGACAGAATAATCACTATCTAAATCAGAAGAAGTAAAAATATTTTGCCACGAAAAAGACAACAAATACTCTACCATTGCATCATAGTTAGCTTTATGAAAATCATAAACAATAATATTACTAACATTTTCTTTTTTTAAATAATTGTAAAACGATATCTCACCCTCAATTCCAAGGTGATGTTGTGTGTTCTCAATGATTGGAAAAATAGACTTTTCAATATTAATAAGAAATTCTTTGTCTACAAATATTAAATCAAGTATGCGATTGAGATCATTATATTCATGGTTTATTTGAACTAAATCATATTGGCTTAGAAAATCAATAACAGCAGATTCAATTTCTGATGAAATCTCAAAAGGAGTCAAATATTTATCTTCTAAGTCTAAACTCCATTTAATATTACCAATATTAAAATCTCCAGCAAAAATGACATGTTTTAAGTTGTTTAAACTATCTAAGATTTTTTTGGAATTTGACAAATGTATATTATAAAACTCTAATGTGCTTCTAGGTGGTATATAGCTTGCTAATACATATAATTCTGATTCATCTATTTTGATACATACAATCAGTTGATCAATATCTAGATTAGGAGCTGAGGAATTAGAGTCTAGTTCAATTTCACTGCATGGCAGAGAGGCACGAACAGCAACCAGTACTCCTCCGCCCCTTTCCATTCCAGTTTTTATTTTGCATCTATCTTTTCTGAATATAGAATAATGATTTGAAAAAATGTCTGATGTTAAGTGATTTTCAGACAACCATGTTTCTGTTAAAACAATAATATCGTAATTGCAAGAAGATAAAGAAACAAATACATTATCAAACCTAGTTCTTATCCCACCTACGTTTTGATAATAAAAGGATATAATTTCTTTTTCCAAAATGAGTAGATGATGATAGTCTAGATGAACTTATAGATGAAAGCTTAGGTGGAAGGGCAGCAGATTGAGATATATCATTTGAAGAAAGCAAAGCGTAATTCTCAGACTTCTGAGAACTACCGTTTATTCGTTTTTTGGAATAAAAACAAATGGTCGTATAGTAACTCCCGATGGCCAAAAATTCGCATTATAGATTGAACTGGTGTATTCATTTGGGGCAATTATTTTAAAGTTTATGAAATTATGTTTTGTTTCCTTATTTTTATTTAGCTTGAAACAAGATATTCCTGAAGGATTTGGAAACGCAGATAAATTCGAAACAATGTAGTCAATTATTGCAACTGAGGTAGTGTCAGGATGAAAACCGGAGATATGGAAACATTTTACTTTTCGCATTACCTTTATATTTTGACATTGCCCTCTGTTTCCCACAAGGCCTTGAGGTCTAGGATTTAATCTTTTGGCAGCAGCACTAGTATCCTTATTTCCATCGACAACGGCAACGCGAGTATTAGAGACACCAGCAACATCAGCGTCATCCTCCACTACAACAACATTTGCAGCACCAGTACCACCATCAGTATCATCAGCAGCAACAAAATCACCAGCAACACTAGTAGCATTAACACCAGCATTCTCACCACCAACGCCAACATTAGCAACAACAACTGCATCATCGACGACAACAATATTTGCATCACCAGCAACAACAACATCAGAAACACTAGTAGCATTAGCAACAGTATTCGCAGCACCAACGCCAACATTAGCAACAACAACAACAGCATCATCAACGGCAACAGCATTAGCAGCACCGACAGCACCACCATTTATTGCCCCCTTATCAACCAAAGGAGTAATACCCTTAGCAGAAAAAGCAATAAAATCAGCATTAGAACTGGGATCGTCTGTGTTCTTTTCAACTGCAGCTTTACAAGCATCGGCTTTACCTTCATAATCAACCACTTTTATATTGACGTCATCGGAAATTTGCAACTCGTCACCGCCAAAGAATAAATTTTCATCAGTTCTGTCTGAACCAGCAGACAGAGTAGATGGAGGAACTTCGGCAGCATATGAGACACCAGCAGCAATCAAATCATTACCTTTCATGAGAGCTTTCACACTGCATGAAGCTTTAGCAAAATCGTTACTCTGCGTAGAAGAGTTCGAGTTGCTTGTTTTTTTTGCGTTCGGCTTAGATGAGGAAACTGTTTTTTTTCCTTTGTTGATAGGCGGCTTTTTGCCAACAAATTTTAAAGCGGGAGAGGATGAGAGGGTAATTTTAGGCAAAGGTGAAGATAAAGACGATGATCGTGGAGAAGAAGATGATAAGCTCTTCTCTTTACACTGTTGCATTAATAGTTTATTATTGGAGCGCGTCATACGAGAGGGCTTCACAAGGTTATCAAATTCTAATTTATGGTCAACAAAGAATCGATAAAGGTCTTTGATTTTTGGTATGCAACTTAAAAAAGAAATGTTCTTGCATGTACCACACTTCCAAAATATGTCATCGTTTGATTCAAGGGTAGCACGATCGGATTCACTGATTTTAGTACATTTTAAATGAAAACACGATTGGCAAACTCCGCAAGAAATCAAATCACTTTTAGAAGTTAGAAAGTTGCAATACGAACATTGAATTTCCATAATGAAACAATAGCAATTAGTAAATAGACTGTCTGTTATGAAAGCTATGAATTATGACGGACTCTCGGACACTGGACGATAGGACGGTTAAAGACGGTTAAGGACGGGATGGTTGATGATGGCTTGGTCTACGACGGGACGCCTGCTTGGCAACTGAATTAAGAGGAGTTAAGATCCTGTGAACCGATTAAATCATGACATTATGATCACTCTTCACCTTTCAGCAACCCCTTGCAGGATACATATCATCACGCCGAAAACCTTCTGGGTTCTTAAAAATTTTGGTGGTTAATTCCAACAACCCCACAAGAAAAAGTCTAGCGGGTCAAATCGCATGATCTTGGTTGCCAATACACGTCACCTCAAAGCTTTCATGCAGAATGTCAATCGTGGCGCCCGCTGTGTTGCACGTATCGCAACCCTGCTGGAAACCCATGTCATCTAATTGCAAATAGTTGAATTTAGACCATAAGAAATAACTATCTTCGCCTTTTAATGCTCGCAATTGAAGATGACCCTCACACCAACATCGTTTTCGAAAAAATTCAGACGAATGACACCACCCAGTCGAAAATCCACACCAAACTTTAACTTTTGAAGGATGCGTTGTCACCCTGGAGAACTTTGTGAAGGTTGGTGTCATCTAATTAATATACAGCAATTTTGCATGTTAATACAGCCATTCATCCAAAAATGCGATTTGTTGCCAAATATGATTTTTGGGCCAAAATTGGAATCCTCTTACAAACGCTCCGAAGCCCAGTCAGCGAGCAAACAGTGTTGGTCCCAGGCCAGTTGTATCTTGAAGGGGTGTAGGCCCAAGTTCTCACGCAAAATTCGCCAATTGAACGTTTGCGAAAGGTCAAATTTTTGCGCACGGTGAGGAGACGGAATCTGGTTCTGTTGTACGTACACTTTGATGGACCGCACCTATGCTCTATGCTGATCTTGAGTTCCTTGGACATACTAACGTTGGTTAATTGAATGCACAAATCGGTTGTATAAAATTTGGCCACCAAACGTTGAAGAGATGACTGGGAGAGGCCACCACGTTCACCGTAAAATGGACGTTCGCACTGACGAACACTCATTTTGATAATATAATTTTACATTTTGACGTGCTTTGCAATAAATAATAATAATAAATAACAGATTTTACAGATGTCACCAAAACAACATGGCCGCCACGGGACGCCAAAATATACTCCGCCAATCGAAAATCCCTTTATTTAGTTGTGTTTTTAGTGTGAATAACTGAAGAATTCATTTATACTTTGTATTGTTTGACTTAATTGGTTTTAATTTCGTTCTCCGTGATTCTCATTAATTACTGTCGTAAGCACTACGAAAATTAGAATCGATAATTATCGACTAATAATTATTATAATTTGCTGTCGCTTTGGTGGGATTTTGTAGTACAGGATTTCGTGATATGGTATGTCCTTTTTGGTGATGTGGGATTTCAATACGAAGGATTTCGTACCCAACCTTTAGAAACTATCTTGTGAGAAGAATATTATGCGAAAAATATATAATGCGATACTCATGATAGGATCTTTCTATATTCATCAGTTGGGAGACTGAGTGTACCCTTTTGTTTATGTGCAGAATATTCATAAACTCCTTTTCCTAATATTCTTATTTTACATTGCATTGCAGGTTCTCTCAAGTTCTCTGTCTAGGGCTGCTGATAGACTATTGAACATATACTATTTACAATTTGGCTTACACCTAATAAGATACCATGTATGATAATTTACATTTGTTGTCGTCTTCAGGGTCTTCATTCCCGGTTGATGATTTTCTCGTACTGCACCGATTCTTAATGCCTGTGTTAGATGAACTACTTACATTCCTTATAAACTTCGATAGTATAAGGTGTTTTAAGTCCTCCCGTTTCTTCTTCTAAGTGGTTAACCTTTTTTTGTCGTTCGTTTGGACTATGAACTTTGCCACAAATGGTCAGAGTCGACGTTTGCCTGTCAAAATGTAATTTCCTTATGAAGTTTTTTTTTTTACAACCCATCAGAAATAAATCAGCAAATTAGAAAAGACTTAGAACTATTTAATTGTACTTGTTAAATTATTATTGATTCCAAATAGCATTTTTCAGTGGACTAAAGCCCAACAAAAACTAAATGTACTTTCTCCATCCGGAAATTTTAAGATCAATAAACCTCAAACAGTTGCTTCAAAGTTCGAAGGATCTTCGAGAATAAGAATATTACCCGAATCATTTCGTAGGTGATTGCTCTTGAAAGTAACCAAATCAAATATTAAATTGTCCAAAGCAAAGACACCTTCAACCAGTTTTCCTCTCTAGAATTCTCTCCTGCACTTAAGCTAAACGAAACTAAACTTAAATTAATTTGCCATGTATGGTTTGAAAAGAAATTATAATTAATTCACTCCTCATTCTTCAATTAAACCTTAACCAAGGTCTCTTGTTTGATATTGACCAATCAATACGAGGATAATATGCAAATATGCCCTCATGCATCCTGTATACATAATTAAATTTCAAAAACACTTATACCGAGTATTTATGATATTCCCACCATCCTTCCACCAGGTATACGAGTACCTATCGTACGAGTTATTGGAATATTATTTCATAATCCTCTTGAGTTCCTTGCTTGTGTGCAAAGTTAATCTACATCTGTGTTGATAAGAAGTAAACATAATCACCCAAAAATCCTTTAAACATTTAAATCGTTCCAAATCTGTGTACGATTTGCAGAGAAAATTTCTAACTGAAATCCCTATGCATGTATTTCATACAGGATTTACACTAAAGGTGTTAGTCAGTGTTATCATTGTTCGACCACACAACCGGTGTCTGTATAAAAGTTACACAAATCCTAGTCATGCAGATATAGAATGTGGAGTTGAAGTAAAATAGGGAGTAGGTAAGGACGCATTCAAAAGAGTTTCCGGACTTGATGACTTGTAAATACAAGAAAACCGTAGGAATCGGACAAAAGAAATCAATTAGATTATATGTTGCTTATTGTTGTAGCAGAATCAGGCGGGTTTTGAGAATGGAATTTTATGGCTTGTCGGCCCAGAAAAACATTCATTCAACCTCTGAACAATGGATTTATGTTAACAGGTTCCCAGTTCACCATTAGCTGCAAGGTTTTGTTTTCAATCGCGTTGAGTCCGTGTGGATAAATGGAAAATGGATTTGTATGTAGTTCGATATCATTTTGGCATTAGACTATACTGGTCCAATCAAGTTCCCCAGACATATTCCCCAATTTTTATTTTATTTTTGGGACTAACGAGTACTTCTCAATTAAGTGGACCTAAGCCTCAAATCGAATTTGGGACTTATGATATGATTCACTGAGTTGGAGGCATACTATGTAAGTACAGATGCGCCTGCCTAGCGAGTGAACATTCCTTGACACATATGACACCAAGAGCAAGCTAAAATGCTTGAAGCCCACATATCCATTTTTTAATATTAAAAATGTATACAACGTATTATATCTGCAAAAATTCTAAGCCTGATAAGTATACCATAACGGTAAGCTCTCCATTCGGCACTTTGGACCATTGTGTAATATCAGCCAACTTCTCGTTTCACATTCATCCAGTTAAAGAGAAGCATCCCACTAGGACCGTTTGGCAATACGAGAAGCCCAACTGGGACAGTCTGTCTAAATAACTTTTTTCGAATTTTTATCTGGTCACTATGCTTCCTCTATAGTGACGTTAATGCTAGTGCTGATATGATCACAGAAGTGATTTTTCTTGGGTACGTAATTTTATTCCTAACAGAAACAAGAGTATAAAAACTAAAGAACAGTCTTGATTCCATACCAGCTGTAAAAAAGCTACCAAGTTGAGAGCAGTTTTTTCTCCGACTCTTTTCCTCATTTTTATAAATTATCATCATCATCATCATCGGCTCGACAACATGGTTCCGGTCCTGGCCTCTTTTAACAAGTCTTTCCACCTATCCCGGTCTCTAGCCGACGCGACGCCATTCAGTTGCGCACCCCAAGGCTTCGGACGTCCTGGTCTACGCCATCTCTCCAGCGCAAGCATGGTCTACCACGCTGTCGTCTACCAAAGAATGTATCACAAACAACTTTCCGAGCAGGTTCCTCTTCGCTCATTCGAGCTAGGTGCCCTGCCCACCGGAGTCTACCGAGCTTAATTTTTGTCACGATATCTGCTTCAAGGTAGATTGCGTACAGTTCATGATTGTACCGTCTCCGGAATCGTCCTTCCTCACATACGGGGCCAACAATTCTCCTTAAGACTTTTCTCTCGAACGCAGCTAAGAGGTCGGAGTGCCTTTTGCTAAGTACCCAAGTCTCGGATCCATATGTGAGTACTGGCAGGACCATGGTCCTGTAGGCAGCAGTTTTGAAGTTATGGTGAGATTTGAAGAGCTTTGACAGACTATAGTAGGCTCTGTTGGATTTGAGAAGCCACCCGCGTATTTCTTCTTCTATATTGTTATCGGCTGCTACTATTGACCCAAGGTATTTAACGGATTGCATCACTTCAAATTCGTGCTCCGCAACCTTGATTGTTTGACCAACTGTTCCTCTCGCATTCGACGCCACCATGTACTTTGTTTTACCTTCACTAATGTGCAGCCCCAGATTTTGTGCCGCCTGCTCGATCTGGATGAAGGAATCGTGTACAGCTTGTTCGGTTCTTCCGATGATGTCGATGTCGTCTGCGTAAGCCAGTAACTGGCTGGACCTGTTGACGATGGTCACTCTTGTTGCCGTGCCAGAGTCATGGATTGCTTTCTCCAACGCCAGGTTGAAGATGAGGCAGGCCAGACCGTCCCCTTGTCGGAGTCCATTAAACATGTTGATTGGTCTGGACAGCAATCCGGCTATTTTTACTTGGCTTGTTACGTTGGTCATGGTCAACCTACATAGTCGTGTCAATTTATTTGGGATGCCAAATTCTCTCATGGCTTTGTAAAGTTCTACCCTGGCTATGCTATCATAGGCGGCCTTAAAGTCTATAAACAGATGGTATGTTGGGATGTTAAATTCTAGACATTTTTCCATCGCCTGCCTAAGGGTAAAGATCTGATCAGTTGTTGATTTGCCTGATATTGTCCGATGACGGTTTTAGCGTATGGGGTTATCCGGTCTTGTAGGATAGAGGAGAGTATCTTATAGGCGGTACTCAACAACGTGATACCT
Source organism: Chrysotoxum bicinctum (assembly GCA_911387755.1). Classification (NCBI taxonomy): domain Eukaryota; kingdom Metazoa; phylum Arthropoda; class Insecta; order Diptera; family Syrphidae; genus Chrysotoxum; species Chrysotoxum bicinctum. The sequence continues at coordinate 58,330,764 of OU426989.1, read as the reverse complement.
CTATAATTGCTGCACGTTGTGACATCTCCCTTCTTATGTATGAGGCATATTATACCTTTTCGCCAGTCTTCTGGCATTTCTTTCTGCTCCCATACGTGCACTATAATACGAGTATCATGAATTGCTTGACGTAATGCTGGCCCGCCGTGATGGTATGGTATGGTATGGTATGCCATCGTCTTCTCAACCTCTTCTAAAACAAGTGATTCTATATTTATAAAATGATCTCTTGTCTGAAACTTCTAAGCCACCTCGTTGTTTTGCCGACGAATCTACTCTCAGCTTCTCATACTCGTTCCCAAATTCTGTCCATCTCCTTCGGAAGTGGAATTGCAACAGTAACATATAATAAGCTCATTAAACTCCCATCTTTACTGCATTCTGAAATGGGGTATACAAAATCGTCAAACCAATAGCTTATGAGTTATCACAGGGGACTCTCTTGTCACCTTTCGGTATGATTGTTCGTATACCCAAAATTAGGTTTCGTGTTACTAGTTCATTCCATCAATAATTACAGAGTGCAAATGATTTGTATACCTAATTAACGACTCGTTTGTGCTGTTTATCATTTTCCACTTCTAATAAACAGACTTTTTTTTATTTTTGGAAAATTTCAATGATTCCACCGAAAACCATTGAATTCAAACACATCACCGAGCTAACTAATTAACTTACTTTCACATACTCGCAGGCACTCAACTTTTAACTCTCCATTCAAATACAGAACTTCCTCTAAAACACAAAATATTGTAATTTACACATTTGCAAATCCATTCAGTTAGGTAGCTACAGCGAATAAGGTATAGGTATAAACAAGCTTAACATAAATCCGTTTTTCCTATCTCTGTGTAGAACGGTCCGAAAAAGGATATCCGTGTATATCTATTCCATTGGTTTTTGCCTAAAAGCTATCGAAATAACTTGCTCCATTTGAATTTGCTTACAACAACAAAAAAAAAAGTCAACAAAAACTTTCTGTGAAAGTCGGAGCAACAGGAATTCAAGTCCACAAATCTACCTTCGTTTATCTAAACACTTTTACGTAGCATAACCGGTGCACCATGTGTAAAGAAATGGAAAGCTCATCTGTGTTTGGACAGTAACAGCGATTTTAAATGGAATAGCGTACAACTTCACAGATATTGTGTGTCGTAGTACAGTTCATACTCGTACCTACCGACACATGTATTGCATATAGCACACATTGGACTTTCGAATTTATGAGACTAGATCCGTAGGGAGCTACTCGTAACAGTTTTGTTTATGTTTTTTTTATGAAGTCCGTATTAATAGTTTTGAGAAATAAAATGTCCAACTGAGTCCCACGTACTTGATCTGAGTGTCAAGTTAGCATTACCAGGGGTTATTTTTAAAAAAACAAGCGCGACAATTTTTTTCGTTTCAGGACAAATTTACGACAAATTCACGACCATTAACCCAATTATTGCATTTTTAATGTATGTATATATGAATGTTTGAGTGAATGGAATGGTCGAGAGACGAATTGGTTTATGCTGGGAAAGCTCACTTTTGTTAGAGCTTACCAGGCAGCTAGTTTTTTACTATGATGATAGAAGAACAATATTAAAAATAAAAAAAAAATAGAGAAAAAGTATTTTCGGTAAAATTTAAATAAAAATGCACAACAGAATCGCACGAACTTGCTCTTTTGTAAAAGTACTTTGGAATTTAAAATACATTTTATAAATATAAAACATACTCGTAGACTTAATGAGATTAAAATTTCCGTTTGTTTTCTAGAAAAGTATGAATTTATTTGAACATAGTTTAAAATTTGTTTTATTATTAAAATAATTTTTTATGTGGGATCACCCTATTTGGAGTGTGCCCAAAAGCTTTATTGAAAGTCAGGAACAGCTGATATAACACAGAAGATTAACGACAGATGAACGATGAGCGACAATGAAGAAGATGATATAAGAAGTTTAACCGCAACGACGAACGTCCGTATCGCTTACAATTAAGAAGTAATCTCTTTTTTTTTATTTTTAATTAAACCTAACTTAAAGTAACTTAATGAATTTACTCAAATCTACCTTAAACTACCTATGTACATTTTAATTTTAAATATAATTATAATTGAATAATTCAATAGTACTGAAATACGAATACTTTTAATAAAAATCCCACAATTTTTGGGGGCTCAACCGGGATTTGTCAGAAGCCAAACTAACTATAAGTTGTATTTCAGTAGAAACTAGTTATTCAGAACTTCTCTGGAAAAAACTCGTGACTTTCGTATTCAAAAGTTCTTCAAAAATGCAAACTGGTGAAAGCGTTATCTACAAAAAAGAAAAAAATTGATATTAGATTCCAATAATCATCGCCTATCCAATTAACGGGAAACAACAAGAACTTTCGGTTCTTTTAGAGAAGATCTACAACGGGATCCATTGGTATACCGCAAATGAAGGAATTCATGAACAGTAAAGCTTTTGCTGGATTAGTAAGTTAACTGGACTGAGGTAACTGGAATTCTTTTCAATTTTATAAAACAAATAAATAATTTGCTGTTACTGTTTGGCGACTTGATCACTGAAGTTTTAATTGGTCACAGTTATATTCGTTCTCTAAAAAATTGAAATGGGTAAGACTAACAGGAATAAGAACAGCACACGCATTGAGAATAGGAGATCACAAGATTTGTCAGAAGTCTTCCGAGACTTAGATAAGAGGCAAGAGGAGGTTGATACCAGGGAGAAAGAAATTGAAAAAAAACAACGAGAGTTAGAAATGAGTCTTAGGGAAAGTTCAATTCGAGAAAAGGAGAATGAGGTTAATTTAAGGTTAGAGATGTCTATTTTAAAGACAACGTTGGAAGAGGAAATTTTAAGATTGAAAGGAAGATCAAGCAATGTGACATTCCAAGATGTGGCAGCGATTGTACCTGAATTTTCAGGAAATGATGAGTATGATGTTAATAGTTGGGTCCAAGATGTTGATATCGCAGCAGAGAGCATGAATTGGTCAGAAGCCGAGAAGCTTCTTTTTGGAAAAAGGTTGCTCAGTGGCTCAGCGAAACTGGCGATTAGATCAAAGCCAACCCTGTCTAAATGGGCAGATCTAAAAGAGTTTTTGCTGGAAGAGTTTGATCAAAAGGTGTGTGCGGCGGACGTTTATAAGAAGTTGGGTCAGAGGCGGCAGAAGAAGGGAGAAAGTATTCATGATTACTTATTGTATATGAGAGAAATAGGAGCCAAGGGTCGAGTGGAGGATGCTTCTCTAATAAGTTTCATTATTGATGGTATCGAAGATTCTCCAAGTAATAAAGTTATGTTATATGGAGCATTAACTTTTAAGGAATTTAAGGAAAAAATTACTTTTTACCTTAAATATAAAGAAAGCTTACCTAGTTCTAGCAAACCAAAGGAACACCGATCAAAGGCAGAAGGTCGCGGTGGAGGGCGATGTTTCAACTGCGGTAGACGTGGGCACATAAGTAGTTCTTGCAACCAAAAACAACCCAAATGTTTCACGTGCAATGAATTTGGGCACAAATCGGTGGGTTGTCCCAAACGAATGCAAGGCGAGAAGAAGATACACTTATTGAAGGTTGGGACTACCGACGCTATGAAGTTAGTACGTGTAAATGGTTTTGAGGTTAGGGGCTTGGTGGACACTGGCAGTGACCTTACTTTAGTCAGAAGTGATGTTTATATAAAAATGGGTGCTCCACCCATTACGCAAAACTCGGTTCCAGTAAGAGGTCTATCAGCAGATTCTGTCAAAACATTGGGCCATTTTAATGCCCATATTGAAATCGACGACTGCGCATGTGATACGAAAGTTTTTATTATGTCCGAGTCAATAATGCAAACGCCCTTCATAATTGGAAAGGATGTTCTGTCAGGTAAAAATATTAGACTTTCATCAGATGGTGTTTTCGTGTCTAACATCGAGGAAGCTTTCCATCAGGTTTGTCGGATTTCAGCTATTAGTAATGATGAGGTGGCACTTAATATAGGCAATTCCTGCTATAAGAAAGCTATCAATGATCTTGTTTCAAGTTATAGCCCTAAAGAAGAAAACAAATCAACAGTTGAGATGGTGCTAACCTTGAAGACAGATATACCAATATGCCAACCGCCGAGAAGACTGGCGCCTCTTGAAAAAAGGATAGTAGACGAACAGGTAGCACAGTGGTTATCTGAAGGAATAATTAGACCGAGCGCATCCGAGTATGCAAGCCCTATCGTATTAGCTAATAAAAAGGACGGTTCTAAGCGTTTATGTGTAGATTACAGACGCTTGAATAAGGAGGTAGTTAGATCACACCACCCTCTTCCATTGATTGAGGATCAGATCGATGCCCTTAGTGGAGCAGAAGTTTTTTGTACGCTGGATCTAAAAAATGGGTTTTTTCATGTACGGATAGCTGAGGAAAGCGTTAAATTTACAGCTTTCGTTACGCCATCAGGGCAATGGGAGTTCCTTCGTGTCCCTTTTGGATTATGCATATCGCCGATGGTATTTCAAAAATTTATCGACAACATTTTCAAACCTCTGGTAATCAAAAAATTTATTCTAATTTACTTTGATGATTTGGTTGTCTTGGGCAAGAGTTCCGAGGAGTGCTTTGATCGGTTAAAGGAGGTTTTGTCTTTAGCTGAAAGTTATGGATTGCAGATCAACTGGAAGAAGTGTCAATTTATGTGCCATACAATAGAATACCTAGGATTCGAGATTTCATTTGGTTCGATAAAACCATCCCAATGTAAGACAATGGCCGTTGAACGTTTCCCTCAACCAAATTCAGTTAAAAAGGTTCAAAGCTTTTTAGGTCTCACAGGATATTTTCGCAAATTTGTGAAAGATTATTCCATCTTAGCTAGACCACTGACACAGCTTCTTAAAAAAGATCAGGCTTTTATATTTGAGTTACCTCAAAAAATTGCGTTCGAACAATTGAAGAAAAGCATTATATCAAAGCCAGTCTTAAGGCTTTATAATCAAGAAGCGGAAACTGAACTTCATACCGATGCATCCAAGTGGGGATTTGGTGCAGTTTTGATGCAAAAATCAGATGATGCCAAGTTCCACCCCATATACTATTACAGTAAGAAATCAAGCTATTCGGAAGAGCGTTATTGCAGCTACGAACTAGAGGTTCTGGCAATCGTCAATTCGCTGAAAAAATTAAGGGTGTATTTGCTAGGCATACAGTTTACAATCGTCACAGATTGTGCAGCATTTAAAGCAACAATGGAGAAAAAGGAGATTCTCCCAAGGATCGCTGGATGGGCACTACTTTTACAAGATTACGACTACAAATTAGAGCATAGAGCGGGCAATCGAATGCAGCACGTAGATGCTCTTAGTCGCAATCCAATTTCAATGATGTTATCAACAGAATTCTTATCCAGAATAAAAGAGGCTCAGATAAGAGATGACCATCTAAAAGTTATAAAACATGCCTTACAACATGGAACTTACGAAAATTACTTTACAGAGCATGATATTATTTATAAAGACGACGGTAAAGGAAACAAGCTCTTGTGTATTCCTAACAGTATGGCGACGGAGATAATAAAAGGAGCTCATGATGAAGGCCACTTCGCGACGAAAAAACTAGAAGAAGTTTTATCAAAGGAATACTATATTCTTAAACTGAGAAGTAAGATTGAAAAAGTAAGAAGCAATTGTATCCGGTGCATATTAGGCGACAAAAAAATCGGAAAGCAAGAGGGCTATCTACACTCAATACCAAAAAATGAACTTCCACTCGATACCTACCATATCGACCATCTTGGCCCTCTATCACCTTCAGGAAAGCAATATTCTTACATCCTCTGCATCATCGATGCATTTTCAAAATTTGTTTGGATATATCCATGTAAATCCACTTCGGCTGCAGAAGTTTTAATGAAGCTTGATCAACAAAAATCCGTATTTGGGAATCCCACACGAATCATTTCTGACCGAGGCGCAGCATTCACGTCTAATATCTTTAAGGAATACTGTGAACAGGAAGGAATTCAGCATTTGCTCATCACGACAGGTGTTCCGCGAGCAAATGGACAGGTTGAGCGAATCAACAGAATCATAATTTCAGTTTTAACAAAGTTATCAATGGATAATCCAGCAAAATGGTTCCGGTTTACTGCAAGGCTACAGATGGTTCTTAATTCTACTTACCAACGTGGAATTAAACGGACGCCTTTTGAAATCTTGACAGGTGTTAAAATGAAAACTAAAGCTGACTATAATATAGCAGAAGCAATCAACGAGGAAATTAGAGAGGCTTTTGATAGAGAGCGTGATCATGTTATAAAAGAGGCTCGTATTAGTATTGATCAAATTCAAAACGAAAATACCAAAAACTTCAATAAAACAAGAAAAGTCGCTCACCAATACAGCTTGAATGATCTTGTTGCAATAAAACAAACTCAATTCGGTCCTAATCTTAAACTTTATTCCAAATATTTAGGTCCCTATAGTGTCACCAAGATCTCCCCAAATGATCGATATGAGGTGCGAAAAGTCGGTGCTCAGGAGGGTCCTCGAAAAACAACAACAAGTGCGGACTTCATGAAGATGTGGAAGACGGGTGATTATTCTAGCTCTGACAGTGATGAGGAAAACACAAATCTTGAAGAAGAAGCCAACAGATCCATGCCAGATCCTATATTATAAGATGATCTTCTTTAAATGAAATTAAACATAATTCCCAGCTATGACTTTTCTCCTACTATGACGAATTTAATTCCCTGATGTGACGACGAATGACAATACTTACGATGATAAACTAGACCGATGTGAAAAGATTTTTACTAGAGTCCGAATGTTCCCAATGATGAATTCAATGTTGAAGGTGCCTTGTACCACACGCTTTACGACGTTAAGCAAATTTTCTACGATTTTCCAAGACGATGATGTAACAAAGATGTTTTAAGATGATTAAGCCTTGAAGATGCCCTAAAGATGAAATACCCATTTCCGAGGTCGATTAAATGTTACAGGAAGGCCGAATTTGTGGGATCACCCTATTTGGAGTGTGCCCAAAAGCTTTATTGAAAGTCAGGAACAGCTGATATAACACAGAAGATTAACGACAGATGAACGATGAGCGACAATGAAGAAGATGATATAAGAAGTTTAACCGCAACGACGAACGTCCGTATCGCTTACAATTAAGAAGTAATCTCATAAATTAATTTTTAAAAATGACAGGCTTACAGATCCGTGGTTTCCGAATGCAAATAAAACTATTTCATTCCTTCTCGACGTTTCGTTGGTTTTTTTCCAACTTTTTCAAGAGATTTGTCTTTTATTTTACTGTAAAAAATTCTATTACATATAATTGGTTTTTTTACTTTTTGAACAATTTCACTTACTTTTACATTTGTGTATGATAATTATTTATATAAAAAATCCTTCACTTTAACATTGAACATTTAAAACTCACTATGAAAAAATGAATAAATAAATAAATAAATAAATACATTAAACACTATAAAATTAAACAGACAAGAACTTAAATGCTAATATCACAGAATTTTCTTTATTGCCACACTGTAATTATATTTTATGTTGTCTTTGTCTTCTTTCGTATTCATTGCTTTCGTCAGTTTTTCTTGTATTCTCAAGCTTTCTATTGTGTACCTCGTATTTTCTCTCTTTTCTTTGTCCAATATTTTGACATTATCAAAATCAGCTGTATGGTGTGTCTCATCGATGTGCTGTGATAAGCCTGTTGTTGTTTTGTTTTTTCTTATGTCCGCTTTATGTTCGGCTATCCTCACTCCAAGTGCCCTTTTCGTCGTTCCTATATACACCAGTTCACAATTATCATTAGCATTGCCTAAACATCCAATTTGGTATACCACATTATGTTGTTGTTCCTTGTCTATTGGTGTTTTCGTGTTTGAGAAAAGCTTTCTCAAAGTGCAGTGTGCTTTGTAAGCAAAAGTCATATTGATGTTGTTGTTGTCTTGCTTGATGACTTCATAAAGAATTTTGCATTGCGTCAGTTTAGGTATATAGGGAATGCTGAAAAATGTTTTGGTGTTGCCAGCTTTAATTTCTGTTGTTGATTTATTATTAGAATGTGTATTACTATTTCGATTTGTTTTATTATTTATTATTTCATTTATTATGTAATTTGGATAATTATTCATTTTGAGTATATTTTTTATTTTTATTATGTTTTCTTTGTGAAATTGTTTGTCGCTTATATCGATAACTTTGTCTGTGAAGTTCGTTGCCGTGTTAATTTTTTGGCTCATCGGTTGTGTAGAGTGAAAATTCATCATTCTCCCAGAAGATGTTTCTTTCGAAAACCAATTCATAACAATTTTTTGTTTTTGTCGATGAAGTTTTGTGTCCAGATAAGGTAAGCATTTAT